>CM057823.1:22973909-23573909 GCA_030068075.1 Paguma larvata
ATATATATATTTGTCTTTCTCTGATGACTTACTCACTTAGCATAATACATTCTAGCTTCGTGCATGTCATTGCAAATGGCAAGATTTCATTCTTTCTGATGGCTGAGTAATATTCCATTGTATGTATATACCACATCTTTATCCATTCAGCAGTCAGTGGACACCTGGGCTTTTTCCATACCCCAACACTTTGGCTATTATTGATAATGCTGCTATAAACATTAGGGTGTGTTACCCCTTCGAATCTGTATTTTTGTATTCTTTGGGTATTTTTGTATCCTAGTAATGCAATTGCTAGATCGTAGGGTAGTTCTATTTTCAACTTTTAAAGGAATGTTCATACTGTTTTCCAGAATGGTTGCACCAGTCTGCGTTCCCACTAAGAGTGCAAGAGTTCCCCTTTCTCTGCATCCTCTCCAACACCTGTTGTTTCTTATATTGTTGATATTAGCCATGCTGACAATTGTAAGGTTTTATCTTATCATGGTTTGGGTTTGTATTCTCCTGATGATGAGTGATGTTGAGCATCTTTTCATGTGCATGTTAGCCATCTGGATGTCTTATTTGGGAAAATGTCCATTCATGTCTTCTGCCCATTTTTTCACTGGATTATTTGTTTTTTGGGTGTTGACTTTGCTAAGTTCTTTATAGATTTTAGATACTAACCCTTTATCAGATATGTCATTTGCAAATATCTTCTCCCATGCCGTAGTCTGCCTTTTTTGTTGATTGTTTCCCTCATGGTGCAGGAGCTTTTTATCTTGATGAAATCCCAATAATTCACATTTGCTTTTGTTTCTCTTGGCTCCAGTGACATGTCTAGTAAGAAGTTACTCCAGCTGAAGCCAAAGAGGTTGCCGCCTGTGGTCTCCTCTATGATGTTGATGGTTTCCTGTTTCACATTTAGGTCTTTCATCCATTTTGAATTTATTTTTGTGTATAGTGTAAGAACATGGCCCAGTTTCATTCTTCTGCATGTTGCTGTCTAGTTTCCCCCACACCATTTCTTGAAGAGACTGTCTTTTTCCCCTTGGATATTCTTTCCTGCTTTGTGAAAGATTAGTTGACTATACAAAAAGTTATACTCCTGAAATGACAAGTTTGAATAGAAATTGAAATTCTTTATAATGATAGCATTGAACTTTTATCTTTATCAGAGGTTTCATCAAAACAAAACAAGCATTTATGGAAAAGCCTGATGGAACATTTGTAGACTGAAATAAAAGATGTTCAGGTGGAACTATTGTCTACTGTATATCCTGGGATAACTTTCTGCCAAGCCGCAAACTTAAAGAAAAGGTAATGTTGAATTAAAGACAGATCAGCAACTACCAAATGATAATATTCTACCGTCCTCATGAAACCATTTTGCTTTTTGATTGTACTAACAAGGTCTTTCTCGTATGTAGAAAAATTAGCTTATCACATTTCTCATTGTGTTTTGTAAACACAAGTTTACAAATATAAACTGCAAATAAACACTTTGATAAATATAATCATTTTTGAGAATGATAATATGAGAAACATCAAGTTTTTGGATGACACACTTACATTTTTACAAATAATTAGAATAACTGGGTAAAAACATAGATTAGTGCAAAATGGTTTATTTACCTCAGTGATTTCTAAGAAATAAATTTTTTACAATTTTAAGCAGATAATGGAAATATTTATCTAGGAAGTAGAAAGTTGCCAAAAGCACCCATATATTGAGGACTTGAATTTTCATTTCCATTTTTCATCTTCATCCTTATCTTTGTCTTCATCATCTTTGATAAATTCAATGGACTTAACACTTCCAAGTCAATAATATGAAATACTTACCACGTTTAATAATATACCAATATAAACTATAGTTCTAATGGAACCAAAGGTTAATATTAAATTTTTTTAATGTTTATTTATTTTCAGAGAAAGAGAGACAGAATGAGACTGAGAGAGGTACAGAGAGAGAGGGAGACACAGAATCCAAAGCAGGATCCAGGCTTCCAGCTGTCAGCACAGAGCCTGATGCAGGGCTCGAACTCTTGAACCGTGAGATCATGACCTGAACCAAAGTCACTTAACCGACTGAGCCACCCACGTGCCCCCAAAGGTTCATCTTAAGAATATTAGTTGACTATATTTTGCACACTTTCTACATAAACTTTGGTGTCTTAAAGATGCAAAAGAATCACATCATCTGAACATATTGCATGCTAGCAATCCTAAAAATACATAAAAACTGCACAGCCTATAGGATGTTTTTATAGGGAACTTTAAAATTCCATGTTCATAAAGCCAATATCTTGCCTCCAAAGAAATTGTTTCTTAGATTGTACTTGGAAAGCAAAGTTAAATAAAGAATTGCTGGAGTTTGTTATGTGGCACCATCAAGTCCAGAAGTATAATACAGGGTAAAATATTAAGTAATTGGTTCTTAAAACTTATTTTTCATTCTGAAGTCTACCACCTCAGTAGCAGGAAATAATGGGACATAATTTTCAAATATGTGACTTCCTTTATTACCCACTTGAGATTTCAGACTATAAATGGAATTATATGCTTTATTCTGGTGAATCATGTTCCTACGTTTTACAGTCTGCCAAAATTTGAAACCAGAAGGGAATTTCCCCTTAGAATACTTTAGAATAGACATGGAGTAGTTTGAATATTTTTTCCTCTGCTCTTGGGATCAGGTGAATACTAGTGAGAACTAAGACCAACATGAAGGAGTGAGGAGCTTGATTTGTCCTTTCCACTGCGGCTTTGTATTGCACCCTAAGACTTGGCCATCATCACCTCATTTCATCTTGAAGCCCCTTGCAGGTTGAATGACTTCCAAATTTTTTTTTAACATTTATTTATGAGAGACAGAGTGAGACAGACCATGAGTGGGGGAGGAACAGAGAGATAGGGAGACACAGAATCCAAAGGAAGCTCCAGGTTTTGAGCTGTCGGCACAGAGCCCGACACAGTGCTCAAACTCACAAATGGTGAGATCATGACCTGAGCTGAAGATGGATGCTCAACCGACTGAGCCACCCAGGCGTCCCGGGGATTGAATGATTTCTGACCGAGTTCCATCCTCCTTGGTACAGGGAATGAATTATCACATGCGTTGTGGAAACTGGCAGTTGGGCCACCAGGACCTATAATGCCTGCTGAGACTGCATGCAGAATGTAAAATGTGACCAGGGGAAGGAGAGCAAAGGCAACTGGAAATTTGATTAGAGCTTGCCATTTTGCCCTTCCAGACTGAACTGTTAAATATATATGAAAGCTAAACTCCTCGGGAAGAAAAAAGAACTGACTTGGTAAGAATAAAATTTAGGGTCTTCAAATTAAAGGATTGTCCCAAAAACCGGTTTGTAAAAATAAAGAAAAACTTGGGGCGCCTGGGAGGCTCAGTCGGTTAAGCATCCAACTTAGGTTCAGGTCATGATCTCATGAGTTCATGAGTTTGAGCCCTGCATCATCGCAGAGTCCTCTTACGATGCTCTGTCTCCCCCCACACACATATACACTTGTTCTCTGTCTCAAACACAAGTAAACATTTTTAAAAAGTTAAAAAACATAAAAACTAGCAATGTGACCTGAAATGATTATGATACCAAAGCATGAACAAATATGTAATAGAAGTTCATATTGATCAGAAGCTCCTAGGATGTTCTACTACTTTTCTGCTCTTAAAAGTACTAAGAGAGAAAATAACCTATTTCTTTGCAAGTATATGAAAACCTGGCAAGAAAAACTTTCCATATTAGTGGTCAATCTTGTTAGCCTATACACAGTTACAGAATACTTTGAAATCAAATTATATATATGGTTTTACCAATTAAAAGAAAAAATCCAGAGATGCCTCGGTGGCTCAGTCTGTTAAGTGACCCACTTTTCATTTTGGCTGTGGTCACCATCTCACCGTTCATGAGTTCAAGCCCCGTGTCATGTAGGGCTCTATGCTGACAGTGTGGAGCCAGCTTGGGATTCTCTTTCTCCCTCGCTCTCTGCCCCTCCCCCACTCATGTGAGTGCTCTCTCTCTCTCTCTCTCAAAAGAAATAAACATTAAAAAAATAAAAAATTTCAAACAATCCAAGATTCAAAATCTACAAAGCCATGAAAGTTCTATTTATTTTTCAAATGAAGTTGTTTATTCCATTTAACCCCAAAGTGTGTCTCTTGGTGGCAATATTTGTGATGCACGCCATTTTTTCCTTGATCTTAAAAGAAAATAAACTTAGCCTGAATCTTTCTACATAGATTAATCCTTGTATTTACATCGACTTGACATTTTAGGATTTCCTCTCGTGCAGGAAAACCCTGGCTTGGGAAGCTTGATGATGTTCTTATCAAGTTCCTAGCAGCAGTAGGACATTTAATCTGCCTTATCTGTGTACATGTGCACATGGGTGGATACTTCGAAACAACAAACCCAGGCAGATTAGCTTTTTAAAAATGATTTAAAAGTAGTTTGTGTGATTTTAATTGTGCAAGTTCACCTGAATTCATCAGGGATAAATCAATGGCTTATATAACACACCTGATCTTGTCTCCTGTGAGTTGCTAAGGAAGTCTGTAGTCCCCGACGACCCACGGAGCAGCATGTAACAAAAAAGCAATTTCTGGATTGATTGATATTTCAATGCATTGACTTTTATGTAGGCAAGTCAAACGGAACAATAAAAATGGATATATTGTTTTGTCTATTTCTATTATTTTCTATCTCAAAATGTAAATAATCCCTGTGACTACCTGATGGGATGAAGTATATAAACACAAATCTGGGTTAATTTTACTATCAGATTTCTATTACATCTCAAAAGAAAAGCATTGAAATCTTCTAGGTTTTGAAACCTTCCAATGAACATCCACATGAAAACTGTTTTCAGAGACCAATAAAATATTACTTTTATTTTGCATTTCACTACAAAGAGCAATATAATAGTAGCATTCACTACATTTCAGCCCAGAAACTGGAGTTGCCTTTGAGGATCTCACGATAGCTCCTTCTGTGTGAATTCTAAAAGGAAAAGCCCTTTGCCCGGGCATGCCCTCTGAACACTCGTCATCCGTTAGCTCATTTAATTATTAAAAGACCACGAATCCACATTTTCTCAGTGATACATAGCACTTCACTGTTGTTTGTTGTTCTTCTTTTCTAGTTCTTGGGTTTGAATTTCTTCTCTGGATATAATTTCTCCTTATTTTGGCCATGGCTATATATTGAGGTACTTCCAGTATGGCGCTTAATTGAACCTAGTTCCTAAAACTAACTCAGAGAATAGATTCTAAGAAAATAAACTCGCTGAACTAAGGAGAAATTAACGACATTCGGTGTCAGAATGTGACAGACTATGTGAAAAGATTTCTCCCCCCAACAGAAGTATGTTTTCTTCCTGTTCTGCCCTTGTTGGGTCCACTACTACTAACGAATAGAAAACACGTGGTTATAAATCTCTTACCTGCAGTATATTTTTAGTGTGGATGAATCCTTTAGGTAGCCAAAATGTCAAAGTCTAGTAAAATCAGACCTGATTATGTATACAGAATACAGTTGTTAGGAAACTTAAACGTTCCTGATTATTTTTCAAGTTGATTTATTAGAACTCTTGGGCATATAGTAGTGTTCTTAAACCTGAAAAAAAAAATGACTTTTGAGGCCATCTTGCTAAAATGCCAGTAAATGAAAGGTATCATAAGCTCCTATGCTAATAACTGTTCCTCTCTGAGTAATTTCTGTACCCCTCCCTGCTTTGTTTCAATTGAACTGTGATGAATAGTGGTTTTAACGTTTAACATCTTAGTGTGTTTCTGTCATGTCATAGTAAAAATCACGTAAGTTGTCTGTTTAACCTTTTTGTTTGGAACTGAGAAATTCTTTATGAATGTCTAAGATCACTACAGCACGCGGTCTGTATCACCCGGCTGTGCTCTCGCTGTATTCTTCCTGGGATCTGAACTTCCTCTCTTGTATTTGCTAGTCCCTCTCTTCCTCTTCCCTACCATCCCCTTGACCCCCTGTCAGATGCCCAAAGCCCCACTATGATTTCTGCACGTGGTATTTTTTTGGAAAGAGAGTATTTACTTGTTATTAAGACCAGTTTCTGTGTTGCGTCTACCCCTACCTCACCCCAGTGCAGTCTAATGGGATGGAGCCAGGCAGAGCTTTCTCCACTTCCACTTCCATATCCTCTCATTGACTCGTTGGAGGCTTTGAGTCTTGAAAACTGCACAGCACATGCCCACAAAGGCCTTGCTCACACTCTGACCCTCTGGGTATGTGACACCCCCAAACCCGTATCTTTTGTTTCTTGAAATTTTATTAAGTTTCTAATTTTAATTACAGTATCATTAGCATAGAGTGTTATGTTAGTTTCAGGTGTACAATATAGTGTTTCAACACTTACATACACCATCCAGTGCTCATAGTGACAAAGGTACAATTAATCCCCTTCACCTAGTTCACCCATCCCCCTACCCACCTCTCCACTCTGGTAACCATCAGCTGATTCTCTGTACTTAAGAGTCTGTTCTTTGTTTTGTCTCCTTTTTTCCCCTTTGTTTATTTGTTTTGTTTCTTAAATTACAAGTGTAAGTGAAGTCATATGATATTTATCTTTCTCTGATTGACTTATTTCACTTAGTATTATACTCTCTAGCTCCAACCGTGTTGTTGCAAAAGGCAAGTTCTTTTTTTTTTAAGTTTATTATTTATTTTGCGAGACAGAGAGAGATGGAGAGAAAGTGGGAGAGGGGCAAAGAGAGAGAGAGAGAGAGAGAGAGAATCCCAAACAGTCTCTGTGCTGTCAGCACAGAGTCCAACCCGAGGCTCAATCTCACAAGCTGTGAGATCATGACCTGATCTCATACATATATATGTACGTGTATATATCTCATTATATTTTGATCTGCATTTCCCCGATGGTAAGTGATGCTGAGCATCTTTCCCTGTGTCTGTTGGCCATCTGGATGTCTTCTTTGGCGAAATGTCTGTTCATGTCTTCCATTCACTTTTCATTGGATTATTTGTTTTTTAGGTGTTGAGTTGTATCGCCAAACCTGTATCTTGAATGATAATTGGACTTTCCATCCAACATGAGAGGCAACAAACTTTGTCTCAGTTTAAGGAAATACATTTGAAACTAAGGAAATATATAGTATAATAAATCTTAACATGAAGGACAGTAGCCCCCCACGGTTTCCGGTGTTCTGGCTACCTCTCTGTTCTCCTCTCCAGCAGAGAACAAAACACTCACCTCACATCCCTTCCCGGGCCACGTCCATCATCCTGGAGTGGGAACATTCCTTCTGTCCGGCACACAGCTCCCACAGCACTCCATACAGCTACACACCTCAGATGTGTGGCTGAAGGAGTATGTTTTTATTTATATATATACTGCTTACCTAGGAGATATTGACAAAAGAAAAGCAGGCCTAGAGAAAGAATAACAAGGAGATCTAGACAAGATTGAAAGAAATAATCGTTTTTTAGGATAAAGGATGCTAAATGGATGAGAAAAACTAGCCATGTCTCAAAAAAGGATGATGCATGGACTTGGGCAAACATTTCCTTTAATTCCTTCAAGGATCCTTATCACAGGTCATAATTACCATCACCCCCAAAGTCCAGGACCGTTTGCCATTGAGCGTATATCACTATAAAACTCAGACGCTTTTATCCCTCTCTGACCAAAATCTCCAGGGTAGAACACCTTGTCGTATTTTGCCCTCATCATACCACTTTATGAAACTCCAGCCAGGTCTCATTTGAACCAACATGTCCAAATTGTGCTACAAAAGGTTTATTGTTGTTATTGTTTCCTCTGTTTTATTTTGTATTTGTTCTGTGTGTCAAGATTTGCCCCCCTGTAGCATCCACATAGCCATAGAAACTTCGAGTCTGCCACTTAATGGGGTTATTTTAGTTCAAGATGTGAGTGGGAGAGGCAGTTTATGTCCTGGCTAAGCCCTCAGGCCTCCAGAGTGAGAGAGACTCGTTCATAGCCTGCGTCTGGCTCTTCATCAATGTATAAACTTGGGCAAATTATTTCATCTCCTTGGTCCTCAATTGTCTATCTATAAAGTAGCTATAATAACAATGCCTATTAACTGATGGTACTTGTTAAAAGACAGTGAGGAGTCAATGAGATAATAAAGTGCTTACTCAGTATTTGCTACATGGGAAGTATTCAATAAATGCTAGTAATTATTACCATGCAATAATAAAAGACTTCTGTGTATTTGTTTCTGCCGTACCCAACATCAGTCACCTTTTTCACTTTGCCTCTTTCTGTGTATATTACCTCCCTAAATGTGATTTTTTTTTTACTTCTTCTGTGTGTCAATATAGGCTAAAACTTAAAGTTGACTGAAATGAGATACTTCACTTTTTTTTGAACTGTTAATCTCCTCCTTTCTCCCTGAATTATTTTAATGCATTCTATACCTCCACGTTTATTCTTATTTTCCTTCTTGGTTTCATCTCTCTTTCTCATATGGCAAAGGAAGGACAAAACCACTGTGCTATTTTGAGTCCTTGGACACGTCATAGGCTGTGAAGACTCCATGATCTTGCTCATGTTCTGGCCTTTACCTGGGTGGAATTATACTCCTTCGCATCTTTTGTTGTTGTTTGCTGAATTCCTATTTATCCCAGAGAGCTAGGTCAAATGCAATATCCACTGTTAAGCTTCGCCTGGTTTCCCAAGGCACAGTGAGAAGTAGTGTCCTTGGTGCCCCTGTAATAACGTAGGTGGGGCTCTGCATAGCATCGCATGTAACAGATCTGTTTATGTTCCCTTGCTTGCCATACACCGTGTTTCTTTTTTTTTTTTTAATTTTTTTAACATTTATTTATTTTTGAGAGACATAGAGACAGAGTGTGAGCAGGGTAGGGGCAGAGAGAGAGGGAGACACAGAATCTGAAGCAGACTCCAGGCTCTGAGACATCAGCACAGAGCCTGACGCAGGACTCGAACTCACAGACGGCGAGATCATGACCTGAGCTGAAGTTGGACGCTTAACCGACTGAGCCACCCACGTGCCCCCATATACTGTGTTTCTTGAAGGCAAGGACTATGAACTATGGATTCTTTACTTGATATCTCTAGCCTCTAACATGCAGTTGTTCTGTAGTAGGTAGTGAATAAATATATTTTGAATGTGTGAGTCTTCTAACTTATATAGAAAGAGGCTTAATTATCCTAAAATGTAGCTGATGTAAGGCACTTATGGACTGCAAAACCCATAGAAGTTGAAGGAAGAAAAGAGAAAATACAAAAAGCAAATGAAATGATTCAGAAAAGTGTACTACACAGAGAGACCCTTCAAATTCTCTGTGTCAGTTGATTTATTTTGACAAAAAGCGCTAGAGCCAGAATTCCATAAAAGCCTTTCCTTTGAGCTCTGCCATACTTTATCAACAAACATAACTTGTTATGACATAAAGTTCCTTTCTTCTTCCTAGGCAAGTCTGCACCACCACCATCATTAGCAAGATTAAGATGCTAAGATTAAAACTTAGAAAACTGCGATCCAACCAAATCATGGGTATCTACTACAATACGGTTCTGAATTTTTTGTATAAACAAAGCTTTTAAGAATTCTGTCATGACACAAAGGAAAAGATCATTTTTCTCATAAACATATGTATATGCTCATAGATATATGTATAATACTTGATTTATTGTAATATATATATAAGGGCATGAACATTGTCATAGGTTGTTAGAACTACTGTAAGTTGCTTTGCTATGAGTTTAAGAATTCCCATGCAATTAATTACATTAAAATTATGCTATTACATGGGGCACCTGGGTGGCTTAGTTGGTAAACCATCGGACTCTTGGTTTTGGCTCAGGTTATGATCTCACTGTTGTGGGACTGAGCCCCTCGTTGGGCTCTCATGCTGAGCTGAGCATGGAGCCTGCTTCAGATTCTCTCTCTCCCTCTCTCTCTCTGCCCCCCCCTTGCTCATGCTCTCTCTCCCTCTCAAAGTAAATAAATAAGCATTTTTTAAAAAATAAAATATGCTATACACAAATAAATAAAATTATGCTATTACTAGTGGTAAATTACTACTGGAGTAACTGACAACCCAAGATAACAATAAAATTAACAATAGTGGGAGAAAATCTGAGAGTTATGACCAAATTGCAGACAGGCCTAATTCAAGCTTTGCCATCAGCAGGTTATTATATTATGACACAAAGCCACAGGTGGGTGTCTCTGATCATTGGCTATTTCAGGAGGGGAGAAGATCTCTGGCGGGCTTCATCCCAGGTCATCACAGTTGTTAGGAAGTAGGTCTCAGTCTGAGGTCTGACATCTGATTTATCTCCAAATGTCTGAGGGTAATCCTCTAAATCCCTCCTCTAAAGCAGAGAAGCCATCCTCTCTTTCCTTTCCCCTTGTGGAAGTCTTTATTTTAAGAAAGTAAATTTATGTCACAGAAATGATTCAGGGCAATAAAGGTGTGACGTGTAGAGGAGAGTCCTCCCAAGGTCTAGCGATTTTAGGACCACAAAATTAGGTAAGAGAGAGAAGGGTCCCCGCAAATAGTTGGCTTATTCCTATCAAGCAGTGGTTTACAAATTTAAATTATGTGCTACAGGCTTCTAAAGAAAAAAAAAAAATAGTTCTTCAGATTAATTTATACTTTCTCTTTTAAAAAGAAAAACATGGCGGAATTATTAAAATGGGCCTGAAATGTGAACCCGATCCAATTATTGTTGGAATCAATCAGGAAAATAATATCTAAAATTCATTTTCAGTGCTTGCAGACAGAAGAATTTCTTTATAAAAAAATTTTTAGGGGTGCCTGGGTGGCTCTGTCAGTTAAGCAATCCGGCTTCGGCTCAGGTCATGATCTCACCGTTCCTGAGTTTGAGCCCCACTTCAGGCTCTGTGCTGACAGCTCAGAGCCTGCAGCCTGTTTCAGATTCTGTCTCCCTCTCTCTCTGCCCCTCCCCAACTTGCATTTGGCCTCTCTCTCTCTCTCTCTCTCTCAAAAATAAATAAGCATTAAAAATTTTTCTTTACTTTTTAACATTTTTTAACGTTTACTTTTTTATTTTTGAGAGAGTGTGACTGGGGGTAGGGCAGAGAGAGAAGGGGACAGAGAATCTGAAGTGGGCTCTATGCTGACAGCAGAGAGCCTGATGAGGGGCTTGAACTCACGAACCGTGAGATCATGACCTGAGCCAAATTTGGATGCTTAAGCGACTAGGTGCCCCTGAAAAGAATTTCTAGTTCAGCATAAACTTTACCACCAAACCACTGATGGAAATGAATAGATGTGAGGTATCCTTCATTCATATCAACTGAGCGTGAATCAGGTTTTCTTACCATTGCTTACACTTTTGTCTTCAACTTGGAAAACTTCATGTGCCATAACATTTATTAGGCTTTCATTTGGTGTAGCCACCCTTCCCTCACAGTCCTCAGAAAGAACCAGTCCTTCCAACACCTTGATTTCTGGACCTCTAGCCTCCAGAACTGTCAGAAGATCAGCTCTTGTGGTTTAAGCCCCCAAGCTATGGTACTTTGTTATCACAGCTCTAGCAAGCCAGTAAACAAAGCCAGAAGCAGGCATGGAAATGGGATTTAATTACAAAGAGGCCATCAAGATAATGCAGAACACGCTCCAGCTGATTAATTTTTTAGCCTATCATCAAAACAAAACAAAACAAATGAACAAGCACTGCTTAAAAATGCTTGTGGAGAGCTCACAGATCCTAAAGAACACATCTGACAAAGATCCAGAAATCCCGTTTTGAGACCACTGAGTCAGAGAATTGGACACTTTCTGTAGTTCCTAGAGACCGACTTAAATCAAGTTCCTAGACTCTTTAAATCAACAGGCAGATGTTTGCAACAAGGTCACTGCCATACCACACGAACTAAATAAAAATGCCAGATTTTCCTGAGGAATGTACAAGACAGATCAGAGTCACCTGCCATGACACGTCATATAACAATGAAGTTCAAGTGGCCTGGTGATGGCCAGAAACGTAAGCACAAACCAGGAACACCCTGAGTCATTTCTGTCCGGGAAGGTCCAGAGCAAAGATTCTTCTAGTGGTCAATATGGTGACGAATTAGAAATTAGAGTCAACACCAGGTTCTCCCAGAACTAAAGGCAGTGAACGGAAGCAGACAATGAGGAGTTGGCAGCATGACCTGTGATGGTTGCCGTGGGGCTGTAACCTGTATTTCCTGTCCCATCAACCACCCCATCCGCCTCCTTCTATGTGGTGCTGTTTGTAGAAGGTCTTACACAGAGCGTGAACTGGATAACCGATGGAATTTCGCAGGAGATTCCTTAAACGCTTTGGCATGTGAATATGTCTGATATAAAGTAGTTTTGAGGTCTGAATTGTAGACAGTTAGCTTCGTGTTCCCATCCTTCCTCCATAGAGAAAAACAAACTATTGTATCGTTTATTTGTATTAAATCTGGAAGGAAACATCAGATGAGTAATGTGGTGGTATTTTGATTTAGAAATTTTGTGTGGCCCAATCTAGCAGATAGAAGCGTAGTACTCTAAGCAGTGTAGTGCCCGAAATCATTTCTCGAGAGGAATTTACACCTTGCCCTCGTCTGCCTCTATCTCATACAGGAGGGCTCTGCGGACATCCCGTGGCACCGCTCTTCCTAACTCTCCCACAGGTGTCTGTTCCTGAAGTCACCCACCATTTAAAACACAAGTTCTGAATAATTCATTTCAAGGCGTCTCACGCGCCCTTCTCTGGGTTGAGCACTGTATAGAAAACCACTCGTAAATCGCTTTTAGTCACGCTAACTATGCGATAAGCCGTGCAGAAATCTGAGTGGTAGAACGGAGCATCCAGGACGCTTTATTTACTAACCAGAGAGGAAAGTCTTTAACATCTTCATTCTTCTGTTGAACGTATTTATTGTCTACAAACCTCACACTACTATGAAAATGCTATACTTTTCTAGCTACAGTAGTTCGGCTGTCACGAGGCTGAGTGAAGACAGTAAAGAGAAACCGCTGACTTTTTTTTAGCGCAGTGTTTTTACAACTTTGTACATTTCCCTTTAAACTCACTAATCATCGGGATCTTGGCAGTAAAAGCTTTCATACTCACACATTAAGAAGAAAATACCTCCAGCATTGTTTTCCTTTCTGCCTACCTCCCACATTTCTCAGCCCGTTACCACCCATGTAAATATGACTCACTTCTCTTTGGACATATAAATTAGAACTGCTCACCTCAGGATATACTCAGCTTAGATAAGACCATAAGGTCTTTAAAAATGCCAGCCACCACCCATGCTCAGTGGTCAAACAAAAATATTATGTCATAGAATGAAGGAAATAGAGTGGAGTCTTTTTTTTCAAAGCTTAAAAGAATCATTTAAAATACTCTGTGCATTTTATAGTAAGGGTTTGAGAGGGGAAAAAGTGGATTAAGTTGTGATAGAGGAAAAAAATACACAAAAATCTAAGTATATGATTTCATTCTTTTCAGTAGAATCTTATCCATTTCCTGATATAAATATTTAAATAACAAACACAATTAACAAACATTTAATGAGTAAATAGATGAACAAATGCCTTTCATTACCTTCTTAAGTTAAAACAAAATTATGTTTGGTTGCTTATGTATTATTTGTTTGATGTTCATTTGAATAATAATGTTCGGGAGCCTAGGTGGCTCAGTCGGTTAAGTGTTAGACTCTTGGTTTCAGTTCAGCTCACAATCTCGCGGTTTCGTGAGTTTGAGCCCTGTGGTCGGACTCTGCGCTGACAGTGCAGAGCTCACTTGGGATTCTCTGTCTCCCCCTCTCTTTGCCCCAGCCCCATTTGCCCTGTCTGTGTCTCTCAAAAGGAAAGAAGGAAGGAAAGAAGGAAAGGAAGGAAGGAAGGAAGGAAGGAAGGAAGGAAGGAAGGAAGGAAGGAAGGGAGGAAGGGAGGGAGGGAGGGAGGGAGGGAGGGAGGAAAGGAAGAAGAAAAATAATGTTCAATTCCTACTAGTCATAAATACCGTACTGGACCATACAAAGTGAATATGGTGGACACAGGCATTGCAGGGAGGGGGACAGATAAGAGAGAAGGCAATGACAGCCTAATGTAATTGGCGGGAACCTGTAGGAAGAGACACAACCCAGTAAACCAGACCTAAGCTACCAGTGAACTCTTTCTGGAGGTACAGGTTTTTAAATGTAATCTGAATGTTGACTAGCAGCTAACCTAATGAGATGATGAAGCGGTGGTGGGCTGGATGGAAAGAATGTTGCAGAAGAAGAAGGAAGAAAGGAAGAGAGGGATGGAGAGAGAAAGGAAAGGAGGGAGAAAGAAAAGGAAAGAGGAGGAAGGAAGTAGGGGGAACACCACTCTGGGACCTCTTAGCTTTAAAGCAGTGAAATGCAGAGTCTATGTTCACTGCTTTGTTTTTCTGCAACCACAGATTCCTGTCCTAATCCACAAAGGATACACTTAGAATGCCTTGACTGTCTCATTTATTCTTCGTTAATTGGCCAAGGCTTACTTATTAATAGTTATTACCTTTCTATAGATGAATTTTAATCCTAAAAAAAAGTTTGTTAAGAGTTATTGTTAATGTAATGCCAAAAACTTTTAAATCTTAGTTCTTTAATAATTTTGTTAAAGCATGTATAAAATGAGTTCTCTGTCAAAATAAACTTGAAGGAAAAGTTTGCCTTCTGTTAAAATAACTTTATGCTTAAATAATACTCTTAATTAGAATATTCTGCCTTTTTACATAGCATTGCATAATGTGTAGGGAATGAGAAATAACTAAAGAAACTGTATTTCCTTTTTTTTTAATGTTTATTTATTTTTGAGAGCGAGAATGAACGGGGAAGGCAGAGAGAGGAGGACAGAGGATACCAAGTGGGCTCTGTGCTGACAGATCAGCAGAGAACCCAACCCAGGGCTCAAACCCATAAACCATAAGATCATGACCCAGCCGAAGTCTGATGTTAACCGACTGAGTGACCCAGGTGCCTCAAGAAACTATATTCCTTAACACTGAATCCATCTTTCCAATAAAATTAATTGTATTGTAGGTTATTTAGAATGTATTGATTATGCTATACATATAGATTTGGATGCATTTATAAATATTTGTATTATTAAGATAATTTCTGGGGCGCCTGGGTGGCTCAGTTGGTTAAGTGGCTGACTCCGGCTCGGGTCATGATCTCATGGTCTGTGAGTTCGAGCCCCGCGTCGGACTCTGTGCTGATGGCTCAGAGCCTGGAGCCTGCTTCAGATTCTGTATCTCCCTCTCTCTGCCCTTCCCCTGCTTGTACTCTGTCTCTATGTCAAAAATAAATAAATGTTAAAAAAATTAAAAAAAAAAGATAATTTCTAACAGTCAGTGGCATTATTACCTGGTATTGGTGTTGTGAGCAATAAGCCCACTGACCCAATCAAAGGAGGGACATGGAGACTCAGAGCACAGTGAAGTGAAGCTTTAATCCTCATTCTTGCGAGAGCAGGTTCTGACGGACAGGCACACTTGGGGCAGTTACAGCAGACAATTTATTTCCTAGCATGCAAGTCCCTCCCCTGGCTCCTCATTGGCTGAGCACTATATTGGTTACAGCCTTACCCAGACATCGCCTATGCCCATGTAAGGCAAAGAGTAGTCTGATTGGAACAAATGTATGTTCCCTAAGGTGACAGAGACTTTCAGTCCCTCCTCCCTTTGTTCTTTGGCACATGTTCATTGCAAAGCCAGCAAAAATAAGCCCAGGCAATGGAGAAGAGAAGAAGAACCAGGAAGTGAAGTGTCTAAGGGCTTGGGACTCCATTGTGTGTGTGGATGGTGGGGGGTGGCGGGTGGTCCATACATATTTCCAATAGGCTGTAAACCTATTGTTAACTAGACAGGGCAGCTGCTTTTAGTATTTCTGAAAATGAATCCTCTCCCTTAATTCTCATAGCATCAGTATTTAATCTCAAAAACTACTTGAAATTTTATCTTATTCTATGTATTACATATTTTATGTACTTTGTGCTATTAGTACCTGCATATATTTTATGGAAAAAATTTCAAAAACATTTGTTATAGAAACAGTAAGACATTACGTAAAATTTGAAAAATATAGGAGTTAAATCACTCGACAGCCTACCACCTTGGGGGAGCAGCTATTGGCATTTTACACATTTTAAGATGTTCACGATCAGGGTGGAAATGAGATGTGTGGTACAAGCAGGCGAATCCGTTGCCCAGTATCCTTTTCCTGCCTCTAGCACTGACACCTTAATCTCTTCCTATAACCCTCTCTCTGGCTTCCATCCAGGGCCTGATGCCAGGACAGGCAAATTTCTACCTGGAACAATTTACAAAATAAGCCCCTGAGTCCCCTCATGATCATTTTGTTTGTAGGAAGTGCAATCCTAACATCATGGACATCTGGATTAAGGTTTCTTGGAGATAGCACACATTATACCAGCCCACCTCTGCTCCCCCATCCCCCCACCCCTCCGGCCAGAAAGAAAAAAGAAAAGAAAGAGGAAATCTGTCATTGCTGAACACAACTTTGAATGACTGGATCTTAATTCAAATATTTCTATCAAAGAATTACACAATGTTGAACGATCATTACCTCATCAAAAATTAAAATAAAAATTCTGATGTATTTATATAATAAGATTTTACCCTTTTAAGTCTAGCATTTAACACTATTAAGTTAAAACACAGTGAGTACAATATTTTACCTTTGCCTTGAAAGAAGTGGTAATTTTTTCCTTTGGGGTATTTATCATTATTAGTTTAATTTTTATTAATCCTTTTTTAAAAATACCAAAACCTTCACAATTACAGGAAAAAATCCAAAGGTTCCTAACAGATCATTATTATGCCCATTTTTTTTTTACAGAAGTTCTCCCTCAGTGAGTATTGTAACTATTTTGTCTATGCTCACTTGAATGACTCTGAAGTAAGGTTTCTCTGGAAAGACAGAATTAAGTAGATTATTTTCTTACCTATTCTACCTTTATTCCCAACACCATCTTTCTTTTTTATGCAAACCAAGAAAAAGCTATAACTTTAACCACCTTCTCCTCAGCCCTGCTCTTAGTCTCTATGTCTTCTTTTTGTATCCCTCTGTCCTGTAAAATGTCCACAACACTGGACAGTCAGGTGAGCTCCTGCTCACTGCTCTACCAATACAACCTAATCTTTTAGGAAGATAACTCAGAAATAACTGCCACAATTTAAAATTGTGCCACACACCCTACTTCTAGAGAGGCGCCTGGACAGCTCAGTCGTTTAAGTGTCCGACTCTGGATTTTGGTTCAGATCTTGATCTCACGGTTTGTGAGATAGAGCCCCAGATGGGGTTCTGGGCTGACAGCTTGGAGCCTGCTTGGTATTCTCCCTCTCTCTCTCTCTCTCTCTGTCTCTGCCCTTCCCTCACTCATGTTCCCTCTCTCTCAACATGAACATTTTTTTTAAATAAATTTGCCCTTTAGAAATATAGCACACAATGCTATATGAAAGAAAAACTTTGAGTAGTCTTGGTAATAGTAAAAAAAATTAGGAAAAAAACCATAAAAGCTTTCGATAAGAAATTGGATAAGTAAATGATGCCATAGTCATACAACAACATATTCGGTTAAAAGTATATGATGTCCTATCTGTACTGACTTGAAAAATACCCACAGTAGGGGCGCCTGGCTGCCACAGTCAGTGGAGCACACGACTCTTGATCTCAGCATTGTGAATTCAAACGTTAGGCATAGAGATTACTTCAAAAAAAATCTTTAAAAGCAAAAAGAAAACTTCCCACAATAAATTGCTAAGTGAAAAAATTATACATCAGGTTACAACATGATTTCATTTACATTATGCGTATTGTGTGAAAAAAATTCCAGAATAGGTACCTGTGAGCTGTGTTGATCTTTGCGAAGTAGGGTTATATGGAATATTTTCACTTTCTGCTTTATTTGCTTTTATATCTTTTTTTCATAAATCACCAAGTATTCCTTGATATTAAAAACTACTGTTAAATTACAGTAATTATAAAATTTGATCCTAGCTTAGGAATAGAAAAATAAAGCCCAAATTTATACCGATCATATATGGAATCCAATACATGGTAATGGTGACATTGCAAAATAACAGGAAGAAAAATGGATTATTCAGCAAATAGTATATTTGTCTATCGGAAAAGAAATTTAACCAAGTAACCATTTCTTATTCTCGAATAAACAAGTGACTTCCTGATTCATCAGAATTTTAAGCCTACAAAAATAATTCATAAAAGTTACAGATTTAAAAACTAAGTAAATATTCTGTGACCTTAAAAGCATGTCACAATGGCACCAAAATGTTAGTTTTCATTTTCTCAGACGCGTGAAATATCAGAGGACTTTGCATTTATTTGATACATGCTTCAATTTTGTGTGATTTTTAACAACACATATCATGCAAATAATAGATAAGTTTTAAAATAGTAAATGGGCTCAGAATATTCAGGATATTAGATTGTGTGATGCAGTCGTAAATTTCCATAGTTCATGGCACACCTGAATCATGGGGAAAAATACACTTTTTATGTATATATACACTTATTTACTTATTTATATAATTTATAGTCAAATAGGCTAACATACAGTGTATACAGCGTGCTCTTGGTTTTGGGGGGAGATTCCTGTGAGTCATCGCTAATCTGAATAGTCAATACTTGATCAGTGATCCGTGGTGCAACATGCCGCGTTCGTGCTTCTCCTTCATCACTAAATTAAATTCCATTTCCTTGAAGACAGAAGACCCTTAACATCGCCATCAGGAAGCTTTGAGATTTGGGAACACATTATCGCATTCTATGTATCTTTCACACAAGCAAAAAGAAAAACAAACAAAAAAACCTTCATTTTCTGACCCAAACCAGCACTTTTTTAGACATCTTTATGTCTTCCTCCATTGCTGTCAGCAGAGCAGCACTGTCTTCCTTTCCGAGAAACTCTCCGCAGAGAGCGACCGAAACGCACACTACATGGTGTGTCATCACAAAGGTGCAAAGAGCCCCAGCCCTCGTTGGATATGAAAGCTGGGCTGCCTCTGCTCATTGGTAAGCAACTCACCCATGCCCACCAAACTCCTTAATTTCTACAGACTTTTCAAGACACAATTTGGCAATACTTAGAATAATACTTTAAGGGGCGTAATTTTTTGGTATTTAAAGAAATACTATGCTTGTGGTTGAACAGAAAACTTCTCAAAGATAATACATGAAACCCTTACTTTTGGTAAAGTTAAAATCGAGTAGGACTGAAAGATGGAATCATTCGAGGAACTTTTATTTTTCAAGAGCTTATGTAAGTTTTATAATTATAAAAGTCCTGCTTCGGCAAAATTACCAATGTTTATAAGTCATCTACTATCAGGTTGCTCATAAACAGAAAAAACTAAATGCCTGTTGTCCCCATTAAACACCTCTGGATCATTATACTAAAGAAATAAGAACCTATGCCTACCCTCTAAGAGTCTACAATTTTGTCGGGGAGATAAGACTTGCAAATAAATCAAGTTATTTAAAAAAACTGAGACAGGGGCCCCTGGGTGGCTCAGTTGGTTGAGCTGCCGACTTCGGCTCAGGTCATGATCTCGCGGTCTGTGGGTCCGAGCCCCACATCCGGCTCTGTGCTGACAGCTCAGAGCCTGGAGTCTGCTTCGGATTCTGTGTCTCCCTCTCTCTCTGCCCTTCCCCTGCTCCTACTCTGTCTCTATGTCTCTCAAAAATAAAATAAACGTTAAAAAAAATTTAAAAAAAAATAAAATAAAAAAACTGAGACAGCCTTCACTACCATTCCAGGTTGACTGTAATCAAATGCGTATGACCAAAATGCAAAAAGCGATCATTGCAGTTGTTCAAAAAGAAAGATCAATAACTGGGAAGCAGTGGGTGGCATCGTAATACATAATTTATGGGTCTAAAGAAGAGAGAAGGGTGTTTTTGAGGAAATGTCTCAAGAGACGAGACCTGGAAGTGGGGTAATCAGGTGCGAGTGAAGGTCGGGGTCATGGATGGAGACCGAAACGCAGGCAGGAATAGAACGTGGGCATCTGACTGGCTCTGCTTATGCACGTGCTCTTGCCCTAGGGCCCAGGGTCTAAGAAAAGGAGAATCTCCCCATTTCAGCTCAAGAGTAGGAGACAGAGTCTTACCTCTCATCTACACTGGAATTACTTCCAAGTAGTAAAGATGTCTAGGTACTATTCAAAACAACAGAAGGCCACTCTAATAAGATCTGTCCAAAAATAAGTGAATTGCTTTTGTATAGTAGCCTGAATGATGGTCCCCCCAAATGATAGGACTGTGGCCTTATCACCAGAACCTGTGAATATTTCCTTGTATGGGAAGAGTGTCTTTGAAGATGTCATTAAGTTGGAGCTCTTGAGATGAGTTCATTCTGGATTATCTGGTTGATTCCTGAATATAATTACAGGTGTCCTGGGGTGCCTGGGTGGCTCAGTCGATTGAGCATCCGACTTCGGCTCAGGTCATGATCTCATGGTTCATGAGTTTGAGTCCTGCATCGGGCTCTGGAGCCTGCTTCTGATTCTGTGTCTCCCTCTCTCTCTGCCCCTCCTCTGCTCATGCTCTGTATCTCTCTCTCTAAAAAATAAATATTAAAGAAATTTTTTAAAAGTAATAATTACAGGTGTCCTTTTAAGAGACACAAAGAAGAAACGATGTGAAAACAGAGGCAGAGGGTAGGGCGGAGAAGCCAGTGACACAAGAAACTAGCAAAGGCAAGAAATGTCATCTTCCCTAAGTCTCTGTAGAAAGTGTGTTCCTACTGAAACCTTCAAGTCTCTGGCCTCCAGGACCATGAGATGATAAATTTGTGGTTTTTGAGTCACTAAATTTGTGGCAATTTGTTACGGAACCCTAGAAAACTAAGATAGAGGTGGTGAGCCTCCCGTTGCTGTAAGTATTAACAGGCTGGATTCTACTTCTTAGATCAGTGTTTTGGAGATAATACTTGCTCAGGGCCAGACACCGAATTCAGTAATCTCATGTCGTTTTCAATTCTAGGCTTCTGGACTTTTATTTTTTTAAGTTTATTTATTTGGGGGTGGAGTGGGGCAGGGAGGGACAGAAAGAGAGGGAGAGAGAGAATCCCAAGCAGGCTCCCTGCTGTCAGCACAGAACCTGATGTGGGGCTAGACCTCAAGAACGGTGAGATCTTGACCTGAGCTGAAATCAAGAATCTGACGCCTAACGGACTGAGCCCCCCCAGGCACCCCTAGGGTTCTGCACTTCTGACTTTCACATAACCAGCTCACCAAATCACAGTCTTGTCCTGTTGCTTATTCTGTCGGTTCTATGCAGTTAGGCTTAATGGCTATAGTATTAATATTTGGCTACTGATAGATTATTGGAGATTTTATTTCCCAAGTTGTTCGTAAACAAACTTGATCTATCACTTACACCTTCTCTTTCTTTTCCTTTTCTCCCTTTCTTTTCTTGACACAACAGTTTGATCGACTAACATGAAAACATTAACTGTTCAGATTATGCAGCTGTCATTTTTCATGCTCCCTGGGAATATTTGCTGGAAAAATAAATGGACGTGGGCTGCTACATTTGTTACCAAATCATTGGAAATTCCCTTATTGCACTTTGAATCATCCTGAGACACACTTATTTTTAGCCATTTTCCTGATGTTGTCATAAATCAGGGTTCATCTCCACGTCCTTGTGACTCATATCTCATCTGCATAAATAAATACTGAGAAGCAGCAAGTAAAAATTTCTCTTTCTTTTTACGTAAGGAATTTAAGCAGATAAACAAGACATCCTGAGTATCCAAAAGCTAAAGCCCATGACACTAAGTCTGATCTGATTTTATTTTCTTCCACTCTTTCTCCATATATTATAAGTTAGTGATTGCATAGAATCGTCTGGAGGGTTTTCTGGATTTTTTTAAACAGATTTAAATTTTTATATCTCTATTTCAGATAATATCTGAGGGTATTTTTTGGACGTACCCTACTCATAGCGGAGAATTACTATTGACACGTTATGGAACATTTGGTTGCAGACATAATCTTAGTTTTTGGCAAATGTGTAAGCCTTATAAATACTGGATTTTATATATAAAATGAATTGAAATCACCAATAGATATCAAAGCCCGGCATATGGAGATCTCTTGGCTTTACTGTAATCTTGTCTGCTCCTAGTCTTAATGCTACTTTTCTCCATTGTTTTTTCATAATACCCCTTCCTCCCTGCCCTATTCAAGCAGCTTACAGTGTAGAGGGAGGGGCAGAGGCTGGATCAGATGGATCAGATTTGGATTTTGGATTTCTTCTTTTTTTTGTTGTTTTTTGCATTTTATTTTATTTCATCACGATAAACACACTCCTTCATCCTCATCACCTATCCCCCCCACCCCACCACCAGCTCCTCACTCCACCTCCCCTCTGGTAACCATTAGTCCATTCTCTATAGTTAAGAGTCTGTTTCAGGGCAGTTAGGCCCCAGCTGGGTGGCTCAGTCAGTTAAGGATCTGACTTCAGTTCAGGGCATGATCTCACAGTTCATGGGTTCAGGCCCCGTGTCTGGCTCTGTGCTGACAGCTCAGAGCCTGGAGCCTGCTTTGGATTCTGTGTCTCCCTCTCTCTCTGCCCCAATCCCACTTGTGCTCTCTCTCTTTCTCTCTCTCTCAAAAATAAATAAACATTTTAAAAAATTCTCTTTCTTGGCTTGTCTTTTTTTTTCCATTGTGTATTTGTCTTGTTTCTTAAATTTCACATATGAGTGAGATCTATGGTATTTGTCTTTCTCTGACTTACTTCACTTCACATTATCCTCTCTAGCTCTACCCATGTTGTTGCAAATGGCAAAATTTCATTCTTCTGTGTGGCTGAATAGTATTTGATTGTGTATATATATATATATACACCATATTTTCTTTATTCATTCATTAATCTCTGTGGACTTGGGCTACTTCCATAGTTTGGCTATTGTAAATAATGCTACAAAAAAACATAGAGGTGCATGTATCCCGCTGAATTAGTGTTTTTGTATTCTTTGGGTAAATACCCAGCGGTGTGATTACTGCACACAGGGCAGTTCTGTCTTTAACCTTCTGAGGAATCTCCATACTGTTTTTCCAAGTGGCTGCACCAGTTTGCAACCCCACCAACAGTGCAAGAGGGTTCGTTTTTCTCCACATCTTCCCCAACACTTTTTGTTTCTTGTGTTTTGACTTTAGCCCTTCTGATAGGTGTGAGGTGATTTTATTATATAAATAAAGGAGAGTCTTTTGAAGGCTTTCAAGGACAGAAAAGATTTGCTCTCTGGAAAGCTCAGAATGATCTGAATGTAAGGTTAAATTGGAGGGAAAAGAGCTGGTCCCAGGTCATCCTTCTTTTTAGGCAGCAAGTCTGGAAAATGGTGAAGGAGAAAATCACCAAGGAAAAAAAAAACAATGGGACTTGATTAAACCTGGGAGGTGGAGGAAGGCAGCATGTGAGGAAAGGCCACATGTGTCACCTCAGAGTCCATTCTGCTACATAATTTCAGACGTGATCGTTCCAAAGAATTCAAGAGCTGCCCATCCTGACGCTAACATAATGAGGAAAAGTCCAGTAATATACTTGCAAATCCGCACAACTTGAAACTCCATTTGAATTGAATCCAAGTTGTTCAAAACAAACTCCTAAAAATCAGCTGACGGCTTTGCCGCCCTACTTCATGAGCAAACTTTGCACCATCTGTTGTTTTCCTAGATTGCTAGAGCCAACTCTAGAACTTTCCCCTCTATGCAGTCACTTTCTGCTTTATTAATTTTTAGCCCAAAGTAAAGACATTGTCTATGGTGTGTGTGTGTGTGTATGGATTAGTGACTACGAGTTGGAGAGTGGGGAGAGGTGTCTAGTGTGAGGTTTAAATTCTCTTTTCCCCAGTCATGGCATAAAATGCAGCTGCTGTCTTCCAGCCCAGCCCGGACTGACTCTACAGTTGTCTTTTGTTTGAGGCACTTGACCAAGCCAGTCCTAACTCCCTTTTATCCCCCGCTCTTTGTAGTCTGACCACTTAGCTTCCACATCCCTCCTGTCTTCCCCCCTCAGGGCAGGCTCTCCCTCACACCTTTCTTTGCACTTATGTGCCCCCCACCTCCTATAGAGAAATAAAGGCCACACAGCCTACCATCCTGAATGACACTTACCACTCGCACTGGTCAGTAGGAGATGCAGGACAGTTTGCCCAGTAGAGGGGTGTCGTGGTTGTCCTTAGGCCTGCTTGGTTCTGCCAACTCGACTGTGAGAAGGACAGCTTGTTTGTGATTTTTAAAGTTCAATATTTTTTAAGCATGTAATTTTAAGAGGTAGGGCTTTTCTCATTGTCATAACATGTAATTTGTCAAGAAAACACACACACAAACACAAACGAACAATTACCTATTAAAGTACTTTTATGATATGACTCTGTGGTGATTTCCCTTTGAAAACATACAGTACGTTGCATTAGACTTTCAAATGAGGTAAATTCCCATCTCTTCCTAATTCTACACTTCGGTTGAGTTCTAGCTCTATCCTAAAAACCGGAATGGCAAACCCTTAAGGGTAATTTAGAATAATCCTTTGCGACGATCTCTGTGAACTTCTCTATCCCTTCTTCTCTTCCTGGATACCCACCCACCAATCTCTCCTCATATACTCTAAGACGAATTGTAAAGTAAAAAGGGCTACCCTTAAAAACAGCACGTCCATATAAAAATCACAATGGAAAACTACTCCATTAATTAACATTGCCAGCCCATCTTTTGTCAAGCACTGGCTGCTAAGGCATTAGGAATCCAAAGTCAAACAATATATAGTCTCAACTCTGAAGATACGTATATTTTACTAGAAGCAGCAACAAAGTAAATCATCATTTCATTGGAGGATGGCTGTCTTTAGGGGGTTATATGGAAGCACTCAGTTAGATTAGGAGATGAAAAGGAGCCTCTTTGAAGAAGTGAGGCTCAAACTTTGGAGGTGTTTTGTAGAAGTCAGCTACACAAGAAGTGGGGAAAAGAGAAGAGCATGAAAAACGTTTTGAAGGAAAGAAACAGCGTGACCCACTGTTTTCCCACCAGAGGTATTTGGGGAAAAGGAACAAATAAAGCTAGGCAAAGGGAGAGGACACTTCTGTAAGACACAGAAAAGCCATGAGTCCTAGGCTAAGGAATTCGTTATTCATCAGGCTATGGAGAAATGTCAAAGGATTTTTATGTAAGTGAATGACATGATTGGGCAAGTATTTTATAGCAATTGTTCTGACAGCATTCTGAATAGTAGTTTAAAAGATGGGCAAGGACTTTAATTGGGCGTTAATGCAATAATTCAGGCACACAGGGTGAAATCCTAACTTAAAGTGAGGATGCTAAGATAGAAGAGGTAGATGGCTAAACTGGTTGAAGACCTAGAATTCAAGACTCCATGACTTGTTAACTGCAAGAGGTGGGGGAGGGGGGAAAGGTGAAGGGGTCACATGGGCTTCCAGCTTTATCAGTTGGTTGAGTAGTGATACTATCCATTGATTGAGATAGGAAATTTAAAAGTAAGCAATTTTCTAGAAACTTGTTTGAGAAAAGTTTTCAACTAGCCATAATCACGCCTCGGATAAACCTCATTGGGTACGATACTGCCACTGCAAAGCTTAGAAAATTGTTTGAAAATGTGAAGTTTGAGGCTTATATATGCACACAGTTAGACAAATAATGTACTCTGAGCAAAAAGTTGGGAAGAGAATACATCCTAAGTTTGATAGGGGTTATCTCTATTTGGTAGATTTAGGGATTGGATTTCCTTTTTCCTTATATTTTTTCTATATTCTAACTTTTATGTAATGAATATGCATTTTAATACATTTAATACATTTTTTTACTTTTAATAATAAAACAAAAACTAATAAGAAAAAAGGAAAGGTCAGTGTGGTCAAGAGGACCACAAGGGAAGGAAGTGTTTGTTGGTTTGGCAATACAGAGGTCATTCGGCAACTTTACTAGACGTCTCTTCCCATGGGTGGAGTTGTAAAGGGGCTTAGAGGAAATAGGATAGAAAGCACAGAGGATGCTTTCAAAGAGATTGACTGTAAAAGGAAGTAGAAATATGGATATGAACGTGAGGAAGATATCAGTTCAAAGGAATATCTAAAGATGGAATTATCTCTGTGAGTTTACAGCTGACAGGAAAGAGCCAATATGGGTTCCAAAGTACAAGACAGGGAAGGGATGACTATTGGAGCAATAACTCTGAAGAGACAGTAAGACATTGAATTGCAATATCAGGTGAAGTAAGAGCCTTAGACTAGAGAAGACCTTAGTTAAAGTAAGAGGAAATGAGGAAAGCATGGGTAGAAACAGAGATAAAGGAACAAAAGTTAAACACCTGTGTTATGCTCAAACTCCCAAATCCTGTTTAGATAGCAGTAAAGCGAATTAATACATGGGAAGTATAAAAATCCAAAAGGAATGTAAACATCAGCAGCACAATTTTGGAAATTGAAAAGTAGATGAGCGAGTGGTAACTGACTTCACAGACCTGGTCAAGTAGAGAAAGCTAAAAAGTAACCCAATTTACATCTCCCCACCTGCAGAAGACCCGGGATCCTTTTGCAGAATGCTGGCAGCATAAGGCATTTGTCCAGGCAAGAGTCCTTGGGGAATCTGGCCCACCTACAAGAAAAAAAAAAAATACTGACATTGGGGATTCTACAAGAAAGTAGCCAGCCAAACAAATCACCCTACAGTGAGGCCCACTATCAAGAAAATACACTATCTCAGCAGTGTAGAGGTGCCCAAAAAGAATACTGGCAAACAAACTTGAGATTTAAAATATACCAATAAGGGGCACCTGGTGGTTCAGTTGGTTAAGTGTCTGACTCTTGATTTCAGCTCAGGTCATGATCTCACGGTTCATGAGTTTGAGCCCCATGTTGGGCTCTGTGCTGACAGTCAGAGCCTGCTTGGGATTCTCTCTCTCCTTTCTCTACCCCTACCTCACTCTCTCTCTTTCAAAATAAATAAATAAACTTAAAGTAACATAAAATATAATATACCAATAAAAATAGAAAACTCAAAAGAAAATTGGAAGGTAAGGTGAAGAAATCTAGAAATCAGTAGAAATCTAGAAAAGCAGAAAACCGAAAAGAAAAAATAAATGTAGAGAACTATTTTAGAGTCAAAATCTATACAATAAGAGTTCCAGAAAGAGAATAAATAAGGCAAATGGAGTGGAGAAAATCATCAACCGAATAAGACAAGAAAATTTCCCCAGAGCTGAAGGATATGAGTTTCCAGATTAGAAGGACCCAGCAAGTGCCAAGTTCAATGAATGAAAATAGAACCACACCAGTACATTTCATTGGTACAGTCAAAGAAGGAGGGGAAGATGGGGGAGAGGAGGGATTTTTTTTTCCACAGAGCAAAGGAAAAACAGGTCACCTAAGAAGGATTAGGGATTTGAGCGGTTTTGGACTTCTCAACAGCACTGTTGGAAACTGAAAGCCGTGGAAAATGGCTTCAGAATTCTGAGGAAAAATGATTCCCAGCCAAGAATTAGAAACCTGGCCAAACTATCAAGTAAATGTGAGAATAACAACATTTTCAGGCATGCAAAATCTCAGAAAGGTGACGGCTGCAGAGCAGACATAGCACCAACCATCCGGGCCAGACTGGAACAGGTCAGGGGTCAGGGGCTCCAGCAAGAAGGGGAAATTAACCTTAAAAGTTGAAGGGATTGACTAGGAAGAGGATAGGGGGAGCCGAGTGGATTATTATCAATCCTAAAAACTCCAAGGGATGTGTATTTTAGTTGCCTCCATTCATGGGGTGAGGAATGAATTCCCATCCTAGGATTGTGGGGGGGGCTGAACTCACCACACCCCACACGGGGCACATGAGACTGACAGCAGTTTATTCATAACAAAGAGAGCCCCCCCCCGGAGGACACCACCACCAGGCTGCCCTCAGGAACTGTGAGAGGCAGTCGTTGTAATATCGAGAGGGTGACGTGACCCCTGCTTCCCCACGTGAGAATGTGATTGGCTTTCTTTTTTTTTTTTTAATTTTTTTTATGTTTTATTTTATATTTGAGAGAGAGAGAGAGCAAGCAGGGGAGGGGCAGAGAGAGATGGAGATAGAATCTGAAGCAGGCTCCAGGCTCTGAGTTGTAAGCACAGGGCCCAATGTGGGGCTAGAACTCTTGAGCCGTGAGATCACAACCTGAGCCGAAGTCAGATGCTTAACCAACTGAGCCATGCAGGCACCCCTAGAATGCAATTGACTTTCTTAATAATTCCAAGTGCGGGCACCTGGGTGGCTCAGTTGGTTAAGCATCCGTCTCTTGATTTTTGGCTCAGGTCATGATCTCACGGTTTGTGAGTTCAAGCCCCACATCAGGTTCCGCACTGACAGCAGAGGCCCTGGTGGGATTCTCTCTCTCTTTCTGCTTCTCCCCTGCTCTCTTTCTCTCTCAAAAACTAAAGAGAGAAAATAAAAATAATAAAATAATACCAAGTGCTAGCAGGGCACTGAAATTCCTTATGGAGGGATAAGCAGGAAGTGCCCCCGGTTTGGCTAGGCACCTTCCCCATGAGAGCAGAGTTGGGGGAGCAGAACTTGTAGTGAAAACATCTGAGGCTCTCCTGGTTCCACTAGATGTCAAGGCAGCCCATAATATTGTGCTTTAATTGTAGGCCTTACACCACAGCGTGCGGGAGAGGAAAAGTCGTTGTAATATACCTGTGGCTCAGTTGTGATTAGCATTTACATTTTATAACATAGAAATGAATATAACCTGTAGCAGCGGTAGCAGCCTGCGGAAGGACACTATGGTCACGTGTTCAGGGGGACGAGGTTTTGCAACGACAGCTAGCTAATTCCTCATGCTTCCTTGTGGGAAGCCAATAGAAAGTGGCTAAAATGGACACATCGGTAAGTGGCAACATATGCACAGTATTTAGAAATAGGGATACAGGTGCCCAGAGAGTCAGCTAAAGGTGGTTGCTTCTGGGGGAGAGAAAACTTAAGGATAGGAAGGTCAGGGGCTGCTGTTGTATTTATTTTTCTTTCAGACCTATTTGTCTCTTTAAATTATGTGCATGAATAGCTCTGAGAAATTTTTTTAAGCCTAATTTTTAAAAATTAAAGAAGATCCGTTTGTAGTCTACAGGAGAGAAAGTTGAAGAACTGCTTGTCTGATGCTTAAAAGGTCGGTTCTGGAGAACCCCGCCAGGGTTCGTGTCGGCCGCGCCACCCCCCCCCCCCCCCCCCCCCCGCCCTCCTTGCAACCCCGTCCCCAGCTGGTGCCCCCTGGCTGGGTAAACGAGCCAGCCGTTCTCAGCTTCTGGGGGCCTCCTCTCTACGACAGGAAGCTCCACTGAAGGTTAGATGAGGTGATGTGAATACAGGACCTGGCACTGTGCCTGGCATGCAGTCAGCACTCAGCTGATGTTCGCAATTATTCATCAGGATCAGTTTGATTTTCTCCGCAGAATGCAAAGCAGGGTGTTTTGCGGAAAGGGATGGGTGAGGGGGCGGGTCGGGAGTTTGAGGAATGAGGTGAGCATGGAAGGCAGCCGAAGGCCCCGGACTAGAACTGACAACCTCCGCTGCGTGGACTCGGGGTCAGCGGTGGGACCTGGAACACGCAGCAACCCGCTGCACCTGCGCGTCTGAGGCCGCAGTGCCGGGGTCAGGGCCATCCAGCGTTGGGATTGATGGGGGCTCGGAGATTTGCTGAGCAAAGCCGGCAAGGGAGTTAAAAAATAGTGGCAAGAGAGCGATTGAAATGATGGACTGGAGAGTTTAGCTGGAAATGGAACCTGGCAAAAGCAGAAGTGACCTGATGGATGGAGCCTGGAAGTTTGCCTGTGGCCAAAGCGGATCACAGGGAGGAAGCGGTGCGGTGAACAAGAGGGAAGGGTCCCCGATTTCAGACCGGACGTCAGAGAGGATGGGGTTTCCGGTTCCATAGCTCTACGGTATGGGAGAAAATCCACCACATGGAAAAGAATGTTTCTCTGTTAGATCCACGCGACAACCTTAGAAAGAAAGGAGGAAGCAAAAGGACATCTGGTGAATACTTACCAGGTACTTGGATTGATGTTCCGTATTAATTTCATTTATTTTTCCCAACAGTCTCATGAGGTAAATAATAATATCCCCCGTTTTACAAATCAGCAAACTAGCTCAGAGAAATTGCATCACTGGCTCCAAAGTCAATGTAACTTCCATCGGGCTGACCGTGAACTCAAAGACAAGCTCTGGGCGCAGCAACTACCTGGGGAAACGAGGAAAAGATGGTTCTGTCTCTGAGGCTCCATTACCTCCTAAGGAGCGGGCTGGACTAGATATCCTTTACTGCACTTCCCGGATTAACACCCTGTATATCTGAGTAACGACGCCAGTGAGCATCATTGTCCTCATTTGTCAAGTGCAAGTAACAAAATCTTCCTTACCCACCTCAGGGAGTTGTTATGAAGATCAAATAAGATAATGTATGTGAGAGCGATTTATAAATTGAGACAGGCTGTGTGATTGAGAGTTTAAAATATTTAGAAGTACGGGGTTGGTGGGAATCAAAGTCATGAGGAAGAAAAATGGGGAGACTGAGATTCAAACAGTGTCCACTGAACATCTCCTCTCCCGCTTACAAGCCAGCGACTTGGGGTAGATTATCCAACACCTCTGTGCTTCTGCAAAACGGAGATTGAAAACTGGACGGCCTCACGGATTTATTGTGAGAAGTCTCTAGCACAATGCCAGTGCTGAAAATATTAACCATTATCATCATTATTACCACTGTTTGCTAGGCGTGTTGTTTTTGCATAAAAATATGTGATTACAGCAAGAGATAGGAATCTATATTCTATCATATAATTTCTATATATTCTTATATAAAAATGCTACTCCTGGAAAATATATAACATATATCTTACAGAATATGACAGATAGATAAATAGATAGGTAGGTAGGTAGATACATACATAGATGGATAGATTCGTAGAGGATTAGAAAAATATTCCAAGGGGAAGTATCAGAAGCCTGAATGGGAATAGAGACAGAGCTTGGAGAGAAAGCTATGAGAACTAGGGGCACTTGGGCTGCTGCCGACACCAGCCTAATAAAGAGAAATAACAGACCTGAATGTGTGATGTGTGGAGTTCATGAAGTCGGCTCTGCCGCCTGCAGAATATCAGACTGCAGAGTATCAGTGCTCACTCATTCTAGAGCCCAGCCTGTGCTAGGGACTGCGCTGGGTGCTGGAGAAGAGATCAGTAAGGAGGGTCCCTGCCCTTAGGCACCTGCTCGTGGAAGAATCAACTGTTTAAACCAAAGGCTCCGATACAACGTACAAACTATTTTTTAAACAAGATAGTAATAGATGCTAACATATACTGACCGCTGACCGTGAGCCAGGTGCTGGGCAAGTGCCTTATGTACGTGATCTTCTTCACTCTCTCCAGAAAAGCCAGGATTCCAATTCCAGAGTTGGCACCGAAGACGCATTGCCCCGCCCCGACTAAAAGGACAGTCAGGAGGTGGCTGCAGTAACTGAACTGGGAAGGGCAAGGGCCTGAACTCGGGGAGTGGTGGAAAGGATATAAGATGAAGATATGAATTCAAGTTATATTTGGGGAATTAAGATGGGCAGGTCTTGACAACTGATTCAGTGTGGTGGGTGAGGAGATGCTGGCATTGAAACTTCCGGAGAACTCCGGAAGGGCTTTGGCTGGTGACCTGAATCTAGAGGACACAGACATTTTACATATTTTTAAAAGCTCAAGCTCTTTTTAGAATCCCCAGGACCAGATACCGCTTGTTTCCTACCTAGTATCCATATGTCATCTATTTACTGAATAGAATTTGCACATCATTAGGTGCAGAAAAAAATTCCAGCCACTTTTCCTTCTAGCGGTAGCCAATGAAAAGCTAGTAAAATGCATTGGACACAGCTACTGGAAAGTTCTTTTGTTCTCTCCCTTCTTTTCTAAATAGAACATGGGTGTGATGGCTGGAGCTTCAGCAGCCTTTTCTGTGGATCTCAAGGATAAGCACTAATTGCTAAGGATGGAAGGGTTAAAAATACAATAGCCTGGGACACTGAAGTCCTCATGGGACCATCACATGAACCCTAGACTGCTGACATGTGGCCGAGAAAATGAACCCCTTTCTTTTCTAAGGTATTGTCATTTCAGACTTCTATTACTAGCAACCATTAACTAATATGCCTCTCTTCACACAAAAACTAAACTCCCATGCTCTCTACCACTCCAGGTGTCTAGTCCTTGTAGGGAGCTAGTTGGACTCAAGGGCCTCCTCCATGGGAGTCAAACAGAACTTGGAACCAGAAACGCAAATTCAGAATCAGAGAGCTTTCCCTACTCCCCCTCAGCCTTCCCGTGTCTCACTTTGCCCAGGAGCCCGCTCTCAACCCAGTTGAAAATTGGGTGTAAGTTCTGCTATCAATCAGTTTTCTCTCTTGTGTGACCATGTAGACGCCACCAACTGACACCAGAAGGAGAGCAAGAAGACACAGCATTCTGTTTAGAGAAAGTTGCTTTTAAGATGACTTAAGGATAGCAAGGTGAAGTGTGTCGGTCCTTCCGGGCTGCCATAACAGATACCGTGAACTGGGTGGACTATAAACAGGAGCAGTTTAGTTCCCAGTTCTGGAGGCTAGGAAATCTAAAATCAAGATGTTGACAGATTCGGTGTCTGATAAGAGCCCATTTCCTGGTTCATAGACCGTGTCTTTTCACCCTGACCTCCTGTAGCACAAAAGAGGGATCTCTCTAGGGCCTCTTTTATAAAGGCGCTAACTCCATTCATGAGGGTTCAGCCTCCCAACAGCCCCACCTTCTAATATCATCACCGTGCGGATTTTAAAGAGACATAAACATTCCGTTCGTTGCGTGAAGATTTCCAGAAAGGAGTTGGATGTGAATCTGAAGCTCAGGAAAAAGGAAAAGGCCGGAGGGTAGGTGAGGGTTTGGAACCCTGAACACGGATGGGGTCACTAGGGAGAGTGTCGGAAGGAGAAGAGCAGTAGGAAGTGAAAGGACACTAGGGGTGCAAACGTGTAACATGTGGGCAGAGGAGCCCCAAAAGGTGACAGAGGAAGCCCAACTCAGTAAATGAAAGAAAATGAGGAAAAGAAATGTGTTGTGAAGAGCTAGGGAGTAAAAAGATGTCAAGAAAGATAGATTCCTTTAATGAAAGCCTCTTGAAAAGTCCCCCCACCGCCCCAAATCTTATTTAGATGAAAGCTCTCCTTCACGAGTACTGATGTATGCAGTCACGCAAAGGTTTTTCTGACTTGTAAGGCTTTCCTCAAGTCAAGGGGGAAAAAGTGAGGATCGATGGAAATCTAAAGGCAGGGCGATGGAGTAGGAGAGACAGGGAGGAGGAAGTAGTGGGGAGGTAAGAGACATTCTCTACCTCTAGCTTCCCCCTACAATTCTGAGAGGCAACAGGTTGTCCATGGCAATAGTGTTCTGAGCTCAGTGAGCCCTATTTGCCACATTCCAGGAGCCTGTTGTGTCAACCAGAAAGCCAAGGGATCAGTTGTCCGAGTAGTAAGAGAGAAAGGTGAAAAAAGCAGGTTAAAGGATAAGACAGAGAGTCTCTGAGGCCATAGGTGGCCATTTAAAAATTCATACCTGAGGCACCTGGGTGGCTCAGTCAGCTGAGCGTCAGACTCCTGGTTTTGCTCAGATCACGCTCTCTCGGTTCGTGGGTTCAGGCCCCCCATCGGGCTCTGGGCTGATGGTATGGAGCCTGCTGGGGGCGGTCTCTCTCCTTCACTCTCTGCCCATCTCCCACTTGTGTGCGCACACGCGCCCGCACTCTCTCTTTCTCTCTCAAAATAAATACACTTTTAAAAAAAAAATTATAACTAAAAACTAATAACTATCTGATTCTTAAATTTGTAACAGAAAGAATATCTGTAACAGAATGAATATTTAACTTGCATGGATATTCGACAAAGATTTTCCGTTCTGTTGGTACAGTCGTGAGCCACTAGTCCCATTGCCTGGTTTAAAAACACTGTTTCAGTAAATAGTGTGGACTCTCTGAAAACATATCCTTTAAATCAGCTCAGAATATTTCCATATACTTTACTAAAACCACTTTCGTTGTTATAAAGGAAGCACACCCATGTGTAAACCATGTGATTTTGCCTGTTTTTCTTGTATAATATGCCTTGTAAACTCTCGATCTGTCAGGCGCTTGCTGTTTAATGCAGTACCAAGCTACTCTGTTGACGATTCTTCTGATTGTGAAAATCTTTTGAATCAGATGAAATATTTGTTTATTGCTTTAGAGTTTTGTTTGTGTGTTTTTTCAATTTCTATTCCTAAGAGAACTAAAGCTATTTCTGCAAGAAGCTCAACGCTGAATGACTTTAAGATAAGAAATCAGATAAACTATCCATCTGATAGCTGTCAGGTTGGGCTTTATTAATATATAGCGATATGTGCCCGGAGGTCTTTTAATTCTACCACCTCCAAGATGCATGGAATGTTTACTGAAGGCCTTGCCATTGTGTTCTAACAACTGTGTCTAGTTGTAAAGATTCATTTTCAGACACTAAGATCCTTGATCATTATAATTGCATTCCGTATCTCTGAAGAATGCTGGATTCATAATAGAATAGGGGAAGTGTGTCTAGAGGCATGCTCCAAAACAACAATGGAAGAAAGCCCAGAAACAATGTCCTTTTCATGTTGCTTACGAAGCCTAACTGCTCTGCAATCAGGAGCAAGGCAAACTTGCAAGAGGAATTGAAAAATGGACTCGGTACCTAGAAACTAAAAAGGCCATGAGGGAAGGCTGGCTTGTCAAATGGGATTTTCCTTCTCCGCCTAGGGAACGTCCATCATTTTTCCTTGTCCAGATAACACAAAGGCCCTCTGCTTTTCTCCATACATATATTCTGCCTTTAGAGGAAAATTACCTCACCCTTTAGAATTTCTCCCTTTATGTTGTAAATCACAGGGACTGGAGAGGCGTCCTCACCCCCTTTGCATGCCTAAGACCAGATTTTATCAGGAAATGTTTCATCACATTCTTTTCCTGTCATTAGAGTCAATTATCATGTATATTTTACGCATTCCTTTGTATGAAAGTGCGGTTTGAGTCTGAAAAGAGCCTGTACAGAAGGGCATTTTTAATTAGACAGCTTCTGCGTCTCCTGAGTCATAAATGGCTAAGTAAAATTATATAGACCTATACTGGACAAGCTCATAAAAGCAAGTCTCTGCTGCTTGGCGATGCTTAGCTCATAGAGCTGGTGAGCAGTCGGCTGTATTCCTTTCCACCTCACACATCACCAGCCAAACATCCAGCCAGACTCCCAGCCCACGGATTATTATTGGTAACGATGTTTAAAGCAAAAATGGTTTGAGCACAGCACCCTGAGCTTCTAATTTGGCAGTTAGAGCAATCTTGTCGCGACGTGTAAACTTTGCACTTAATAGGCAGGGTATTTAATACAGGAATTATGTGTAGGGCTGAATGCCGCACTGCAGGCTTAATGCCTTGAACTGTGTCCGGTCTACCATCGGAAATGAGTCTTCCTGAATGCCCGGCCAAAAGACCAAAAAAAAAAAAAAATAATAATTGTTCTTCCCTTGAATCCAGGTAAAGAAGCCTGGCAGATTTCAAAGCCTATCCAGTGTTTTCGGAGGGTTGTTTTATTCTTTTAGGTAAAAAAATAACTAAACTCTCTTTCTTAAGAAGGATCCAGAACCTTTGGAAGAGAGAGTCCAATTACTGACACTGAAACTGAAAATGCTCAGACCTTACCCCGGCGGCTGGTGGGGTAGGCATCTAGCGGTCACCCAGCACCATGGGGGGCTCCACCCATCAGACAGACCCCCCACCTTTCAAGCAGCAGCTGAGGACATGAAAGAGCAGGAGCCATGCACAGGAGGGCGAGGGGGTGAGGGACAAGCAGTTGCTGCCACCACGCTTGCTTTCAGAGGCAGTGTGGCTTTGTGCTGTGTCCTCAGCAGGACAAGCCGCGGCATTGGTGCCCAGCAGCGGCAGTTGTGAGGAGGAAAAACTTCTCCACCAATTTAGGTCTCCCTTAGGGTGGGGTGGGGGAGGGGAGGCCCGTGAATTACCTGACAATAGACAGATTAGCGGGAGAAAAACAGATTCTTCTGGCTTGTGGGAGTATCCTACAGAGAGTAGCCCCAGGAGCAGCTAGGGGTAAGGGTTTTTATACGGGCCCCAGAAAGCACGATGGCACCAATTATAAATTCCACAGGTATTTTGGACTGTCTAGAAGAATGAGTAAAATGTCTCTTTTGACTCAAACAAATCCCAAATTGTATGTAATTTTATAAGAAGAAAACAGTTCGCCTGTTAGCTTACTTAGTTGTCTCTATCATGAGTTACTTGGAAATTCTATTTCTCACTATCATGCAGCCTGATGGTTCCTCTGCTACTGTTTCTTTGCATTTCACAAACTATGCTCATCGATGCCGCGTGGAAATGCATTTAATCTCCTGCCTGAGTGTCAGCCCACTGCTCCAGAGCCGCTCGGAAAAGTGTTCTTTCATCCCTATTCTTACTTTCCAGGACCAAGAGAGCCGAACGGCAGGTATTCGTTTTCAATATTGATGACTCTCCCCAGTCTGGGGGCTCGTTTTTGGTTCGCTTGTCTTTCTATTTCATCTCGAGAGTGGCTTGTTGGTAATATTGAATATTGTTGAATTTTGGGATTCTTATTTGTGCTGGGCTTGACTTCTTATTGTCAGTTCTAGATCAAATATTTGTAGATAGTTTTGTAGACTTAGTTGCAAGTTGACTGCATTGCTATTCGATGTCTAAGAGCAACCTGATAGTTGTGCTCAGTTATTGCTAATATTGTTATTGCCATCATTTTAGCGGACCGTCTGAGCATGTGTTATTAGGCAGCAGAACTGAGACAGGTGCATTAGCAACCAAACCTCAAGCGTGGTGAAGGTTTTATCTGATACTCACATCTCGGTACTGTGTTAACTTTGCAGAATGACACAATTTCTCTCACAGAGTTTTCTAAATGTGTTTCCGTAGTGTCTAAATGTGGCCCTTTCTGCCATATGAATGACTGTCGAGAATGTCTGAGAATGCGGCTTTGTGTGAGAAGAGCTTCTTCTAGGAGTAGAGGACGTACAGTTTGAAATCGGCTCCCAGGTTTCTAATTGCATCCTTGCATAATGTTAAGCTGAACAGACTGAAAAAGCCTTGAGTGTGTTTTTTTTTTGTTTTGTTTTGTTTTTGTTTTTAATATTTATTTATTTTTGAGACAGAGAGAGACAGAGCATGAGTGGGGGAGGGGCAGAGAGAGGGGGAGGGGCAGAGAGAGAGGGAGACACAGAATCCGAAGCAGACTCCAGGCTCTGAGCTGTCAGCACAGAGCCGGACGCGGGGCTTGAACCCACAGACTGCGAGATCATGACCTGAGCTGAAGTCGGACGCTCAACCGACTGAGCCACCCAGGCGCCCCTAGAGTGTGTTTTTAAAATATCTAAAACATCTCTGAAGCTCAGGCCGGCAGGTTTTGTGCTCGGTCTTGCAGCCAGCCATTCTCTCTGGTGCGTGTGGTTCTGAAAAGTACGCGGGAGCATCCCCAGAGGCCTTCGGAGGAGCCGGCCCTCCCGGGCACGCCGGCGGATGGCAGTCCGTTTGATCACATCCGATCTGTCTTGCCATCAGCTCGCTGACCAAACCAACAAACCGCCTAGAATTCCAGCAGAAACTGGAAATGCGCGTCTCACATGAATTATCTTGAGCAGAGACTTCTTGGTAAGATGCCTGGAATTGGTACCATGACGTTTGCCTTTTTTTTTTGTTGAAAGTAGATGTTTGCCATGGGGCCCTTCACGGTGCACCGTGAGGCCAGCCTTCCTGATGCTACTTTGGAGCATAATCTTTGTGGTTTCACTTTCTTGGCATATTAGTCTTGATTCTATAACAAATAACTTTCCCAAACTATCATTATTATTCCCTTCTCTCTTCTGGGGAAATGCATTTTTCTTTTCTCTTTTTTCCCCCACGTAGGATATATTCTTTCCCCACATGCTTTTCCTTAGTTACATAAACCATGTAATTGATTGTGATAATTACGGTGAGCCTCATTTATACTCCTAGAGCCATTCATATTTTCCTGGCCTTTCAGCTATGATTTTAAAGTGACTTCCCATAGGAAACTGTAAAATTCTTTAATGTATTCTTTGATTTATAGTTGAATATATCGCATACATGAATATCAAAAACTGCCTAACATTATAGTCGAGGAATCACAATAGCTAGTTTCTAAGCAAAATATTTTAGGTAACTCTAGATTTATGTTAACACTATACAAGTACGTGAGTCTTCTTTAGTTCACCAAGAAGAATTCATAAAATAATAGAGCTGGATTTTAGAAATTCTCTAAATGATTTTCAAATTAAAGTTCTAAAAGTAGAAGGAATTTTGTGGAAGTTTCACTGCAGAAAAGGGCTCAGACCAGGACTCAGACTCTTCACGTACACGCACGCGCGCGCGCGCGCGCGCACACACACACACACACACACACACACACACACACGGCGCATGCGCACACATAACACATACTGTACCCAGGCGCACACTCTCTACACACATACATCACACACACACACACACTGAGCAGTTCGCTGCTGTTGGCTTTTTACCTATAACATCTATATAAATGGTTCGCCAGCTGTAAGCATCAGCATGAAAGATCTGATTATTGGGGTACAATCTCCTCATTGTTCCTAAAAGATAAAAAAAGGTCACATGGCTTAAGTGGTTTAACCATGGCATTGGTTTTCTGTCTCCTGGTTAAATAACTTCTTCCCTCACCTTGCTTTCTTCTTGTATCTTCTTACTTGTTTATAAAATATATGACCATTAAGGGTTTTTTAAAATTTACAGTTATTTTAAGTATTTAAATATTTAAGTATTTAATTTACAATTATAAATAAAGGCAGTTTTAGTTTTATGACATAACCAGAAAGCTCTTTGCCACTTCCTTTGAGCACCTGAAACTGTCCATATGAACCATACTGAAAAGGCATAATTACATTTGACCTCGCCAAAATTACAATGCATTCTCTCATTTATTTTATTTAGTTTTATTTTATTTTATTTTTTTAAATTTATTTTCGAGAGCAGGAGAGACAAAGCATAAGCAGGGGAGAGGCAGAGAGAGAGGGAGACACAGAATCGGAAACAGGCTCCAGGCTCTGAGCCGTCGGCACAGAGCCCAACACGGGACTCGAACTCACAGACCGTGAGATCACGACCTGAGCCGGAGTCGGACACTTAACTGACTGAGCCACCCAGGCGCCCTCGCATTTCTCTCATTTAATATACAGATCAGAAAAGTGTAAAAACCAGGACAAGGAAAAAATGATATACAAAAATAGCAAGGTTCCATTCTACTTTTGAAAACAATTTACCATGCTGCTTTGGCCGTTTTGCAGAGTTTACGCACATGCTCCTGGAGTCAGTTAATAAAATACATTTGACAGTCCGAAGAAAGGGCAAGTATTTATGGTATGCGCGTAAGGTTTTTTGGAGCTGTTAAGGATAGCACCAAAAAAGGATTAGAAATCTTGCTCTTCTCTTGAAAAGGATAGGTTTACCTGACATAAATAATTTCAAACGTGGGTTTTCCTTGACAATTTAATGTAAAATACTTGCAGTAAGAAGAGGGCTCTGAAGTTCCCCAAGGATGTTAATGTGATTAGGACCTCGAGACTGTCGTTTCAGCCAGGTCTCTGTTGTGGCTTCGCACAAACTATTTTATTTTGTTTTCGTTATTTAAAGAGCAAAATTAACTAATCTCACTAGATTTCTATGAAGAAAAAAAATATTACGATAGCAGAGGATAGCAGAAATCTTATAAAATAAGACGCAGAAGAATGCTATTTAACTGTGAAATTTGAATCATTACCACTATAATGACAGCTATATTCATGGGTGATGATGACCAAATAAACTAATAGGGGCGCCTGGGTGGCTCGGTTGGTTAAGTGGCCAACTTCAGCTCAGGTAGTGATCTCACGGTCTATGAGTTCAAGCCCTGCGTCAGGCTCTGTGCTGGCGGCTCAGAGCCTGGAGCCTGCTTCAGATTCTGCTTCTCCCTCTCTCTCTGCCCTTCCCCTGCTCACGCTCTGTCTATGTCTCTCAAAAATAAATAAATGTTTAAAAAAATTAAAAAAAAAAGAAACAGTGTTTAAGTAAAAGCAAGGGAGAAACATGCATCCTCTACATTTTGAGAATGGATTTTCCAGAATAAGCAGTATGTATATGCATACCCTCACACACATGTACACATAAATATTTATATGTATATATACATATATATGTATATGTGTATGTATGTGTATAAGTATATGTGTATGTATTTGTGTATATGTGTATGTATATGTGTATGTGCATGTATATGTGTGTATGTGTATATGTGTGTATATGTATATGTGTATGTATATGTATACACTCACACAGGAGCTTTGGAACCTGACATGAATTTCAAACTGAGTTCCACCGCTTACAATCTACAGGACATTAATCAAGTTGTTGAACTTCTTTTACTCCAATTTTTTTTTAATGAAGTGTATAAAAATCACTTAATTGTAAGTGTTAAATACAACTGGATGAGAAACTTTAGATAATGCACCCGGCACATAGTAAACATACTGTTTTCCTAAACACACCAGAAAAAAAAAAAGAACCCTTAAATGTCAGTAAGTTTCAGATCTTGCAAAAAGCACTTGTTCCGAGATTGCAGCAAGCTCCTCCACCTGTCTTCCAGCAAGCTTAGCACTCTCAGAGACCTGCGGATACTTTGATACAAATCTTGAGTTTGATATAATTGTTTTTCCAGTATGTATTTTGACTTAGTGCAGACTCATTAGAATGGATTGAATGAAAATCAGGCAAAATGATTTACCTGTAGGCAGATCTCCAAGAAGATTATGTGTGAACAAACTGCAATTCTCAATATATATTTGCGATATCGTGAGTAAATGAATCTGATGCATGAATGGGTGCTATGAATCAAAGTTACACAGAGAAACATCATAGTTTATGACACGTTTAATGTTATTATTGTTACCATTGTCTACCCACTCTGATCATTTCTCTGTCCTATCTTCCCTTAAGTATGATCTCTTCCCAGGCAGTGACTTCTTTCTTCCTTTGCTAGATTTTTCTTCTTTTGCTTCTGTGTGTTTACACTATTTTGACATTAAAAACCTGTACTTCCTAAAGGACATTAAATCATCCCAAAATCTTTTAGGGCTGCGTGGAATGGAAAAACTTAACTGGGAATAATGTAATCATTCTTTCGATTTGGATAAATGTTAAAGATTTGGATTCTTCCGTCATTAAAATCCCATTTGCAGACCACATTGAAAAATGCTACATAAAGCCAAGGCTAAAGGGCCTGGAGTCTCATCTCTCTGTTCCCACCTCATTCATATTCATCTCCTTCGCCATCAACACTACCACTGTCACCACCAAGGTGGCCCAGAGGGTTCCACAGAGCACCATTGGAAACTGTGGATCACTGTGAAAATGGCCTCTTTACAATCTGTCTGGGAAGAAGAGGACTTCTGTTTTCTGGTAGCAGAAAGAATTCTGCATGAAGACAAATTGCCGAGCTCCCAAGAAGTAAAAGAAATCCCCAAACCCCTCAAAGTGAAAGGAAACTGGAGTGGTCAGCGGTGGGCCAAGAGAAGAGCAGGGGTAACCTGCCAGCAGGTGCCATGTTCATCTCTGTGGCTACAAGGCTGAGCCTTCGGCCGGCACAGCAGCGAGGCAGGAAAGCTGAAGCCTGGACTGGTGAAACCATGGAACTTGGCAGGGTCTGGATAATGTTTCACTGAGAAACAGAGAGAGAGAGGAACATATCTTGCTCATTTCAAGAGCATGTTTTCTAGAGAATTTAGGATATATAGTGCCCACTGAATCTTACTAAGGGCAAATGCAAATCCTCTCGGGAGAAACTTTAGATAATGCATCTGGCACTTAGTAAACAGGCCAAAAAAAAAAAAAAAGTTACATGATATGTTAGTAAGTTTCAGATCTTGCAAAAGAACTTGTCCTTTGATTGTAGCAAGCTTCTCCATTGGTCTTACAGCAAGTGTAACTGTCAATTAAATTCTCTTAACTCCCAGGTTACCCTGGAATAAAATCAATAACATGAATTTAAAATCAAAGATCAGCATACACACGTTGGGGGCAAAAATCACCTTGAAATCAGCAGAAACAGCCAATTTAAACCATTAAAGTCCTCAGGTGTGGGACTATTAGAATTCTTTTAACTTGTTTTGAATTATAAGATTGAACAAGACCAAAATTACCAGGCATATTGGAAAAGTGCTCCAGAAGGAATTATATAAGTAAAAAATAATAAAATGTCAAATTAAAAGCTCAATTGACAGATTAAAGAGCAAATAGATATAAATGAGTTCAGATCAGTGGACTAGGGGTGAAAACAGCTAATGAATCAAGAGGAATGCAAACAAGTGAGTCACAGAGATGGGAGACACAAAAAGAGGTTAAGACATAGGAGGGGTAGAATGCATATGTCTAACTGGACGGTTTGAATGAGGAACTAAAAAGAATGGAGGAGAACAATGTGTCAGGTAAATATCATGGAAATCCACAATTCACAAAACAAAACACAGTGTTTACCTATCAAAGTAAACAAAAAAGAAGCCAGCATCTAGAGACTATGGTCCATCAAGGATAAAAACATGAAGACATTTCAAGTGAGAATTGTATACTCAGCAAAATTACTTTTTAAGAACAAAGGTAATGTATAAAGAACTTATACATTAATAATAAAAAAAATAAAAGTGAGCGAAAGATGTGAGCAGGCAGTTCACAAAGGAGAATTTCCAAATGGCCATTAAGAATATAAAAGATGTTCATCAATCTTTTGTTATTAGGAGAATGCAGAGTAAACACTACACAGGAATTCCACCACGCCCATATCAGAATGGCATGTTAAAAAGATAAACAGTGCCAAACATTGGCAAGAAGAAGAAGGCAACTTAAACTCTTATTACTGCTTTATGATACAAAGTAGTATAATAATTTTAGGATGCTCGGTGGCAACATCTACTAAAAGTAAACATATATATAACATTTATATATATTTAAATATATTAACCAACAACTCCATTCCTATTATATCTCATAATCATCTAGCAATTCTCCTATTAACCAGCAATTCCATTCCTAAATACATACACACAAAAAATAAGGGCTTATATCCCCTAAAGACATATAGAAAGTTTCTCAGCAACTTAATTCATAATAGCCAAAAACGTTCAAACAACTCAAGTATCAATCAAGAATAGAATGAATAAAGTATGACACTTGCATATAATGCAATACTGTGCAACAGTGAAAAAGGATGAGTTACAGCTACATGGAACAATAGGAGCGAATCTCATAGAAAAAAGGTTGAATAACATAAGCCATTCTAAAAAAAAAAGAGTATACATTATAAAATTATCTTAATGCGAAGTTTTAGAAATAATTTGCAGTGATAAATGTCAAAACAGTACTTTTGGAGTATAGTAAGTGGAAACAGGAAGGAGGAACCTGGTAGGTGCCTGGAAGTATTCTATACCTTGACTTGGAGGGTGTGTAAATGTGTGTGTGTGTATGGGTGGGGGTAGGGTAGGTGTATGTGTACATGCAAATTTTTAATATATATATTTACATGTAAAAAATTTATTTAGCTGTAGATATAAACTTTATACACCTAACTGCATATGAATTATACATCAATAATTTTTAAGTTACCATAGGTGAAATGAGAGCATTTTCAGATTTTAAAAAATGAGAAATTTTTTGAACCTCAAACAGATCTATGCTGAAAAAGAAAGGAGAGAGATAGTTGAAGAGAAAGAAAAATTACTCCAAAAGGTGTTAGATCAAAGAAGTAATGGGAAGCAAAAAATAAGGAAATACGTGACTAAATATAAATAGGTACTGTCTCTATAAAACAATGTTACAAGTCTATGGGGTTTTAAAAAAGAGAATTAAAATTTGGACAAAATAGAATAAAAGCCACAGTGGGGTAATCTGAGTTAAATTGTTAAATTGTTCTAATCCCCTGAGAAGGGGATTATTTTATTATGCATGGCAATAGTTGAGAAGTAATTATGAAAATAATAGAAAAAAAGTGTTTAATTTTCAAAAATAACTCACTTAACGGAGTTAACAAACAAGAAATATAGAAGCAGGAAATCTAGAAACCCTAAAAAAAAAGAGTAAAGCAATTTAAAAATGTCCATAATGAAAACGAATGTAGCGCTTGCTTCAACAGGACATATACTGAAAATGAATATAAATAAATTTAGCTTGGTAGTTAAAAGAGATTGCCAGATTGCTTGGAATATGATCATAAAAGCTTCAGTTCACCCAGAATGATAATTATAAGTGTGTATGCATCTAATAATATAGCAGGTGAAATTTAATAGAAGTATAGGATGAAATTGATAATGCCATCATCAGATAGGAGATTTCAACATACTTCTTTCAATTATTGATGAGTCAAGAAAAAAATTAAGATGGAAAAGAATGTACAACACAGTTAACCCAACCTGCACCCCAACATTGGAAAATAAGGATTTTTCTCATGGGTAATGCAAAATTAACTGCATAATTGACCATAAATAATGTCTCAAAAATTTTTAAATATTGGTTTATATTATGGGCTCATTCACTTTAGACAATGCAAATTAACTAGGTGTCATTAACAAAATATAAAGGAAAAAAGCCCATTTGTAAAACACACTATTAGATAACTCAGTTGTCAGAGGTGAAATCAGAATATACATGTAAAAGGCTCGAAACTGAGATGTGTTGTGGAATACGGCAGAAATGGTACTTTGAAAAATAACAGCTTACATTATATTTTTCAAAAGAATAAAAGCTAAAAATTAATGAGCCACATACCCAAATAAACAAGATATTGGGAAGAGTTCAGAGTTAGAAAATAATAAATTAATAAAATTACTAAAAGATAAAATATGGGGCACCTGGCTGGCTCCGTCGGGAGAGCATGTGACTCTTGATCTTGGAGTTGTGAGTTCGAGCCCCCAAGTTGCGTGTAGAGATTTCTTTAAAAAAATAAAATAAAGAAGATCAACAAAGCCAAAACTTGGTCTTTGGAAAAACTAATAAACTTCCAACACAACTATAAGGAAAAGGTGAGAATGCACAAAAAATATTTGGAATAAAAGTCAGGAGATAGCAATAGTTCCAGGAGAATATGAAAAAAACGTATGCCAAAAAATTTGGGAACTTTAATGAAATAAATACATTTCTAGAGAATTTTTCTTAACAAAGCAGACTCAGGGAGATCTACAATACCCAAAAACTTCTCTAACAATTCAAGACATGGAATCAGTGGTTAAAAAGAAAATTTCTTTAATAACACTGAGCCCAAATGCTTTCACAGTCAAAATCTACCAAGTCGTCAAGGTTTTTCCAATCTTAAATATCTTTCAAATTATACCAAGGAAGGAATTACTAGCCAACTCATTCTGCGAAGCCCTTATAGCTTTGACAACAAAATCACCCAATAACCATAAAAGAAAGACAAAGGAAATTAGAAGCCAATTTCTTTCATGAATGTAGATGCAATTAGCCTGTACAAAATCATAGCGAATCAAACCCAGTCATATATAAAAACAATAATACACCATGACCAAACTGAGTTTATTTCAAAAATGCAAGGTTCATTTCAAAGTAGTAAATTTATAAATATCATTACCTTGTTAAACTCAGATTGTGTCAATAGAAACAGAAAAAGCATTAGATATAAATTAACATTAAATCATGATTTTTGAAAATTTTAAGATGCAAACAGAAGTGTACATTATCAACCTAAAACAGAGTATCTATCAAAATCTTACAGAAGACATGATTTTTAATAATAAAAATGTTTGAAACCTACTTTTAAAAATTAAGAAAAAGGAGATGCCTAATTTCATCACTCCTATTCAATACTGCAGCTAAAGGAGTAAGACAAAGAAATAAAAGATATAACAAAGGCAGATAAAATGCAAAAGCATAAAGAAAAGTCACTATTTACAGAAAAATGTATTTGTCTACATAAAAATCCCAAAAAGACATACAGGTAGATTTAATTATATGAGAGAGTTTAGCACAGAGACTGGATATAAGATCAATATGCATAATTAAATTCATCTCTATATATTAGCAATTAATAGAACACATTTTGAAAAGAAAGATACTATCTGCAATAGCAATAAAAATACAATAACCTAGGGGAGCCTGGATGGCTTAGTCAGTTGAGCATCTGATTTCGGCTCAGGTCATGATCTTGTTGTCTGTGGGTTCCAGCCCCGTGCGGGGCTCTGTGCTGACAGCTCAGAACCTGGAGCCTGCTTCGGTTTCTGTGTCTCCCTCTCTCTCTGTCTCTCAAAAATAAACATTAAAAAAATGTTTTTAATTACTAAAAGAAAATATAACTTAAACAAAGTCTAACAAAAGACACAAGAGATGTATGCAGAATGTTATTAATCTGTATTATAAGTCACTCAAAAAAATATCATTTAAAGAAGGTTGATTTAGTCTGGGTCTCTCCACCCCGTAAAAGTAGAAACCTGAGAAAAAGCCTTTTGTAAAAGTCATTTATTAAGAATCTGATGTTACAGGAAGGAATGAGGAATGAAGGAAGTAAGACAGGGAAGGAGAGAGCGTTACTCAGTTCGCCATTGCTACAGGCAACTGGATAATTGCTGCCGCGGAGTCATCTGAAAAACTTATGAAAAGTGTCTCAGGACCTCCGTCCCTTGTGAATGAAGAAAGTTGCATCTGTTGATTCCCATTCTCTAATAGTCAAGGGTTGCCTAACAGGGTATGAGCCACCCTATCGTCCAGAATGTGACATGTATGTTCCGAGTGGTTTCTCACAAATATCTTTCGATAAAAAAGGCCCTGCCTAGGAGGCCAAAGACTTAACAAAAGTTTAGGGCGAGGTGAGGCACTGTCCTGTGGCACATATGTGAAGATAGTTGAGGTTTGCATGGATTGGTCAATGCAGCTGTGTCTAGAATGAGAGAACTTGCAGAGGTGTGCAAGAAGTACAGAGACAGAGACAAAGAAATACCATGCTCATGGACAGGAAGACTCAGTATTGTAAATATGTCAATTCTTTCCACACCGTTTCAGATCAACATCTGAATCTTTTTTTCCTAGGAACTTTGCAAGCCCATTCTAAAATTATATGGAAGACCAAAGGGTCAACAACAGACTAGACATTTCTAAAGAAGAATTATGTATGGGGTACTTGCCTTACCAGATATCCAGACTTATAAAGGTGGTGCTGGCATGCAAACAGACAGATTGACCAACGTAAAGGATAACAGATGCCAGAAGCTTATCATACATGTGGAAACTTGATATTTGACAGATATCAGACATCGTGCAGACTGCCGGAGGAAAGATTAATAAAGGATGTCTGGGTAATTGGTAATCAATTCTCATTTATTAAAGACTTAACTGCAAAAGGCTAATTTCTAAATCTTTCAGTAGTAGATAGAGGACAATACTATCAGTACCTTTGGGGAGAGAAGAGTTTTTCAAACGAAACTATTAAAGAAAAGTAATTGATACAATGAACTAAATTAATGCTAAGAATAGCTGTTAATCAAAATATACCATAAATTGGAAAAAACAAGACAAATATTTGCAGAGAATTTTTGTCATATATTAAACCCATATCAGTGTTATACAACCTTGAGTGGAATTAGAGTCAGATATCAATTCAAAGGCAGAAAGAATCAACTGATTACCCAAGAGCAGAAACCATTGCGTCCTCAATGTTTCTCAATAAGGGCACTGTTGGCATTTGGGGCTGAACCATTCTTTGGTGTGTAGGACTATGCACTGCATTGCTGGAGGTTTAGCATCCTGGCTTTCGCCTCCTAAAGACTAATAGCAATCATCAGTTACTATGACAATGAAATTGCTTCAATACATTTTAAATATTCTCAGCAATTGGGTAGTACCTCCCCTGGATGAGAATCCATTTGAATCTGCCTAGAAAATACATTTTTAAAAAAACAATAAAGGGGCACCTGGGTGGTTCAGTCGGTTAAGTGTTCGATCTCAGCTCGGGTCATGATCTCAGGGTTCACGGGTTCAAGCCCCGCATTGGGCCCTCTGCTGTCAACATGGAGCCTGCTTGAGATCCTCTGTCCACCTCTCTCTCTGCTTCTCCCTCTTTCCCTCTCTCTCTCTCTCAAAAATAGACATTTTTAAAAAACAAGAATAAAAATCATTCAGCCATAAAAATGAAATCTTGCAATTGTGACAACCTAGATGGACCTTGAGGGCATTATGCTGAGTAAGTCAGACAGTATAAGATAAATACCATATGATCACATTTACAGGTGGAATATAAACAAACAAAAACTGAGCTCATGAATTTAGAGAACAGATTGCTGGCTGCTTGAGGTGGGGAGTGAGCTGTGGGTAAAATGAGTGAAAGGGAATCAAAAGGTACAAAATTCCACTTATAAAATGATTAAGTCCCAGGAATGAAATGTATAGCATGGTCACTATAATTAATAATACTGTATTGCATATTTCAAAGTAGCTAGGAGAATGGGTCTTGTAGATTCTCATCACATACAAAAAAATTTGTAACTATATACGGTGATGGATGTTAACTGGATTTATTGTAGTGATCATTTTGCAATACATACAAGTATCAAATCAGTACGTTGTACACCTGAAGCTAATATAATGGTATGTCAATTATCCCTCAACAAAAAAATTGAAAAACAAAACAAACAAAACAAAACAGAATAAGAGAGAGAACTAAACCATATTTAAGGTCTAAGCTTCTAAGCTTGGAGTGAAAGAGAAGTTTTCTAAGAGCAAAGGAGGCAATTGCCACAAATTTCCACAGCTTGTGGGTCTGTCTGAAGCCTTGGGAAAAAATTGGGGGTGGGAAGCCCACTTCATTCTTGGGGCGTCAGAGGCCAACCTGGAGATCCCTATCCAGACAGAAGGATAAGAACCAGATTGTGAAGGCACCGAAGCTTTCATTGGATGATTCTCTTGACAAAAACCAAGAAAATTTCCAAAAACACCTAAGAAAGAACATCAAGTTGTAAGAGCTGGGTTTCTCAACTTATTTATTGGGTTATTGAGGGAGAGATTATTGAGAAAAAAAATGTTCCATTTCATGGCAGAAAGAAATCCGGGAAGATGGAATAAAGTGTCAACTCCCACAAATGAAATCACGCCAAATCCCTGGGGCTTAAGAAAAATGAAAAGACGTATAAAATCATAGGGCAGCCAAATGGATGTCCCAAACAATGGACATAGACCCTATCCTAGTTATCGCAGATTGCTAGATTAACTTGTGCAATTATTATTTGTTGCACAATGATACTAGGTTCATGGAAACTCTTGTAGGATGATTATATATTCACTGAATAATACCAGAGGAAACGTGGCTAAAAGCTAAAAAAGTATTTATCTATAAAGAATAAATTCACGGGAACATGGAAGAGAGTTTTTGCTTACAAAAAAGGCCCATATAATAAACATAAAATAAATTAAATAATATGCTTAGTATGCACCATAATATAATAAATTATGACATGTATTATAATATGATAAATACACAATAAAATAATATGTACTAGATATAGTAAACATAAATAAGATGAAAAAGGTTTGTATAAGTTAAGAGCATTCATATTCGCCTATACTGCTTTTTAAGCTACTGCCCATTTCCCATGGTTATGAAGAGTAAAGACATCCATTAGTCTTTGATCTCACACAAGTGCATTTTCCAGAGATCCATTCACCTCCATTAAGCCACATTCATTCACTCCTACATTAACTTATTCAGTAAACACTAACTCTGTGCCTAGCATTTACCAGGCACTAAAGAAATAGTTCAGAATCTCTACCCTCCAGTTCATTAGAGAAGGCATCAAAACAAACCAAACACCGTAGTTAAAGTTCAGGTTTTTCATAGAGAACACTAGGCAACTAATCAGTATGTGTATAACGAGTAGGGGGCAGGTAGAGAGGCAGGTACGGAACTTAGGGCAGTTTAAAAGATCGCCTAAGGTGACACTGATTTGGATTCTGAGAGACATAGGGTGATTACCTAGGGGGGAAGCACTTAAGAAAATGGAACAGCAGGTACAAAGGGCCAGATGTGTAAAATTGCATGAATTTCAGTAGCAGGATAGAGCTGATGCTCTGATCGGTGTGGCAATGGGGCAAGATGAGAGGGTGAGGCATTAGCCCCAACAAGAATTTTGTATGATACATTCAGATTTCCAACTTAGAACCATTCTTGGAAGACATGGGGATCCACTGAAGGAGTTTAAATAAGAAGCTGAAATGCTCTGATTTAGATTTTCAAAGATTTCTCTGATGGGGGAATAGAGGCAGGCTGACTTAGGACAGGTGTAACATATAAAGGTTTGGCAATGATCCGGGAAAGACTCAATGAGGGCTGCAAAGCAGGCAGAAGTCGAGCATAGGATCTCAAGGGGGAAAAGTCTGACAGGAAAGAGATTGAAGAGGCAGACTCCACAGAATTGGCAGCTGATAGGGTTGATGGAGGTGGAGGAAAGGCAGGATAATTCACCAGGTTCTGGGTTGAATGTCATTTACCATACAGTTGGAGAACTTTGAAAATGGGAGTAGAGAATGAAGAGTGAATTCAGCTGGAGATAAGCTGACTTTGAGGAATCCATGAGACACCCAAGTAAGAAGAAACATTTCATAGGTGATTAAATATGTGATATTTGCACTCAAAAACAAACTCCAGATTTCAGATTTAGAGATGTTTGCCTTCATAAGTAGCAACTGATGTCATAAGTTGGACACTAGGAAAAGTAGAGAGAGAGGAAGAACTAAAACAACAAACAGTCATGTCACAGAGCCCAAGAACAACAGCAACAAAAAAGAATGTCCATAGCAGGAGAAGAAGAGTAGAAACTTGTTTAAAACTTCTTCACTGGGGGGTGCCTGGGTGGCTCAGTGGGTGGAGCGACCGACTTCAGCTCAGGTCATGATATCGTGGTCTGTGAGCTGGAGCCCTGCGTCGGGCTCTGTGTTGACGGCTCAGAGCCTGGAGCCTGCTTCGGATTCTGTGTCTCCCTCTCTCTCTGCCCTTCCCACGCTCATGCTCTGTCTCTCTCTGTCTCAAAAGTAAAATAAAACATTTAAAAAAATTGTTTAAAAAAATTCTTCACTGGGTTTATGAAGCAGCATTGGCAGTGCTGAGGAGCAGTTTAGATGGAATCCTAGATTTCAGGTTGTGAGGTTGAGAAGCGGAGAGGAGAAGTTGACTAGGTGTGAAAGGGAAATTTCAACTGAACATGACTTGCTCTAGAAGCTTGGTTATCGTAAAGAAGCGACAGTGGCCAGAGGCACTCAAGAGATGAGAGATGGTTCTTGGCTCTGTGTTTCTGTGCAGAAATCACAAATGCTCAAGTACTGCATGCACCCAGGTACACACACACACAAAAATGCATCTTCTTTATTTTCCTGGAACTAATTTAATCTTACACTGGGCAGAGTGGAATCAACATAATTATTATAAATCGTCTCCTTCTCTTGAGCTTAAATGATCTTTTTTGGTGAGTCAGTCTTCTCTCAAGTATATGCCCAGCTCCTCCCCCAAGAAAACCTCCATCAGCGAGTGAGACAGTTGAGGGGTTAACTTGTGTGAGGCATCTTTTCAAGCATTTTATAAAAAATATCTTATTTAAACTGTCATAACAACCCTATCTTCCCTTGAGAATTGAGGAAAATGAACCACTTGACCAGGATCGGGCATCTAATAAATTTTGGAACCAGGATTCAAGCGTGGGCAGCCTGACTTGAGAGCCTGGGCTCTTAGCCACGACATCTGCCTGACACCAAGAAGTTGGGTGTGTAGAGGACTGAGGAAAATGAGTCCCTCGGGTCCGTACAATCTCTCATCATCCGTTGGTTCCACCTGCGCCCTAGACTTGTGGCTGCTGGGGGGGCAAGGGATCCCCTCTGATCGTCAAGCTGCGAGCACTCGCTACTAGGTTCCGTGGCCCTATGGCGTTTGGGCACTCGTGTCTTCACAGACCGTGGCCCTTTTGACCTCTGTGTAGGCTCTCTCGGCTTCTCTCAAAGCATCAAAGAACACCTGGGAGTCCCACGTGGCCCTTAAAGGCAGAAGAACCAGGAACTCTGCCTGCGGCACATCCTCTTTCAGTCACAAGGCACTGTTTCCTTTACACCGTGCTCACCACGGCCCCTAGCCGCACCCTGCCCCCGAAGGTAGTCCCTTTGTCTGTGGTTCCAGTTACACGCGGTCAACCTAGGGAGGTCCAGAAACAGGTGCTGCTCCTACTGACGCAGCATCCGCCGGTCCACAGTCGCCGGCTGCTACGTCACATGCCTGCGTCATTCACTTGCTCTCCTCACGCGGCATTTTATCATCTCGCAGCATCGCAGGAGGAGGGGTGAGTACAGGACGCCAAGGTATTTAGAGAAAGAGACCACATTCACAGAACAGTTACTACAGCGTATTGTTACAGTTGTTCTAGTTCATTGTTACTATTACTCTCTTCCTGTGCCTAATTTGTAAATTAAACCGTGTCGGGGGTGTGTATGTCTAGGAAACAACGTAGTATCTGTAGGGTTCGGTGCTACCTGTGGTTTCAGGCGTCCACTGGGAGGAGTCTGGGAATGTATTTCCCGGGGATGAGGAGTTACTACGGTGATAACCTATCCTATGATCCTGTGTCTTCCTGTCACTCAGCTACTGCATCTCTCAGGTCCCAGGGGAAGTCTTTCTCATTTCTGTCGGCTCCAATTATATATTTCCACTTACACCTTGCATATGATAATCAACCACATTGTTATGTTAATGGGACCTAAAGAAATTTAGGAAAAAAATCTCCTTGTCACCAAAGCCCAGATTTCAAAATTCTTGCCTCAGCTTACATACTCAAGAAATTCAGCTCTGTGATTAAAGCCGATCAGTCCTGCCTTTGTTTTAGGCAGAATTGTCCTCTTATTTTGTGAGGTAATGGGCCTCAAGGCCCATCTGTACACATAGGCAGCTGGAAGGGAACATGATATTAAAAGGGAAATTAAAGTGCATTGATTTAATATCTTCCAGATATTATCAACAGATACGTGCCTAAAAACCTTCCTTAGGGTTATAAACAACTGTCAGTAAATTCTTCTTACTTCCTTCTCCTCGGAGCTGTTGGGCATTTCAGTCTGGGGAATTAGTCCTGTACTTGGTCACAGATTTGCCTTCTATAATTTTGTTACAGCCCTCTTTAATTTTTGCAGCCAGAGTGGGAGAGACTCAAGCTTGTCAACAGTTTGCATCTTGAGGAAAAAGATTATTGTAACAGGTTCTTTTATTTAGGAGCAGATTTGAGTCGGGTGTCTACTTTAATGAGTCCTACACAAATGAGAAATTTAATACTACCTAAGCAAATATTTTCATTACATAAAGAAGACATATTTTCCTTACAGGAGTTCAGCTTACAGATTTAGAGAGTCATAAAAGAACTACTGGTATTATTTACATCAGTAACACAGATATTCTGGCTCTAAAAGGTGGCATTCATAATTATTATGAGCCGACTCCTCTATCTGCTTTAATGAATGCCTGCATGAATTATATGTATCTATGTGCAGTTGGTTATCAACCAACATATCTTATTGCAGGTTCTTTTAATGTAAGTCAGAAAGTTATCCATAGGCTCATACAAATTAACAAGTGTAGCAATAGGACTCTAATAGATTAGCATATAAGAAATATGATCAGACATTTTATAAAAGAAAAAACAACTAATAAATATACAGGGCAGCAGCTTTTTTTCATACTGAAGAGGAACAAACATCTTTTTGAGACTGTACGACATTCATACACTTGGGCCAAGTAAACCCAGTCCCAGGAATTTACCTTTATGAAATTTTCCAAAATGCAGAGGAAACGTGGATACTACCATAGTCATTTGGAGTTGGCAGTCTTCTTCTGTCAAGGGCCAGATAATAAATATTTTAGGATTCTTGGGCCATTACAGTAAGAAAGCAGCATTGATGGTATGTATGTAGGTATGTGTGGCTGTGTTCCAATGAAACTTTATTTACAAAAATATGTAGTGGACAGAATTTGGCCTGTGGCCTAAACCCAGCTTCACAGTGTGGTTTATTAATGGCAAATGAGTGGAAAAATGGAAACAATGGTCTCAATAATTGGGACCTAGTTTTATTAAATAGGATAATCAACTCAGGGGGTTATTGTGTAGCCATTGCCGTAACAACTATAAAAATTGTAGGAGCCTGGGGGGCACCTGGGTGGCTTAGTCAGTTAGGCGTCTGACTTTGGCTCAGGTCATGATCTCATGGTTCGTGAGTTCGAGCCCTGTGTCAGGCTCTGTGCTGGAACCTGGAGCCTGCTTCCGATTCTGTCTCCTGCTCTCTCTGTCCCTCCCCCACTCACACTTTCTCTTTCAAAAATAAATAAACATTAAAAAAAAAAGCCTAGGAAATGTTAGGTAAAACAAACAAAAACAGGATCTAAAATTATGTATTCACCAAGATTATAAGCATACAAAATTCTGTCCATAGAAGGACAAAGGCTAAAAGGGAATGCATAAAAGTGCAAATAATTGTTTGCCATGATGGGTGAGATTTCAACTTTATTATGTCATTTTCATCACTAGTATTAAAAGTTTGCTTGAGAGGTGACGCAAACTTTAAACATTCATAGCTGTAGCATTGCCATCATCACAGAGCATCAGCCCTTTGGTTAGGAAAAATGCTGGAAAAACAAGGCAGAGGTTTTAGGCACTGAGGAGATTCCAGGGTGATCGTGTGTAGTTTTGTAACCATACATGAATTCACAATGCACATTGGCTACATTGACCACACCTAATCAGATGAAAAAATCTGCATGATTTAAACGAATCTGCGTGCACTGCTGTGAAACCAGCTCAGAGGGACTAGCCAGCTAATGGTAGATTAATGGCGTTGTCACCGGAGAGGACGGTTGTCCATATATTTTACATCTAGTTCTTGTTGCGCACGCCAGAGGCCTTTCTTAAACCAAATCTCATATTTGTCAGCGACTGGGCATGGCTTGGAATCATAGTCATAAAATCTTTATACTGCTCTACGCTACTTAATAGTACTTGCTATGTTTTTGCTATCTCCTTTGCTCTACTGAACTCATTGTTGCAAGATACTGGGAAATTTTAATATAATTCTTGATTTATTATGACACATTCAAATTATACATTATTACAAATTATACATTATTAGAATGTAACCATTCTATATAGTTTGATGGTTAGGAGCACGGACCTGGATCCACAGGGCCTGGACTTAAGTTCTGATTTCTTAACTTACTAGATGTATGAACTGAGGCAAATTTATTAACTTCCTTGTGCCTCAGTTTCCTCATCCGTAAAATGGGTATGTAGGAAAAACTACCTCACAGAGTTATTCTAATGATTAAATAACTTACTGCTATGTAAATTGCTTGGAATATAGTTAGTAGACTCAGTAACGCTGAGGACTTAGTGTTTGTGAATACTCAGTAATTATTACTCTTTCGAGAGATTATATTTTATTTCTTTTACTTAAGATTTTATTTTTAATACGTTTTCTTTTATTTAAGATTTTATTTTTAAGTAATCTCAACACCCAACATGGGGCTTGAATTTACAACCCCAAGATCAAGAGTCTCAAGCTCTACCAGCTGAGCCCGCCAGGTACCCCTGATATCTTATTTCAAAGCACTGTTGTTTATAGAATTTTATTTCTCCTTGCTATTTACATTATTTCCTCCTCATGCAGCACATAAAAATTATGCCACCTTCCTAGCAGACAATGGTTTAATATCACATCTCACAATCTCTAGCATTGTAAGAAGTGCATTGAAAATATCAGACTTACTCTGGTAATAATCTTAATTTTGGCATTCCTCCACAACCACTTGTTTACTCTCTCAAAGCAATATTAAGAATCAGGCCCCAATAGATGTCCAAGAAATACTGCTTATAAGATGCCAAGAGTCATCTCGGGCTTTCTGAGGAAGCTACCTGGGAGATGGCAGGTCCCGTCTAGGTCATTTCTAGGAAGCTGGTGGAAAATTTGTCTTGGGATCTGTGCTGTCAGGCAAAAACAAGGATCTGACAAAGCAGCACGGTGAATGTTGTGTTTTTTATTTTAAGTCATGATCAACATTCATACAATTTTTAATAGTTGCTGTCAACACCCTACTTTTACTATCCAAGTGTCACACATGAGCAAGCTGTTAGGCTATATCAGTCATATCCTGAAGACAATTGAGAAGAGTTCTGAAAAGTAAATGATATATATAAGTGGGTAATAGCATGCTTTATCTGATGCTATTTGTCGTAGCAGATACATTTATATTTTTCCTCCTGGTCCCCGTGTTACCATTTTTGCACTTGTGGGCACTCCCTAAGAGAGTAGCACAGAGATGGTTTTCAGCTGTGCCTATCAGTCTTCCACAGAATTTCCTCCTCATCTGATAAATTTAGCAAGTCCTTACAACCCTCCTAACAGAGTCGGTGACTGGATTATTGGATAGAAATAGTTCTAATCTTAACCAGAATATCAATATAAAGAAATGTTATGGAAGGTATTTCCAAATATAGTCCAAGATGTTGTGGAGTGTTTGTTAATCGTTAACAGTTTATGGGATACACAACAATGAATGCAGTGTGTGGTTTAGTACCCAAGACGTTTGCTAAGGAAACATATTTAAGATACGAGTCCCACCCCCACAAATTCTGATTCAGCAAATCAGGGATGGGGCCCCGGAATCTGCATTCTTCCCGGGCATCCCATGTCTTTTATAGAATGAGTCTCAGAACACACGTTGATAAAGACTGTGCTGGACAACCGCGGTGTTTCCACAGACCTACCATCACAGAGCGCTTAGTGTATGAATAGACACAGTTCATACACATTTATTGACAAACGACACTGAATCATGTTCTCGAGGCAGCTTTGCTGCTTAGTATGTGACAAGGCCAACACCCTTGGATTCTCTCATACTTTATCCTCTTGTAGTTTGTTATTGCTTCTCTAGCACCCATCACCTTAGACAGCAACCTGAATTTCCCTAAAATGCAGTCAGTATGGAGTTGATCCTGGCTTCACCTCCAGGACTGGAAATCGTTTCCCTTAACCCACTAAGCAAACCCAATCCCATTAATCACAGAGATTAGTTGAAAAGAAGGACTGGCACTTGACTCAAATCAAGCCAATCAGGGCCAAGAAACTCAAACCAGGGATTTGGTTTAAATTATCGGGAGAGCAAACTCTTTTTCCTAGTGGAAGTGTGAGGAAGCATGTGGCTAGGAGCTGTTATCCGCATTTTGTGGTCTGTGCTGAGAAACAGGTGAAAAACTAGGGAGATACCAGGGCCTAGTCAGAGCCTGAGCTCTGGATAAAGTGTCTTCTGTCACCCAGAACATCCAGTGCTATGAGCCCCAGAATTCCCATTTTTACTAACGGTAGTTTGAATCAGTTTTGTGTTACATGCAACCCAAAGCAACCTAACCAAGACATTCGTGAAGAGAGAATATTTTCCTCGATGAACGATAAGATGTCTTCCTTTCAAAAAAAAACAAAAAAAGAGAAACCAATGATCTTTAAAATATTTTAAGTTAAAAAATTAGATTAACACAATAATATCTTAACAATGCCGTGCATACAAATTGCATAGAGATCTTATCTTTTGTTAACTTGTAAACTAATTGGGAAATTTTCTATTGGCCACTCTTTGGCAAATATTCTGGAGAGAACTCTTAACTGGTCCAAGAACCGAAAGATGTGAAATGGTGTGGGATTTACTGTGCTAAGGCATGAAGCATTGAGGGAACCCGATTACTAAATTCCTGTAGCAATCTCAACCAAAGGGAGAGTTTGATCTAGGTGAAGGGTTACATCATGATTTGGGCCAAATAAGAAACGAAGGAACTTTAGCAGGGATTAGTCAACTGAACTGGGTGTGACAACAGATCTTAAGTTATTAACGATGGTCATTTTACTGGAAGGAAGTGAATTGTCAGACAGTATATCAAAGACTTGCTGCAGAAAACATCTAGTTATTCTTTTTCTAGTTCCAAAATATATTTGTCATTTCAGTTCACTTCAGCCAAATTCATCATCATCTAAGATATGTAACATTTAAAAATTATTTTACTATATTCTGAGTCTTCAGATTATGTTCCATGTAATATAATATACTGAGAAATAATTACATTAAAAATAAGATTAGTGTTACCATATTGCTTTCCATATTAACCTGTTATTACACATTCTGTGATATATTCTGGCCATCTCTTTTGAATCAATTAGGACTGCAAACACTGAGCTTGAGAATCATCATTACAAAAGAATCTGTCCAATTATATAGACAGAGCCAGGCATGCCAGATCTTATAAAAGTTACATTTTTCACCTCTGTAAATCATAATTTCACTGTTTGCAACATTTTGAGTGCAGACACCACAGGCAGTAATAACCGGCTTAAATGCCTTCACAGTACAGCTGTTGGCAACAATACGTCCATTCATAACTCTCAAAAAATAAAATGACAGCTACAAGTGCCTTGAAAGAATATATGCTCCTCTTTGCATTGTCCCCAAGGTTAACTCCTAGGGTGCTTGCAGCTCTACACAACAGTAGCTGTAAATAAAAGCATTACACCCAAAGTTATTGCACAAGGCCGTGGTAACTACAAACATCTCCATGTTTTCTCAATGGGAGTTTACGTTTGAACTGCACTGTGAAATCATTCTTTGTGTTGTGGTGAATTTGTTCAGATTAGCATGAAAACTTCAAAGTATCTCATGTGGTTGTTGGTCAGACCGTAGGGAAGAGAGAGCGAGCCAGAAAGATATTAGCAGATTGCAGTCAAATCTTAACAGAAATGCTGCAATAGGGACTACATTAGCTAAACCCTTAGTTTAGGGTCAGACCTGTTAGAAACCCAGCTCAAAGTGGCTTATGAAAGGGGAGAATGTAGTGTCTGTGTTCAGGAAGTCAGAAGTAGATGTGTCTGTAATTATGGGTGGACCCACAGGTGCACAGTGTGCATAGAGTTCTGCCTCTCTCCTGCTCCACCTGTCGGGACGCTTGTCTCCATGTGCTGCCTCACAGCCTGGCTGTTCCTGCGTGTGTCAGACGTGATGGCGTTCGTCAGTCCCAGCTGCACATTTGCCCTGCGTAGCAATCACAGCGGAATTGTATGTTCCCCGCCCATTAAAACCCTATATCAATCTCAGAAAAGACACTAATTTATCTTTCTGGAGTCACATGCACATTCTTGAATTAGTCCTTGGCCCTCCAGGAGCTAGCCTGGGTAACCTGCTAACCCACTGAGTGGGGACTGGCCATGCTGATTGACATCACCACCTGGACCTCTGAGAATGAGGAAGGCGTAGAAGGAGGGGCGTGGGGGATGATGCCGGGCGGACAAAAACTACAGCTTCCACCAGTCACTGCACCCCTTCTACCCTCCTGACCGAGCTGCAGACCCTCGAGAATGGATTTCCACAACGTGGGAAAGGTTATCCCAATAAAGGGCATTGATTCTATAGGTTCTTTATGCGTTTTCGTTTGTGAAGACTTTTAAACCAGTCAGCACCGAAAGATCACGTACACCTGAACCAATGCATAAGTGGTCATTTGTGGATCCTATTTCCTATGTGGGTGAGGGCCTTTTGACATTTTCTGAAAATCCTATAATCATGTGACTAATATGAAGTCATGAGTTTGGAGAATATAATGCTTAAATTTAAAATAAACTGGAGTCACCTGGGTGGCTCAGTCGGTTAAGCGACCGACTTCAGCTCAGGTCATGATCTCGTCGTGGTCTGTGAGTTCGAGCCCCGCGTCGGGCTCTGTGTTGACAGCTCAGAGCCTGGAGTCTGCTTCGGATTCTGTGTCTCCCTCTCTCTCTGCCCCTCCCCTGCTCACACTCTGTCTCTATGTCTCGAAAAAATAAATAAACGTTAAAAATTAAAAAAAAAAAAAAAGAAAAGAAACTGGAGTCACCTGGGTGGCTTAGTCAATGAAGCCTCCAACTTCGGCTCAGGTCATGATTTCACGGCTCATGAGTTTGAGCCCTGTGTCAGGCTCTGTGCTGACAGCTCAGAGCCTGGAGAATGCTTCACATTCTGTGTCTCCCTCTCTCTCTGCCCCTACCCCACTCGTGCTCTGTCTGTCTTTGTTTCTCTCTCAAAAATGAATAGTACTAGAAAAAGAATAAAAGAAAAGAAATCAGGTAAGTCTTGATGTTTTATACCTAAATCTTAAGGACGAAACTCACTTAAATTAGATTTTATAATGTGGAAAAGAAAACTACCACCCAATGAAATCTCATCGCCTGCGTGAATAAGCGAATGAGGAATTCCACATTGTTTTATTTCATAAATTTAAAAGAGTATTTCCATTTAATTTTCAAATTTACACATATGCTTTTGAGTATCAGTATGGTCACTCCTGTTTCCTCCTCTTAAAATAACAAACTCTTAAGTTCAAAACTAAAAGCGATTTGTACCCTTAAAGTGAATGGTTATTCTCCTATCATAGTTTACTGCATCTTTGGATAAACAATTATTTCTCTATGTGCTTTCCAAATTCATGTGAAAATGGTCAGTGGGAAACCAATGTGGCAATATTACTGGGACTGATTCAGTTCCAGTTGAGTGGAGATGAGAAAGGAAATGGTTATTCTTCAAGCTCTTTCTCTAAATTTTGACAAAATTGTAGATGTAGAATTTACTCACAGGCTCGAACATTCACACTGAACTCTGGTGCTTGGAAACAGAGCTCTTCAAGCTGGCAAAACAGGGTTTCTTATTTTTGAGGGTAAAAAAAAGAGAAATCCTTGAAGGTAAGAACAGTAATTTCCTGCTTATGAAGCAAAGGCAGGAATCTAGATACTCTACCTGCTGTGTCACCTTTATGCCATTGTGAAGAACTCATTGAAAATGGGGGAAAATGGTTAGAAACCAGAAAAACCACCACAGAAACCCTGAAAAACAGAAGACTTGACTGTAAATTTTAAGTTCCCTTTATCACCCATGCTATAAGAGAGATAAAACAATAGCTGCGTTAAAATTAAGATGAAGAGTATAATTCCGTAAGTTTACTGAACCCAACAGTTTCAGAAATAGGTAAGAGCTTTTGCTAAACTCACAGTGTGGCCAGAGTCACCATCTGTTATGGAAGGCTTTTCTTCAGCGGGGGTCCCATCCAATAAGGAAGGGTTTCTTCCCCAGATTTTCAAACTCACTTCATGGAAACGTTACGGTATTTTTATTATTCCCGAGATATGACAGGAGCGTTAGTTTTATTTTCACTGTGCAAGATAAGGGAACTCACACAATTGCTTTCAACCCTTCGTTTCTTTCCTAAAATCCACCTGAAATTGCTAGGCAGTCATTTCTCCTTTGACTGAAATTTATTCCCACCCCAAAAATCCCTTTTTGATAATTGCTCTTACCAATTCTCTGAACTTTTCTTACTTTATAACATAAACTTTTTTCCTTCTCAATTCTCCCTGGTATAAGAGTTTTAAATAACTTAATATGTTTTTAGTGCTGTTCTCAGAATAAGATTCCCCTAGCGTTGTCTTGCCAATGTTTTTTCTTTAAATATTCCCACATATTTTCATTCAAATTGAAATATAAATCTAGAATTCCATTTGTCATATAATCTCTTCACTAGTCTAGAAAGCAAGTCTAGCCAAGTATCATTCACAACTGTCCCAATTTTGATGTAATTAGTAATTGGTAACTTCTTTAATCTTAGCAGGCCCATCACATCAAGTATTCTTTCACTTTAGACACTTTAATTACCAGCAAACTGCTCTCAAATAGAACTAGAAAAGGATATAAAACATATAATAGCTAACAATTACAGAAAGAATTCTCGCTCTCTTTTTTTTGTTTATTTATTTTTGAGAGAGAAATGGAGTGCAAGCAGGGGAGGGGCAGAGAGAGAGGGAGACACAGCATCTGAAACAGGCTCCAGGCTCTGAGCTGTCAGCGCAGAGCCGGACATGGGGCTGGAACTCAAGTACGTGAGATCATAACCTGAGCCAAAACCAAGAGGTGGATGCTTAACCGACTGAGCCACCCAGGCGCCCCACAATTACAGAAAGTATTAATTGCAAAACATTTTGATCTTTGATTTCAGCTTATCTAGAAACGGGTCTTTAGATGGTTGAACCATACCATAAAGAAGGCTGTAAAGATGCTATGACTCAGCTTTACTACATGGTAGTAGACCCATTCCACCCATGTCATTTAGAGGCCAACTCTGCCACTTAAGTAAAAACTTATCTCCTGTGCCTAGGCTGTAAGAGAGTCCAGCCTGTCTTAAGCATGTCTAAGAAACGGTAGGAATAGGCACGATGATTCAGAAGCCTCTTCGGAAAGCTGCATCACTTTGGGACCCATTTTCCCGAGCATAACACTAAGTGGAAAGAGTAATTTATTTTCCTGGATCTTCTTCCCTGTCACGTAGCACCCAGCTTTGGCACCCTAAAGGACATCAGTTCTGAAGACTGATGGAACAGCTTCCTGGAACATCCAAGCAACAAGAAAGACGAGGGTGCCTGTTAGAATGGCTGCTGAGAAAAATCCCAGTCTGGCCTCAGTGCCAAAAATTGTTGTATCTCTCCAGAGCAACTGAGAATTATTTTCCTCCTGGCCCCTGTGACCGTGGAATTGATTAGATTTCCCTCTTCTCACTGCCTGCTAGAAAGCTTAGAGCCAACTCCTGTTTCTGGCACTCTCATAGATCAGAAATTTTGAAAGACCTTGCCAATGAAAATGACTAAAATGTTGAATTAAGAAAAAAAAAATACATCTTTAATTGCATTGCTAAGCTGGCACAAATGAACAGAATCCACAGAGGCCAAAATTAAAATGAAAGAAGAAACCCAGAAATTAAGCAAGAGCCAAAGCCAGCTTTCCCTCTGAGGAGTTGAGCCTAAGCACTGAAAACCTTGAGTTTGCACCATGACAGCGGAGTGGAGTGTAGAAGATACATCCACGCCCAAGATGGGAGAGTAAATAGGAAACTATGTCCACACAGTGCTGAGACGTCAAAGAACTACACACTCTCAGCCTTAGGACAAGTGAAAGATAAACCCCCTTCATAGAAATGGACAGCACAAAAATTTTCCAATCTCAACCATGGAACAAAGCAAAAGAAAAAAGAGGAGAAATAATGAAGAAGATATATTGAGATTTATGCCACTTAAGTTCAAATTCACCTACCTATGTGATTCAGATCTTTTAGGAGAGAAATTTTATTTAAAGTGGTCCAGTTAAAGAGTATGTGTGTTCAAGATAACTAGAAAAAAGCAAATACAAACACTCTTTGGAGGAACATTATTTCAATCTAGAAAATAATGAAATTCCATAATTAAAAGGAACATGAGTTCCTAGTAACAAGAGTCACAAACATCCAAAGAAATAATAAAATATAAAGTCAACCAAAACAAAAGACAGCAGAAAATAGCCACAATAATTTCAAATATTAGAATTTTAAGATACAGAATATGGCATAATTATGTTTGTAATCCTACAGTAAAAAAATAAGAATTTGAAAATAGCCAGGAACATGAGACTATAGAGGGAAAAAAGAATTTTTAAAAGAATCAAATTTAGAAGTCTTAGAAATTAAAAACTCCATGGACAGAATAAAGGGAATAGATACAACACAAGAGAAAATTGGTAAACTGGAAGAAATCTCCAAAGAAACTATCCTGAATTCAGCTAATGGAGTGAAAAAGAAAAGTATCAAAAAGAGTTTAAAAGACTTTAAGAATAAAGCAAGCAAGATCTACCATATTTTCAAACAGAGTTAAAAAAAAAAAGTCGAAGAGGTGATATGAAAGAGATAATGACAGAGTGTCTTCCAAATGGTGAGTTCTGTGGGCAGAGCACACTACGGCACCACGGCAGGGATGCTTCAGATAGCTCCAGGATAGTGAAGGCCACACTCCAGCTACCTGTAATTTAAAAGGGGGTGATTCCTTAAACACTGGCTGGACTGGTCCCCAGAAATGTCCCAGGAACCCCAGCAGAGCAGCAGGTGTGGATGCCAGGAGACAGAAAAATTTCAGTCCAGTGGCTTCAGGGCTCACACCAATGCCAAGTGGCAGACCCAGAAAAACCCTGGGGTAAGTCCGCCAAGGCCTCAGAAGGGACATGAAGAGGCCGAATGTCTACAATTTGACTGCTAAGGGCTTGAACTCAAATTACAGGCATAGCGATCTAAAACCACTTGATTATACCTTCCAAGGGGTCAGAAAAGTAGAAAATGGAGAAATGCTTACTGTCTCCCTCTCACTTCTTGGACTTATCTTTACTATTCCCTGGACCGAAGACTCTTCTTGGAATTTTCCCCGATAATCACTCCATCCCAAACGCCCCTTTCGTCAGTTCCCGGAACACTGTGTGCCCATCACAACATTTAGTCTACTACACAGAATTTTAATCTTCTTATAATCTGCATAACTTGTCGCCTCCACGCGGAACTTCACACTGTTTGTTCCTACAAAATACAGACCTTAGATTATTAGTCTTTGTATCTTTAGAGTCTGTTAGGATCTAGGTCAATGGCCAGTGTACAGTTCAGTATGTCCCACGAATGTTTTTTCAATGATATATACATTATATATCATATATATATTCCCATTTATTACACCCTTATGTGTCAAAAAGTCTAGACTTTGTTCTTCGATCATAAAAACAAAACAGAGAATTGCATTTAATTGAAAGTAAAAGACAGAAAAGGCTAAATAATAGCATTAAAGACCACAGCTAAAAGAAACGAGTTTAACATTTTTCATACTTCTCTTTCTACTCTGAGTTCCACGCTTTTTCTAGGACCTAATTTTCCTTCCAAAATTCTTGAAAAATAATTGGCATTCCTTATTTTCCAGACTACATGCATTTTACAAAACTTCTTTTAAAATTTTTCTCCTCGGGGCCGCCCAGGCCCCCACAGCTGGATGCGTTCTGCCTGCATGGAATCACACAGGCTTACTGCCTCCTGTCAGCTGGCGCTGTCATTCATCCTGCGTCGTCTTTATTCAAAATTAACACTTCGCCAGATTCCTCATTAATTATAGCAGAAGGTTTTGTAAAAGTTGGTGCTCTTGTGGTGTGTGATGTGGACCCCGAGAACAGATTTAGAAAAAGTATATATATGAACATTCCCCAAAATAGTAAGCTCTAAATTATGTCCTAAGGAAGGGAATCATATAATAGAATAAGGGGTATATTTATTACCTATTTCTCTAAGTTTTTATTTTCACAGAATTCCAAACTTAGAAAAGTTGCAAAAATATTATGAAGTTCAGTGTACACTTTACACAGGCTTACTCTGTTACATTTACCCCCTTTGCTGAGTTTTTCTTTCTCTCTCCTTATATAAAACATACATATATAGAATTTTTTATAAATCATACGAGAGTACATTATAAGCATCATGCCCCTTTGCATTTAAACACTTCAGCATATAATTTCTAAGAACAGACATGCTCTCTTCTTTAACCATAGTGCAATTATTGAAAACAGAAAACTTAGGGGCGCCTGGGTGGCTCAGTCCATTGAGCATCCAACTTCGGCTCAGGTCATGATGTTGCAGTTCGTGAGTTTGAGCCCCACATCAGGCTCACTTCTGTCAGCACAGAGCCTGCCTCGGATCCTCTGTCTCCTTCTCTCTCTGTCCCTGCCCCACTCAGGCTCTCTCTCTCAAAAGTAAATAAACATTTAAAAAAAGAAAACAAAATTTAGCATTAATGTAATTGTCTACACTCCATCTTCAAATGCTGCCAATTGTCTCTATAATACACTTTATAGCTTTTTAGTCCCTCTAAGCCTAGGATCTGAGCCAGGATCACCCATTACCGGTAATGCTCATGTCTCTTTAGTGTCCTTTATCTGGAATAGTTAGTTGGCCTTTTTGTGTGTTTTACTATTGTTTTTAAAGCCTATAGGCCACTTATTTTGTACACTGTCCCTCAGATTGGGTTTGTCTAATGTTTCTTCATGATTAGATTCAAGATAAGTACTTTCGGCAGAAATGTCGCAAAAGTGTACACTGAACCACGTCAGTAAACCAAGTGAGTAATACATGCATAGGCTTTTATGAAAGCTTATAAGAAATGAACCAAATGTAAGAAATGGATGACATCCAGAGAGACAGCATATTCTAACAGCCTGTTTTGACAAACAGGACAATAAGTGAGCTATTAGAAACAGAACCAAAGAGATATGGCTATGGGGAAATCTGGGAGACAGGGACATTTGCATATTAAGGAAAAGCAAGTTGCTAATAGTTTCATGGAGTATACAATGAATTGGGAGTCATTTTTTTTTAATGTTTTTATTTATTTTTGAGAGAGAGAGAGACAGACAGACAGAGCATGAGAGGGGGAGAGGCACAGACAGAGGGAGACACAGAATCTGAAATAGGCTCCAGGCTCTGAGCTGTCAGCACAGAGCCTGACACGGGGCTTGAACTCAGAACGGTGAGGTCATGACCTGAGCCGAAGTCAGACGCTCAACCGACTAAGCCACCCAGGCGACCCCTGGGAGTCATTTTTAAAAAACTCATTTGACTTCCCTGAGATTCCCTTCCCAGGGCATTATTATTTATTGTTTATAAATAACTGTCTTATGATCATGGAAAATTTGGTCTGTCTCTGGGGAGAAAAAAGTGGTTTCTTTTTCAGTTCCCTTGGATTCAAAAGTTTTTATGTTACAAAGTTGTAGGAATATGTCCTTATGACACAGCTTTTAGTTCCAAATTATAATATGTGCGAGTAAACTCAAAAATACAATATATGGATTCATGTGTGTATATATGCATGAGTACATACACACATATTTTTAATGTATACAAAAAGTGGGGAATTTGTTCTTTTCTATTAAGAAAGGTCATAATTCACAAAGCATTAATTCAGCTAGTGTCACCTTGCTTTGCTATCTTTCCCCATTCATGGAGTTCCCATGTGTAACAGGCGGCATTTTGGTTTAAGAATGATATCGGAAATCTCCTGTGGTAATTGTATTCCATCCCCACAATTGGATAGTGTACAGTTCTTTTTAGAGTCAAGTAGAAGGGAATTTCAGTGCATTACAATGTGCAAACTATAATTTCAGTCCCAATTTTCCGTAATTGTTCCATTAGAAAAAATTACTTCCCTGGAAGGTTCAGCCCTGTACTGTTTTTATGCAACTCTCCAGGCATGTAAACTAAAAAACCTGGATTGCACAAATAAGTTATTTTCTGTTTTGTTTTCTTAAGAACTCAGTTCACTTAGCACTCAGGTGGAGAATGAAGACCTTGTTTTTTTCCTTTTATTATTATTATTTTTTATAATGCTGTGATGGCAGGAAGCGGGAGATGGAGTCACACTTTTTGCTCTTTATTCTTATCATTCTCCAAAACTTAAAGACATTAATTTTAAAGAGGCTAACTCATGTGCAAGGCACCATTGTAAACTATGCTATAGAATTTTAGGAAGAGAATGTCTTGCCTCTTGAGCTATTTAATACCACCTAAGGATGGTGAAATGTAACAAATACAAAGAGTTTTTGGGTAATGTTGCTATACAGTGTTATAACAACCCACCAGTTACTCTGTGAGGAAAGTCAGGTGAGAAAGATGTGTGAGAACAGCATAGTGGAGGAGCAGGAGTAGGGACCAGTTGACTGAGCTTTGTGCGGGTCTCTAGTTGAGAATCTTCCTGAACTTTTAACTGCCAGGGAAAGGGATTTAAAAAAAGAAGAAGAAGACTTCTTTCTTAGACATCACTAAACAGTCCTCTTATCCTTTTAAACTTCTGCCAGGGTATCTAAAACATGCCGTCGTTCAAAGGTAAGGAAAGTTCAGAGTCCACATGAAGAAAACGTCTAACACATTCCTCTTTTCTCCTAATAGGTCTTCTTGTGTTACTCGTTCACTCTGCTGCGTGCACGATTATGCGCTTTCCCTTCTGGTCATCTTCCAACCGCTGAGCCCTCGTAAGTGTGCCCCCACAAAGGAGTTAAGGAGAAACCATTGCAAGTAGACGCGGCTCCAGCCCTGTCATGATAGCTTCCTGCTCCTGAGGAGATAAGACAACTCTGCCCCTTCTCCTTCATGTCAAGTCACTTTATCAGATGGAAGAAATGAGTGAATTATTCAAAGTCGCTTAGTCAATCATTGGCGGGGGAAGCAATAACTGACTTTTGCACCCTGCTCGCCCTTCATGTGTGGCCTTTCATTTCATCCATGAGAGAGCCCTGAGGGAATGCACAGCAAAATCATAAACCGTGGAGCCAAGGAGTCTAGGACCAGCCCTTCACAACATACAGCTACTTCCAGAAGTTTCTGTGAGAGCCCTTAAAAATAATCCTGTTTATATTTGAGGCCTTACAAGACAGTTGGTCATTTTTACTCTTTTATTTTTATCTCTGTGGAAAAAGCAAGAAGCTGTTTATACGATGGCTGCTGTTGCCATGGGTAACATGCAAGCGTCTAAAGAAAGGGTGTAACAGGTTAAGGAGTTACAACTGATATAAATATGTTTAAAGGGAGGGACAATGGAAAGCAGTTTTCCCATTTTGGTTTTGCATTTTAACAAAGAAATGTCGCAACCCCTATAGGTGAGAAGCAAGAGTTTCTTAAAACAATTATTTCTTCTTTTAAAGCAATTTCCTCAGTTACGAACTTTGACCAGTTTTTGCATGAGAAGCAGAGACAAATTTAAAAGAAAAGCAGATTCCAAGCTGCTTGAAATGAGAGGAAAGAGGTAAGTCCACATGGTTTAAGAGTTAAAGCGGGGGCGCTGGGGTGGGTTCCTTTGTTAAGAGTCTGATTCTTGATTTCAGCTCAGGTCATGATTTCATGGTTCATGAGGTTCGTGAAGTTGAGCCCCGAGTGGGGATCCGTGCTGTTAGTGTGGAGCCTGCTTGGGATTCTCTCTTTCTGCCCCTTCCGCATTTTCTCTCTCTCTCAAAATAAACTTAAAAAAATAATAAAGGGTAAAATTATTTAAAAAAAAAGAGTTAAAACATACTACACTTGGAGTCAGTTATGTTCGTGCAAAGTGGAAACCATTACATAGTATTTTCCTTGTGGAAGCCTCCTCGTTGGGGTCATGAAAATAATATTTACCTTGAATGGTCAATGTGAGCATCCCTGTCCAAACAATAGCAGCGCTGTGTAGTTTGATATCACATGTTCCTTTTATAACCGACGGTGTAACATGCGCAAGCCCCAGTTTTGTAATCCAAAATGAGAGTAGACGCAAGGACCCAGCAAAAGATGTCAGCTGACTGAACTCCTAGACTGACCTCATTCAGAGGGAGAAAAGAAGAAAAACTTAGCAAGGGGTTGGCTTTGAAGTGGTTGCTTCTTTGGTAACCTAAGGGATAACCTAAATCTCTAGCATATTTTAAACCTAATCCGGGTTCTTTAAAAAGTTTTGGATGTGATTCAGATATGGTGAGCTCCCTAAGCCTAGCATTTCCACAGCTGCCTTCATTTGCTGGCTTGTAAGCGAGACATTAGAAAGGTCTATTGGAGAAACTCCACCATGGTGTGGTTAAAAAAAATTTTTTTTTTCCCTCATTTCCTCCTCCCACACTCCTGTGTGATACAGTCAAGAGAAAACTGGGGTTTGAAAAGCAGAGACTGACTGACCCCTCTCATTGTGAATGTCACCTCTAAGTCAGACTTTGAGCAAAAGTAAAGCAAGCGAAAGCACCGTGGAGAATCCAGCCCTTTGTATAGTTTCTCTTTCTCTTTCAAACTCTTCCTGGAAAGAACTCAAACTCTTCCTTGAAAAATGAAAGACAACCAAATTATCTATTGTTCAGAGCTGGTTAAATACTTTATGGGATAATGAGCCAATTGAAAACTATTCGACAGTTTAAAATAATGAGGTAAATTGTACATCTCAATATGGAAAAATAACCGAGGTATTGTTGAGTGCAAAAAGCAAGTTGCAGATTATTGGGGATACACTCTGTCCGTTTGTGTTAAAAAAAAAAAAAAGAAAAGAAAAGAAAGGAAGAAAAAACTGAAAAATCTACATATATATTTTTTACACTTTTTGGAAGAATATGTAAACCATGGCTAATAGTCACTCTAGGGCAGGGCACCTCAGTAGAGGCACTGATGACACTTTGGGCTGAATAATCATTGTTGTGGAGACTGTCCTGGGCATTATAGGATGGTTAGCAATAACTCTGTACCCCTCTGCTATGTGCCAGTAGCAGCAGCACCTCCTCTCCATTATGACAACCAGAAATGTCTCTAGAAATTGCCCATTGTCCCCTGGAAGGCGAAACTGTCCCAGTTGGGGACCACCACTCTGCAGAATGAGGCTGGAAGGGAGGTTTTATGTTTCATCTCTCCTCTGCTGAACTATTGGGTTTATTTTTGTTTGTTTGACTTTACCATGAACATGTACTATTTTTATAAGTTATATTTTTATTTTTTACATTTTTAATTATTTTTTTTTAAGTAGGCTTCATGCACTGTGTCATGAGAGTTGAACTCACGACCCTGAGAGTAAGAGTCACATGCTCTACTGACTACGCCAGCCAGGCGCCCCCTAAGTTATATATATTTTTTAAAAAAGAAAATTTTTCCTGATTAATGTCAGAACTCTTATAGAAATTGAGGGGAAAATGAATTATAAAACTAATAAAAATATTCCATAGAGCCGTATTGCCATTTTGGCTGATTTCATAGCTTCACATAGTACATTTACTACAAAGAGCTTAAGGCTCTGTTAAAAATATATATATATATATATCAGAAAAAAAATTCTAAAATTTTAATAGCCAGAAAATGACAGCAGCAAAAACATTGGGAAAGTGGCAGCCAAAGTCGAGCTGTTTAATGAATACAATTGGCATCGGCATCTGGGGTTAAGAATTTATTTTCTTTCCAGTAGCACCCGCCCTGGGTGAAACTGCAGACTGTGAACCATCCGCAGTATCCTTCCAACCTTCAGTGCCACTGACCTTGATCACCAGTTCATGTATTTACTCAAATATGCAACAGGACTGTAGTAGACTCTGAATTCTTTGGGATTTGAGAAGCACCAACAGCTTTGGTATAAATTAATTTATGGTTTTATCCTTGCCGGTGACCTGCGCTTTAACATACTACTCAGAGACAGGAATGTTCTCATGGGGCATCTTCAGAGACCAGTGTCTCCCAGCAGGAGCCGCATGGGGAAAAGGGCTGCTTATCACAAAGGCAGGCAGCCACCCGCCAGGCAAGACCAAGGGCAAAGCCAGCTGCTTCTCAGGAAGGTAGGAGTGAGATCCATAGGAGGTGGGGACGGCCCTGTTGTTCACCGAGTGACAAGAAATCCCAGAGGAGGATGTGGAACCTAAAAACTTTCTAAAGACAAAAGTGGGAGTGTTTGGCCAAACTAAGGGGAAAGCAGGCAACACACCAAAGAGAGGGCAGAGGAGAGGGAAGAAGGGGTAAAGAGAAGCAGCAATACTACAGAGAGCAGTATGAGGAGGGAGAGTCTCGGGAAAAGGGAGGTGGAAAGAAAAGCGCCTGTGAGGGCGTGGAGGGGGGGCGGGAGTTTAGATGCAGTAAGTGCCTCAAGGCAGAGGGTGTTTACTTAAAGCGCAGAAGGAGAGGTGAGCTCTAGGGACAGGGTCCATGAAGTCCCTTTCCCAAAAGTCAGAGACATGAATTAGTAGGTTCTACTTCAGAGAAAAGAGTATTTGGATTCTTCACGTCACCATATTTCCACTGCTTAGGACTTACCCATTATTCAGCCTTTGCCTTCATCCATCTCCAGCCAAGACGTGAATTGCCATTTCCTGGTTCTGTGGGTGGTTAGGATAATGAGGGGTATTCTATGGCTTTGCTTCATTTCTGGCCTCCCTCCCTTTTTGAGGGTGTGTCTCTCTTTGCTCTGCTCCATAAAAGATACTGTCACATATGAACACTGTCTGTGTGTGGCCCTGGGGCCCGCCCAGCCTGCGCCTTAATAGTAACAGCAGCAGCCAGAAAAGGCAGAAAATGGATCATAAACCTCAGTGTTAATGTCAGGACTAGCAGTGGCCACGGCACTGGTGCTTTTTTCTTCTGAAACAGAAGCAGAAAGAATGGGTGTTCTGGGCTTCATATGAAGTAAGTCATCATTTGCAACAAGTTTTCGTTGTACCTCAAAGGCAGTTGTGATGTGGTGAGTTTTGAAAACATAGATGATCTTAATATTTGGAAAATTATAAAACCAAGAATTCTCCATTAAAAAATAAACAAGACTTTTTCCCTTCTCTTAGAATCTTATTTATGGTGATATTTAAATGATTTAACTAAAATTGGAGTGTTAGGAATTATGACATGGAAAACTAGCTGCTCTCTTTTACATAAACCAGTTATAAAGTGACCCCTGATCTGAAAGAAATGGAGGAGTCCCTTAAGCTATTTCCAGCATTTCTAGGAGCTAAACAGAAACCGCAAGCTCACTTTCAGAGGAGTTGAACAGGCTGATTGAAATGCCAGGCACCTTCGATCCTGCCGCGAATTATATCGATGTGATGTGGCACACTGGTTATCTCTTGTGGATCAGAATTTCTGTTCTAGAGAAAAGGAAAAGTAGGGGAGGAAGAAGAGAGACAAGAGCAAGAAATAGGATTCAGGTCTGGACCTGAGCAGTCTTTGTTAAATTGTGTGATTTTTCATCTCCACAGGTCTCAGTTTTCTCACCTGTAAGCTGGGCACAATGGCGACTCTGACATGCTCCTACAAATATTGGGAATAATCCATGTAGGTGCTCAGATTAGGTAACACGGAGCGCTCTCTGTGTTCTAGACACTGTTCTAGGTGCTCTTCATGGCTTTATGCAAAACAACCCAAATTTGCCACAGTGATTATCCCACTTTTTGGGATGAGGAATTAAGACATAAGATAATTAAAAGCTTATCTAAAGCCACACCGCTAATGAACTGGGGTCTCAACCAAGGCCATGTGCTTCCGAGTCCATGGCTCTTCGTTACAAATCCTGTGCTCTTAACACTCTGCTCTATTACCTGACTGGGTCGTGAATCTTACGTGTGATCACTTCTGTCAGTACTATTATTCTATGTCGTTGTTATTCAAAAGGAGAAAACTAAATCGCTACCAAATAAATTTATTGTGTTTAGCAGACACAGCTCTTCAAACCTCAAGATCCATGATGGTAAGATGGTTGGTAATCATTGCTCTATAAAGAGAAATTTTACATTTCACGGTCAGGCATTAATCTCCTCCCTAGGATGACTCTGATATAAATAAAGTAACCTTCCCATCATTCACTCTTTTCTCCCAATCATTCATTCATTCATTCATTCTCCAACTGCATGCCACATACTATAAAATAGGCTGTTTTCACAAATTCAAGTATAGTGTTTTTCTGAAACTGCAGTGTACTTCTAATACATGTTGTTATACTCATTAAATACAAAATGTATTTTTAGATTCCTAAGTATATCCTCTGAAATCACAAATCTTTTACTTAATTTACTTTCCCATTTTGCTCTTTGTTACTAATTTATGACTTATTTATGCACAGTTACACACAAAAATGTATTTTCTGAAGCATATAAAAAGTCTTGCGCTTCCTCTGAGAAGATTACATCCAAATTGAAGGAACAAGTATAAAACAAATAAAGGGGAAGGAAAAAATAACCCCCAAATAATCCTGACGTACTATGGATTCTAGTACAAAAAATATATAAGGCACATAACAATCCATTTCCTATGTCCTGATACATAGTTTCTGTAAACCCAATTTATAAGAAGTTTAAAAACAAAAACCTAGCTACAACCGACTAGAATGCAATTAGCCACAGCGGATGGTCCATTCCCAATTGTCCAACAGCAGGCGGTTCAGTTGAGAGCTTAACCACACTCCTGGTCTACCATTGTCTCATTTCATGCTTCCCCGTTCTCTTCCTTTAGCCATGTACCTGCTCATTAACATGTGAAGATAAGAGGCTCAAAGAATAGAGTTCTGAGACAGAACTCAATGAGGCACTTTGACTCCTCATTAGCAGTTCTCATGGGGCTTTCATCAGAGACAAGAGACAATACAATGAATTACTGTAGGTGGTGGGAATCAAAGTAAAATATCCTCCTTTCAATACTTAGATTGACGATACATGACACCTTATGTCAGCTGGAAACATCCTTACCGATCCTGAATTTCGACCTCCAGTCTTTAAGGGTGAGAACTCTAGAGTCCAGACAAGGTGGGTGACCTGCCCCAGGTCACTCACTTAGATAACATCATAGTCAGGATGAGAATTAAGTTTTGCTACTGTTTCAACCTGTTCCTTTGAACTCTCTGTTCTAATTGTTATCCAGATTCCTGTTTTCCCAGTATATTTTATTTCTTCACATTTCAGAGTGAGGATTAAGTAAATTCAAATAAGACAATTCCATTAATAATTACAATAAAATTAGTTTATTTGAATACGTTTGATTCTTTCCATCAGATGATTAACCAGTATTTATCAATCGTTGTATCTAAAGTCTCTGGAAATCACTTTGACAAAGATATGAACCCAACAGAAATAGTAGCAAAAGTTCACTTTTTCCAAGAGCATTTAGTATAAAGGTAAGCAACTTGAATATTTTTGGAATGAGAAGAAGGAAGATAAGAAAGGAGAAAAAAGCAGGGAGTGAGCAAAGAGATGCTAATACTATTGTAAGGATTCAGCTCTTACTTCAAAGACATAATAGTTTCATAGTATTATTAAAAATTGTGTTCAATTTGTGATTGTCAGGAAATCTTACAACACGTACCCATGACCTCTCTTTATATACCCTTATCTAGAATATGTTCTTTAAGAAACTATAATAGCAAGTACCCTAAATTGCTATGCTCATAACCTATTATTTATATGAATCATCAGCTCTAGAACAAAATTAGTTTCCCAGAGTTTATCCATTGATTTGTTTCTGCTTTGTGTAGTATAGAGTGTAAGTAAGTCAATAATAAAAAAAAAAGCCTGAAAAATTCAAGGAAGATAAATGACTAATATAATTTAATATCATTTATGTTTAGAATTATACAATCAAGTATATACCACATTCATGTATTGTCTAGGACTTGAGTGATAATACTTTTGTGATACATTTTGCTTTTTTCATCCTTGATCTATTTGTATTTGTTCATTTTAAAATTTGATCATTCAATTCACTTAAATCTATAATTTCTCTAAATTTTTACTTATAAAGTCTCTGAAGTTGTCTTCATTTGCCAATTTAATTAGTATTTCTTCAAACATTGTGCTGCTAAGAATTAAAATTCTTTAATTTTAATTAGGATTAAAATTTTAAAAGGATTTTAAAAGGATTAAAATCTTTTTACATATCTTAAAATTACCAGTAAAAAGTAGATCAAAAGCTATGCTTCATGTTTTTATAGATAATGGTAAATTAATTATATTTTTAATATCCTAATACTAAATTTTTAATGTCTGAAAATAAACCACAGGACATTTAATGCATTTAAAAAATTGTTTTTCTGATGAATACTTTTGGTATAGGTGGTTTGAAGATGCACAATCTATTTGTTGTGCTATTATCTGAAAATACGCACATAAGCTAGCACGTAATTTTGAATACAAAGAAAAATAAGTGGAGAAATTATCATAACACTATCAGCATTTGTTTTTTTATATAGAATAAGTGACTAAATGTTTAAATTTAGTCATTTGAGAAAATTTCAAACAAAAATATTTACATAGTTTCTTAAGTTATCTTGCTGGGACATTCATATTACAAATTCTGTGATAATTGGGGTTTTGCTTGTATTCAACTGTGGCAAACTTAAACGGGGCACCACCAACAACGAAAAGTTAAAATAAGTGTCTGCACAGCCCTAATCATTCTACTAAGGGCTCTTCACATATTACTTGTTTTCAGAATTCTAAGGGTAGCTGTTTTATTTCTATGTACTAACTTTTTATGATTGTCCTGTTACAGAAGATGAAAGGTTTATGAATTAAATAACTACCATGAAGCTCATATTGAATGTGGCTGAGTTGGAATTTGAAGCAAGTTCTAGCTCTGAGCTCTTTCCACAAATAACAAGTTCACTGTCATTTGGCATCACGGTGTATAGGTTTACTTAAAGAATAACCTTATAAAATCTATCTGAAGGTCAAAATTCTTCAGGCTTGTTTTCCCATGCAAGAAAATAAAGAAGATCATTCTCTGGATAATTAAAGAAAGCACTTCTTTCATCTAAATTGACTAGGATAGATAAGAATTTCCATATTATTAACTCCATTGGACTCTTACACATATAATCTTTAAAATGAAGAACTGGGGGTGCCTGGGTGGCTCAGTCAGTTAAGCATCTGACTTCGGCTCAGGTCATGATCTCACAGTCTGTGAGTTCAAGCCCCGCATCAGGCTCTGTGTTGACAGCTCAGAGCCCGGAGCCTGCTTCAGATTCTGTGTCTCCCTCTCTCTCTCTGCCTCTCCCCAATTCGTGCTCTGTCTCTCTCTCACTCTCTCAAAAATAAATAAAAAGATTAAAAAAAATTTTTTTAATGAAGAACTGAATAGGGAATAGGATTTTGTATGCAAAATGCTAAGAAAAATGGATCAAATTGATCAAATGAAGTAATCATTGAATAATTTTTTTAAATTATTTAAATTGAATATTTGGAGTTAAATGCTCAAAAATAAAACTTTATTCAGTATTTTTCTGATTCTTGTATATAAGCTTCACTTTTTTTTTAATTGAAATATAGTAGACACACAATGTTACATTAGTTTGAGATGTACAATATAATGATTGAAGAACTCTATACCGTATGCTTTGCTCACCACAACTGTAGCTACCGTCTGTCACCATGCAACACTATCACAGTACTATTGACTCTATACCCTATGCTGTACCTTTCATCCTTGTGACTCACTGATTCAATAACTAGAAGCCTGTAAAGGAGAGTAGGAGGTACTCCCCTACTGCCATCCCCCTTCCTCTCTGGCAACCATAAGTTCTCCATATTTATAGGTCTGTTTCTACTTTTTTGTTTGTTTGTTCATTTGATTTGTTCTTTAGATTCTACATATATTTAGAATCATATGGTATTTATCTTTCTCTGTCTGATTTATTTTCTTAGCATGATACCCTCTAGATCCATCCATGATGCGCAAATGGCATAATTTTACTCTTTTTTCTGACTAATATCCCATTGTATATATATTATATATTTCTTTATCCATGCATCAATTTATGGACACTTGGATTGCTTCCAAGTCTTGGCTATTGTAAATAATGCTCCAGTACACATGAGCATATATCTTTTTGAATTAGTGTTTTCATTTTCTTTGGGTAAATACCCAGTAGTAGAATTATAGATTGTATGGTATTTCTATTTTTAATTTTTTGATAAACCTGGACACTGTTTTCCACAATGGCCATGTCAATTTACATTCCCACCAACAGTGCACAAGGGCTACCTTTTCTCCATATCCTGGCCAACGCTTGTTATTTCTTGACTTTTTGATTCTAGCCATTCTGACAAATGTAAGGTGATATGTCCTTACGTCTTTGAGTTACAATTTCCTGATAATTAGTGATGTTGAGCACCTTTTAACTTGTCTGTTGGCCATCTGTATGTCTTCTTTGTAAAAATGTCTATTCAGGTTCTCTGCCCATTTTTAAGTCTGATTCTGTGTTTTTTGGAGATTGAATTGTAAAAGTTCTTTATAGATTTTGAATGTTAACCTCTTATCAGATACATCATTCACAAATATCTTCTCCTATTCAGTAGGTTGCCTTTGGTTTCCCTTGTCCGAAGAGACATATCTAGAAAAATGTTATTAAGACTGATGTCAAAGAGATTACCGCCTTATGGTTTCTTCTAGGATTTTTATGGTTTCAAGACTCACATTTAGGTCTTTAATCCATCTTGAGTTTATTTTTGCGTATGGTGTTAGGAAGTTGTCCAGTTTCATTCTTTTTGCATGTAGCTCTACAGTTTTCACAACACCATTTATGGAAGAGCCTGGCTTTTCCTAATGGTTTCTTCTTGCCTTCATCATAGATTAACTGACCATATATGCATGGGTTTATTTCTGGGCTCTCTATTAAGTTCCACTAATCTCTGTGTCTGTTTTTGTACCTATATCGTACTATTTTGATTACTATAGCTTTGTAATATATCTTGAAATCTGGGATTATGATACCTCCAGCTATGTTCTTCTTTCTCAAGATTGCTTTGGCAGTTTGGGGTCTTTTGTGGTTCCATACAAATTTTAGGATTATTGGTTCTAATTCTGTGAAAAATGCTATTGGTATATTCATAGAGATTGCACTGAATCTGTTGATTCCTTTAGGTAGAATAGATATTTTCATAATTCTAATTCTTTCAATCTATGAACATGTTATATATTTGTTTGTTTACATCATCTTCAATTTCTTTCATCAAAACTTCATACTTTTCAAAGTACAGGTCTTTCACCTTCTTCGTTAAGTTTATTCTTAGGTATTTTATTCTTTTTAGCACAATTGTACATGGAATTATTTTTTTCCCTTTCTGCTACTTCATTATTAGTATATAGAAATACAACAGACTTCTGTATATATTTTTGTATCCTGCAACTTTACTGAATTCCTTTGTTAATTCTGCTAGTTTTTGGTGGAGTCTAGGATTTTCTATGTACAGTTTTATGTCATCTTTAAATGGTGTCAGTTTTTCTTCTTCCTTACCAATTTGGTTGCCAGATTACTGTGACTAGACTTCCTGTACTGTGTCGAATAGAAGTGGTGAGAGTGGACATCCTTGTCTTGTGCCTAACCTTAGAGAAAAACCTCTCAGTTTTGCACCATTCAGTATGATGTGAACTGTGGGCTTTTATATGTTCAGCTATTTTCCTCTAAACCACTCTGTTAAGAGATTTTATCATGAATGGATGTTGAGTTCTATCAAATGCTTTTTCTCTATCCATTGAGATAATCATATGATTTTTATCTTTCATTCTGTTAATGTGGTTTATCACATTGATTGATTTGTGAATATTGAACAGTCCTTGTACCATGAGATAAATCCCACTTCATTGTGATGAATGATACTTTTAGTGTATTAAATATGTTTTACTAATATTACATTGGGGATTTTGCATCTCTGTTCATGAGGGATATCAGTTTGTATTTTTCTTTTTTTGTAGTGTCTTTGTCTGGTTTTGATATCAGTATAATGCTGACTTCATTTAAGTATTTTGAAACTTTCCTTCCTCTCCTATTGTTTGGAATAGTTTTAGGAGACTAGATATTAACTCTTCTTTATGTTTTTTTTCTTCTAAGATTTTATTTAAATTCAAGTTAGTTAACATGTAGTATAGTATGGGTTTCAAGAATAGAATTTAGTGATTCTTCATTTACTTATAACACCCAGTGCTCATCACAAGTGCCTTCCATCACCCATGTAGCCCATCCCCCCACCCACCTCCCGTCCAGCAACCCTCAGGTTGTTCTCTGTATTTAAGAGTCTCTTATGGTTTGTCTCCCTTTCTGATTTTATTTTATTTTATTTTTCCTTCCCTTCTCCTATGTTCATCTATTTTATTTCTTAAATTCCGCATAAGAGTGAAATCATATGGTATTTGTGTTTCTCTGACTGACTTATTTTGCTTAGCATCATAATACACTCTTCTAGCTGCATCCTTGCAAATGGCAAGATTTCATTCTTTTTGATAACTGAATAATGTATATAATACACACACACACACACACGCACACACACACACACTTACATACACACCCCACATCTTCTTTATCCATTCATCAGTTAATGGACATTTGAGCTTTTTTCATAATTTGGCTATTATTGATAGTGCTGCTATAAACATTGGAATGCATGTGTTCCTTCAAACAGCATTTTTGTATCCTTTGGATAAATAACTATAGTACAATTGTTGGGTTGTAAGATGGTTCTATTTTTAACTTTTTGAGGAACCTACATACTGTTTTCCAGAGTTTCTCCAGTTTGCATTTCCACTAACAATGTAAAAGAGTTCCCCTTTCTCCATATCCTCACCAACATTTTTTGTTTCCTAAGTTTTTAATTTTAGCCATATCTCTTCATAGTTTTGATTTTTTGATTTGTATTTTCCTGATGATGAATGATGATGAGCATTTCTTTCATGTGTTTGTTAGCCATTTGTATGTCTTCTTTGGAAAAATGTCTATTTCGTTTGATATAACTATTGCTACCCTGGCTTTTTTTTTTTTTTTTTTTACTTCAATCGACATGGAATATCTTTCCACCTCTTCACTTTTAGTCTGTTTGGTATGTATATTTAAGTCTGAAGCCTATTGTAGGCAGCATGTAGAGTCTTTTTTTGTCTCCATCACATTACTTTATGTCTTTTGTTGAAGCATTTAGACCATTTACAATTAAAGTAATTATTGATGGGCATGTATTTATTTCTATTTTGTTATTTTTTTCTGGTTGTTTTTATAGCTCTTCTTTCTTTCTTGCTCTCTTTGCTCGTGTTTAATGACTTTCTTTAGTGTTATGCTTAGCTTTCTTTCTCTATATTTTTTGTATATCTATTATATGTTTTTGGTTTGTGGTTACCATGAGGTTCATATACAGTGTCCTAAGAATATAACAGTCTACATTAAGTTGATGGTTTCTCAAGTTGAACGCATTCTGAAAGAACTTCATTATTACCACCCCCTCCATGTTTTTTGTATCTGTTGTTGTATTTTACATTTTTATTTTGTGACCCCTCTTTAGGTAATTTTTTGGATTTAATTGATTTTAGCTTTTTATTTTAACTTTCATACTAGCTTTATATGTGATTGCTCTACTACTTTTACAGTATGTTTTTCTTTCATAATTTTCTTACTCTTAATTATGGTCTTTTCTTTTCCACTAAGGAAATCTCTTTAACATTTCTTTAAGGCTGGTTTAGTGGTCATGAACTCCTCTAACCTTCATTTGTCTGGGGAACTTTTATCTCTTTTTCAATTCTGATTGATAGTCTCAAAACTCACCTACTCTTGCTGAGTAGAGTAGTCTTGGTTATAGGTTTTCTTCCTTTTAGCACTTTGAATATATTAATACTACTCCTTTCTGGCCTACAAAGTTTCTGTTGAAAAATAAGCTGACAATCTTATGTGGTTTCCCTTGTATGTTACTAATTGCTTCTCTCTTGCTGCTTTTAAAATTCCCTCTTTATATTTAATCTTTGACATATTAATTATTATATGTCATGGTGTGGACCTCCTTGAACTCATCTTGTTTGAAACTTTGTGCTTACTGCAACTGAATGTCTGTTTCCTTTTCCAAGTTAGAAAAATTTTCAGCTGTTATTTCTTCAAATAAGTTTTCTGCTCTTTTCTCTCTTGTCTTTCTGGGGCCCCTGTAATACAAATGTTTGTTCACTTCATATTGTCTAATAGAGCCCTTAATGTATCTTCATTTTTTAAATTCTTTTATATTTTTGCTGTTCGACTTGAGTGTTTTCTGGCTTCCAGGTCACTGACCCATTCTTCTTCAACCTCTAATCTTCTCTTGATTCACTCTGCTATATTTTCATTTCTGCTATTGTGTTCTTCTTGTATTTCATTTCAGTTATTGTTGAAGAACTGAAGAATTAAAGAATTGTCTAATTAGTTCCTTTTTTGTATTTTCTTTTTGTTGAAGTTATCACTGAGTTCATCCACTCTTCTTTCCAGTTCAGTGAACAACTTTATTACTATTACTTTGAACTCTTTGTCAAGTAGATTCATTATCTCCATTCCATTTAATTTTATTCTGAGGTTCTTTTGTTTGGATTATATTCCTCTATCTCCTCACGGCACCTGGGTGACTCAGTTGGTTAAGCATCTTACTCTTGATTTTGGCTCAAGTCATGATCTTGTGATTCATGAGATCAAGCCCCATGTCAGGCTCTCTGCTAACAGTGCAGAGATTGCTTAAGATTGTCTCTCTCTCTCTCTCTCTGCCCCTGTTCTAAATAAATAAGTCATTAAATAAATAAAAAAACAAACATTTAAAAAATTCCTCTGTCTCCTCATTTTGCTTGACTTTCTGTTTTTGTTTCCCAAATTAGAGCAGTCATTTCTCCTAACTTTGAAAGAATGATCTTGTGTATGGTCATCCCCTTTGTAGACTGTGTATTCCTGACGACTTTGTTTGGCTGACTGGAGCTGTGGCTTGCATGGGTGGATGTCCTAGGACACTTCATGCTGGGACTGCCTGCTAGGACAGCTGTAAATGAAATGGGCATGGGCCATGGTGGTCCCAGGGCTTTCCATGCAGAGGTTGCCCTGGTAGGATTGCTGGAACTGACGTACCAGTCAAGGTGTCCTGAGGCTCTCCACTCATAGAGCACTCTGGTAGGACAGCTGAAGCTAAAGCAGATGAAGGGCTGGATATTCTTGGGACTCTTCACACAGGGGGCAAACTAGTGGGGCAGCTGGAATCAAGCCGTGGCGTTGGCCAGGGTGTCCTGGGGTGCTTTGTGCAGGGGAGCAGGTGGGACAGATGGAACTTAACAGACATGAGCCCAGAGATGCCAGAGCACTGTGCACCATGGGAGCTGAAGTGGTGCAGGCTTGGAATGTTCTAGGATACTTTGTGACTGTGTCATGTTAGTGAGACAGCTGTAGCTGTAGTGAATACTAATCAGGTGTGTCCCAGTGTGTGTCACCTTGGTGGGAGGACAAGGGAGGTGGTGTGGTCTAGGGACTCACAGTGAGGGCACCCAGACCCTGCTCCTGCCCATGCTATCCAGGTGGATGGGAAATGTAAACCATGGTGCTCACCAGCCCCTCTGACCTAGAGAGAATTCCAGCAGCTCTCCTAGCATTCGGCATTTTACTGGGGCTGGTCCCTTTATATTCTGATTGCCCTCTTAAGCCACAGCTTTTTTTCCTATGCCCCAGGGCAAATGGATGGGTTCATGGTCCTTCAGTACTATCTCTCCCCACTGCAGTTCACAGGGTCAGGTGTGCAGGTTCCTTTCATTACTATATCTTCATCTTTCTTGCCATTCACTGTTTGATTTCTCTTTTTTGTTGTTGTTGTTCAGAAGCTGTTGAGTCAGCCCTCAGATCTCCAGGAGGAATTGCTCTATCAGAAGGGATAGATTTGGTATGTCCACGGAAGACATGAGTTTAGGGCCTTCCTATGTTTCCATCTTGGACCAAAATCACCTTCAACTTTTTTAAATTGAGAAATAACTGACATACAATACTGCATTACTTGCGAGTATACACCATAGTGATTCAATTCATTATTTATATACATTACAAAATGGTCACCACAATAAGTCTAGATGAGGTCAGCAAAGGAAATGAATGTAGATAGAGAAGAGGTTTAAGGACCACTAAGTCTTGTGACAACACAATATTAAGACCCCAAGAAAATGAGGAAAGACCAAAGAAGGAAACTGAAAAGGAGAAGTGGTGAGTTAGGAAGAAAATCAAATTGTGGGGTTCTGGAAGATGAATGAAAACGTGTTTCAAAGAAGAGGAAGGGGGTAACCCCTTGTGTCAGATGCTGGATATAGGTTAAGTAAGATGAGAATGGGGTTTAACATTTGGATTTAGCAACACATAAGCCACTGGTGGCTCTTCCAAGTAAATTTTAAATGTAATGGTGAGGGGCAAATGCCTGATGATAGTGGGAAGAGAAAAATGGAAGGTGGGAAGCATGGACACAAATACTAAAAGAGACAACTCTGAGTTTTAACTTAAGGAGAGGTAGGGAATAAAAATAAGGAAGAAGAGGTAGAATAGAGGAATAAAACAATAACTGCAGGGGAAACAACAGCTGCAGGGAAAGAGAGATTTGTTTGTTTCAAGATGGAAGAAATAATATCATTTCATATGCTGATGAAAATGATTCTACAGAAGAAAAGCTGATGATGCTAAAGAGAGAAAGGAAGACTGTGGCACTCAAGGTCATTGAATAAATAAACAGAAATGGAACTGTATTGGTTTTCTCCAACTTTTATAGCAAATTACCATAGGCTTCCAGCTTAAAACAACACAAATTGATCATCTGCAACGTTCCGTAGGTCAGAGTGTGCAGGAATGGGGAAGATTTTGCTGATTCTTCTGCTCAGGGTATCACAGGGTCAAAATCAAACTGTTGGCAACCGTGGACTTTAATATGGAGATGGTGGGAGAGAGTTCACTTCCAAGCTCATTCAAGTTGTTGGCAGAACTAAGTTCCTTGTGGATGTATGACTAAGGTCCCCATTTCCTTGCTTGCTGACAGCCAGGAGACTCTCTCAACTCCTTAAAGTCACCAGCATTCCTTGTCACATTGCCCCCTCTGTGTTAACCAGCAACGTCCCATGGAGTCCTTCTCAGGGATTGAATTCCACCAACTTTTCCACCACCTCTCTCCTGCTTTCGGCCAGAGAAAATGCTCTGCTTTTAAGGGCTCAAGTCCAGGATAATCTCCCTATGTTGAGCTCTGTAATGTTAAGTCCATCTGAAAAATCACGTTTTGCCGTATAACCTAGTATATTCACAGGTCCTGGTGATTTGGAAATAGATAGTTTTGTGAGGGCTGCTTCATCTACTGGAGGAACATTTCTGTTGGCTTCAGATAGGAAGCAGAGTAGAAAATACTGGTATATTGTATAGGTGGCAAGGGAGGCAACATAGACTGGAAACCCTCTGTGACTTTTCCTGTGTTCATCATCACGTAAGTGTAAAGCTAGGGCTATAGGTACTGAAGGTTTGAGAAGAAAGAAAGTATGAACTGAGTGAATGCTGTAGACGCGGTATCATTTCTAAATGTTTCATTTTGCTGATGTCCACAACCAAGAATATAAAGGGACCAGTCAGCCCAGTGGTTATTAAGCCTGAGAGCAGTAGGAATTGAAAAGAGAAAATCAAGATGAAAAGAGATATTGCAAACTTGGACTGAATGAATATTTAGGGAAAGGGAAAAGAAGAAATCCTGTCTTGGGGATGGGTAACATTTCATTAAAATAAGGTACATGTGCTATAAATAAGGAAGTTGGAAGCATGGGGGGCACTTATTTGGTGGGAGCAAGGGGAGTTGATAAATTCGGTGTTTGACATGTTGTGTTTGATGGAATGCTGGGACACCTGTCCGCCAAGCAGAGATGGAGGCTTGATTTTGGGAGAGTGATGGGGCCCAGATATAAACTGGGAAGTCTTTGATGTGCTAAAAGTTGTATCTATAAGAGCCACATAAATGTTCTAATCATTTACCTCCTAGGATTGCTTTAAGGATTATAGATAACATTCTGTAGATAATAGATAGTGATAATAGATAATGCCTCATCCATAGCACCTTGCACACAGTAAGCTTTCTAAAAATATCAGCTCAATTTATTTTCATTATTATTATAAAATGGTAGTGCTAGAATTCAAACCCAGTTCTTACTGCAAAGACTGTTTCTCACCTGCACTACCTTTAAGTTAAGGATAAACAAGTCCCAAAACTCATTTCATATTTATTCTACTATTCCTCTCTGTTCATCCTTTTTTAACAAAATATTTATTTGAAGGGCAACAGAAAATAAATATTTTGCTGATAATATCAGAGGAACTACTAAAGATTTTGTATGTTCAATCAGTATTCCATTGTATATGAATATATACACATATATACACATATGTTTACCTATTATATGTAATTACATATATGTTATGTACACACATTATCAACACAGTATATGTTTAAAATGACTACAAACAAGTTGAATTAATTGAGCATCATTTCAAATTCTTATGTATTTTGTGATCTCTTTATAGGCTTTGTTTGGAAACAATTAGAAATGTCAATTTGACATATTCAAGACACTCAGACCTCTGTTCTGAAAACCATTTGAATTTATTTCTCTGTGAGATATATTAGTAGACAATACATTGACTGGAGGTTACATGAAGTTCTGCTTTCTGTGTTCATCCTATGAAGTGTCACAAGCAGCAAAACTTTTTTTATTCTGAATTCCTCCGGCTGGGTACTAACCACTGAGCCATTATTTCTAAAAAGCATGAAATTGGGAATTTGTGATGCCCAAGCCAGCTGTGACATCACAATTTAAGACAGCCACCATGCATGTGAGCAGCTTTCGCTCATTCCTCAGTGTGCCTGCCAGCTGGCGTCCATCATGGTGGACAGTGCTCCACCGTATGGGCTGCTACCATTCCACTCACTGGCCCTTCTCTCCCTGGGAGATGCCCACCATTCTGAGACGTAAACAACCCCATCAGCTTCTGTGCCCATGTGTCCTTTTCCTCCAGCCCTGTTAGGGGCCGTTGCTTGCTTGCTTTCCTGAGGCAGAGGAATTGTTTCTGACTTGCTAATGTATGGGAAACACATGGGGTTCAATACCATTACCAGATTGTGGCTTCCTTCATCTTGGTAAATTTGGAAGCAAGCAGTGTTGCTGCATGCCTGTGTGTATGTAGATATTTTTTCAAATGCTTGCCTACCTGTCATTGATGAATTTCTATTTTTGCCTTAGTTCTTATAACAATATTAAACGATTTTCTCTTATGACTCATCCATAAGTATTTCAGAACCTAGGTGTGAACAGTTTTATCGTAGACTGTTGCTAGGTGGTGAGCAGAGACCTCCTCTTGCAGGAGAAAAACAAGGCCTCTCTAGCAACTCCCCCCAAGAAGTGAGTTCTAGAAAACACTATCTCGCCTTTGTACACCTTTTTGGAGACTCCCTTCATTCTACCAAGTTAAGAATTTACACCGTTAATGAGGGAGTCTATTTATTGCCTTTATCTAAGAGTGAGGATGAGAGTAAGGATGAGATGATAAAGACAACGAAGAGAGCCAGTTGCCTAAATGAGCAGCCCAATCACTTCTAAAACTTATTTGACAACCTCAAAAAAAATAATAAAGTAAAATCTCACAGTTAATTTTTTTTCTTTCCTAAAAAGGGGCCTTTTCATTTCCCTTGATTGTGTGTGACCCTAACCTCTACTCTTCCAGTATTCTCACATTTCTTTAGCTCCAGCCCATGCAAATGTAATTTCCAGGTAAAATTAAAATCATAAGGATTAAAGTGAAAATGCAAGTTAGAATCCACGATACTCTACGAAATTCATAATGATTGCAATGTATATTTGTTGTACTTCATGGTTTAAAAGGCAATAAAATATAACACTTTGTTTATGCCTGACATCCATCTTCTGCGTAGAACAGTATCACCATTTTTCTGTGGACAACACTGAAGCTCACAAGGTTAAGAAATCGCTAGTTATATGTAGATAGGATTAGGTAGAAGTGAATATAATTGGCATTTCAACCTTTTTTGGCCTGCAACTTCATATGGTTAGCAAGCAAACGCGAGGATGCCCATCCCAAGGTCTTCCCCTCATACTCTGGTGCCTGGATTCTTAGTCTGTGTGATATTTTTTTAATGCTATAGTGGTTAGATAATTTCTATAAAGCGCTTAAAAATAATATGGTTGGCAACTTGTTACCTGCCTCAGCCTTCAGATGAACTTGATTACACAGTGGTAAGTTAAGAAGCTTAACACACTTGCCAAGTTAAACAGTAAGGAAAAGGGTGGTCAAAATATCTTAAAAGTATGTAGGTTTCATAAAACTGCATGAAATTCTGAGTTTAAGTATGATGGAAATAGATATGTCATGACTCATTCTCTCATTGGAATAACAACTAAGTAACAACTAACTAATGAAATTTAAGCTGCTAGAACTGTGAGTGTAAAATCTATATTGCATAGAAGTAATTACTGCATTACTAAAATTCGGGTTCATTAACTCCTGTTATATGGGTCTGCCAGTATTTGTTGTTTACACCTTGAGTAGTAAAACGTAAATTTTTTTTTCCTTAAATTCCTAAGATATTCCATTCTCTGTCATTGTGTTACCGTAGTCCTTGTTTATTTTTCATGTATCAACTTGGAAAATAGTTACACACACACACACACACACACACACACACACACACACGCTGAGAAAAATGTATAAAAATTTATGAATGAAGGGCATAAATATGCTAATACACACAAGGTATACTACCAACCTAGCCTGTTCTTTAGTGATAATGGTTCAATTTCTGCTCAACTTACACTACCACCACTTCTGGAAGACAAGAATAGTATCTTTTTATAGTCGCTGCAAGGTAATGGCCAGTAAAATGCTAAATCATAGTAATAGATTATATTATTTTACATGAATAAAAGTAACATTTATAACATGTTGTAATAAACAATTTATTATTAGTTCCCACAATGAATAAAAGTGATAAAATTCAATGGAATTCTAAGATTATTTTTAAAATGGCACTTTGCTCATGTTAAACATTGCAAACCAAGTTAGAAACTAGAGGCTCTATCCTCACTCCCATTTTGCACAGGAGATGGCTGACCATTAGAACCCAGTCAAGAAGTTTTAATTAGTTTAAAAATAAACCACATTTTCCAAACCAAATTTCTGTCTTCCAGCTTCCTGCATTATCCACCTCTACCATGATCAAATCTTGTTCTAATAGAATAGATAGTAATGTTAAAACTGAATACCTATGACTCACTTTCTCGCTTTATACCCGTCCTTCATGGCCCTAAAGACATGGGGAAAAAAGAACCTTGAACCTTGAGAAAAAACATCTATGTCTCACAATATTTCAGCAAGAGATCTGATATCCCACTGTGAACCCTGTAAGAGTGCTATGTGAAATATTCACATCGCCTTATGGAGGAATGGGTGAGCTCAGGGAAGAGGATAAAGAAGTACCTATAAGATCAGAAATGAAGCGAAAACAGTCCTAGGCAGTTAAGCATCTACCCATTTTGGGTGATCTTTGGGTGATCTTGAACTTTGGTTTCATGTCTGTATAGGGTCTGAGATCACTGCCAAAAACCAGAACCCAGAAAGTCTATAGCATCAGTGATGGGTTAAAATGGAGGTTGGGGGTGGTTAGAAAACCACTTAGCAGAGGCAGATGAAAATTGATTCATAAGGCAAATTGCAAAGAATCGCTATAATACAAACCACATTTTCTGACCACAATTCAAGATGGACAGAAACGAGTAACAAAAAGCAACAAAAAGGATTATTCCTGAAGTAGGACTCTTTTTGCCGATGTTCTCTATAAAATGTCTTCCCACCAAAGACCTTCCTGGAAGATTACACTGCATAGTTAAGTTCTGCTCAACAAAGACTCCCACCTTTAAACCCTACAAAAATGAAGTTACTATTTTCCATAGACATATTTCAATAGTTATTCAGTCACCCAACCCGGTGAGGTCAGTTATATCCATGCATTCATTTACGGCACAAATATTTAATGATACAACTATGTGTTTGGTCCCTCTAGCCATTAGGGACACGGCAATGGAAAAGATACACAGTTTTTGCCATCACAGAGCTTACTTTGTAGCAAAGACACATCATACATAATGTGTGTTAAATAAATATATAATTAATCAAATATGGTAAATCTGTTCATAGACTTGACCTCTTTTCAAGAAAAATTACAATAGAGAAAAATGGCCCATGCATTTCATTTTAAAGCTTGCCAAAAATCTGTATTTACAAAGAACTAGCATTGGCTTTGTATAGAAATAGCAGTCTTTTGATTTCATAATATGTAATCCCATAGAATAAAGTTGGAAACCTTTACTTGCTTAGCATAAGTGGAGAAAAGGTTTCCTTTAAAGAACATACATTATAACATGGTTTTGAAATACGATCAGTTCACTTTATAACTAAAAGCGAGGTACCCGTAGAAACAAATGATCCATTCTGCTCAAACGTGTCTTGCGCCCCTGTGACAGTTGTTATATGATGGCATAATCCCTCTAGGGAAAACTCTAAGGGTTTCCCAACCCCCCCCCCAAAGAGAAAAGTCAATTTGCACATACTAGTTATTCAACCCTGACCTATTTGTGCAGCATAATTCCCAAGATATTCAACTTACAAATAGGCTCACTTATTGGACCTGCTGGTTGCAGCCAGTCTTTTAAACTTGAAGAGGGAAATCCTCTGGGGGTTTATGTAGGAGGGAGGGAGCAGAGTCTAATCCTTCACAGCACGCTGGCTGCCTGCCAAGGCACTCTAGAGGAATTCGGGAGCCCCATCTGGGGAGGCTGACTGATGACAGCGTGCATCCCGGAAGCCGCCACTAGCACTCCATGTGCTGTTCCTGGTTATTTCATGGAGACGCAAGGTGCAGTGTGAGCAGCAAGTACCAATTCTCTATCTTGACTGCAGCACGCCCTGGTGTAGACAGTACGAGGGAGGAGGTGGAAAATAGTTTGTCTTTTCCAAAGCAATATAAGCAAATGATTTATCTTAATTATTTTTAGATTGCAATATGTTGCTTCATATGTCAAATGTACATTAAAGAGCAATTAGCTTAAATGTCAGCATTAAATGATTCACTACTTAGCATTCCAGAAACAGAAGACAAAAATAACAAATCCGAGTGTCAGTATACACCAGCCTGTACTTTTTCAATAGCAGTATTCTCTTCTTTCTGCTTTGAATTTGGAATAAGGTTTTCTGTCTTAAATTGCGTCCAAGAGAAAGTAACTATAAAAGCAAAATAAAACAAAATCCAAAAGACCAGTCACTAGTCAATAAACTAAGGCCCATAAGCCAAATCTGGCCTGCCACATGCTTTTGCATATGAAACTTTATTGGAACATAGCCATTCCCATTCATTTACATATTATAAGTGCTTTAATGTTATAATGGCAGAATCAATAGTTGCAACAGAGACCATATGGTCTGCAAAACCTAAAATATTTACCAACTGGCCCTTTACAGAAAAAGTTTTGACCCTAGGTTTATAAAGTGTGAATAATTCTACAAGGTGTATCCTTTCCACAGAAGCCCAACTACTGCACAGAGAGAGGATTATTGGAGATCTGTGGAGAGCCCCCTTGAGTATCCAAGAAAGTACTGACCAGTAACCAAACCACCCAAGATGAGGGGAATAAGCATTAGAAGAATTAAAGGCAACAGTGCCAGGGTCTCACACAGAGAAAGAAGTAATTCCTACTCTAGTAGTCGTACTGGAAAACATCATAATTCCAAGGCATTTGGTAGAATACTCAGAAGGGTATTGCCTTGGTAGGGGAGGCGAGGGGAAGGGACTAAAAAATACACTGATTGAGAATAACAACAGACAAGATATTGCAGAAGAAACTACTAGTGAACTTGAAGAAAAAGAAGAATTGAAAATACCTTCCCCCCCCAAAAAAAAACCCAATTAAGTGAAAAAGCTCCAGTGAACTGTGAGATAACATCGAAAAGCCTCACATGCATTTCTTTGGCATCCTTGAAGGAAAAGAGAGAAAAGGGGGAACAAAAAAATATTTGAAGAAATAATGGCAAACTATTTCCAGATTTGACTAAAACTATAAAACCACAGATTCAAGAAGTTCAACAAACACAAAGTTCAAGAAACACAAAGAACACCATGCCAAGGTCATCTGTTTTCACTACTCCTATTCAACATTGAACTAGAGGTTTTAGCCTGTACAATAACACACAAAAAAGAAATAAAATGCATTCCAGTTGGAAAGAAAGAAATAAAACTGCCTTTATTTACAAATGACAAAATGATCTATGTAGAAAATTCATTGGGATCTACAAAAATGCTACTAGAACTAATACATGATGTTAGCAAGTTTGCAGGATATAAGATCAGTATAGAAAAGTCAGTGTTATGTCTATACACTAGTGATGAACAATTGGAAACAGAAATTTAACAAGGACTGTCACTAATAGTAGCACCAAAAATGTGAAATACCTAGGGATAAATAACTATAAAATGAAAACTACAAAATACTGATGAGAAAAATAAAACAGTAAAAATGTACTGTTCTATGGGTCAAAAGACTCAACACTAAGATTTGAGTCTTAATAAATAGAGGTATAGATTCAACATAATATGTGAAAAATAAACAAACAAAAAACCTAATACGTTTTGTGTGTTTGTGTGCAAATTCACAAGCTGATGCAAAACTTTATATAGAAATTCAAAAAACCTAGAGAAAAAAAAACTTTGAAAAAAGAAGAACAAAACTGGACGATTTATACTACCTAATTTCAGGACTTCTTAAAAGTTATAGTTACCAAGGCACTGTGTTATTGACATCAAGGTAGACAGATAAATCAGTAGAAGAGAACAGAGTCCAGAAATAGACTCTTATATAGACAACTAATTTTTGAGAAAGATGCAAAGATCATACAGTAGAGAAAGAAGTCTTCAACAAATGGTACCAGAATAATTGGAATATAAATATGCAACACGTTGATATATACCTTGTATCATGTACAAAAACTCAAAACATATCATAGACCTAAATGTAAAACCTAAAACTGTAAAACTCCTCTAAGAAACTTAAGAGAAAATGTTTGTGACCTAGGCTAGGCAAAAATTGCTTAGACACACACCAAAAAGAAAAAAGACAAAAACAAAAAAACCAAATTGGCAAATTTTAACTACATCAGTATTAAAAACTTCTGTTCTTTAATAGAACTACTGAGAGGAAAAAAAGATAAGCCACACACTAGGAAAAAAAATTGCAAAATATATACCTGATAGAGAACTTATATCTGGACTTTAGGATGAATTGTCAAAATTCAGCAAAAAAGCAAAACAACCAAATAAAACTCGGGTAAAATGTTTCAACAGACACTTCACCAAAGTTGTACAAATGACAAAGAAGACCGTAAGTAAAAACTCATTATGGTAAATCATTAGGGCAGTGTGCACTAAAACCACAAAGATATACTACTCCCCACCAATTAGAATGAGTAAAATTTAAAAGACTGACCATACCCAGTGACAGTGAGGAAAAAAGCAACTGGAGTTTATCCATGAGTGGTGGAAATAAAAAACTGGTACAGCAACTTCCGAGAGCATTCTTGCAGTCTTCTAAAAAGTTAAACATACACATGCTATATGTTCCAGCCATTGTATTCCTAAGTATTCACCCAAAAGAACTGAAATCATATATTCACATAAAAACTTGTGCATGGATGTTTAAAATAATTTTTAATAGACTTACTTTATTAGAGTCATTTTAGGCTTAGGTTTAGGTATTGAGTGAAAGGTACAGAGATTTCCCATTTACCCACTTCCCCTGCATATGCCTTACTTCCCCCGTTAACAACATCTGCTACCAGAATGATATATTTGTTACAATTAATGAACTTACACTGACTCATCATCATCACCCAGAGCCCATGGCTTATATTAGCTTTTGCTTTTACTGTTGTACACTCTATGGGTTTAGACAAATTATTCTGACCCGTGTCCACCATTATAGTATCATATAGAGTAGTTTTACTGCTCTAAAAATCCTCTGTGCTTCACCTGTCATCCCTCTTCCCCACATCTTTTATTTTTAACACCCCCCAAAATGGAAACAAACCAAGTGGTCTTCAACAGGTCAATAAATAAACAAACTGGCATATCAGTGAAATACAAGCAGCAATGAAGATAAATGAACTACCGATACACTCAACAGTACACATGAATCTCAGCATCATATACTAAGTAAAAGGCACTAGACAAAAAAGAATGCATATTGCACAATTCCATTTATATAAAACTGGAAAATGCACCCTAATCTATAGTGGCAAACGAGATCATTGGTTGATTGGGGAAGGAAGGATGGTGGGGAGGTGGGCAGGAAAGAGTGACTACGAGGAGGCAAGATGACATTATTTGTTGACTGTGGTGGTGTTTTCATGGATGGATGCAAGCGGTGTAATATTTCAAACTGCACACTTTAAATACGTGTAATTTAATGTCAGTGTGTGCACTTACAATAGCGATTTTACCTCAGTAAATCTTCTCTGAAAAAAAAATATACGAAGATCTACATCCCAAAAATAAATTCGTCATAGAGCCAAGTCAATCCCAATAAATTAATATTAATTGAGCTCTTATTTTTTTCAAGGAGGTTTTACATACATTATCACATTTAATTGTCATAACACATCATAGGAAAAAGCTACTGCTGTTCACATCCGATAGATAAGAAAACAAAGCTCAGAATGGTTTGTAACTTCCTCATTGTCATAGAGAGATGTGTGGTAGCAATTTGGTTTTGAACTCAAAATCAAAGATATTCTCTCAGTACATATCACCTTACCAACAATTCTCCCTCAATAAATAATTATTAAATAATACTAGCTTACTACACATCCTGGAATGCAGGAGCCCCTCAACTTATAGAGGGCAAGTTCAAATCCCAACATTTATAACTCAAGCATACTTCTTAATAATTTGGCATGGTATAAAAGTCTTCCATGTAGCAGCAGGTTAGAAAGAAATTTGCTAGTAATTATAGCTATTTAGAAATGGGATGGTTTTCTTATGGGTCAGCAAGTTAGTTTTCTTTCCCAGTGAGATACTAAGGAGTAGACACAGTGGATATCCATACCTAAAATAATGAAGTTGGACCCTTACCTCATGTCATATATAAAAATTAACCCAAAATAGAGAAAAATCTCAATGTAAAAGCTGAAAGTATAAACCTCTTAAAGAAATCATAGCGGTAAATATTCATAACCTCAGATTTGGCAGTGGATTATTAGATACAGGGACCTAAGCCTACCTTGTAGAAATATTTATTACAATCTAAAGGTCTGACATGAGGCAAGATGCTAGGAAGAAATTTGCTCATATTTACAGATAGTATTTGGAAAAGGAATGGTGTCTCATGAGGCGAAAGTCTATTTTCTTTCCCTACAAAATACTTTTCCTAAAAGAAATCAGTAAAACAATTCAGAACTTTGTACTATATTCCATGACCTTCAAATTGCTGAAGGTTTCAGACTAGAGGATTAATACCATCCCTTTCTACTTTTCTTTTCTCCCTTCCAATCTGTCGCATTAGTTGTAGGAAAACAAACTTTTGAAATTTTGAGCCAAGAAAGTAGTTGCATCCAAATCATAAGAGGTTTGCAAACTATTCCATGTGTTTGCACATTTTACTTAAAGAAATGAAATTTTCTGAAAACTCAATTAGCCTTGCCATATTGTCTAGCCTTACGGATCTCCAAACATTTCATCAGTTGCGAATTTTACAATGCAACAAAAATTGTTTTGTTTCTCTTTCACAAAGAAATTGAAAACAAGATTTTTAACTCCTTTACAGTTCTTTACTTACCTAGATACAAAATCTCTTGAAAGGACTCTTCTTTCTCATCCATTTCTATGGTTGCAATCTCTGCCCAGACGCAGCAGTGTTTATTAGCACGACGTCCTGTAATACAAGACCTCTGACTGCTTTGGATAGAGATCTAAACCCGAGACAATCTTACATGGGAATGTTTCATCGACTCGCAGATTAAATCAAAGACGACTAACAGAATCCTCAACCTCTTTCACTTTTAGCTCATTCCAACATTTTGTCCTTTAATCCTAAAGAATCTCACCAAACATGGCTATATTCTGGCAACAATGTCTTGGTCCACTGTTATAGCCTCAGCAGCACCAAAAATGCTGTCTTGTTCACAGTAAATATGAGATACATTTATATGAAACAAATATGTGAGGGCACAAATGAATTTATATGCTTTATGATACACAGAGATAGACTCAGAGCTATAATAATAAAGGTGTTGGTTTGGAAATGGAGATGGATTCCAAGGTAGGTAGGACAGATGCTAAATTTACAGGTGCTATTGATCCAAATCAAGACTTATAAATGTTTCTTAACTTGGAAGGCAATTTGGAGATCTCAAAGTCAAACTCCCATGAAATATAGGAGTTCCTTCTTCAGTATTCCTAACCTTGGCTTGAACACTTCCAATGCCAGAGCGTGTGTTATTTCAAAACCCTTTCTGAGACAACTGAAATTTATAGATTGTTAACTACTATAGTTAAGTTGAAATCTGCTTCATATTTTCTACCCATTGGCCTTATATCAATCACCTAAAGCAAAAATGTCTGGTCTTTTGTGGGTGGGGAAAGGAAGAGACAGTCTAGTGGACAGAAGAGTTTTGTTTTGTTTTTCAAACATGTTGTGCAGTGAAATCACTGCTGGGTAAACTAATGATGAATAGGTTATAAACTAATATGAGGAGGTGCTTTCTGAGAATAATGACAAGAAGGACATGCTTCATTAAGCTGGACGTGCCACTTTCCAGGCTCAGGATCTCATCTATAAAATAAAATGATTTAACTAGTCAAGAGTTATAAGCGCAAATGTTTTCAAGAGGCAGAGATGAAACATCAATGAATAAAAGATAATAGGAAGGTTTGGCGATGGTATTCAACTGAAAACTACTGCCCTCTAATGATATTCATATTCAATTAAAAATTTTTTCTACTGTGAGTCCAAACAGGCACATCCGCGACACCTGACTTTGAGCCTGCCCTTCTATCCCTTTAGTAGCTGACTTTTCAACCTACCTATCAGGTGTCTTTCACCTATAACATCTACAATTTTATGGTTAACTGACCCCTCACCATACTGGTCTCTGACCATCACTATTCACAGTTCACCTGCACCTGTGCTGGCTTTCTGAGATGTGTGCATTGTCCATCTGTGCATTACCCATTGTTTTCGCTGTTGTGTGCTTCAGCAATCTAGCTCACTCCTTAGGGCATGTGGTTTCCATCCTCTGGAAGTTTCGTTCTCACCATGATATATAAAAGAGGAATATCTGTGTTTTGAAAGAGTCTCAGGAAGATTCCATTTACCCAAAGGTTTGGAGTCAGAATGATGAGGGGTGCCTGGGAGGCTCAGTCTGTTAAATGTCTGACTCTTAGTTTCAGCTCAGGTCATGATCTCATGGTTTGTGAGCTCAACGCTTGTGCCAGGCTCTTCACTGAAAGTGGGGAGCCTGCTTAGGATTCTCTCTCTCTCTCTTTCTCTCTCTCAAAATAAATAAATAAACTTAAAAATTTTTAAAATAAAATAAAGTCAGAATGCTGACATTCTAGGCATTACCGATGACAGTGGGCAGGTTGCATTTTGAGGGTCAGGGTTATGGTTATAGTTTTAGTGTCCTATAAACCCCCTTCATGCATGTACCTTTCTAGTTGTGTTTCCTCCCCCACACTGGTATCAAATTAAAAAAAAAACAAAACATATAAAATTATCCCACTAGTGTCAAATCTGTGATTGATATGTATATATCTGCCAAAGTGTGACTGTGTTTGTATTTATTTGTTAAAAATAGTTGTGGTGTGCAGTAAGTAGTGCTGGACTTGAGGGAATTAAAAGATACAAGGTCCTTCTCTGCCCCTTGGCAGATTGATCTTTCGCAAGAGATTTAATTTATTGGACCCTAGTCCCTAATCCATAAAATAGAAAGACTGATGCACATCTCCTTAAGTCCTGGAATTGCTGCGAGAATACAAATCGAGATATTGTACTTACTCTGCAAAATATAAAGAATTATACACTACAACGCGTAATCAAAATTAATTTACTCGACCTCTGTTTCGGAGATGTAGTAGGTTGTGAGGGGCCTATGGTTCTCTGGTGCCGAAGTAAAAAAAGAAAGATACCTTCAAAGATAAGAGAGTCGTAAAGACATCAGAGAGCTGTGGAAATGGCAAAGAGTAAACCAACTAAAATTCCAGAAATATTATAAGGGGTATCTGGTGACCAGGGCATTTGCTGGTTCTAGGCTCAGGCTGAGGATAGCGTAGGGTCCGATCAGAGATGTTTAGCATGGAAAAGAGAAACCAGAAAAGCATTTAGCAGTTGTGTGGTGCTTAGAGGACAACATGGAGGGGCTGCAGATAACACTGCTGTTTTACCTGCCGGGACTTTCGCTGAGTTCTGAGGTTTGGCAGGAGGTCATGAGCCAGGGCTCAAGCTCCTGAAGGGCAGAATGAGACTCCCTGCGGTTTCGCAGGGCTTAGGAAACACAGAGCCAGGGGAGAGATCCGCCTCAAGTACGTGACCAGTCCTGTCCTTAAGATAGTTGCTGTTTCTCCAAGTTGCCTGGAAAAGGTGGCTTGAGAGCTGGACTGGGAATTTTTAAAGTACAGAGTTGGATCTCTTACAGTCTTTAAGGAAAGACTGAAGAGAAGGGTAATTAAGGGCCTTTCAATCAAAATATCTTAGAACTACAGTCAAGGAATGGGAGCAAGCAGGATGTCACTAAATTTTACTAACTGCAACCCACTCAGCCCAGCCCTACGCAATCTCCGATTGGATTAAAGTGATGCTCCCTTGAGTCTGTGTCCGTCTGCCTGCACTCTGGTGGAAGACAAAGCCATCTGGAACGTCTATGAGTCTTTTAATTATAGTTTACAACACAAAATAAGAAATTACTAAGTATACAGGAGCCAAGATAATATGACCAATAATCAAGAGGAAAAAATAAATCAATAGATGTAGACCCACACATGATTTCAGTGCAGGAGTTGACAAATACTTTTAAATAACGATAACAAAGTGTGCTTTTTAAAGGCAAAAATGTATACAATAGAAACACATAGACATATTGACCAAAAAATACATACATTAATGTATAATAGGTGCTATTCATAATCATTAAAACCGGGAACTACCCACAAAATAGTTGGATGGAAAAATAAGTTGTGGAATATTCATACAATAAAATACATACAGCAATGAAAATAGTCTAAAACTACTCACACAAATATAGAAAAATCTAACAAATACAATGCCAGACCCAAAAGAATACATTCTCTATGATTCAATTTATAACAAGTTAGGAAAAATCACAAATAATGTGTAACAGGGAAATAAGGAATAGTGGTACCTTAGAAGTGGGAGAAGTATCTGGAAAGAAACAGAAGCAGAGCTTCCAGATGCTGGTAATGTCATGTTTCTTGATGGGGAAGCTGGATACCACAGTGAAAATTCGTCAAGCTGTTTATACCCAGATTATGTGCACTTTTCTCTGTGGGCTACAATAAAGAGTTTTCAGAAACTAAAAGATACATAATTAAATTGACTTAGATTCTACAAAAATTCCCCAACTGACTATGGAGGCACAACCTAATTACCCAGAGAATTGACTTAAACCTAACTATTACATGGGGGGGGGGGGAATTCATCAAGAATAACTTTTTCCAAAGGCAACGTGAGGTTTTTTTCTACCAAAGCCAATCGTTTCTCCAAACCACATGTCATACCTCCCTCTTAGTTCTTCATTATTTGATAAAAATCTCTCACAATTCCTTTCCCAAAGATGCTTCCTTGTCTGGGGTTTTCCTATTATGTAGTAAGACACTCCTTTAAAACGCTTCGAATTTTACAGGAAAGCCCAGCCCGTGGCCAGATGTGTAGGAGAATGTCTAGAAGGCAAATGGCAACACAGAGATGAGTTTTTCTCCAAAGCATTTCAACTCAGTCATTTTGCCTGGCACTGTAATCCTCAACAAAAGCCTCTAACTGAAAGTCATCCATCTGCAACATCATGAAAGGATGCTGTTATCCCCCTTGTAGTTGGCTTGAGCTGGATGTGCAAGAACTTGTTGACACCCTGTCGGAATTCTTCCTCTCAGGGATGTATAGCCCTCCACAGGGACAAAACCTACTTATTCGCTGGTGTATAACACTATAGTTAAAGCCGGAAACGCTTGCAGACTAAAAAGATAGTCACAGAAAAACATATTAGAGCGATAGCTGTCCTATAGCTATTACCATGTCCTTGTTTTTGCAGAAAACACTACATATTTCAAAACGCTGCATTGTATCTTCAGTGGAAAATACTCGTCCACAAAAAGCAGACATACGAGGATGTCTTGGGCTTAATGAGCATGGGAGCCATTTTTCATGACACTGCTCTAAGAACCGCATTTCTTAAGTTGGTCACATCCTAGGATAGAACAAAATGTAACTAAATGTAAAAGATGACGAGGTAGCACTATGTAATACGGGATCCGTATTGTATTAGGGTAGCCACCAGGCATCTCGGAATTAAAACTCTATTGACCCATCTCTTTTTCCTCCAAAGCTGAAGAAGATTATTTAGTAGGTCATAAATTTAAAGGTCATCAGATCTAAGACTGTACAAATGAGCACAGTGCTCCAGAAATTCCCTCAAAACAAGCATCGCTCTGATGAGATCAGAAGCACAAGCCAGAACAAGTTCTGAGGACATGTTCCATATTTATAGTCTCATCATTAGATAAAAATACTTTTTTATATCCAAATTCAAGCCTGTGCTAAAGTAGTTTAAAGACTATCTATGATTGTGTAAATATAATCAACAAACACAGTGTCCATCCCTGTGTCATCTGTGTGTCTGTGTGGACTTTTTTTTTTTTCCATTACAAAAACTGTCTTGGGACCCGAATGCCAGAATCATAGTTCTTCACTATAGCCGCTACAGGGATAAATCCATGGAAAATACATTCTTTAATCTGTCTCCCATTAGCAGGATCATTAGCAGATTTTATAAACAGCAGTTATAAACTTGTTTACCAATTCCTTTTCTTCCTTCTGTATGTAAAAATATCGTTTATCTGTGTCCTCTATCTTAAAGTTTTCAAATGTCAAGCTTCATTTGAAAGAAAAGGCACAGATTGTAAAATCTTCCTTATGTCTCAAAAATTTAATTTTCCCTTGAGCCAGAACATTAGGCCCATGGACTGTGGAGCAGTCTTCAATACTTGACACTTCACAGAATTAAGGAAAGTGCAAATGGCAAGAGTTAGATAATTTGTTGAATGTTTGCAAGTTATCTTTTTAACGTTAGCAAAACAAGTTGGAAGACCTCCAGAAAATGTCCTTTGGAGAGAAGTCCAAGCATTAAAAAAAAATGTGCTTTTTGCTCCCCAAAGAAGAAAATAAACACTTCACCCTAAGAAATAAAGTTCCTTCTAGACCTCTAGGTTTTAGTGCATCTCAGTCGGTCATAACTTCACGTGCACTTTCCTTCTATGTCCACCATGGAGTCTGCATTAGGCTCCTCTCTACATTTTAAAATAGAAAATAAAATATAAAATATAAAATAAAACATAATCTTGCTTTAGGTTTTGCCGGATTCATCCAAAAATTAATCTTGGAAAATTCAAGACAAATCATAGATACATTCTTTTTTATTTTAGTCTGAAATAAATTACATTTCTCTCTGGAATGTATTCATCTGGGCTTATAAAGTATATTAAAAATGTAATATTTTAAAACCCTGAAGATCGCAGGCCCTCCTTGCAAGGAATGATTATTTTATACAATTGAATAATCAGTGTTGTAACCAAAGTTAATTGGAAACAAATTAAAGATAGAGTGCACATTTTTAAATTCAGACAATGGGACAGTTCATACAGTTACTTTAAAGTGAGTTGCCAACTTTAAATGAATTGTGAGGTTTTTGTTGTTATTGTTGTTTGAAGTAACAGGAATACAAAGTTCATGTTTAATGTTACAGTTAATGATTGATTTCTGGCCCCGACAAATAAAATCCTTCCCTCTCTTTCTCCCTCTCTCTCTCTCTCTCTCTCTCTCTCTCCCCCCTCTGGTGCCTAAGTTTTCTTTGGTCTTCAGCTTTGAAGTGGTTGCTTTATAAAACCAAGTGAAAATGCACAATGCCTCCATTAAGTATTGAACCTCCTTCTGACAGATTTCTTTTGTTCTACGTAAGACAATCCATTTTTTTCCCTCATTAACTCTAATAAACTGAGACAGGTGGCTGGCCTTCTCAAAGGACTTGCGTTAAAATTATAACAAAACCTGTGTCTACACATATCAAATGAAGGGGAGAGTTAAGCTACCTTTTGTTGAACTCAATTAGTGTGGGCTGCCAAGCTCAATTATTTAGAGGAAGAAAAAAACATATTTTCTTCACACAAGTAAGAATTGGCTCGAATCATCCAGATTCAGGGTTAGCAGACTATGACTCAAAGACCAAACAAGGCCCGCTGACTGTTTTTTTATAAATAAAGTTTTATTGGAACATGGCATGTTCATTTATTTACGTATTGTCTAAGGCTGCTGTGGTGGCATAGTTGAGTAGTTGTAATGGAGATCAAATGGCTCACAAAGCCTAAAATATTTACTATTTGGAGGTTTGCAGAAAGAAACTTGCCGATTCCTGAGCCAGATAAATGTCTCAACTCTTTACTTCTTTCTTGCCTCCACAGAAGGAGCCCAAAACAAGGGAAAATAACCCTTCGGGCAGCCTAAACTAGCATTACATTTTATATTGAATTTCTATAAATGTTTATTTTAAAGAAGATGCAGAAACAAACCATTCCAATCAGGACTTATTTTAATCTGCAGTTATATCTGTTGGACTCTAGTTTTGCTGTAGCCTCAAAGGGCATATGGAAACTCTCCCTGTAAACTGCAGCTTACTCAGTTAATGGCGTTTGTTGGTTTGAGATGTGTGGTTTTCTCTTTAATTGCTGCAGGGATTTGGATTGCAGTGAATTAAAATTTAAAATTCCGATCGTTTTGCAAACTTGTCATTATGCATGCTATAGGCAAGTTAGTAGATTTAGTTATGCCAATGATTGCGAAAAGATAGATTATTGCTGCATTATAATGCATAAACAGGTTTTATGTTCTTCTGCATAATATTAGAAACTCAAATTTATGGAGTCACAGAGCTGTGATCATCATCCAGGTTTTAAATAAGGAAGCGATTGGTGATTTATATCACACATAAAGACGTTTCCTTGTCAAGATGCTTGCTGATCCATGGCATATAATTTGGATAAATGAAACAAACCTTTGATGGGATCATTAGGAATTATTTGCATTCATGGCTTTTTTAGAAGTGTGTTTTTGTGATTGTTAATCTCAGGTGGCACTTACCTCTTCTCAACAAATCTCGGTTGTTCAGAAAATCCATCCGAATAGCTTTTACATCCAAACTTTTAAAATCTGAATATGTATGTGAAGATCTCGGTGTTGTGTATCAGCAGTTGTTTACATCATAATAAGACAACACACCAGAAGTTATGAGCCTCCTAATGAAAAAACACAACTTCATCCATTAAGAAATCTCGCCAAAAATACCACTACTACTACTGCTGCTGCTACTGCTGCCGCTACTACTACTATTATACTACTACTAATAGTGATGGAGCCTAAATCTGATCTAACTCTAGATACGATTACCAATTTACAGAAAATACAGAGAGCAAAGAGACATGCTAAATCACACTATGAGGCTACAACTCCCAAAATCCAGACTGGGAAAATCTATAGGATAATGACCGAGTGCCTTAACCAAATAAATGTCAAGGAAAAATAGTGAGGTGTAATGGAACCTAGAGATTAATGAAGTCTTAAACATATTATGCAATTGCATGTGTTTACAATTATTTGGGTCCTGACTCAATTAAAAATCAATTTGTGACATTAAGAGATAACCACAAATTCGAGCCCTGGCTAGATATACAGCCAAAGAATTACTGTGAATTATTAAGAGCTAGCCATAAGTTTACTGTAGTTATGTGCAAGGGGGGAGGGTGTTGTTTTGTTTTGTTTTTAAGAATCCTCATCTTTAGGGGCGCCTGGGTGGCTCAGTTGGTTAAGCGTCCAACTTTGGCTCAGGTCATGATCTCACAGTTTGTGAGTTTGAGCCCTGCTGACAGCTCAGAGCCTGGAGCCTGCTTCAGACTCAGTGTCTCCCTCTCTCTTTGCCCATCCCCCCCCCCTCAAAAATAAATATTTAAAAAAAGAGTCCTCATCTATAGGGACACATGCTAAAATTCTGAGGTTAAAAAGAAAATGTTTAAGATTTGTTTTAAAATGATAAAAGGAGAAAAATTAACTAAAAATAAAAATTTAGGAGTCCCTGGGTGGCTCAGTTGGTTAAGCCTCTAACTCTTGATTTGGGCTCAGGTCATGATTTCATGGTTCACGAGATGGAGCCCCATGTTGGGCCCTGCACCAACAGCACGGAGCCTGCTTAGATTCTCTCTCTCCCTCTCTCTGTCCCTTCTCTGCTTGCTCTCTCTCAAAATAAATAAATAAATTTAAAACAAATAAATGAAATAAACAATTTAAAAAATAATAAGAGAAACGGTAAGAGGGTAAAATGAAACAAGATTGTGAGAGATCACGAGCGTTGACACTGGATGAGAAGTACACTGGGGTCATTGTGCTGCGTCTTCTTTTGTAGATAATTACAATTTCCATAACTCAAAGGTAAAAATGTATGTAGGATACCATATAAAGTAAGGTGCCTCTTTATGACTAGTTTTACTAATGATTAGCAGTAAATAAAAGTAGCAGATATAAGTAATTTATTTAGGCATAATATTAGTTCTGATACTTGCTCAAACAAAAAAGAATTCAGTATCTGGTTACCAGCAATAAACAGTTACTTAAAAAAAAAACACATCTGTTTAGGTTTGTTTAATGAAGTTCAAGAAATATAGGATTCGTGTTTTTTCGGCTCATTTCCAGTATGATTTGTATTTTGTTCTTAAAACGGAATCCTTCACACACTTCTACCTAAATTTTATTCAAATCACGCTTATCCTGGGCCTACTGTGCATGAGGTAGGTTAGCTGAAGTTCGGCAGCACTGAACTCAATCTCTTTCTTCTCCATTTCTTCCCCGGGAGGGGTCGGATTTCTCGGTCAGAGATTTATGCAGGAAGCGCAAACAGAGAGCACCCGCGTCGTGCTGTGCTCCACGCGTACATTTTATCTTCAAACCCACCAAACATTTATCCCGGTCCCCTTTCAGGCTGCTCGATGAAGCCTACCCGCTGGGCGAAGCCCACTGCCGTCCCCCAAGTACGGGTTTCGGGGAATGCTGCAGAATGCATTCGCAGGGTAAAATAAATCACATGCACACAAAGAAATATGCGGACATCGAGGATTCAGCTCATATCTAATAAAGTCAACTAAGCTGGAGAGGTACACTTTGAATTCTTTCAGAAATTTTCTCTTATGACAGACTTGAGCATAAAAGAGAACCTTTTTCACTGCGTCCTACAGGTTTTACTCATTAGTAAGGATACAGTACTCACGCCTTTGTTTTTCCAGTTTTTTCTCTCCTAGGACCATCACTTTTGGACTTCTTTACAAATCTTCTTGGTCATAATTTTTACTGTTTAAGTTTCAAATGTTTTTCTAGAAAAAAATCCCTCCGAGTGAATGCACGTGAAAACCTGTTTCCTGCGTCACCGCAGTAGGCGGCTGGGTGGCCAGCGGCTGCGCCCCAGCACCTCGGACCCCAGCGGAGCCCTGGCGCTCCGGGTCTCTCACCCGGACTTAGAAGCGGGTCTTCCTTGTTCTGATATCTCTTGCCCCCACACCATCCTCTACAGAGCTAGTAGATGTGATGGGTACTTGCCCTGACTAAAACCTGTCATGGTCTCCCGGTGACTGACGGTTGTACCTCTGCCCACAACCACTCAGACTCATCTGTCACCACCCCATTCCCCGCCACTGTGCTGTGTATCGTCTCTTCCACCAAGCCTGCCCCAGACATGCCATGCTGCTTCTCACCTCTCCGAAGGCCCAGATCCTTCTCTTTCCCTGGAATCAATACACACACCCACACACACACTGCGAGCACACAGGATCTGCTTCACAAACACATAGTAACCCTTGAATACCCCTCTCGGAAACAACTATCTCTGGTTCAGGGACCCTTTACTGTCATCCATACGCCATCACTTCCGAAGCTGCTGATACATCACACCGTATGGTAATTTATCCGTTGAATGTCAGCCTGCTATTTTATGAGATCCTTTACTTCCGGCAACTGTGTTTACCTGTTATGTCTTTAGCCTCCAGCCCAGAGTAGGGTACGCAGTAAACCTTCAGCAAGTGTGTTGAATGAATAAACAAATAATTTGAATGCTGTAGCTTACTGAACAAATCCCTGGCTAATACCTTCTGTAATAGTTCAATCAATTATTTAATAAATGTTTGCTTAGCGTTTTGTGTAAGACACAATGCCAGCAATTGTCATGGTTTACAAAGCTGAGCAAAGTGTGCTACAGTCCCTGTGCCGCTGGAGGGAAGATAGGTAATGTACACGTGTCACTGTATTCAAAATACAAAACACAAAACCCTACAGGTCCCATAAAAAAGCGTAAGTGAATTTTTGTGCAAATTAGACAAGGGATAGGGAGGAGATGCCAAGGTTTATAATGAGATAGAAAGGATTTAATCAAAACAAATTGTTCAAAAGCTGTTGAATAACTTTCATATTTTCGAAGGAACCCTTTGCACTTTTTTACTACCCTTTCAGCTAGTGTTCGAAACGTCTTTCTGCTGCTTAGAAATATAAGGCTGCAGAAATACTAAAGATGTTATCCAGCTGTCTTATTTTCTAAAGAAAAAAGCAGAAGTAGATCTCAGGGCTTCTTTCTCCCATTCTAGAACTCTTCACACAGTGATAAACTGCCCCAGATTTTAAACCTTAATTCTGTCTATTGCTATTTGATTTGTGGTAACTATACACACAGACCCTAAAATGTGTTTGGGGAAAAAAAATGGAAAGACAACATTTTGCTGGTATCTATACTATATAGAATTATTGTAAATTCATTTCAGAATTTGCTTTTCTGTATTGATTTCTTTTAAGGATTTTTAGGGATAAAAGTTAAGATGAATGCAAAATTATATGTAACTTAACTCTGGCAATAAAATAACTTTAAAGTTATTTGAAATATGGATAATATAGAATGTCCTCTTTGTTTCTCTATGGACTTTTAAGCATTTGGCAAATGATAAATTCATACTGACAGAAAATAATGTATGATTTTATATCATACAATTTGGTATAGTTGGTGTTGGTAAATAAAACTGATTACTAGAGGTGTAGAGAAGGAAAATGTTGGATAAAGATAACAGTCAAGTAGAAACTGGACAGGAAGTGACTTATTACCTATTTGATATGAAAAATCATCCATCATATTCTTGAAAGTATTTCCAGTATCTGTTGCTAAGTGTGTTCCCTTTCAGAGAAATTCTGGAAGTAAATATTACAATTCAGTTACAGGTTTTGCCTACAGATGTGGCTGCCAATTGTCAACTTCATAAATTGACAAAATTTCAAATACAAATTTGGGGATTAACATGGAGTCATCAACCTTTAAAGTTTTTGTGCAGTAAGAACTTTTTTTTAAGTTTATTTATATTGAGAAAGAGAGAATGAGGGAGAGACAGAGAGAGAGAAAAAGAGAGAGAGAGAGAGAGAGAGAGAGAGAGAGAGAATCCCAAGCAGGCTCCATGCTGTCAGCACAGAGCCCACTGCGGGGCTTGAACTCACCAACCATGAGACTATACATGACCTGAACCGAAAGCAAGAGTCAGACGTTTAACCGACTGAGCCACCCAGACACCCCCAGTAAGAATACTTTTTAAGAGAAAAGAAAAAATCATTATAACAGCCACCGTATTTCAAAAGAATGTTCTAATACCAAAATAGTGGAAAGGGCACAATATCAAAATAGAGAACAATATTTCAAGGGAAAAAAATGATTATTTAAGACCCTCTATATTATACTAATTTTTCTCACTTCAAAATGGACTAGTGATGCTTTTACCTCATTTAGTAATTGGGAACCACCAGCGGAAGGGAGGGAAGACCAAAAGGATTCAAGGAAAACTTAATGAAAGTACCGACATGGGGAAAGAGTATCTTATTTGTGAAAAGGCTTATTCCCTAGAAGTAAGCATTAGTTTCTTATTTACATGTCTCCCCTTTGCTCCAGGCGACATAGCCAGCACGGCCGACTCACTGGGCTCTCATGAAACCCTCTCCCTTAGCTGAAAGTTTTAAAGAACCACAGAAATTTCTGAGCGTCTTGTAGTATTTATTTTAGAATGTTGCTCATATTCTTGGCAAATAATAAAACAGGGCCTTGCATATTTGGGGCTTAATAATGCCGTAGCCTTCTTTGAAAGGCTTCTAATCAAGACTTGGAAAATGGCCTTCCAGGATCTATTCGAGATGAAAACTGCTGGCCCATAATACTTGACCCCAGAATATCAGTAATCATGTTCCCAGCTGAGAACAAGCTCAGCCCACATCTACCTACAGCCCATGTTCTTTCAACATCCGCAGTGTCCCATGAGAATGAGTGCCAGGTCCTAAGGCACTGTCAATACCAACACGAGTCCTGACCTACAAATGACTTAAAGCCAGATGCGCACACTGAGACAATAGAGACTCAGAGTGATTTTTTAGGAAGGAAAGCATGCTTATGAATATTCCTTTACAGCACTGCAAACTAGTTCAGAAACTTGCCCTTAGAATTTAAGTCCAAAAACTACTTCAGTGTTGGTCATTGTTGCGATGGTTCTAACTCATCATATTAGTTAATCAAAAACAGCAATTATTACCCTATATACAAAACAATATGCCAAAAGGAAAAAAAATGTCGATGGTATGGCGTGATTGAAAACCATTGGGAATATATAGATAAGACTCTTCTTGCATGGTGTTTTTCTAACTTTTAAGTTTCCAGCTGTCCTTATACCAGTGTTTAGCAATGTACAGGTTTAGAAAAGTAGTATGGTCTGTATGGAGTCTTTCAAGATGTTGAAATAAGGACAGTGAACACACCCCAATGACCTCAAAGAATAATATGGCCAAAGAAACACTAATAATTTACAGGTCATGCACACATAGTCACGTAATTGCATACGAAAGAGCCAATCTAAAGCACTGTCGTTAGTAAACTGTTGATATCTAATTCAGTAAATAATTCCGACTTTTGGAAAATGATCATGGTATAAATGTTAAATATGTGTTAGTGAGAGATCTGTCTTCACATTGAAGTCTTTCTGAGTTAATGATAGTGGCTATTACATTCCATATATAATGTCAATGTCTTGAGAACACTTTGGCAGAAATAGTACCATTTAACTTAGCCCACTTTTTGTCCTTCACACATCCTCTGTTAAGAAATAAATTATTGTGCTAAAGAAAGGAGTTTGTGATATTAAATTAACAGATATAAGCTAAGTACTTCAGCTGGAAATGCCACCTTTGGAGTTATATCCTTTATAAATTGTTATTGGAAGTTGTGAAAAATCAATTTTAACCTTGTACAGGAACTAAAAGCAAAATAATCATGAAGTGTGTGGAGACAGAAAGGAACCATAAGCCAAAGAATAGAAAAATGTGGACTTTAGAGGGTGAAAACAATAAATCCTACATACATTGATCCAATTTCAATAGTAAATCACTTTTTGATTATTTTATACTCTATACACTTTTCTACCATTATTAAAACAATAAATAACATCTGAGAAGCAAAACTTGTGACTAAAAAAAACCAATTTGACTAAAAGGAAATAAAATCGTATGCTTTAAAAATTCAGGCAACTATTTGGCCCAAATGAACACACGGTGTTTCATACTTAATGCTTGTACTTCACTTAGTCCTCAGAAGAGAATTTAGTTATTGTAGAAGACCAATTAATGACCCATTGGTCCTCCCTTATTTTCCCACAGACACCTAGTGAAGTCAAATCACAGGTTGAAGACTGAATTTAGTTGGACAAATCTGAACTCACATCTTTAAACCTCAGTTTGTTCACCCAAATCATTAGGACAGTGGTCCTCACCTCCCCCACGTGGTTGATTAGAAGATTAAATGAGAAAATGTATTTGAATGCTATCACATATTAAGCATTCAAAAGAATCAGCAGTAGTAGCAGTAGGAAAAGTTGTAATATTAAAGTACATGAATTAGAACAAGGGAAAAGAACTGAATTAAATATTTCATGGCATTAGGCATGATAATCTGATTCATCATTCTCTCAAGTAGGAGGGTGTTGCCAGTGGAATTTGAATAGCCTGTGCGGAAGGACATCTGGCGGCCCATTCTTATTAGGAATGTCTTTACTCCTAGGATAGAGGCAGTTGAAGTCTGTTGACCAAAGCTGCTTCTTCCTTTGAGAGTGGTTGGCTGGCTCTGCCACCCTTTGCTTGTTTAACTTCCATTTTTCCAGGCTTCCAATATAGCCCAACCTCTCTTGCTTCATATCCTTGCCATTCTTCCCATGGATATGCTAACACGTTCAACCCGGTTACAGTACAGTCTCACAGACCCACAAATCATTCTCCCTTCTCTTCTCCTCGTGTTATGAAATGCTCAGTTAAGGAATTGATCTTACAGTTAAATTTTCTGGAAGGCAAACTTTACCACTATTTCAAGTCAAAGGCGGCCCCACCAAGAATAATCAAGCAAGAATATCTGCAAAATGCAGTCATTTTTTATCTTAGTGGAGTATGAAATCCAGTTTGAACCTAGGTTGCATGAAACCTCGGATTCAACAAGTCTGGGCATATCTGGAAGACTAGTCAGGTCAACCTGGCAGGCTCTATTTAAATGACAGGTGGGAAGGTTCCTTGAAATATATTTATCTTAAGGGAGACGTTACTCAAGATACACACGTTTAGTGAGAGAACAGCAGAGTGCCTTGTAGAGGTGATTCTGAGCACAAGATAGTTTCTGTCACTGACGTGTTCTTGAGTCCAAGTCCACTGCGCTTAAGTTCTAGGAAAAGAAGCTGCAATAACACAGTGAATAAGACCCAAAAGAGTCACATGTTACAGCCCCACCAGGAGCAAAAGCACTACTAGCCATAGTATCTTATTCCTGCAGAAGTGCAGCTCAGCCTTGAGTGTCAGAAGCAAGAACTCAGTGAACTGAGGGAGACAGCTGGACCCACCAGTGCCAGGAAATCCAGGAGATTTCCAGGGGGCCCCTTACACAGGGCCCCTCAGGCACATCTCCTTAGCAGAATTAATTGCAACAAAGCGGAAGAACCATCCAGAAGAAAAATTAAAGCCACTCATGGTATTTCTCCATAAAGCATCCCCAAAGGAATCTCAAAACTTCTTGGGGGTAGAATTTAAGTTGCTTGGGATCTCCGTGGAGGAAGGCTAGGGATCAGCAAAACGCTGTTTTGTTTCTGCTCTAGAAACCTTGTTTTTACGTCCAGGTAATTGTGAAAGAGGAACTGTGTAAATAGATCACATTAGCATATTATTTCAAACAGTTTCAGCCAATCAACTCAGCTTTTTTTTTTTTTTCCAAGTATCACAGTGTTTATTGATAGATACAAGTATGTAAAATCAGGGCATGAACATGACTTGATAAATTAAGTAGACTTAATTTCAAATAGTTTTGGCCAATCAACTCAGCTTTTTAGAACCATTCGCTGGTCCTTCATGACAAACCATACTTGGACATAAGGAACCTTCTCATTTGTTCTGATAAGGAGGACTATTTTTTTTTTCTTAATGAATGTTTTATTTATTTTTGTGAGAGAATGCATGTGAGCAGGGGAGGGGCAGAGAGAGAGGGAGACAAAGGACGACTATTTTATAGTGCACCCAACAAGCCAACTGTAAAGATTAGAATAGCTATCTATCCTTTGAAGCTACCATTTTATATATATTATCAAACTAGGCAATAGTTGTTAAGAACATGGACAGTGGAAATAACTTGCTTGAGTTCAATCAAGTGCCAGCTACAACACTGAACTCTAGCCTCATGGGTCCCTCTGTCCTTATTTTTAAAATAAAGACAATTCTTGTAACCACTTACGATGTTGTTGTGAGAATTAAAAGAGTTAATAGGTCTCAAGTACTTAGAATAATGCCAGGTACTTGCTTAAGGTTAGCTGAGTAAAACTTAGTTAATAAATGACTAGATACACATTCATCCCACAAATATTTATTGAGTGTACATAAAAGCATAATGAGAACCTCTGGTACTGGGGATATGGGAAAGAACAAAATTACCTTCCTCAAGGAGCTTATATTCTAAGTATTCTCTAAACCATAATCAATAGCTAAATACTCCAGGGTACCATATTAAAATGCTTCCATACAATCAGGCATTCGGGGCTCATAATGTCTCATGTTCCTTATAGCACTACTAAAGATCAACATTTTCGCCCATATTTTGAGTCCTTTTTTTAGAATGAATATCCAAAAGTAGAAATACTGGGTCAAAAGTTTCCAGCATTATATATTAAGGAATAGATACCTGATTCTTCAAAATAATTATGGATAAACCACTTTGGAAATTAGCTAAAATCATGATGGCCAGCACTCTAATTTCTGACTACATTAATAAATTTAGGCTTTGCAAAAATGTAAATAGCCTTAGACCTATGCTAAGATAATATACTTCAGTTACATTGTACCCAAAGTATAACACTGCAAGGCAAAGCCTTTTTTTGGAGGGGGGATTCCAGGCAGAAGTTATGAGCTTGTTGTGATGAAAGAAGCCATGGATTTTCACAATTTAGGTACACTTCAAAGCTTCAAGAATTAATATGTTTTGAAGCATGAATAGCCCATATTAAGATAGGTTTCAGGGGCACCAGACGGCTCAGTAGGTTAAGGGATCAACTCTTTTTTTTTTTTTTTTTTAACATTTATTCACCTTTGAGAGACAGAGAGAGAGTGTGAGCGGAAGTGGGGAAAAGAGAGAGAGACACAGTATCTGAAGCAGGCTCCAGACTCTGAGCTGTCAGCACAAAGCCCGACGTGGGGCTCGAACCCACAAATTGTGAGATAGATCATGACCTGAGTCGAAGTCTGAAACTTGACTGACTTAACCACCCAGGAGCCCTTATTTTGTTTTCTTTTAAATTGTCCTGTTTAGGGGTGCCTGGGTGGCTCAGTTGGTCGAGTGTCCAACTTCAACTCAGGTCTTGATCTGGTGGCTCATGGGTTGGAGCTCTGCATCGGGCTCTGTGCTGATGGCTCAGGGCCTGGACCCTGCTTCAGATTCTGTCTCCCTCTCTCTCTGCCTCTCCCTGGCTCTCTCTCTCTCTCTCTCTCTTACAGATAAATAAACATTAAAAAATGTTTTTAAATTGTTCTGTTTATTACGTATATGAAGATTCGAAGCAGTATCAAATCCATGTGAGAAGAAATTGAGCTCAGAAGTCATGCATAAATAGATTCTAGTAAAACCTACTAAAATTTTTCAATTAAAATCACAAAATCAGTGACAGGCACTTCAGCATCACTCCCGGCTCCACTATGGCACCTTATTCAACTATAAACATGACCTTAAAAAGGGTCTGAGAACTATTTTACCACCAAGTGTCTATAATCTGGCCTCCTTGAGCAACTACACAGTAGTTGGAAAAGGAATCAGTCTCTGTATATGGGCATAACTTGGATTCTAGAACTACTCTCAAAAGAGTAGTCATTCCTTAAACCAATAATTGTTCCCACTGAACTGGCAATTTAAAAAGGAAAGTAATTGGGGCACCTGGGTGGCTCAGTTGGTTAAGGGTCCGACTTTTGGTTTTGGCTCAGGTCGTGGTCTCACCATTTATGAGTTTGAGCCCTGTGTCAGGCTCTGGATGCTGACAGCATGGAGTCAGCCTGGGATTCTCTCTCTTCCTTTCTCTCTGCCCCTCCTGCACTCTCTCTGTCTCTCAAAATAAATAAACTTAAAAAAAATAAAAAAGAAATAAAAAGAAAAAGAAAAGTAAAATCCAGGGTTGGCTAGGGAACAGGGACACAGGAATTCTCATACACTTCAGGTGAGAATGTCTGTTAGTGCAGCCTTTCAAAAGGCAGCATTGTCTAGTGGTTAGCAACAGGAGTTTGGAGTCAAGAAGGCATTAGTCCTAGTTCTGGTTTTCTTGCTTCCTGGATATGTGAAATTGGCCAATTTTTTAAGACCTTTAAGGCCTTATTTTTTTTAACAATCTTTAAAATGGGTATAATGATAAAATCAAAATTTAACCTCATAATGAAGGTTAAAATACAGTACCTAGCATGCCGTAAGCATTCCTGTGTTTGATTCCATTATGCTCATTACTTCTTAAGATTGTGATTTGGCAACACACACAAAGCCTGTAGGTTAAACATTAGCTTCAGAGCCAGAAATTCCACTTTTAGGAATTCAGCCTTAGTAAATAATTAAGGCACCCACAATGATTTAGCTGCCAGGACACCGTGGAATTTCAGAATCATAATTCTGAACATCACTTGTGTGTGTTAGGCTTGGAGCTAGAACCAAAAGGTACAAAGTGAGACGGTAGTAACTCCAGGTCTTACTTGCTGGTAAATAACCTTTCTAGAATTATTTCAAACGGAAACGAAGAATTTAAAATTCTGATTATTGTATCAGAATAATACTCTCTGGAATAAATGTCTTGAAATTTTGGATGAAAAACACATTTTAGAAAATAATTGTCAATTTGAAACTTCCCCTGAAGCTCTAAGTTTGGGTCTTGTTTCTCATCTCTAGAGAAGAAATGCTTTTAGCTGACAATAACTAATTAATAACAAGATTAGCCCCAGGGCAGTATTTACTTGATGTGAGTCCCTAAACCCCCTGCATTAAAATTCAGTGATTTGTTTGTTAAACATGCAGATCCCCATGGTCATCTCAGGCCTGCTAAACCAGAACACTGGACAGGGGGCTGGAAATCTGCACATCCTAAAAGCGCCCAGGGGTTAAACAGGCTGAAGTTTTGGTTCCAGTCCCCATGGGGATGGAAGGGCACCCGCCCACCCAGGAGAGCAACTGCAGTTCTTCTCACGTTGAGAGGTTCAAGGTCGGGACCTCTCATTGCATATTTGAAAAGACAAACATAAAAAGAAATGACTTTTTAAAGGAAAAGGGAAGAATGCAGGGTTGTTTTGCACTTTGCTGGCTTGTGAAGCTATCATAGATCATTTTAAATACCACCATTTCTGTCCTCATCTGTTTCTGTATATGTATATTTCCAGGATTCTATCAGTACGTTTTTCTTTAGGAGTGTCATCTGTAAAGAATGTACCTAGAAGCATTCCATTCCTTAAGGAGCACTTTTCTTAGACCCCTAAGAAAAAATAGCAGCTGCCCAGCCTAGCTCTGGCAAAGGGTTTCGTTTTTCTCTCTCCACTCTCTTTGTTGGTGTAAGCCTTGAATTTATTGTCACAGATGAATGCAGTTGAAAGATTGGCTTTCAAAAGGTAAGCACGGTCCACTCAATGGCAACCATTCTGCGGAACAGAAGGAGTTGCCTCTGCATCCTTTCAACATTGCGCGTTGTTTCTTATTTAGGCTGTGTGAGGTGACAGTGAAAAACGCGATAACCCATTTTTAACTTGCATATCACTTTTTCAAGCAGTTCAGGTTTTTAAAAAGTGAGAACAGCATTTTAGTAACCCAGACCCTATGGTTGGTAGACCTTTGCTTTGGAGCCTTCCGTATATAATACTAGAGAAGTTTAAAACGTTTAAACATGACAGTGGCTCAAGGAAATTGCTGATGAACTAAAGAGAAGGGTAGCTGTTTCAACTGTTGTGGAATTTCTTAATTGGTCAAAGATTTATATATGTGTGTGTGTTCAGTAGAGAAGATATATATGCATATTTGACCTATATATCTTTGTCTATGCAATAGACTGTGCCTACCTAGTATATAATTATTAGGCATAAAAGGGGTTCACGTTAATGACAAAATTAAATTTACTTTAATGCAGACTGGAGTTTTAGGTGGTTTCCCCCATATTCCAATATCCAAAATCTGAGTCTAATATGTAAAGTCTGATATTATATATTTTTCATTGAACATGGTTGCCCTGGCGCCAGCCACACCCATCCATGCCATCCTGTCTCCCATTTTCGCCACTCACACACATACACACACAAGTTATCCACATGGCAACAGGCAAAACTTTCTTATGTGATTTCTCAGTAACGGAAATTACAACCCTCCATGATAAGGTGTCATATCTAAATGCCCCTAGTCTGAGATTCTTTGTGTTTTATAAAGGGCTGTAAGTTCCCATCCATTGTCTATCCCTCTGACACACAGTGGAGGCACCCTTTGGGCAACAGTCCAGTCTCCTGCCCTGGAGAGGGAGAAATCCTAGCCACGGGCCAACAGGTTAGAAAGAAGAGAAGGGAGCCAAGAGAAATGTCCTCCTGGCATTTGGGAGTCTTGAAGAAGAGGGACAGAGATAGGGTGTGAAGACCAGAGTGGGGAAGCAAGGAGGGGCCAGTCAATAGGGATAGCTTTAAAATATAGCCAAAGCTGGCAGACGTGTCCAGAACCTTTAGCACTAAACCCCCAGCACCTGTAGCCACAGATCACTCTCTCTAGGCAAGTGGGGAGTTTAGGGAGGGACATTTATCAAATGTTCTTACCCAATCCCCTGAGCGTTCTTTGAAAGATTGTTTTCTAAGCCTCCACTGTCCCAATAACCCGGAGTTCTCACTTACAAATGTAAAATAAAATGAATCTTATTGTTCAATTAGAATTTAAGGTTTCTTTAAGCCTAGAAAATAACACTTTGGCATAAACACATTTTCTGCAAAGAGTAAATAACTATAATTAGAGCCTGTTTTATTTTAATTGAGAGAAATTTCTGTAACTAAACCCAAAATAGGAGCTGGACTAGAAGCAGGGAGGCCACTGGAGGAAAGGAAACAGGAAGGGCAGACCGAAGGCATCTGACACAATCTTCACTCTCCAGCTTCATAGCTTTCCTGAGGACCTGCCCATCACCTCAGTGATGGAAACTGGAGATAAAGTAGAGGCACTTTCGGTATTTAATGTTCTCCTTGGCTGGGCACACAGTGCGTTGGCCTGAATTCTGCCTGACTTTGCCTGGGTGTGGCAGATTTCTCTACTCTGCAGGTCGGTAGTGGCTACTAATTCATGAAACTCCTACAGCAAGAGAACCAGATGCTATTACATTATCCATCCAGAAACACTCTCTCACACCTCTGCGCTCCCTTTGGAGTTGCCTTCTCAACTTACCGCAGTCCCTCCAGCCACCTTCTCTAATGCTTCCTCCGTCCAAACACAGGCTCTGTCTTGGGCTTCTCACTCTACCTAACTCTTCCAGGGCAACTCCTCTGGCTTCGGTTATAAGCTTTACATCCAAAATATCCTAACCCGAGGGACTTCTAGATCTAACATCCTAGTTTACATTAAACAGCTCCCCTTGAATACCCTGCAGACACCTCAAGTACTAGCATCTAAGAAGGAACTCATCACTGTTTACCCTCCCTCAGAGGCTGCGTTCCCCAGCTTGGCACAGGGCACCATCACTCTGTCCCTGGGTCAGCAACCCAGGCATTGCCCTGGGTTCTTTATTCATTTACATGAGTCCCCTCGCGCTGCCACACACCACACTGAAACAGTCACCAAATCCTGTTGTCCTAAAGGATTCTACCTCTCTCCATTCCCCTGCGTCTAGCCTAGTCCAGTCTAAAGCTGGACTTCTCTCTTCTGTTGAGGAAAAACGGTGTTTCGTATTCCCTTCTGTTCTCATTAGTCCCAACTGGAAAAATCCAACATGTTCTAAAATGCAAAACTCATGAAGCCAATTCTTCACTGAAGTATGTCAGTGCTTTCCAGTGCTCAAGGATTCAAATCTAAAAGTTCTAATGCTGCTTGAAAGGAAGCCTTTGTTTATCCTTCTAGCCTTAACAATGAGTTAAACTCCTCTCTTGCCACGAGCATTATCTTCAACTTGTTTTTCTTTACGCTCTTTGGAGTGCAAAGTTCCAAGCCATCTCCGTATTTGCCTTCATTCCAGATTGTTCTTTCAGATTGATCTCCACTCTTGCCTTGGCCTAGCCACTTCTTCATGGTATTTGTGATAATATGACCTTTTTTAAAAAAAATGTTTATTTATTTATATTTGAGAAAGAGAGAGAGAGAGAAAACACCTATGGGGGAGGGGCAGAGAGAGGGAGACACAGATTCCGAAACAGGCTCCAGGCTCTGAGCTGTCAGAGCCTGATGGGGGTTCAAACCACAAACCATGAGATCATGACCTGAGCCAAAGTCAGATGCTTAACAGATTGAGCCACCCAAGTGCCCCGATAATGACTTCTGAAGACTGGCCTTCCCTAGCTCTCAAGCTGGTCAGATCCCTGAGGCTGCATGGCCTTTCCTATGCCAAGTTCACTCTCCCCGTCTTTCATAACAACCTGGATGGTGTTCCTGCAGCAAGGTGACCAGCCAAAACACTCACCTTCTGTGCAGGAGTGGTCATGTGGCCCAGCTCTGGCCAAAAAGAGCTCATTGGAAGTCTCCTAGTGGGGCTTCCAAGAATGATTTTTTAAAGAGAAAGACTCACTTGGCATGCACCTTGGCCTTTTGCAGTCTGCCTCTGTCTTTCCCTCTCCTTTCTGCTTGGACCCGGGAATGATGTCTAGATGTAAAACAAACCAACTTTTTAAAATCTCGAGGAAAAAAACTCCGATTATGATGGCGGAACAGGAAGGTGGAAGGAACTTGAGTGCCTGATGATGTCTCTGGGCTCTGACATATTTGGGTGGAAAACCTCACTCTTTTAAGCTTACTGTGTTTGTTCATCGCTCTATGCCTCATCCCGTACTAGACACAAAGTAGAAACAAAAGCCCTGGGGTGAATAAGTGAATGAAAAGGAGGGTGTGGCAGTCCCTAGGAGCAGTGGAAAGGCATTTCTTCCAACACGAAATCACTTGTTCCTTTTAAAGGCTTCAAGTTTTAAAAGTTCTATGAATATTTAAAAATAAATATCTAGATATTAGGGTCTAATATCTCTACTGACCATTCCTCTGATTTGAAACCTTGAAACCTAGGTTAAAAGGCAGACATTGTATAGTTAGGGAAACAAGCTGCATCGTTAATATTAATGATGAAATCAGTTTATCAGGTAATCTGTTCATAATATGCTTACCTGGACCTTGGGAGAACAGGACATGACCCCAGATAAAAGTTCATGGGAAAAGGGAAGCGAACTGGAGGTAAAGAGAAGTGGGTGGTGAAAACACAGCCTGGAATATGAGGAAGTGCTTCTGTCCCAGTGTCCGTGTTGACCATAAACAGAGATACTTCCCTTCTTTCACAGAAAACAGCTCTCCAGGGATCTTTAAGTATAATTTTTCATCTCCGTTACATTAGAAGCATTCACAATACTGGCACAGTCGCCAGAGGAGTGATAACAGTTGTACCAACTGAAATCCAGCATCTAACTACACTAACGACTGCTACAGGACAGTGACTCAGAGGTGGTGGTGGAAACGGAAATATTCTCTTCGTTGCCAACCTAGCATACCACCCATGGAAATAACAGTGCCTGACCACCAAATAGAGACTTCATATATCACCATATTTCATGTGCATCACAGTAAAGAGAGGAAGGAAAGGGTAAAAATAATGAAATAGTATCTTCTGAGGGATGGTACTTAGCAGGCTACTTTCATTAAGAGAAGAAGAAACCAAAATTAATTATCATAGAGTTAGTCCTGAGCATCTGAGAAAAGAAATTAAACGCTCATTGAACTTCCTTCCAAATGCCACTAAAACAATAGACAAATAGCAAAGAGATGGGCCACAGTGAAAAGAAACAGATATAGGCTTTTCTAGCATTTTGATGCTAAGTTCTACTTAAAAAATTTTCAAAATATGTAAAGAATAAAGAATATTTTGATCCAATGGCTAAAAAGTACCAAGATAAGGCAAAATAAATCAGCAAGTTGCCAACTGAGACATTCTCTCTTTAGTTGTCACACATGAGCTGCAGTCAATAAAATAGAGGTTAGTTGGGACTGTCGTTTTTTGAAAGGACTTCTTTTTGGCTTTAATAAGTGACGAATCTCCGTATTCAGATAATTAACTGAAAATGATATGCTATTTCTTTTTTATTTGCTCTTATTAATGAAAGGAATTTCACTAATGTTCTTCATTTCCTGAACAGCTACGGCAATGATCTTCCCATGTGAAACCCTGCGGTCTGTGACTCAAAAAAGACATGTCGGAACGCAAACTTCGCCAAACAATTGAAGTACTGTTAGTAGGAAAAGGGACAGGCTTAGACAAGACAAGCCAGGAATGGCATTTCTCTTCTTTTGGGGGGGAAGTAAACAGTTTGGAATGATCGAGGAAAGAGATTGAAAATGTATTGAAAGACAGATGGAAGGCCAAATTTAAAAAAGCGATAAACACTAGTCCTTTGTATGGGAAGACAAACTTTATGTCTTTTACAGGGAAAAACGCAGCTCAGAATGCAGCCCCAGCAAGGCAGGTAGGTGTTGAACTTGCTGAGAAGCAAACTCGAGGAAAACTCATTCCTGAGCTTTGCCCCTAAAGCCCTTGAAGAGAGAGAGTAGGAAGCCCTGGGGCCTGACTAGCAGATGTGTGACCAGTCTCCTCACAACGGAGACAAGAGAAGAAAGAGTCTTTCTAAAATTTGTTTGCAAAATGATATTTCTCTCTTATCACCTTAAATATGCGCGCTTCATACTGACATCAGAGGGGAATCTCTTCAGCAAGAGATAATGCCGATCGATGGAATCAGCCGGGATTCACCAGTTGACAAATCGCCTTCGCATGAATTGCAGCGCCTTAGGCCTCGCGGAAGATGCATCTGGATGGGCAGAATATTTTGAAAAGCCTAATTTAGGAAACACCATAGCCCAAGGGGAAAAAAAAAAAAGGAAGAAGAAGAAAAGAAACAGAAACTCCAGTGAAAGATGGGTGATGCGTACTTGCAGGATTCCAGGTCTCACAAGAATACGGGCCCACCTGTTGTCACGCCGAGTCAGTCACCTGAGGCAGGCAGTGCACGCGCGTCCGGGCACTGTGCGGAAACAGAAAGAATTTATCAGATGCATGTTTTCTGCCTTCAAGGAACAGGTTGTACTCTCTACTTCCTTGAACGTTTTCCCAGGACTATGCTCAGCACACCCAGAGGCCTCCAGGATCCCCACCTAGAGCCCTGGGCCTTGCCTCTCGAGACGTAAAAGTTTCCCTTCTGTAGTAAGCATGGTCAGGAAGTTAACAGAAATAAGTCAGGGCCACAGTCCTGGGGCAGACAGGTAGCCGAAGTAATTTCTACTTCCTTGCCTGCATCATCTTCCCCAAGGAGAGCCACAAGCAAGTAAAAAGAATAGGTCATATGGTTTTAGATTGGGCATAAATCTTAAACAATGGTACAAAGTACGGCAGAAGCATCGTAATTATTAGGCTAGTCTCTGAGGCATTTCCTGCTTCCTTGAGCCACAGTTGGTCATTCCCTGGTAATTACCGCCTCGGGACTTTATATCTACTTTTATTGCAACACTTAATGAGTTGAGGTAAAATTAATTATTTACATGTCCATCTCTTTGCTCGCCTATGGCCTGTGAAATCGTAAGTCCCCCACAGCGCAGCTGATGTCTTATAGACATTCTCTCTCCCAGACCATCCCCCTTGTCCCCAAACCTGTAAGTGCCTAGTACTTGTCAGGCACTTACCAGGTGGTAGAAAAACACTCAGTTGTTGAACAAATAAATGAGTGACTTGCAGATCCGAGCCTGTACATAAAGTGGAGAAAAGTTTCCAAATAGAACATCAAAAATGACCCTGTCCCATTTTTGATCCCCCAAGTATTGGAATATATTAACTTCAAAGCCAGAAAATAAAGGAACATGTATTAAAAAAATATATGAAACATTTCAGGGGCGTGTGTGTACATATGTGTGCATTTTTCTCCAAGTATAATGTTATTTTGAGTCTAAACATGCCAATAGCATTCTTCCGGACAAAATGAAATACTAGATTTCTGTCTGTGAAATGATTTTCCACCGAATATTCGAGTAGATTAATTCACTACAGAATGAGTGTGTGAGAGGAGGTCCAAACCAGGAGCGAGCCTCGGTCTGCGAGCCAGGACGCCGTGAGTCCTGCTCGGGAGCCAACGAAAACAACAAGGCCTCCCCCTATCTTACGCCCCCAACCCCCAAAAAAAGAAGTCCTCAAACAAGTCTAAAAAGGGAAAGAAGAAGGGCCCACCAGTGCTTTAAGCCAAATCACAGTCCTCCAGCAACGCGAGCGCCCGAGTGGTCGGGTCGATCACTTTGTTTGGAACATGAAGCGTTACCTTCAGTGTTCCTTCAGGAAACTGCCGCGCGCCCCAAACATAAGGTGTACCCACGCATCTGGGGCCCTAGAGACACGTGACAGAAGGCGACGTTACTCGGAGTAGCCGCCATCTACCAGCAGGGACACGTGCCCGGGCCAGCTGGGGGCGGGGTGGGTGCAGCGAGCCTGAGCCGATTTCCCGCAGCCTCCTCCCACTATAACGACGGTCACGTCAACGTCCGTCGACATTTTACCTTCTCTTCCGTTGCAAAGTCACCTCCTTTGGAACCACTGGCGAAGGAAAGCAAGCGCCCAACTGCTCTTTTTCCGGCTGTGTGTTTGGTGCTGCTAATCGGAAGGCTAAAATGAGAGGACAGCAGAGGCGAGTGAGGCAGGGACCTTCCTAACAGCAATTCACAGAGGAGCTTGCAGAGAACTCCGGGCCTGGTACAGAGAATCAGAAGAACGTTTATGGATCCCGCGTGGCCCTGCACATGGAGCAACCTGGCCCAGACCCAAGAAGCGTGTGAGGCTGTGGGTGTCCCCTTCAACCATCTTTTGCCCCTCGGTGAAGGAAGGCGGGGGGTGAGAAGTGTGGGAGAATGCCATTTGGAAGACTTGACTATGAACAGTCATCCATCCAACCTGAGTTTCAAGTGTTAAATAAAGTTCTTTTTGTTAGAAGAATAAAGTAGTTAGAATTCTAAGGTTCTTAGTATCCTCATGTGGACCAAAATACATTTTTTTCCCTCCTTTGGGAATACGGGAATCTGTTTATTGTTTTCTTTGGGGGAAAAAAAAAAACCTATTGGTAAGACAATTCTACATAAAGCTCTCAGTCTCCAATAAGGTGGTTCTGGCACTTACTTTGGACGGCCCTTAGCCGAGATCAGAATGCCTTGTTTCTTCTCGTTTGTCTAACTCTTATTCATCCCCGGAGAATGTTAATGACTATGTTTTTATATGTTATTGGCCTCCTGCTGAAAATTATCTTCTAATCCTCTTTAAAATTTTTCTTATTCTAATCAACCTCCAGAGGAATTTATTGTCTGAACAGAGATTTTCTTGTTTTGATTTATACAAATCGCTGTGTGATATCAACAAATGCTTGCCTGGTGATTTCACTTGCACAGATTTGCCTGGAAATAATGAATACCATCCACCTAATGTTCTAAAGAAATTGGCGTGTTCGTTCATGGCATTTCCACTTCCATTAAATCTTTGGGTTTTGTTTTTTGGGTTTTGTATCTTTTAGAGATGAGGAAAATCACCTCATTCTATGTGGGTACCTAAAGTATTTGGGAGTATTTTAATATTTGAGAAAGAACACACTTGAGCCTACTTCTTTTACTTATTCTGTAAACTAACTTGTGGTTATTTTGAATCTTAAGCAATATAAATAACATGAGCTATCAAATAAACAAATGAAATTTCTTATAACTTTGTTCCATCACAATGAGGTGTATATATTATATAGGAAGGCCATTTGAAAGTTTTATCTTAATTTTCAGTTATTCTTTTAATTCTAGGCTTGTTTTTGTTGTTATTCAATAAATACCTATCAAGCAAATTCTATGTACAAGTTCACTCTGGTAATTAGTTTAGGAGAGAAGAAAAAGACAGCACATGAGTCCTACTTCTGAGCAGCTTAAAATGTTTGGAGAAATAAGATTCTAATAACAGATAATCATAATAACAAGTAATTTTTTTAATGTTTTTATTTATTTTTGAGAGAGAGAGAGACAGAGTACGAGTGGGGGAGCGGCAGAGAGAGAGGGAGACACAGAATCTGAAGCAGGCTCCAGGCTCTGAGCTGTCCGCACAGAGCCCCATGAACTGTGAGATCATGACCTGAGCCAAAGTCGGACACTTAACCGACTTTGAGCCACCCAGGTGCCCCAATAAGGAGTAATGTTTGTAAAGCGTTTAATAATTTACCAAACTCCTATCGCATCCATCGTCTGCTGCGATCCTCGGAGAAACCCTGAGGTAGAAGAGATATTATTATCTCTATTTCATAGATAGAGAAATGAAGACTCAGGGGGTAAAATAACCTGCTCACCTAGTGGTAGAGCCGCGACTGGAGTCAGTGTTAGACTTCAAACACCGTCTTATTTCTCCTGCCCCAAATGATAATAACTCAAATGGCATTGAAGGACGACAGAAGAATGATTGAGATCATTTCCTATAGTGTTTGGACAGGGGTACTGTTTCATCTGATGAAAGAGGTGGCGTTAAAGCTAAACTTGAAGATGGAGTAAGAATTCATCCAATAGAGACAAGGACAGTAACATTTCTGGAAATAGAATTACATAGGGAAAACCACCGAGTGGGAAAGGGCAGGACAGATCAGGAAGAGATCAAGGGGTCAATTTGGCCAGCTTATGAATTACACCTGGTACAAAATAGGGTGAGGAGGCGTCTTAAAATCAGAATTCAAAGGGTCTCGTAAATCAGCCAAAGTCTTCACTTTATTTAGTAAGCAATTGGGAGCTACTGGAGGTTTTTTTTATTGCGAAAAACGATATGCTGAGTTTTGCACCATAGGAAAATTGCTATGTCGGTGGCATATGAATGGGATTGCAGGGAGAAAGATTCAGAGATGAGGAGGATGTTGCAAAAGCCTAGGAAAAACAAGGGTTTGAGCCTGCATTAGAGTGTTAGTGGGAGGAAGGTCAACACAGGAGTGGATAGGAGGATTATTTCAAAGGAAGAAACAAAAAGACAAGACTAAAGACGCGGCAGATAGCTCAATGCTGGGGAAGGAAAAGGGAGAGACTTGTTAAAAATTTACTGTGGAATTTTAAGCCTGCATGTGGGAAAAGCAAAGTAACCATGAGCAGAAATGTAGAAATCAGGAATAAGAGGTAATTTGGATGGGAGGAATGTAATCTCTCTTTGAGGAATGTTGAGCTTGAGTTGCCGGTAAGACATCCACGTAAATATACAAAATCAATACATAATAGATGGAGTTCACCGCCCATGAGACAGTCCATGGTGATAGGTAGAAGAATCAAGAGAGAGAAAGAGAAAACAGGTTAAAAGACAAACCTTAGGAGTTACATGCATTTGTTGCACCAGGTGGGGATGAGATGAAGTAGTGATTTCAGAGGAATGGTCAAAGAAGAACAAAAAAATATCAATCAAGTCTTTAGAAAGAATAACACAAAGATGTCATTGGATTCATGCTTAGTGAGTAAAGAAAAGTTTTTTTATAAGGTTGGGGTTGGACAACAAATCATATGAAACTGGAGCAAGAAGGGTTAAATATTCCTTCAAGAATTTTGAGAAGGACCTAGTGGGAGGAAGGAGGAGAAAGATAAGGAGCAGAAAAAGATAAGGTGGTAACTTGAAATAGAGTTACAACTGTAAGAAAATGTTTTATAGTACATGGAAGACTCAAGTATATTTCAACTTCTTGAGGAAAAGACCAAAGAAAAGAATACAGTGTCCAAGGCAGAGGGAGAAAACCAGGGAGCCAGTGCCTGAAGGGCATTAGATAAAGATTTGGGGTGAAAAGACTATAGAAAGAGAGGATATTTTGAGAGAGACATTTGAGATGGAGATAATTTGAGGACCTCCTAAAGAATGGCTCCACTTTTTATTCTGCCCCTCCCCTCTCCCAAGCAATCTACACGGAGCAAATCAGCAAGACGCAATTCTACAGGTAGAATTAGACTGATTAGATTTTATAAAATATAGCTAAGGATGAGAAAGAATTTAAAACCCCTGTTTGGTTCCATTTAATTTCTTCAGCAATGTATTAGCAAGTGGTTTAAGTGACAAAGAAGTTTATTTCTCTTTCTCCTTAACCGAGGTGAGTGTTCTTGGTAGAAGCGAGATTCTATTCCATGAAGCCTTTCAGGGACCCAAGGTGTCCACAGCCTCGCCATCTTTAACACGTGACTTTTCAAGGTGGCTCTGGGCATCACCAGCTGTTGAGGGACAAAAATTTCCTTTTAAGGAAGTTAGTTGGAGGTAAAGACCTCACTTCCATTCACATTCCTTTGCTGCGTCCTATGGACACACCTCATTGCTGGGGGCTTAGAAAATGAAGTCCCTTGCTGGGCAATTACAAACTAGCTATGACTCTATTTTTAAGGGGAAAGGAGAGAACAGATGTCGATGCCAAACTGAAACTCCTTGCGTCTCGTATGTTTAAAAAGGAACTCTTAATTGTAACTTGTGCTCTAGAATATGCTCTTCTAAACAAGATTATGGAAATGGCTTTGCTTCTGAGGAAATTTCTCCAAGTGGTAAAGAAATAAGCCCAGAGAAGAGCGTTAAAGGATGAGTTTATTTCTTACGGGCTGAACTGTAGATAACTTTCCCCTGTTTGGAAGGACAGATAAAAGCCCAATAGATCATAGATGCTTATTAATTATTTACATAAGTAACACTTACTATCCCACACTTATGTGATCTGGAAATTCTCTGGGTGCAATTAATTAGACATGAGATCAAAGCTACGTACTCCTTTTGATGTCCTATTTATATAATTTATTTCTGTCAGAAGAAAATAATCATAATGCCATGTGCCATGTGAGTATATGCGAGTTTGTTCTGACATTGTTGTTTGGAATATCTTAGCTTTTTCTCACAAAGACTGTGTTCTGTGATGTGACATCTTGTCTACTCACACTACTTCCTTTTATATATACAGACTTGGTGGTCTTTCTAACTATTTAAGTCTTCTAGCTTATTTTTACTTTATTGACGTAACTTTTCCGGCCTTCACATTATCCACGGAAAGCTTCTGGACCCTGAGTCTTTTGTTACGTAAATAGCACAATTGAGGATATTGTGGTAATATTTGTTTCTGTGCTTAAATTGTTATTCTAATGATTCTTACCTATATTCGCTGCCTATGGAATTTTGATAGGATGACGTTCCACATTTAAAAAGCTATTTGGAAACCAGTTATTTCTCATTCAAACAGTTACCAGTTAATACCTACCAAATATTCTGAAAATAACCAATTGTGTGTTATCAACGAAACTGTGCTCTTTTGGTATTTCTGCATAAAATTGGTTTTTGGTTAGCCCTGCCGTGAGATACTTATCATTCGAGGCAAGTCTCCTACTTTCTCTGCATTCCTACTACAACCTCACTTGTCCAATGGTAATAGCATCGTCCCAACCTGCCTTGTCAGGTAACTAGAAATTTAATAAAAAAAAAAAATCAAGATACTTTCAGAGGCAAAATTATAAGCATCATTACTTTCATTTCTCAAAATGATTTTGACTTGCTAATAGACCCAAAGAATAGCAAGAATTAACCAAAGAGTCCACAGCAAGTGATCATAGCAGTAATTGCTGATAGAAGTCCTCACCGGAATCTAAGGATTAGGAAAATCATATTAAAATTTTTTTTTCTCTAAAGCAGAGAAAATAATGTCTCAATATTAGTAAGAAAGTGAGTTTAATAGGGAAAGGATAAATTTGTCTAAAACTATCTCTAATTTTATTTTGGCCTTTTTGTTATTAAAAATCAGACAGGAATTTAAAATCTTCATGAAATCTTGGGGCACCTGGGTAGCTCAGTTGGTTAAGTGTCCGACTTCAGATCAGGTCATGATCTCACGGTCCATGGTTCGAGCCCCGTGTCGGGCTCTGTGTCAACAGCTCAGAGCCTGGAGCCTGCTTTGGATTCTGTGTCTCCCTCTCTCCCTGCCCATCCCCCACTCGTGCTCTGTCTCTCTCTCTCTCTCTCTCTCTCTCTCTCAAGAATGAATAAACATTAAAAAAAAGCTTTCTTTAAATAAAAAAATAAAATCCTCATGAAATCAGTTCAAATTGATTTTTAAATGGGGTTCTGCACTTAGAAGAAAACATAAGGATTAGCTATTTAGGTTCAGGCTGGGTTGGTGTAACACAGAGACCCCAAATGAAGTAGTTTAAGTAAGATAGATTATCTCTTAATACAAATAGCTGTCCAGGAGTGGGAAGACAGTCCAGCCTGACCAGACTGCTGAGCTTATAAATTCATTCAAGGATTCATATTTCTTCTATCTTCTTGCTCTGCCATCTCTTAGGGTGGCAATTCTCAAACTTTTTGTCCACGGAATTGAAAATTACTAGGACTCCAAAAACCTTTTGTTTGTATGTATTGTATCTGTATTTATCATATGCAAAATGAAATCTGAAAAGTGTTTGAAATATTTAATTCTTTTAAAATAACATTATATTGATTAGTTTCCTACTTCTGCTATAAAAAAATCACCCCAGTGTAGGGGCTTAAAACAATACAACGGTATTTTTTTTTTCTTATAGTTTGGGAGATCATATGTCTAAAATCAAGGTCTTGGCTGGGCAGCATTATTTCTGGAAGCTTCAAAGGAGAATCTACCCCATGCCTTTTGTGGCTTCAGAGACTCCCTGCGTTTCTTGGTTGCTGGCCTCTTCCTCTGTCTTCAGGGCACATCACTCCAGTCTCCAGTTCCTGCATTGCATCTCCTCTGCCTGCTCCCAGCTCTCCGGTCTCCATCTTCAAGCACTCTAGTGATCACATTGTACCCACTCATCTAACCCCAAAGCATTTCCCAATCTCAAGATCCTTAACTTAATCACATCTGCAAAGTCCCCTATACAATTTTTTTTAATTTTTTTTTTTTTTTTTTGAGAGAGAGAGAGACAGAGTGTGAGTAAGGGAGGAGCAGAGAGAGAGGGAGACACAGAATCCAAAGCAGGCTCCAGGCTCTGAGCTGTCAGCACAGAGCCTGACGCGGGGCTGGAACCCACGAACTGTGAAATCATGACTTGAGCTGAAATCGGACGCTTAACCGACTGAGCCACCCAGGGGCTCCTGCAAAATCCTCTATAAAGTGACATAGGTATGGGTTCCAGCAATTATGGTGTGGATGTCTTCAAGGGGCCATTATTCAACCTACCCCAAACAGGAAAGTCATTCATTTTAACATAAGTAAAATAGATTTCTTGAAAAATAACTGTATTTTCCAAAACTCAAACTAAAGTTTAGTGAGAAGAATGACATCGTTTTGCATTTTGCCGATCTCTTCAATGACTTGCTTAGCAGGAGCCTGCTGCATTCTCGTGCCTCCTTCTGTACTCAGTCTGCTGTAAAGTGTTCTGTTGGTTGAAGTATAGGAAGAAAATCCATTTTCACACAGTCGTATAACTGTAAAAAGAGGAGTATTCTAAAAGACTTCTCAAATAATTGTGGATCTGCTTATTTAATACCACACCCCAACTTGACAAGTGCTATTTTATTAAAGGTTCACCGCCATGTGGAATCTGAAATGAAATTACTGTAGTTTTCAGACTCTGTCATGTGAAAATCCACTGTCCCAGCTTTCAGTTTGATGTTTTCCCACACATGATTTTGTGAAATCATATGTTCATCGTTTGGGAAATATCGGTTCACTAAATTCTGCCTTATCCTTGGACTACTAGAACTTTTTATTATACAACAGGAAACGGCATTTGTTAATATCATGACCAATCTCATTAGAAGATTCTCTAAGCATGGGAAGCTATCAAGCTCACAGTGGCAGATACAACTTTTCTAATTCAAATTTTTTTCTTTCGATCTTGAATCTTCTCTCTGGCAACAAACACCATCAGTTGTTTTTCCTGAAGTGACAGTCTTCCTTTATTCATTTTCAAGAAAATGTCTGCCAAGTCCCCAAGTCTGAATAACCATGGTTTGTCTGTCAGTTGTTTTTTTCAAGTACAAAGTGGTGTGACATGAAAAAGGAAAGTGAATAGTTCAGTTCTCAACTCACCAGTTGTACAAGTGCTTTGCCTCAAGACAGTCCTGCTCCAGCAGGCACAGGTGTATGCTGCATCCTTTTTATTTCTTCACACATACTATTAAATAGCCGTGAACGTAAGGTTCTAGATTTAACAATATTGACTGCTTCATCAAGGATACTTTATTAATGAAACCGCCATGTTTCTTCTGCGTGTGGCAGCAAAGAATCCAAGGACTGCTTGCTGCCACCACCTGGAGTCACACTGAGCCTCGAGCAGCTCTATTCGCCATTGTTTTTGCACCATCAGGGTCAATGTCAATTCAGTGGATGAGGCAAACTTCATCTTAGTATTATTATCAAAATCGTTTTGACAATGTAGACCCACAGAAAATGTCTCAGGGATCCTTAGAGGTCTACGGACAACAAATTGAGAATGAGGCGTTACTTTGCCTGCCTTTGAATCAAATTGCATCCACAATCCAGCTTTCAGGAAGGAAGGAGAGCATAAATGGAGGACGAGCAATTTCTTTTTGGAGAAGGGTTAGAGCAGGTGTCCGTGTTACTTCCACTCACATTCCGTTAGTGAGAACTTGGTCACATGCCCAAAGCTAGCTGCTGTGGATGATGCGACATGTGGCCTCCAACTGTGCAACACTGTGTTTAACAAAAACTGGACTGCAATTAAGCAGAGAACAAACATGGGGCTCCTGGGTGGCCCAGTTGGTTAAGCATTCAACTTTGGCTCGGGTCATGATCTCACGGTTCATGAGTTTGAGCCCTGCATCAGGTTCTGTGCTGACAGCTCAGAGCCTGGAGCCTGCTTCAGATTCTGTGTCTCTCTTTCTCTCTGTGCCTCCCCAACTCACACTCTGTCTCTGTCTCTGTCTCTCTCTCTCTCAAAAATAAATATTAAAAAAAATTTTTTTTAAAGGAGAGAACAAACGTTTAGGGAATAGGGAACTTTCTGCTAAATGAATCTCATCAGATGGTATTGTTTAAGTTGCCATATAATTAGCTTCCTACGTATTTATTTTAGGGTATGTACATTTTTAAAAGGACCATAGGTTTTCTGTGTAGTTCATTTTAGGAACTGAGTTCTGCTGACAAACATCCATTAAAATAGTACAAATATGAGGGGCGCCTGGAGGGCCCAGTCGGTTGAGCATCTGACGTTGGCTGGGGTCATGATCTCTTGGTTCGTGAGTTCGAACCCTGCATTGGGCTCTGTGGATGGATTCTGTCCTCCTCCCTCTGTGCCCCTCCCTTACTTGCTCTCTCTTGCTCTCAAAAATAGACATAAAAAGTGGTGCAAAGATGAGAGACTGAAAATAGTAATATTAACATAATTGAGGCATTCTTAGAGCTAGGAGTAGCTCTGAGAGGTGGCTCTGGGGTGAGAAAGAAGAAAACAATGCAGGTAGCAAAGTACATTGTTCCACAGATGGGACCAGACTGACATAAGCATCAGGATAATTTTAAAGAAAAAAAAATTAAATGTCATTCTGTTTCTTCTCCTCTCATCCAAGACAGGAGCCTTTGTAGTAATGGAAGAAGCATGGGCTTTATGGAAGAGGAAGGCTAAGTTTTTCTCTCAGGTGCTACATTTGAAAATGGGGAGAAATAATATCCGCCTCACAATAATATTGAGATAGATTAGATGAGAAAACCTGTGTGATACACTTCCCAAGGGGGCCTAAAAAAAAAAAAAGAGAGAGAGAGAGAGCAGTGGTGGCAATCACCAGGCAAATAAGCAATTTTCCAGGTTAGGGGCCAAAGCTAAAGGTAGCGAATTATCTCTGGTTGTCTGCTTCCAGTAGTGCCATTATTGACTGGCACTGCACAATAGGAGCTCGTCTTTAAAATATCCCCAAATAATTAGGTGAACAATAGGACACTTTCCAAGGTCAGAATTTCCCAACCCCAGAGTGGACCACATCCCTGAGTTTCCTGAATCCAGCGTTCGCGTAGACTTGTTGTAATAGCCTCTACCCATCTAGGTGAAAGGATGTCTTCCAGATCTTATCAGTTAACCCCCTCGGCAGTCTCTCCCCACAGGGGCAGGGGCAGGAATGAGAGGACAGTGACCGGCTAAGAACAGATAAGAAGGGATCTTAACAAGTGCTCCCTAACTCAATCTGGCCCCTGAGAAGGTAAACGCTAGTGTTCCCCATCATTTACTTATCAGGGGTCTGCGTGTTTCCGGCTTCTCTGCAGCTGGAGAGACGCCTGGGGTGGCCTTATTTAGCAGAGCCGTATCACACACGCCCCCCAGGCAGGTGCTCTGCCTTCTGTTTGTGAAAACAGAGAAAATATCTGCCACCTGTTCAATAATCTCCCAACACGGTGAACCTTTGAGAACAAAGATGAATTTTTTTCTCACTTGCTTGGTTGGTCTGTAGATTGATCAATGAGAGACTGAACGCTTTGATTTTGTAAGAGAAGCAGAACTTCGAATGAACTTGGATGCAGGGATTTGAGGCCGTTTCCCATTAGGACTCCCAGCAGGGCCAAAGAGTGCAAGGGCACGCCGAGGGTGCAAATGAAGGCCTGTCATTCTGTGGGGGGCGCAGGGACACAGAGGATGCAGGGAGGGAGCGCAGCCCTGAGCCTGACGGCCTGCCCCGAGCACACCCAGCACATCAAAAAGAAGACGGAACTTGAGGGGACAAAGGGCCAACCAGACCGTGATGCTGCAGAAAACAAACATGACTAGTCCGGGTTAGCCCTGACGGTCTCAGGATGAATAAACAGGGCATGGAGTGCTGTCAATCACGTAGCGATTCACACTAATCGTTAATAACAGGATAAAACGACTACGTCCAGTGTGCTACATCAGAAAAAAAAAAATCTGCACCAGCTACATAAAAGCTCAAAACCATGTTCTCTTCCTCAGCAAAACAAAACTTACAAGAGAATGGAAAATGACTAGCCCTGTTAATTTATATGTGATGACACGGAATGTTACACCAACTAGTCAAAAACTCCAACCAGCACAACCCTTCTTCACGGTCCTTCTTCCCGGAGGTCCCCGCCCTGCTCTTCTTGAACGCCTGGGGGTTGGAGGCAGAGCTGTGGCCACACCAGCCACACACGAATTCACAGAGTTTGAAATGCAACAGCGCCCATCAACCCCTGCTAAGAAGCCCTCAGGAATCCACACGTGTTAGCTGCAAGGCATACTCGGGGCTGTTGAAGTACTATGTAATAACAGATCATTTAGCACTTACAGCTCTCTGTACTGAGCCTTTCGCAAAAATGGTGAAGGGGAGCGTGGGTGGCTCAGTCAGTTAAGCGTCTGACTTCAGCTCAGGTCATGATCTCACACTCCATGAGTTCGAGCCCCACGTCAGTCTCTATGCTGAAAACTCAGAGCCTGGAGCCTGTTTCAAATTCTGTGTCTCCCTCTCTCTCTGCCCCTCCGCCACTTGCGCGCTCTCTCTCTCTCTCTCTCTCTTTCTCAAAGGTAAAAATAAAAAACAAACAAAAAAAAACGTTGAAGCACACCACAGTAACCAAAGGAGAGCTTATGATGGTCTAACTCATTTGCGCAATCGTGATATTACTCATTATTCCCTAATTCAGTAAATAAGAATACACAGATTATACAGTCAGAGTTTCTAAAAGCAGAAATAGGAAGTCAGAGCGTATTAGGAAAGCATAAATAATTTAGAAGTATTTATTATTTCTTATATCGTTCTGCAAAGTCGTAAGGGAGAGTCATACTTCATAATAATTACACACTTCAGGGTTGATTTATGTTTTTCTCATATCACCCTTTCTCCTTCTAATTTATTTGGAAAATATATCTAGTTGTTCTTAACACATGACAGGAAAATGAAGGACCCTTCCCCTCTGCCTGGGTTGAAAGTTTTCACACTTTTCTCTTTTTTCCATTGTTTCCTTTAAAAAGAACTCTCATTCAAATGGAAAACTAAAGGCTAAGAATTCTAAAACAATTCTGAACCTACCAGAGAAACATTGATTCGTAGCAATTTTTAGGGTTTTTTTTCCTCCTAAACAGTTACATTCTCTAGAAATGTGTATCGCAGGTGTTCATTTCTCTGATTAGAGCTCAAAATGCTTATTTTGTTCAGCCTTTTGCTGTCAAATTATTGGTACTCAAAAGCATATTATTCACAAGTCATGCAGAGAGAGTACTTCATTTTTATCAGAACTGAAATGGAAATCACATAGTTTAAATGAAGTTTTCATCAAGATTAGTGATTAAGTCAACATGTAATTATTTTATATTTCAAAACTTTTTTTCTTTTCTTTTGAAACACATTATAATCTGTACGTGCCCTGCGGAAATTGTGGCGCAGCTGAAATCACAAACACCCAGCTTCCTACAGACACCCCCATTTCCGTGTGTCCCTAATTCCTTGGAGGAAGGCCCCACCAAGCCCAGGTCTATAGACTTTCCCACAGCTACACCCCACCTGGAAGGTAGTAAGCACCCAGTTAATGTTGGCCATTACCAGTATAGTCATAATGACTAAGATTAAAATGTTGACACTCTCCCGTATCTTTGAGGCCTAAAGCTAGGAAGCCCGCTGTCTTAGTCAGCTCTGGCTACCACAACTAAATGCTGTAGACTGGGTGGCTTAAGCAATAGATACTTATTTCTCACAGCTCTGGAGACTGGGCAGTGCAGGACCAATGTCCTGGCAGATTCGGTTGCTGGGGAGGGTCCCCATCCTGGCTTACAGAGACACTGCCTTCTCGCTGGGCCCTCCTCATGTGGCAGAGAGAAAATGACAAGAAGCAAGTTCTCTGGAGTGTCTTCTTATCAGGATGCTAATCCCATCTTGGGGGTTTTGTCTTCATGACCTCATCTCTACTTAATTCCCTTCCAAAAGCCCCATCTCCAAATACCATCCCATTGAGGGTTAGGGTTTCAACACATGAATATTGGAGTGGGAGGGGACACAATTCAGTAGAATTCAGCCCCTGCCCTCCCCAAATTCATGTCCTCTCATGTGAACTATACTCATTCCATTCCAACAGCCCCAGAAACCTTAACTCTTTTCCAGCATCAACTTTAAGCCTAGGGTCCAAAGTCTCATCTAAATATCATCTGAATCACATATGGAGGAGATTTGAGATACAATCCTGATCCAGAGTAAAAATTCCTCTCCAGCTGTGAACGTGTGAAACCAGGCGAGTTATGAGTCTCCAAAACACAGTGGTGGAGTAAGCATAGGATAGACATTCCCATTTCCAGGGAGAAACAAAACCAAGAGAGACCTATCCCAAGTAAGATAAATCCCATTAGATCTTAAGGCTGACAAATAATCCTCTTTGGTTCAATGGTTTGCCCTCTAGGCCCCCCGGAGTGACAGCGCAACCCAACTCCACAGTGATTCGGAGGTAGTGTGGGGCCAGGTGCTCTGCCCCTCAGGCCTCGTGGGCCTCAGCCATGCTCTCTGAGAGCAGGGATCCCAACCGCTGATGTGACAGTCTGTGTCCAGGGTGCCATATCAGGGGGCGCTATCAGGATTGGTATTTTGTGCCATGTTCCTATATTCTTAAAGTAGGCTCTGTTCTATCTGGATTGGTCTAAACTTGAACAGTGAGAATTTCAAGTTCACCAGCAAGTAGAAGCGGCACCCTGGCAAATGTTCCAGATATTGAGGAAGAATCAGAAAGGGCAAACATCAGTGACGCACCGTCGTCTTTAGGTTTCATACGACATTTGGTAACCCTCTGCTTGGCGTAGACGTACAAATGCCTGTACCAGAGCTTTGCTCAGTCTGTAGGAGACAAAACTTCTGTCCTTTGCTCTTCCTGGCCTAGAACATATGACCGCTACAGGTTTTATATTCTCTACGTGATGGTAAATATGCCCCACGATACTATCTGTCTCTCAGGCAGAACACATCAAACATTTTCAATCCCTTTCTTTGACATAGACCATATACCTCATGAATAATTAAGTAGTGATTCACAATTGGCCAGTTTCTCTTTGCTTTTTTACTTCACACACTTCAAAGGTAGAAAGTGAGGCTGGTGGGAAAGATCAACCTAAATTATCTTATCACTCAATATATTTTTGCTCGGAGAATTTCATTCTTTAGCCATGATGAGAGTAAGCCCAATCTTCGGCCTCAAAGGTTTAAAGTCTTTAACAAATCCTTGCTCACTTCAACCCATAATCCGAATTCCACCTGTACCCACTCATTCATCCGCATCAGTCTGCCTGCGGTTACTTAAGTCCTACTAACCAAGGCCGCATCCTCCTACTGAGCAAAGTTGTGCAAGGGGAGGCCAGATTTTCCAAGGTCAAAACACAGAGTTTATACAGCGGCAGGAGAGTGTACGAGTGCATAGGGAAACGGAGCTGGTTCCGTTTATGATAAAAATCTGTAGTTCGTGCTCTTTCCTAAATATTTTGTTCCATGACTTGGTTCTCAATAGCAACAAACTAAGCAAAAACAATCATTAGAACACACATCAATTCCTCAACACATTAATTTCATTCTCTCAGAAAAAAGTTAAGTGAATTGCTGAATTGCATCCAATTACAGTGGCTAGTAAAACAAAGCATACTTTAGAAATGTGTTGCAGACGTTCATTTAGTATTAATTATGGACACATTTGGCCTTCAATAGGTCATGTTCAGTATTTAATTATTGTATGAGACTCTTGGATCTGATTTAACTTCCCTTGTTTAGTTCCTTTAATCCACTGTTCTCAATAAGAACAAAAAGATGTGTTCAGTGCCCATGAATAGGATTAAATTAACTTTTCTGCAAATCCGTGTTGGCCTCAGGCCTCTGGGTCACACTTTGGTAGGGATCCCTGTAGGGACTGACGTCGACACTTGTTTGCCAGGCAAGTGTTCTTGAGCTGGGCCAAAGGCGCGACACAGAACCTGGCGCCTTCTTAGACAAGTGGAAGATTGCCACAGGCCTCAGTGCTGCTGGCCCTTAGGAGTAGCTGATTAGTACGTCCCGTAGGATTGTCATGCAGATGAAATGTCATGTGAATTAACTGAATTTATTCACGGAAAGTGCTTAGAACATGCCTGGCACCTGGGAAGCATTCAGCAAGTGATAGTTATGATTTAGTTGATATTGTGGCTGCTGCTGTTATTGCCTCAACCCATGAAAGGACAATTAGGGAAGCAGACCTTGATTTATCTTTGGCACTTGCTCAAGCTGGCGAGGTCCTGTATGGCATGGGCACACCCAAGGGGAAGGCCCTTAAATAGGACACTTGATATTTTTACAATCGATTTTGCGGAGAGATCTCATAGAAAGCTTTCTCTTTTAACACACGGTATATGACTGACTAAAGGTAGCACATACAGAGGTCACTGCATCAAATTCAAAACAAACTTTTCTCTGTACAACCAGGAAAAAGTATTTCAGGGCTGGTGGTGTTTCAGTTCCAAATGAGTGTGTAGCTGAAAGCTGATGGAGGAAGTCGTAGGGAAAGAAAGATGGGGATAAAGAAAACAGATGGAAATTTGGGGAAGGAGGAATTATATGATGTGGGGTGATACCTTTTTGATAGAACAACGTGAGGCATATCACATGCCATTCATTCACCAGTCTGAATTTTCCAAGAAAATCATTTGTAAATTCTATGTTCGATTCCGCTGTCTTCTCAAAACAATTTTGTTCATCAAACCATATATTCCAATGTTCACTAAATCTGAGTTTGGTCACTTCATTACTCAGGAGATCCCCATTTTCTCCTCCACACATTCCTACCACCCCAATGTAAAATGCCTTTCCACACAGCTTGCTAATCCCTAACATTCCATTAACTGAAGGGAGAACCTTCCATTTCACAGTCAGGCCCCATGTGTGATATTCAAGTGCTCAGATGCCCTTTGACTTTAAAATTCACATTAAATTATTCGCTGCTGAGTTCAGAGTGTGTCTAGGAACCAGCAATGGAGAGAACAGGAGCACTGGGGCTAATACGTGACTGAAGAGGGAAGAATGCAATAGAGGAGGAATAATGGGTGATTAAAAAATAATAATACTAAAGACAAGTGTGTAGTCTTCAAGGGGGTTCAAACATTAGACCCGGACAGGAGAGTTGGTTGAATAGGAGTGCGAAGGTGCTCCTATAAAACCAGGATTAAATTAGGTTTGCGTATAAATAATTAACGGGCTGTCCATCCTCTAGAGACAGAGTGGGTTGAAGAGGGATGAGGTCCACCAATCCCACAGGGAGAGGGCAATTCTGTCCTGAGAGCAGATCTCGCTGCTAATCAGCCCACAAGGGTCAACAGAAGTGAGGTTTCTGAACGCTCTTCCTTAAACCAACCCCCTGAGCCAATCCCACAGCCTCCCCTGGGCGGGGTGGGGGAGGGTTGACTAATAGAAATTGATTTCTTTTGAGGTGATTCTCTGCCCTAGTCACGTATAAACTTACCGTTGAAAAAGACAAGCGGGGCTTGCTGCTGCTTGTTCTTCTAGAATCAGCAAGAACGCAGGGTTTACCTAAGTTCTACCCCTGCCCCCAACACTGTACTTCATCTCATTAACTAAAGCAAACCGTGTTTAGCCTCTCACAAATGTTGGAACCACTTGGCAGGCAGTCCAGCATTAGTATGTATGCCATGAGGAAGTTCTTCTGTCAATATGTTTTAGAGTCCCAATTAATATCCATACAATGTTCGATTAATATTTTGATACTAATGCCAACAATATCTGTGACTTTTAATATTTTCAGACTTTCTTCATAGCTAGTTTCTTCATTCCATAAAAGTTACACCTCTTTTTAAATTAATTTTAATTCCAGTGTAGTTAACATACTGTGTTTCAGGTGTACAATATAGAGAGTCAATTCCATACAACACCCGGTGCTCATCGCGATAAGTGCGTCCCCGAATCCCCAGCACCTACTTCACCCGTCACCTCTACCCACCTCCTCTCTGGTAACCATCTGTTTGTTCTCTATAGTTAGGAGTCCACTTTTTGGGGGCACCTGATGGCTCAGTTGTTAAACGTCCAGCTCTTGATTTCAGCTCAGATCGTGATCCCAGGGTCATGGGGTCAAGTCCTGCGTTGGGCTTCATGCTGGGTATGGAGTCTTCTTAAGATTCTCTCTCTCTCTCTCTCTCTCCCCCTTCACCCCTCTCCACCCCTGTGTGTGCACATGTGCTCTCTCTAAAATTTAAAAAAAAAGTCTGCTTTTTGGTTCATCAAAAAGCCTGCTCTCTTTTTGTTTGGTTTCTTAATTTTCACATATGAATGAAATCATATAGTATTTGTTTTTCTCTGATTTATTTTGCTTGGTATTATACTCTCTAGCTTCATCCACATTGTTGCAAATAGCAAGATTTCATTCTCTTTTATGACGGAAAAAATATATATATACTACTTCCTCTTTATTCACTCATCTATCGATGGGCCGCGTCCATAATTTGGCTGTTGTAAATAATGTTGCCACAAACGTAGGCGCTCATATGTCCCTTCGAATTAGCGTTTTAATTTCCTTTGGGTAAATATCCAGTAACACAGTTCCTGGATCGTAGGGTAGTTCTCTTTTTAATTCTGTGAGGAAATGCCATTCCGTCGTCCACCGTGGCTGCCCCAGTTTGCAGTCCCTAAATGCACGAGGGTTTCTTTTTCTCCACATCCTCACCAACACCTATTGTTTCTTCCCATAAAAATGTCATGTCAGTGTGTGGGGCAAGGAAATTTATCTTCTCATCAATAAGCAAAATTCAAACCTGAGTTGTCACTTCCTTCACAACAGAAAATAAAATAAACGGTCGCTCTAAAACACGTCTATGGTGCGGAAGAGCGAACCCAGCCTGCAGACCCGGAGATGAAGCCGAACAGGAAAACGACCGCACTTCTGAGCCAGTGCCACAGGAGAGAAGACCGAAGCCAGAGTCCTGGTCAGGCCTGAGGGCCGTGGGCAGGGCCTTTGAAAGACAAGGTGTGAGCCTTTGGGGAATGGACTGAATCTCCGTTAGGAAGAGGTACCACTTCACTCGAATTTTCAGGCTCGCCAAGATCTGTCAAGACGTTATTATCTTTCCAGTTTTACACGTGAATAAACTGGAGGTTGGTAGCTGGAGTGATTTCCTCAAAGTCACGTAGCCTGTAAGTGCCAGAAACAAGATCTGAGCTTAGTTAGGCGGGACTAGTGGAAAAGGTAGGCTTTCCCCACCATACCATGTTGCTAAAATGTGGCTTCTCTGGTGATTAAATCCAGCTTCCTTTCAGTCACAGACGTTCCGTTTCTATAGCCATCATCCCACATTTTGTGATACTCCTCAAGCTTGGGAAACATGCCCATGGACTGCATGGAAATGTTTCTTTGAAAGGGGCCGTTGTAAATAAAAAGGTCCGTAGCGCTTACCTTGTTTGTGGACGACTATACACAGATCCTCGTTGATTTGCAAATGTAGTGCCGTGTTCTAGAAACAATATGAAAATAGCATAATTTTTTTGGCTTCCCACCTTGCCGCCTTTATCCTTTATCCCCTTTCCTGAGTGTTTCTCAAGAACAGAACCAGGTGAGGATCAGGCCCGTGACAGCGAGCCCACCACGGGAGTATCTTCCATGATGCACTCACTGGGTTCATCATGTCTTCTTAGCATTCTTCTCCCAGCGGCTCCCAGTAGGAGGCTGGGCTGCGAGAGGAAGGGCACCCGAGAGCCCATAGGTTCTTCAGATGAGGAAGCAGCAGCCAGCCTGCCTTTGCATGCAGTCAGCTCGGGGAGCCTCAGTGACCGGGTTAGAGAATTTAAACCTCAGCAACTCAGCCTTTTATTTCTTTTAAAAACACTGTGCCCATCTGTTGGCCTCATGCACGGGCAGCTGCATTAGGGCCCGAGTAGCAACATTCTTAATGTCAAGGGGTTGTAAAATTTTGCTTTTGTGACAAGAAGTCTTCAGGGCCGTAATTAACAGAGTAGGGAATTTCAACCCAAATATTATAACTTCTTTAAAACTATGCCATCTGCTAGCCTTATGTCCTCAATTGAGCTAGAGTCCTTGAAAACAGCAGGAATAAAAAAATCACAGAACTTAATTTGTGTTGCAGTAAGGTTTATTTGGGGGCGGGGGGGTGCAGGATGGTAAGGGAGGAGGCATAGTGCACAATTTACAAAGAAAGAGAGCAGTGCTGATGTAATTGGGCTTTCATTCTGTTTTTTTTTTTTTAATTTTTCATTCTTCTCAGTAGAAGTAGGGTAATAGGATGGGCGAACAGGATTTAGTGTGATACAGTTAACAAAGTTTATGCTTTTGTTATTGCCAGGGTTTCCTTCTTCCCTTTCTCCCCCGTCACTTCATTTCTCTCCAGCCTTCCCTCAGGTTTGCAGCCGTGTTTTCTGTGTGTCATGTAGTGAGGTGGATAAGCCACGCACTGATCCTACTTGTGGCCAGGTGGGAGAAATTTCCAATGAAATGTCAAAAGTGTAGAATCTAGCTATGTTACATGGGCACCCTTCCAGCCTGTTTTTCTATATATCTAGCTCTTTTCTTTCTTCCAGAATTGAGATCATACCAGAAGCATTTTTTTAAGTTTATTTCTTTTGAGAGAGAGGACCAGGGGGAGGGCAAGGATGGGGGGAACAGAGGATCCGAGATGGGTTCTGTACTGACAGCAGAGAGCCTGATGGATGCAGGGCTCAAACCCACGAACTATGAGATCACAACATGAATTGAAATAGGATCTTATCCGACTGAGCCACCCAGGCGCCCCTACTAGAAGCATTTATTAAACACCCATGCCAACAACTAAGAAATCGAAGATGCGTAAGACATAGTGTCAGCCTCAGCGATAAACCATGTAATAGTTAAACAAATTCTGTCAACCCAGGGTGACAATGCTACAATTGAGGAGGGCCCAGGGTACCATAAATGAAAGAGCCATTGAGCCCAGGATAAGCAATTCAAGAAAGACTTCCCAGAAGAGATGTCACCTGAACTAAAGAATTTGGAGTGGGTTTGCTGACAAACGGCCAAGAGGGCATTTCAGATCAAAGGAAAAAGTTGATCCTAGCGTAAGGGCGAATTGACAGCTGTTCCCCATGGCTAGAGCAGGAAAGGCCAAGTTGGAGGCTCCAAGACCTGGCGGAGGCCAGGTCTAGAAAGCTGTGCTAAAGAGCTTAGATTTAATCCTTTAGAAAACAAAAGCATTTTGATATGGCATTGAGTTGCCATTTCGAGAGATGATACCGGGAGCAGTACGAAGTTTGGATTTGAGAGAGAACACACCTGCGTCTGGAAGAGCAATCAGGAGAAGAGAACTAATCCAAGTGGGCAGATAATAAAGAAAAGAGAATGAAGTCCAGAGTTTGGTGGCTGAATGGACTTAGCGATTATCGTTTGCATGTAGGAGCTCCAAGGGACAGTGTTATCTCTAGATTACACCATGAGTCAGGTGGTCACGACCTAATTTGTTTAGACAAAACAGGGCATGGCGTTCGTCTTTATTCAGGGAGGTGAGGCAAAGCTGAGCTCACCTCTCTAGATTTCATATGTAAGGTATAATATACACAAGTCCAGAAAGAATGTAGCTTAAGTTCAAAAAGAGAGTGGGGGAGGCACCTGGGTGGCTCAGTTAGTTAAGTGTCTGGGTCTTGGTTTTGGCTCAGGTCAAGATCTCACAGTTCATGGGTTCACGCACCGCTTGGAATTCTCTCTCCCTTTCTCTTTGCCCCTCCCTGGCTCTCATTCTCTCTCTCAAAATAAATAAATAAACTCTCCCCCCCCAAAAAAAAAAGAGGATGAGGGGTAGATGCAAATATAGAGTCTATCTGTATGTAAGTGAAAACCTTGACAGAGAGGGAAACAATCCAGAGTATACAGAGTGAGAAGAATCGCAGACAGTGAGACCTAGCCTCATGCTCCGGAAACCTCCACAGTGTCAAGTATTGTAGTCAACATGTTAAAGGGTCTCACTAAACACCTGTTTAGTCACACGTCAAAATGTACGTGCACTCAGAGTACAACAGACAACTTATAAGTCACCCTTTCCTGGAGCGCCTGGGTGACTCAGTTGGTTGAGCACCTAATTCTTGGTTTCCGCTCAGGTCATGATCTCATGGTTTTGTGAGTTCGAGCCCCACACTGGGCTCTTTGCTGGCAGGGCAGAGCCTGCTTGGGATTCTCTCTCTCTGTCTCTCTCTCTGCTCCTCCCCCGCTCAAGCTGTCTCTGTCTCTCTCAAAAGTAAATAAACTTTAAAAATTTTTTAAAAAGTAGTAAGTCACCCTTCCATAATAGGTCACTCCTAGTGTGTTGACTACTTGAACAAATCCTTTATTGAACAAATCTTTATTAAGCACTACAAGGCAGGACACTGTGGGTGATGCTATGAATGCAGTGGTTATCAAATATTGAAATATCTCTGTCCCAGACAGCATTTAACAGCAGTTTTCATAGGGTGATTGTGCCTCACGGGAGACATGTGACAATATCTGGAGATATTTCCACTGTCACAACTGAGCGGGGAGTCAGAAGGAGACCTAGCGGGGAGAACCAGAGATACAGTTACACCTTCTACAATGCATAGCACAGCTCCCAACGACAAAGAGTTATTGGTTCCAAATGTCAAGAGTTGAGAACCCCTGGCATATAGTCACTGTTATGAGCTCTCTGAAGGTTTCCCATCCCTCCGCTGCCTCTCCCTTGGCTCTCCTCTCCTCCTACCTTCTCAGGATCCAGCATCTAAAGGGTTCACGTCTGCCCCTCAAGGAGCCTGCAGGACTTTGTTCAGCTTTATGGCTTGGGCCTCTTCTGATTGGCCCACGTCCTAGCCTTATCAGTTGTTAAATATTTGGAATATTTTATAAATATTTATAAAATATGGTCTTTCTCATCAATAAGTTTACCTAAATCATCTCAATGATGCTATTGACTGAAATTACTTCCTTTGAGAAAGATCAAACCTTCTACTAAATACTATGTATCACCAGAGAAATGAAGATTTGATGCACCAAGCAATCTGTGAGGAGCCGAGAAAACATAAATTAGCGGTACATGATGGCACGAGATAAAAATAATAACACGATTATTGCTGACATGAAGGACAATCTATAAAAACTTTGAGAAGTTTAAGAGGAAGTGACCTGGGCCTATTTGGTTTATTCCAAAGTGTATCAAAGAATAAAGATTTAAACAATGTTCAAAAAAAGATATTTTTAACATAGATGGTAACAGGAAGGAAATTTCCTTCAACAGTCATTGAGCCAATAATATTTCACCCTTAAACATTTCTATAAACTGCATTAAATGTGAGTTACAAACACTATTTGGATAAGGAGAACATTTTTAGATATATTTTGATATAAACACTTTAAAAAATGAAATATCCCAAAGAAATTACGCAGCAAAGGAAGTCTGTTTTGAATATGTTGTTTCTTTCAAAACATCTTCACATATTGACATGGTTAGTTGCTAAAGATAAACATAAATTATTAATCAGCCACCTACAGTGTTGCTTTCTGTTCTGTGCTACTGGGAATTCATAACTGAATTATGCTTATTAAAATGCACTGTAAATTAGAAAAACAGTTTTGTAAAGACTTATAATTTTCATGGTCATACAACTTAAAACAGAGTCGCATGCCTGTCAATTTAACAGCCTTCAAAGTTCCCCTCCATGTCACCAGAGCCTACAGAGCTAAATGGGTGGCATCAGCATGAAAGAAGTTTCCCCCAAAGAATATTGGATTTTTTTAGCCAGCAACATCAGTGTTGTAACTACACACGGCTCACACAACGTCTAAGTGAGTGCTGCCTTCAGAGGATGCTCCTTTTGTTACATTATTTTCAGCAGGAAGACACCATCACCAACAAATGAGGTCTGATCATCTTCCATGTAAGATTTCAGCCAATGCTTGCATGAAAGCGTCATTCAAGAATTGACATTAAAATAAAATGAGAGGCACGTGGGTGGCTCAGTCGGTTGCATCCAACTCTTAATTTTGGTTCAGGTCATGATCTCATAGTTTGTGGGTTCGAGCCTCACATTGGGCTCTGTGCTGACAGCTCAGAGGCTGGAGCCGGCTTCGGATTCTGTGTCTCCCTCTCTCTCTCTGCCCCTCCTCCTCTCATACTCTGTCTCTCGCTCTCAAAACTAAATAAAACTTTGAAAAATGTTTTTAAAAATCAAATGAGATAACATAACCAAAGTTTTAAAAAACATAAAATAGAAGGGGCGTCTGGGTGGCTCAGTTGGTTGAGTGTCCGACTCTTGATTTCGGCTCAGATCATGATCTCACAGTTTGTGGGTTCGAGCCCCACATCAGGCTCTGTGCTGACAGTGTGGAACCTGCTTAGGATTCTCTCCCTCTCTCTCCCTCTCTCTCAAAATGAATACAGTTTTTTTTCTTAAGCATCAAATAAAAAGTTTTAAACAGCCTCTTTTCGTTGTGGCTCATCCACGTGGCACTTGATGCTGGGGAGGTGGTGACTTCCTCAGGGTCAGAGCCTCTCTGTGTTTCTTTTACTCTTCGCGTCCCTGAGAGGAGCCCCCATGACAGGTGCTCCATGGGCACGTAGGGCTACCATGGCTGCTGCTCAACAGCTGCCTGGAGAGTAATCATCGGTAGTCAGTTCATTCAGCTGGTCACTTGCCTTTTTTTTTTTTACAGTTAACAGTCAGTGCTCACCTGTCAATGTTAACAGAAACCAAAAAAAAAAAAAAAAAAGTATGAAGCGGAAAACAAGTATCTTTACTCTCAATGTCATTGAGGAAATCAAATCTTTCGAACAGAGTAGGTTTGGTTTGGCACAAGAAAAGCCCTTATGATAATAACATGATTTATGGGCATCTGAAATCCCCCCTGCTGAAATGGTCTTGGGTTGGCAGCCAGTCTTATGTGAGTTTTAATTCAGTGTTTACTCACTGAGTCCTGTATTATATGCAAGGTTCTGCTGTGTACCACGCAAAGTGGTTTGGTGTTTTGAACTTTCTCGTGGCTGCCAGAATGTCGATCACAGGGCCGCAATGCATTGTGCGTGGTCTAAAGGACAATGGCCCTGGAAATCAAGCAGGTGACACCAGGCTCCATCTGGGGTGTCTAGATGAGAGGTGCCCCCACTCCTGTCCGGGTGGTTCCTGACCAACACTAAAGGTTCAGATTCACTTGAAACAAAGGGGGCCATAGTAAATGCTTACTAAATACTTGTTAAATGAATTTCATCTTTTTTTTTAATTAAAAAAGTTTTTATTTGAGAGAGAGAGAGAGCATGCAAGCGGGAGAGAGGGTCCGAGGGAGAGAAAAAGAGAATCCCAGACAGGCTCTATGTGCAGCATGAGCGAGCCTCGATCCTACGATGCTGGGATCATGACCTGAGCCACGTCAGGCACTCAACCGACTGAGCCACCAAAGCATCCCAGAATTTCATCTTTCTAAATTTAGAGAACTTTCACTTATTTTATAAGACACCTTAGAGCTAATGCATACTGTTGATTCGGTTAATTCCCTTGAAATTTTAAGAAATTTACATGCACACACGCACACAGGCACACACACAAATCCAGGTGGAAAAGAATCTGTTTTGCAGAAATGCTCTCGTGTCTTACAGATGCTGGTTTCTATCGAGATGCAAACGATTCATACTGGTTGGAGAAAGCCAATTTCCCTAACGTTTCAGAGCTTCGAAAGACTTCAACTGTCTAAATCCTTTAAGTCTCAACTACTAAAAATGAACACTACCACACATGGAAAGTCAATGACTGGATATTTCAATGAGCATGAACACTGGAGCACACCTAAACGTTCATTGTTCAACACCTACTGAGAATCAACTCATCAGATTATTATTGCCTTTAATTCTGTTTCTTCATCTGTCTGGTGCAAATAATAAAACTACCCTATGGCATAAGTTTGTTGTTAGGAGTAAATGAAACAGTGCGTGCAAAGGAATGAGTGCATTTTATTCACAAATTGAATGTTAGAGCTGGAAGGACCCCAGACTTCTTTGGTGTAGAAATGAGAAAATTAAGCCTCAGAGAGGGCGAAGGGAAGAAAGTCACACAGCTTGTCAGGGGAAGATCCAGAATCAAAACCCGGGTCTCAAGACCTCCAGTTCCAGTGCTATTGCCATAGAATTATACTAGACTATGAGCTAAACTAACTCTGAAATAATTAATAGTAAATTTTGGGTCATAAAACTCCCCATAGAGTTCTTCCCTCAAGCTAGCCACTCAACAACAACAACAACAAAATGCATCCTATTTTGGATTGTAACGCAAGCCTCAACAGTGACTCATTTGATTTATTTTCCAAATTAGTTCCCATAGATGCTTTTCCAAATGCCTTTCCTACAGGCTTTCTCATGGAAATAGGAGCTAAATATGAACACTCATCAGTCTTTTGTCTTATATCTGAGAAGGAATTTTAACAGAGCTGCCAGCTCTCACAGCAGGCATCCTGAGTTCTTCCGCACTGTCTTCCCATCACTGAGACTGTGAGTCTTCAAGAATAACCTGCTGACCGACTCTGGGACAGCTGTCACAGGAAGTGGGCAGGCACCTGGGAACAGTGGGGATGGGGATGCGGGTAGCGGGGAGGGGGAAGCTGTTTCAGCTTCTCTACCCTTACCTCTCCTTCCTTCCAAGTCCTCTCTCCCTAAATGATTTCCAAAGCTGGCCGATTCATCGGAACTGACCAGGGAGCTTGTGTGTTTGTTTAAAAAGAACTTGTTCATGTATTTTAATTTTTTAGCCTTTTATTTGTAGACATTGTCAAACAAACACAAAAATAGAGATAACAGTATAATGAATGCCACGTATTCCCACCTCGCTCCAACAAACCCACCACGCTCTGTCCGTATTTTCTCATCTATTTTTCCCAATCTTTTGCCCTCTTCTGGATTTTTGAAAGCAAATTGCGGTTAATGTATCATCTCCTGCACAGAGACAGTATGTATATCTAACAGAAAAGGACTTAAAAACAAAACAAAACCACAATCACAATGTCATGCTCACAGTCGACAAGTCAGCGGTGAATCGGTACTATCATCCGACACCCAGTTTGTGTTCGATTATCCCAGATTTTCTTTAAGATATTTTTCAGTTGGTTGGTTTGAATCAAAATCCCAACGAGATCCTAAACACATATTTGGTTGACATGTTTTCTAAATTGGTACCATCTCCCCTGCCCGCTCTTGTTTTCTCTATATTGTTTGTTGAGAAATGGGTTGTTTGGTCTTTGAAGGTATCCCTTATTCTGAATTTGGTATATTGTGTCCTTAAGGTATCAATTTGTATGTTCCCCTTTCCTTCATATTTCTTATAAGCTGGTAGATCAAGATACTTAATTGGATTTAAGCTCAATTTCTGAGACATGAATACTGCATAGGAGGTACTTAATGTCAGGTTGTCGGTTCCGTTTTTAGTGATAAGATTGATCCCTGGGTTCAGATGTTATCAGACTCCTCAGTCCCTTCTCAAATCTTCTCCTTGAGTTTTTACCTAATGGTTTTTAAAGCCTCCGTTTTTTACTGCCTAGATCCATTATTTTATTAAAGGTTGCGAAATGAACACTCCCAGATTCTCTTATTCCTTCCGCATCTTACTTGTTAATTAATTAATTAATCTACTCATTCATTTTCAGTTTTGTTGAGATAGAACTGGCGTACCACTCCGACTACATCTGAAGTGACGTGCGTATTGCAAAATGATCGCCACAGTAAGTTTAGTCAAAACTCGTTACCTCATATATTCACACAAATTTTTTCCCCTTGTGATGAGAACTTTGAGGGTCTACCCCACTCGGCAACTTTCAAGTGTACCATTCAGCGGCGTTAACTGTGGGCATCATGTTGTACCTTATATCCCCGGTATGAAACTTATCGTAGAGCTGAAGCCAACCGCCTTTCCCCACTTCCGCCACCCCCCACCCCTGTCTCTGGTAAGCACAATTAATTTTTTGGAGCGTCCCTATTAACTTGGGAATTTTTGTAGTATATATTTGCTGCAATCCATTGCACGCATTCTTTTTGCTGCTGAAATGACCATGTCTTCGGCCGGCAGGCATTCTCAAATTGGCACTCGCGTCCTTTTGACAAGACCCGAGGTTGGCAGCTTCCTTACTTTCTGACACCAGATGCGCCAGAATCGTGTTCTCGACCTGCTCACACTGCAGACCTGGTGTAGCAGACCCAGCTCAGATGCCTCCCTGGACGTGCTTGGCCTTGGATTTTTGGCTTGGTGCTACTGAAGACCCTCCAAGAGACCAAGCCGGCATCAGGCACAGAGGGGCTCTGGTTGGGACAGGCTCGCTAAGTTTCATCAGCAGCTGCTTGGTAGAGGCCAGTTGCTACAGCGCACTCCCTCCATAGGCTCACTGTGACCGCTGCTCCCAGTGCTCCAAGTCACCCACGGCACAGCCCCACAGCTCTTCCTCGTAGGCCTCAGACAGCATGCTCCACCCTCCCACCTGCACCTGCTCGAGGCCTGCAGGCTATAGACAGTGGTGCCGTAACTGGCCTTCCCTACAGTGGCTGTCACCTAGGCTGCCTGAAAGGCCTCAGTAAGAGAACCAGGAACCCAGGCCAACACTGACCAAAGCAAGAAGGGAGAAGGGAAGGAGTTGGCAAATTCTTTACCCTTCCTTCTCATTGACGTTGTTCCAACACGCGATAGTTCCGTAGGGCCTTTCAGAAGATATCCCTTGTGGCTAGGCAGCCAGCTGTGCTTTCTGGTAGAACTGCGGCTAATTGGTGATACACTATCTTGGACTTGCTTCCCTCCTTTTCTCTTTGTTTTCTGTCTTATTTTTCTTCTCGCTTCCCTGGGTCGCAATGCTCACATGCACATATCAGTGACGAGTTAGCATCTAGGTTGTAATGATAAATATATATTAATATTTTCATAAATGCTAGCAAAACATTGTCAACTAAGAACACATGGAGGTCTTTAAAAGAAAACCTGTAAAAGGCCGTCATTACAACAATTTCAGTTCGAAAGGTCCCGGCTGCCGAAATAGTGTTCTCCACAGCTTACACCTTGCGTTTCCATATCCTGCACCTTGAATAGGAGTTATGCTACATTCTTTGGGTAGAAGGCATATACAGCCAGGGAACACAAAATATTAGCACATCTACAAGGAAATCTTTTACATATGCCAACTTGTAAATGAAATTCAAAATCAAGGGCTCGGTAGGGTTAATTCTGTAACTGATTTGCTCCTAACAGACCCACATAAGTTTTTAATACTTGTGCAAATCGATTTTTATATAATGTTATCACTTTCTGTATTTCTTGGTTTGCTTTGTTTTTAGCACCTGCTTACTGCTTTAAACAATAGATAAAATGGACAATATCTAGGAGCGAGGAGCAAATCCGAAGAGAGACGCTTAGGTGATAAGAACTTGGGGATTGTGGTCCCTTGAATATAACAATAATTGTAGGAAGCTTTAAAAAGTAAAGAAAGAAAGAAATATTCTCTGCCTTCTACTTGGAAAATTCAGGTTTGGTAGGATCTGAGGTGGGAACTGGAAAGCCATGCTTCCCAAATGCTCTCCAGATTATTCTGATGAGCAATATATTGAAGACAACACTATACCCTTGTCTCCCTCATGAGGGAGGGGAAGGAGTGGGTGAAGTTTGGAGATAATCACACCCACCCCAGTTATTCTCTCGTCTTTTCCTCACCTAAAACAAAATGAGGGGAAATTGGGCTTCACATGTAATCTCGGAAAGCCTATCCAAGCATTTCTACTGAATTCAAATCAAATCAAATTTTCCACCCAAGCAAGTGAAACAGCATTCAAGAAACAGGAAATAACTGGTACCGCATGCTCATTGACACCATGCGGCTTGATATCTGTCCGTGTTCAACACACAAGGCCAATCCACAAATAGTGTGAACCACTTATTTCTATCGTTTTGTTTTTTGTTTTAAATCTGAGAATCTCAAAATCCCAGCCTTACACATCTACCACACGCTGAAAGCTCCTGGACGTAATGAGTTGTCAATAGAACAGTACTAAGGGAGGCTCTTTTCTTTAAAAGATACGTTTATTGTGCTGTGAACAACTGAGACCATAAAGGAAAACAGGGAGAAGAGCACATCCCCTAGCTTTGTACCCAGACTCTGCCTTCGTCATATCTTGACATCTAGTCCTCTTTCTCTTTTTAAGAAACAAAACTTTTATAATATGCTGTACATAGTCTTTTGCAGCAAGGTTTTCTTTCAACCTTGTTTTGAAGATTTATATATCCGTATAGATGGTAATTGCTCACTCCATTTAACTTTTATTCCACCCTCTGAATATTTTACAGTTTATTTATTCTTTTGAATGAATACTTAGATCATTTCCAAATGTTGCTATTTAAACAATGCCACAAGGAACTGATACGCGTTGGTCAGCTTTTGCTGGGATTACAAACAACCCCCAAATCTCAGAGGCTTACAACACAAAGCATGGTTTTCTGTCCAGGGGACAGTGGTTTGGCTACAGCTTCATTCTAAGACTGGGGAGGGCGACAGCAGAGCAGAGGAGAAAAACAAGGGGCGGCCTTTGCTCTTCTCTCTGAGCAGGCACACTCCCTTTCCTGCCCTTCTACCCGGAGCAAGAGTAGTCTCAGCACCCCAAGGAACTTGTTAGAAATGCAGATTCTCAGCCCCCAACCCAGACCTACTGAATCAGAAGCTCCGAGAGTGGAGTCCAGCCATCTGTGTTTCGGCAAGCTCATGGCGGCTGCGATGCCTGATAAAGTTTGAAAACCACCAGCACAAAAGAATAAAGGACTAACCGTAATTAACATCCTAGGGCAGATTCTCTTTAACGTCCTTAAGGAAGTGAATGGATAGATATTTATTAAACAGTGGGATTCTTTTTACATTACAGGTCACACTATAAAGATTCAAATTGTACAAACTAGGCAACATGAAGAGAAACCAAGAGATGGTACACTATTTATCGACGTACTTATAAATAATCTTGATGGATGAGATAACTGAGTGTATTGCTGTTGATTTATAGGAAGATTCTACTATGATTTATGCTTTTGTTTTATTACAACTGACCTTTGTGTGATCCCATTTTGTGAGGGAGTTCTTTGATCAGAGTACTACAATATTGGTCTCTAAATGAATACTTCTATGGGAGTTCATTTTCTGGCTAATTTGCATCCAAATGGCCCTATCTGAAACACTGATAACAGGGCTAAAGATAGTTTAAAGACCCAAATCTTTGGAAGAAAGCGTATTAGAGTTCAGCATGAAGAGTTGTATTGTGCTAGGAGATAACATTTCCTATAGAACAATTTTCTAATCTACGCCTTTTAAAGATATAAAACAGACTTTTAGGTTATTGCTCAAATAAATAGAATTTGAATACACTTTACAGCAGCTAATAGATAACGAATGTATTTTAAAGGGAGAAAGTGGAAAACTGTATTTGAGGACATGCTACATTTCAGACTTTTTCAGGTACTTACACATGTAATTTCAATAATCTGTTGGCTAAATATTATCATGTATGTGTGCAGATAAGAAAACTAGGGCTCCAAGCCGTGAAGTAACTCATCCCACGTCTGATTACAAATCCCGTGCCTTTTTTTTCTCCTGTATCACATCAGCAAAACAATATTTCCATGAAGTTTCAATGAATAATTGCTGCATAGATGCATTGAAAAAGGCATCTTGGAAAATGCACTTGGAAAGTACAATATAAATTTAGCCAACCTAGGGGTCAAACCTGAGCCTAAAATAAAGTTCACTGGTTGGTAGTTTCATAGAATGCATAAAAGCATTCACCACTTTTCGAAGTGGGCATTTCAAATTAGCTATCTACACTTGGCTCTGCGCTCTTATCCGAAAATGAATTAGCGCAGCATGCCAAGATACTGATCCCAGTGGCACACTTTGTTATGAAAAAGTTGCCCGATGAAAACAGCCAGGGCTTCATGGCCACTCTCCTGGATGCTGTGTCTGCCCTGTTCCTTCTCAAGAAGTATCAGAATCACAGCCACTGTGTCCTCTTGTGCGCAGCCTGTCTGGGACGAGCACAAGTGAAACTCAGCCATCGAAAGGCTGCGGTGTTAATAATAATAATAAGACTCTTGCTTCCCATTAGCTGGTTGTGAAACTGAAGTTTGACAGAATAAAGGGTTGAAATAAAATGCAATACCAAATAGGAGTTGTCTTAAAGTGGAATTAAAAAACCACCTTTTCATCCACTTCAGAAGAATGTTAAACTTAACAAAGAAGGAGTTTAGGGCATCCTGAAGATTTTCAGAAGTGGGTTTACGTGAATTGGAAGGCTAAGGTCTACCAAAAAGTTAGCCCTCTTCAAAGAAGCACTTACTATATTTAAAACATGCACTAAAATAAAAACACTATTCAAAAATTATTATTCAACAGGTAGCATCTGGTCCTAAAGTAGTCCGGAATACATTCTCATTACTAAGCCTGTCCAAAATGCATACACATTGTCTAAAGGCAAATTATATACATTTTTACTTAAACAGGACATCTCAGAACTAGAACATTTCTGGGGAATGGGTATCTTTATATATATATATGTATGTATCATATTATATATATGTATTTATATATATTTATATGTATTATCTATCGCTCCTTTATTTCAGACAAAATTTAGAAACCTATCTCTTTGTTGTCTCTTCACACTGAAAATACACAGACCATAGATGACAAGTGTACAAGTTCAAAAGAGAAAAATCAAAAAACAAACAGAGGTAAGCCAGTTACTTTGGCCTCTGTAGTCAAGGTATTCAATTCATTTCCAGAACCTTTCATATCCAAGCAATATGATCTCAGGGAGTCAGTGCCAAATGAAGCTCAATGTAAACGCATTTTATGGCTGACTATTTCATCAAAATGCACTTGCCTCTGAGAGTTATTAAGAGACGTGATTCAGGAGGCTTTCCAAAAAAATAATAATAATCAAAAAATGTTAAAAATGAAGAGCTAGTAACTTTTATCAAGCTAAACATTGAACAATGAGGTTTTTGTTGGGTTTTCCGCATAGGTGCTCTGCCCTGTGCAGTAGACATTAAATATTGAACCCCTTGGAAGATCTTCCTGCCTGGGAGCTGACCAGGTGGTAGTGGGAGCAATCTTGGAATATTAGACTATCATTGATTTACGAGGTCATGACAAAACTCTAGTTTTTCATAGGATCATTTTTAATCATTATTGAAGATGGATAGGGCATTAGAGAACCATTCCTTGAGCTCTTATAACATTCTCCCAAGCACAGTGATGTCATCCACTCACACCATTGGCTTGTCACAATGCACTGAAAGGTAGAAGTGGTAGCTGAGATCCCAGGAAGCACCCTCTCCAATGGTAAATCCTGCCAGAAGATTAAAAGCATTTTTCTCCCCACTGTCACAGCTTCAAGTTCAGTAATAACCAATCCACAAAATTAACACAGTGAACATCCAATAAGCTAGTGAGTTCTTCCTTGAGCTGGAGCTACTAGACCCTGGCCTGCCTCTGCCCTGTTATTGCAACTGACGAGAATAATTATCACATCCTAAAATTTGTTTTGCTTTGTTTTTTTCCATTCACTATGAGATTTGGGAAGGGTGTGAGCTGTACAATTACATGATGATCCCATTAACACAAATCTCTTCAATAGGAGCCTTCAGTTCATTAATCTCCAATAAAGTAATCTATTTAGGACATTGTCGAAATAGCCTTGAGTCACTTCGCATGATGGCATAAGGATCCCCTGAGACTCACTCCACACTGAATTCATCTGGAGGAAATGTTTTCCCCCTTGTCTCTAAGCTTCCCTCCTAACCTCGTCTGTTTCTATAGTGTTAGAGAATTCCACGAATCTCAGTCAGCCAGACTCAGACTGCGCTATTTCCTAACATGATGGCAGAAAATGGGACAAGAACTGGGAATGTGTGTTGCCTGTGGCTGGAACCATCATCTCGTTGTCAACTTTCATTTGCAGTTAGGGCTGCTAAATAAAAGACGTGAGTCGGCAGGCACCTAATATCTTTCACCTGCTACCCTTTTGCACTCAACTCTGTGACCTGGAGATGGGGCCTTGCAGATTATATCACTGGCCTTCCTTGCAGTGGCAAAGCCGCTTCTTTCTCAAGGTGGCCAGACCTGACTCTTTTCTTCCTGGTTCCCGGTAACCCCTCCTTTCCCTCCTCCCTTCAGGCTATATTATATTACAAAGTACCAGTAATTAAAACACCGACAGTGGCATGAAAACAGACCAATGGAACAGAATAGAAAGCCCAGAAATAAACCCAAGCATACAGGTTAATTTTATTTTGAAGAGTTTACTTTTAAGTCATCTCCACACCCAATGTGGGATTCGAACTCACAACCCTGAGATCAAGAGTCCTACACTCCACCAACTGAACCAGCCAGGTGCCCCACTGTTAACTAATTTCTACTGTGGGCACCTAGAATACACAGTGGGCTAAAGAGAGTCTCTGTAAAAAATGGTGCTGGATGGGGCGCCTGGGTGGCTCAGTCAGTTAAGTGGCCGACTTCAGCTCAGGTCATGATCTCACGATCTGTGAGTTCGAGCCCTGCGTCGGGCTCTGTGCTGACAGCTCAGAGCCTGGAGCCTGCTTCGGATTCTGTATCTCCCTCTTTCTCTGCCCTTCTCCTGCTCATGCTCTGTCTCTATGTCTCAAAAATAAATAAACATTAAAAAAAATTAAAAAAAAAATAAAAAATGGTGCTGGGAAAACTAGATATCTGAATGCAAAAGAATGAAATTGGACGCTATAAACGAACATTACTCAAAATAGGTTGAAGACTTAGACAAAATATGTGGAATGGGTAAAACTCCTTGAAGAAAACACGGAGGAACACTTCTTGACATCAGTCTTGGCTATGACTTTTCGGATATGACATGAAAGGCACAAGCAACAAAAGCAAAAATAAACAAAGGCTAGATCAAACTAAAAAGCTTCTGGGCGCTGGGGTGCCTGAGTGGCTCTCTCAGTTAAGCAACCTATTCTTGACCTCAGCTCAGGTCATGATCTCCTGGGATCATGGGGGATTGAGCCCCACGTTGGGCTCTGTGCTGACAGTGCGGAGCCTGCTTAGAATTCTCTCTCTCCCTCTCTCTGCCACTCCCCCACTACGTGCTACCTCTCTCCCTCTCAAACTAAATAAATAAATTTTTTTAAAAAGCTTCCAGGACACCTGGGTGGCTCAGTTGTCTAACTCTTGGTTTCAGCTCAGGTCATGATCTTGGAGTTTGAGCCTCGCTCATGTTGGGCTCTGTACTGACAGTACAATGCCTACTTGGAATTCTTTCTCTCCCTCTCTCTTTGCCCCTGCCCCCCCCCCAAAATAAATAAACATAAAAAAATACAAAGCATCCGCACATCAAAGAAAACAACAAAATTAAGGAGCTCATACAACTTAATGACAAGAATAACAATGATAGTAATAATAGCGTGGTTAAAAACTCGGCAGAAGACACAAATTGACATTTTTCCAAAGAAGACATCCACGTGGCCAACAGATACATGAAAAGATGGTCAACATAACTTATCACCAAGGGAATGCAAATCCAAAGCACAACGAGATATCAACTCACACTCGTTAGGATGGTCACTGTCAAAAAGGCAAGAGAAAACGACTCTTTGTAAGGGTGTGGAGAAAAAGAGGAGTCCTCGTGCACTGTTGATGGGAATGTAAATTGGTATAGTCCGAATGGAAAACAGTATGGAGTTTTTCCTCCATAAAAAATTAAAAATAGAACTACCATACGATCCAACCATCTCTCTCCTAGGCATATAGCCAAAGCAAATGAAAACAATACCTCGAAGGGATATCTGCACTCCCATGTTTTTTGCAGTATTATTTGCAATAGCCAAGGTATGGAAACAACTTCAGTCTCCACGGACGGATAAATGGAGAAAGAAATGGTGGTATATAGATAAGGAATGGTATTCCGCCTTTAAAAGAAAGAGATCCTGCCACTTGCAACAGCACAGATGAGTCTGGAGGACATTATGCTAAATGAAATAAGCCAGACACAGAAAGAAAAATACTGCGTGATTTCACTTACGTGTGGAATGTAGAACAAGTCGAAATCATAGAAGCAGAGAGTAGAACGGTGGTTACCAGGGGTAGGGGAGATGAGGAAAATGGGGAGAGACTGGTCAAAGGGTATAGAGTTTCAGTTATGAGGGATGGATAAATTCTAGAGACCTAATGTGCACCATGATGACTATAGTTAATAGAATTGTAGAATGGAGATTTGCTCAGAAAGTTGATCTCAGGAGGTGCCCTTACCACACCCACACAAAAGGTGATTCTGTGAGGAGATGACTATGTTGACTACTTTGACTCTAGTAGTAAATTTGACTATGTGTGTGTGTATCAAAGCATCACGGCGTACACAACATACAGTTTTTGTTAAACGGAAGTTCAGCTGCTGTTAGTTTCAGGATGCTGCGCCATCCATTGTGATTCCCGTCCGCTAATGGTTCTCATGCTAGAATCACCTGAACAGTTTTATTAAAGCAGATTGCTGAGCCCCCTGCAAGAATTCTGGCTTCTGTAGGTCTTGGGTGCAGCCAAACTTTGCATTTCTAACAAGGTCCTAGGTAATGCTGGTGCCGCTGGGGTGGGACCACACTTTGAGAATCACTGCTCTATACTGACCCCTTTGTTTACAGAGAATATAGGCAAATAGTGCACAGTAATAGCGGCCAGGAAACCCCACCTTGGGCTGCCAACAGCTGGTTTGAGAGAGATAATTAATAGGCCTGCTTGTATCAGTTAGGGTCCCAACTGGAAACAGATGGCACGCTTCAAATAGGATAATTCCCTACAGTCAGTAAGTGAATGTGCAAATCTTGTTAGGCCCTGGGGTTTCGTACTGAGACCTAAGCGTACAGGTTAAAAAAAACCACCTGAACTCTGCCCATCTCCACACACACTCATTTAAAACAGCTGACATAAGGCCAAGTTATGAGGTTATATCCATCTGTACTCTGGCCAAGAGGCCTGAGTAGGTGTCCTAGCTGTATACTCTGAAACAAAGAGCACCTGTTAGCTTTGACCTCTTGATTCCATTAATTTATCTTTACTCAGAGCATGACTCTTAGGATTTTAGGTGTCTAGGAAAGCTTTTGGTGATGGGTCAGACTTTTATTGAGGCGGTCCTATCTCCCTTCCTGGGACCTCTGGCCCATTTCTCTACCAGCTACTGAAGGAGCGCTTCTCACTTCAACACATGTGCACAGGGTTGTTTTATTTCTTTCCGTGCCTGAATTTGAGGTTATATCCATTCTTGCTACTCTCTATTTCTCCAAATGCCTGTCAAAAGGTATTCCACAGACACGCTGATAGCTTTAGATCGCCCTAATTATTACAACACTCTCTTTCTGTATCATATTGGTATTACATATTTTTAATAGTAACATATTAAAAGAAAACTTACATAAAATGTTGTTAAGTTAACAAGCACAGAATGAATACGATAGACTAGGAACCCATTCCCCATCTTAGAACTAGAATATTCCTATGCCTGAGTATATCTCACTACCCCCTCCACCAGCCTTCTCTCAAGTAGTCATGATCCTTTTTAAAAGCAAATATGCTTATACTTATGCATATTTTTCTACACAACATATTGTTTAGTTTTGCAGGATTTTGAACAAATTTTCTAGAATTTCTATTTTTTACTCCATATTCTCTTCCTAAAAATCATTCACACTGTTACATGTAACAATTGTCCATTTGCTTTCCCTGTGAAAATTTCACAATGTGAAGATGATACAATTTATTTTTTCATTCTCTCCTCTTTGTATGTTTCCAGTTTTTTGTTATTATGAACGAAACTGCTGTAAAATTTCAGGGCGCCTGACTAGCTCAGTCAGTGAAGCATGTGACTCTTGATCTCAGGGTCATGAGTTCAAGCCCATGGTGGGATGTAGAGATTACTTAAAAATAAAATCTTAAAAAAACTGCTATAAATTTTCTTATCCATATCACTTGGGTATGAGCCTCTTGGGTGTACTAAACCTGGTGGAGGGTTGCCAGATTATGAGGGGATATGCGGATTCATCTTGACAATTGTTCTCCAACATATCGGCACCAGTTAACAGTCCTACCAGTGCAGTCTAAGAGTTCAAGTTGAGCCATATCTTCACCACCGCTGATATGATCAGACATCTTAATTTTTGCCAGTATGCTTTGTATATAAGAGTATTACATTGACGACTTCGCTTTTATTTCTCTAATAACTAATGAAAGTCTCTCTTCTTATGTACCACATTCGTTTCTTAGGGCTGCCTTCGCAAATTACCCCACGCTGGGTGGCTCGAAACCACAAAAATGTATTCTCCCCCAGTTCTGGAGGCCAGAAGTCCAAAATCAAGGTGTCAGTATGGTTGTGCTCCTTCCAATGGCTCTCAGGTTTGCAACTCCCAGCTTCTGGTGGCCCCAGGCACTCCTTGGCTTGTGGCTGCAGGGTGCCAATTCCTGCCTCTGCCTTCCTGTGGCCTTATAGGTCTGTGTGTCTCTCACCTGAATGTTTTCTAAATCCACCTGCCGTTGGATTTAGTCTCTCCCGAATAATCAAGGATGATTGAAATGATCCAGATTCTTAATTTAATTATACCTGCAAAGCCTCCTTTTCCAAAAAGGTCACATTCACAGGTTTTAGGGATTAGGACATGGATACATATTTTGGGGGCTGCATTTTACCCTAGGATGTGTACAATCACTATTCATTTCCTCTTCCAAGTTACAGGTTTGTGATTTTCCCCATTATTCTATTAAATCTTTCCCATTTTTCTATTGAGTCTTTTTTCTTTTTGATATGCAGGACTTCTTCAAAGATACTAATTTTTTTGTCAATTATATTTGTTAAATGAGCATTCTCCCAATCCTTGGCCTGCATTTTCACTATTTATTTGTTTGTTTGTTTATTTATTTGTTTGTTTATTTATTTTTAAGTTTATTTATTTTGAGAGAGAGAGAAAGAGAGCAAGCAAGTGAGCTGGGGAGAACTAGAGAGAGAGAGAGAGAGAGAGAGAATCTCAAGTAGGCTTCATGCTGTCAGCACAGATCTTGATGTGGGGCTCAAACCCATGAACCATGAAATCATGACCTGAGCCGAAGTCAACAGTCGGACGCTTAACCTACTGAGCCACCTAGGCACCCTGCATTTTCACTTTTTAAAATGACGTCTTTTGATAAACAGAGGTTCTTGATTTTTATGTAATCGAATTGCCCAATATTTTCTTTCAGGATTAGAATGTTGTATGTCTTACCTAGTAAATCCTTCCATAGCCCCAAATAAATAATTTTCTTATATTTTCTTCTAAATATTTTAACAATTGGACTTAGAGCCTTAAGTCTTTAATTCGACAATATTTTGCGCATAGTATGAGATAAGAATCTAATTATACTTTTCTCCATGGACGGGGATAACCATTCCCCTTCATCCCGTCTCAGCATCAGGAGCAGCTGTGGGTATCTTACAATTATGTGGCTGCAAACTTGAGGATATAGGCATGCTGTGACATGACAGAGGGATTTTATGTCAAGGATACAGTCAACGTTTAAGTGATGTCAGCTTTATTACAGAGCACAGTTCAACATATATCATTAGAAGGAATAAGAAAATTGAGATGAACGTCTATGCTCTACCAACAGCATGGCATGCATGGCGCCCTACAAGCCTTAACTGATACAATCTCATATATACTTAAGTCCATCTTAGTTGGGCTTAACTGTCATTATAAGTAACATAGACTAGTTGTGTTGGCATTTGAAGTAGCATATTTACCAAATGACATCACTAAATAAAGTGGTGCCAAGAACCACTCAGTTATTAACTCTCTCTCGCCCATCAGGTGGATGAATCAGCAGTGCCCTGTGTGGTTAAGGTAATTGTGGGCACACTTGGTTCATTGCATGACTGCTCAATCAATCATGCAAATTAGCCACTGTGTGAGACAGTCAATTGAATCCATAATTTCATGTTTAATACACTGCATACATACACACAAAAGGAAATCTATCTGAGGTCTCAAAAAACCCAGTTTTATAAAATGCGTGGTTCTTTTTCACACAAGGAAAGAAATAACTACTTAAACTCAATCTGCAATTTCGGGACTTCATAAAAAACACAAATCCTCTTTTAGAAGTTCATAATTGGTGAAGATGACACAATTGTGATTTTTATATATTGTGTTCTTTTTGACTCTGTTTTGGAAAAGTCAGAAACTCTTAGTCCTGCTCTGTTCAAAATGGTAGCCATTAGCCACCTATGACTGTTTAAGTGATTCAAAATTAAATAAAAATTTCAGTCCCTCTTTTGCACTTGCCACACGTCACTATATAGGACAATATAGATCGAACATTTCCATCTGCACACAAAATTCTTTTGGATAGCGGTGTTCTAGATATTATCTTCCAATCTATTCGTATGGTTCTAACATTCACTTGATACTTTAACTTTTACCAAATATTTTCTAATCCATGCTTATACTGAGTCCTCAGTATGTCATTGGAAGGAAGCCATTACTCCAAACTTTTTATCTATTGCCGAGCAACAAACTCCCCCCAAAATTTAGCAGTTTAAAATAGCAAACATTTATTATCTTGCATAGCTTCTGAGGGGCAGGAACCTGGGAGGAGCTTAGCTGGGTGATTTGGCTCAGGGTCCCTCATGAGTTTGCTGTCCTGCTGTCTCTGGGGGGCTGCATGCATCTGAAGGCTTGACTGGGGCTGGTGCATCCACTTCAGTCTTGGAGTTTCAGATGGGACGGTTCCAAGTTGGTTGGAACTGTGGTTGTTGGAAGAAGCCTTCAGTTCTTAACTACGGGGGTCTTTGGCTTATCCCAGAGCAAATAAAGAGAGAGAGAGAGAGAGAAAGAGAGAGAGCACGTGCTTGGTGTCTTTTATAACCTAATTTCAGAAGTGACATATCATCACTTTGGGCTTATTCTGCTGTCACAGACTCTGGTTGGTAAGATGTGGGAGGTGATTACACAAAGGTATGAACCGCAGAAGTGAGGATTACTGGGGCCCATCTTAGAGTCCAGCAAATCCCATCACTACTTAAAAAGCTCAGTAACTTGCCAGCAAATGTTAGAGGCAGAACTCTCAAATTCTCAGACCTTTAACTCCTTTCTCTCTCTTCTACACACTCTGCCTTCACCCGTTTAGGCCCTGCCTCCATCTCTTTAAACAGTTTGGCTTTTTTATGGACCAATGACACAGACTAATAATGTTAACCTGCAAACATTACAGCCAAGACTCAAAAGGTCTTAGAAGCTTGATTAATAACAGTTGTTCCTCTCTTTTTCTTTGCTTTTTCAGGAAAAACCATTACAGGGGAGTCAAAGCAAAGACGGGGCCTGCTACTGCCAACACTCTCCCCTGGGCCAAACTCTAGGCCTTGACCTTGGTGTCTGTCCTTGTTAGGCCTGAATCACCCAGTTGTAGCAAGAATCCTGTTGAGTTGGCTAAGTCAGAATCTCCTACCCTGGCTATCAGATCAAATGTCCTCATCCCTGCCATCTCCCAGGTAATATTGGATCACCTTGGCTGCCTTCAGCAAGAATCCTGTCAGGTCAGTTTGGCCAGAATCCCCTCTCCCCCACCTTACCTTACAAAGATCACAAAGATCGCTTTGTTCTTTGTCTCTCGTACAACTGCCCACATAGGAGAAGAGGCTTTTTACTCACTGTTACTTAGAAAAGGGGCAGAGGGAGACTCTCTTCCTTCTTAAACCCACAAAACAATAAAGCTGACTTAAAGATAATCTTATCTTCAACCATAGCACATCTTAATTGGAAAAAGTTTGGGTTTTTTTTTAATGATTCTATTTCAATAAAGGGCAGAGTGTGGACAAAGCGGGCCATGGTGAATAGAAACTGATTTCACTTTTTGGCTTGGCAGGAGATGTTGAGAATCAGAAGAATAAATAGATACAAATTCCAAATGTCATGCATCTACTGCCAGTGGGCGCTCCAGCTGACTGCTTTATCCTCTGGTAATTATTTGAAAGCATGGTTTGGTTAACAATCACTGTAGATTCTAAGAAATTACTTCTGGGAATTCCTTACAAAGATATTGGGAAATATGCTAAAAAGGTTTTGGCACTTGAGAGGAAAGAACAGTAGGAACGAAGGAAAATATTTTAGTTGAACACATAAAATTTCCTAGCCTTCTTTTCATCTTCATTATGGTAGGAAAATGCACAGTGTGCGAGACTGAATCATTGTGTGCCTAAAACCTTCCTTCTAACCATTAAGGAAAAGTTCCAAGCGTCGTTCTATCTTGTTGTTAGAGTCAGGCTCAATTCCTATTGACCCATGAGTTGAGGAGGTACATCTATTTATTTTTTCTTTCAAATAATTCCTGCTGTATCTGAAAAAGGATTATCTAGCTGTGGGAGATGATGTCAGTTACAAGCACCCCAAATCTGACACAATCCAGCTTAAATAAGATGGAAACTTATGATCTCCTATAAAAAGAAGTCCGGAGCTAAGATGGTCTCCAGAGACCGTTGATTCAATGTTACCGAGGACCCTTATCTGCCTTCCCTGGTTTAGGGCTTATCCTCAGCAAGTAAGAAAACTGTAATAGTCCCAGGCATGACATCCTAATCTGACAATGTCCACAGAGAGACATAATGTCTCTTATGGATCTCTCTTAGGAGGAGAGCATTGTCTTTTCCCAGAAGCCTTCAGCAAACTTTCTCTGACATCTCATTGGCTATAGCTGGTCCATATGCTCACGACGAAGGATACAGAATTATCCTTTGGGCTTAGATCGATCGTCTTTTAGAGAAAGGTCTTTGGGGGACTATCACAATTCTCATTTCCCAAATGGGGTCCTTTTAATCTCTATATCATATTAGCTTTTATGATCAAAACAATTCTATCAAGAAAAGGGATGGGATCTTCGTAGTCAAAAAGTATTGGTAGAGGAAATTTCCCATGTAGTCATATGGGAAGGTACAAAAGAAAAAGAGAAAGGAGAATTGGAGAGAGATTAAAACACTAGTGGTCGCAGACCAGGAAAAGGAAAAGTGAAGTATAAACTGAAACACTGATCATGAAATCTGGTGAGACGGTCCTTGTCAGAATTCACTGGTGTGCATTTTTTTCTGCTGTTCAGATTAAACAAGTTAAAAGTCAGACAATGATTTGGAACCAAAATGAGTTTAAGAGTCTGTCTATCTGCCTAGAAAAATAGGAAAGCCAAACATATAATGGGTGTATCACACATATGTATTCCTAAACACCATCAGCGATGCTGTCATTCTGTGGTTAAAGGACCCACTTTTAAACAATTCCTTCTCCATACTTGGTGTCGCTGCTACAAAGGAGCGTCTTCCTCCAGCCATCTTTTGATAGATTTTTATTCTCTTAGGTTGCTTCTTGAACCACAACATTGCTGACAAGAGCCATCTTGGTTCATAAAGGGTTCAAATGAGGTACAGGGTATAGGAGTTAGTGCATTATATTGATAAGAGTGTTACCTAATCTACCTAAACTTTAGTTTCTCGTCTGGAACAAGGCAGTAGGGTATTAATTGCTAATACCGTATCGAGTTTTGTAAGAATTACATGATATGATGCATATAAAGAGGCGGGAGCAGAGTCTGGGGCATAATTGGCATCAAATCAAGGTTACTTTTTACAATTGGTTTTACAAGGCTCATAGCTAGGATGTAGTGGTAGGGTGAGAAATAGTGGGTAAACTGAGGAGAATAATGATATTGTAGAAATTATCAAATTGTTTATTGGTATCTCGCAACTGTCAGGGTGGATTTTTGTTTGTTTTCTTAGAGATTCCTTTAGAAAGGAAAATTCAGTAGGAAGCAAATTCAGTAGGAAGCAAATACATTAGATTTTATGTGGCAAAGACAAGACTCAAACCAGATCTACTGACCTTGAGTGTAATATTCTTTCTAGTACCTCTATTGAGAAAGGGTTGTAACAGTTTCTGAATGATTCATTACTTATTGGTCAGAAAGGTAGACTTGAGATCCTTCAATCACGGAACCGAGAAAACATCATAAGAATTACATTTATCCATCAAGATCTGTTCCCAAACCACTTGGGGGTGTTGATCTTATATTTGTAATGACAGAATATCCACAACCAGCCTATTCTACTATGTATTTATCCCTAAAATGAAGGTATCCTTCCTTTTTTTTTTTAATAGCCATCCAGGAGGTGAATTGTAATACCTCCAAATATTTGCCTAACTGGCCAAGGCATCTGGAATTTCACCATTAGAATAAAATTTCATCATTAAGATTTAGCTTTAAGAAAGCCTTGTTATAATGCCCTTGGAAGGGACTAGGAATATTAACATATTCATACCCATAGTTAACCGCTACTGATTCTTATCAGATCGAGTCGTTGTCTGCTCTAATGGCCCCCTTGGAGAGTACAAGCAGATCCCGGAGGAGAGCTGTATTTGAATGCAAAGAGTAAAATAATTGCAGAGCTGGGGAAGTGGAGAGGGCGGAAGAGGGTGTTACCTCCAGGAAGTGTAGGCAGAAAGGGAGTGCAGGCGGTGGAGAAAGCAGTAACTAGGATCACAGACAGTGGGATAGCAGAGGCCAGTCAGACTACCTAGAATTATTTAATCTTAGGACTAGGCCTAAACATGTCGTAGAATTCTTTTCTGCTTTAAGCTTAGCAATTTTTTTTTCATGGTTTTAGTATTCAGCAATGAAAGAAAACAATTAAAAGCCTATGTTAGGCCATGTTAGTATTTGTTAGTCCTGAAACACATAACTCATTAAAATTCAAGTCCATTATAATATCGCATAGCATATTGTTGGTACTTGATGAATATTTATGGAATGAGTGAATCTGCTGTGATTCTGGTTGTGTTTTTGTTTTACTTTGCAAGTGACTCGATATTGGGTGCCATGAAAAGCTAGAATACTGATGTAGCTTTCCAAAAACGATAGCAAGGTCTGTAACAGTGCTGTCCAATAGAATTCTCTGTCATGACGAAAATATTCTTTAATTGACCCTGAACTAGATGTAGCCACTAGTCACAAGTTGATATCGTGTACTCGAATGGTAGCCAGTGAGACCAAAATAACCGAACTGTAAGTAAGTTGAAACAGCCACTTGTGACTAGTGTCTCCTTATGGTATTCAACCATGCAGGTCTAGAAGTTGTTGAAAGTTTTCTCTTCTCTTACTTTGTTAATTTTTCTTAAGTTTATTTTATTTTATTTTATTTTTTTGAGTAATCTCTATACCCAACTCAAACTCCCAACTCTGAGATCAAGAGTCACATGCTCTACGGACTGAGCCAGCCAGGTGCCCCAGCCTCCCACTGTGTTTTTAAAAATAACTATTTTGATTAATACCATCAATTCTAGATAAGTTTCTTTTGTTTATGATGTTTTTTCTTTTCTTTTTCTAATGGGAATACTTGATTTACAAGGTAACTCCAGAGCACACCGAATTGACTTGCACAGCAGCACCTGGGAAAAACTGATGCATCTCATTTATAAGAACTTGTAGTAGGTGGCCAATTTCTAATTTCGACTATTGACATAAAAGGAGTGAGCCTGTGTACTTGAAATAGTGAACCATGAGGAGTCTGTCCTCTGCAGAGACAGGCTGGCCTCCCAACCCAGTCTTTCTTTTGACTGTCTCCTCCCTCCTCAGGAATCTGGCACCTTCCGGCTGCCCTCTGGTCTGCGGAGGCCCCTAAGGTCCTTTCCCAAAATTCTCTGTCTCCTAGCTTCTCACTGCCCTCTCCTCCCTTCTAAATCAAAACGTATCGTGAGTCGTTTGTGATAACCTCCTTTCATCTCTTCCTAATTTGAGAGAGGTGAAAGCTGACGCACTGCAAAAATAGAGAGGGTAAGAAAGCTGCTATCAATTTACTACCGGGGGCTTGCTAGACGCTTCACATGATGCGCGGTGAGAGTGCGGCCCGCATGAATGAATGTTATCGCCCTGGCAAATAAGTGGCATTCAATAAATACTTTTTGAATGAATAAACACACGAATACATTTTTCCACGTGAAACAGATACTATCCCCATCTCACAGCTGAGGACACTGAAATTTAGAAAAGTTATAGGACTTCCTCAAGAATAAGCATACACAATACTCCAACATTGAATCTTCCTTCGGTCCTGTTTAACTCCTTGCCTGGTTTCCAGTGTCCTCGGGGTTTTGCTCTTTACCGTTCAAAGAGAAAGACCAGCTAAACAGACCAGTAGATACACCTCAATGGCTGCAAATGCACTGACAGACCCCGCTCCCAGCGTCCCTCGCCCTTTTCAGGGTCCTCTGAATTTTAATGACAACCTTCTGTGGTCAGTGTCAACTCCCAGCAATGGCTCCCTGGGAATTTCAAGCTGTTCAGGACAGATTTTACTTTGGTACATCCGCGGCATTAGAAAAAACAAGAAACAAAAAACCCCACCAACAACACACATTCCACAGTAGATATTTTCCAGGAGTCTGGACGCTTACATAAAAACGACGCATTCATTTATAAATTAAATTTCAATGGTGTTTGCTTTTATCTTAGTCTACATTCCGAGTAGACCACTGATTTGTGTATTGGCCCCTATCCCTAAGAATGATTTGTAAGAAGCATTAAAAATTGGCTCCTCCCCCATCTCTTCCCCACACCCCTCGGAACCTTATACGCTTCGGAGTACCGAGTACCGTGGAAAAACGTAGGCGTTTTTGCAAAGGATTTGAAAATTAAAATATGGCTCTGTGATTTTCAACACAAAGACCACAAACAGCGCTAGAGGACAAGAACTATTTAAAATACATCACATCCAGAAGTTGGAGGGCTATAAAGTACAAGTCGTCCAGGCCAGTCTGCGCAGAGACTGTTCTTGCTTCCGCGCAGCAAAAACCCGGCAAGCGACACGTCGCGACGAATTTCAGCTGCAGAAGAGGGAGAGCATCACCTGCAGTTCGACGCGTGGGAAACGCTGCGGGAGGGGGCCTGCAAAAAGCAAAAGCGGAGGGGTGCGCGCCGCGGGGCTCCGGGGCCGCTCCGGTGCTGAGTGCGAGGAACGCCAGCGCTCGGCAGAGCCGGGGAGACGCCGCACGGTGGAGAGGGACACGAGCCTCCGGGTAAAGAGCGCTGCGGCAGCGGAGACGGTTCCAGCCCACGGCTCGCTCCGCGCTACTGTCGGGGAGGCGGACCCCGCAGGAGAATCCCATCCGCGCCGCAGGGCGGGGGGCGAGGCGGGGCGCTGACGTCACCTCCCCTCCCCCACCCCCTCCAAGAGGGAGGGAGTGGGGAAAGAGGCAGCGATCCGCCGCAGTTCTCGGCCGCAACTCCTAAACTCGGCGGCTTGCTGCCTGGACATGTCCTGACAAACTTGGCTTCTCCTCGGCCCTCTCTGTAGCCCTCGCGCGCTCTCATTTCGCGTCCTTTTGGTGCTCAACTTTCCACCCAGGACGGGAGCCTCCGGAGATGTGGCCACCTGGGTCCGGGCAGCGCGGGCGGATCGCACTCTCGTTGGGGACATGCTGAAGATCCGAGGGAGTCAAAGTTGGTACTTCAGGCACGGCTTTTTAACAAATATCCAAATTGCGTGGGGATTACGGAGCTGCCGAGGACTTTAAAGCCAGCACCCAAGGACTCGGCTGGACTGGTGAGTTCTTTGTTTAGTGCAAGCCTTTTGCATTTTAAGTTTAAACGTAAATGAAATTACGTGGGGGTGTTTGGCTCTGAGCTAGTGCAGGGAAGCGTGTGCATCCTACAGGCTCTTGGCGAGCTGCACACCCCTCTGGTTGTACATGCCTCGGGAATGAAAGATCAGTCGGCACAGGTTTTGGAATTCATAAAATACGTACATAGCAGTGTTCAAAAGAACTTGAAAAGCTATGCCGTTTGTGCATTATTTTGAATGTAACTTATTATAGAAATGGTGCCCAGGGAGGGCGCAACGGGGTCCGCGTGATCTGCAGTGGCGCAGCGCCCTCTAGTCCGGACACCCGGCAAGGCGCGCGATTCCTGCTGGGTTCCGCGCGGACCGAGAACTTGGACCTGCCGGGCGCTCCTGGGACGTGGGCGTGAGCTCTCAGCCTTCACTTACCACCCATCACGGCCCATTCTCTAATTTCCAAATGCTAGCCTGGGTGGACTGGAAAGAAAGGCAGGGCTGGAGGAGGGCGTTTTTTTTTCAGGAACCATCCCCCTATTCCCCTAATTTCTTTAGGGGACCCGGTTAGGGAGGGCCGACTATCGAAAGGACGAACCTAGAGCTTCAACTACATTCCTCTTTCTTGTGAAGGTAATTCGATGGTAGCAAAGAGCCATCTCTGTTTCGTTTCGTTTGGGCTAAAGGATCAGAAAAACGTGGCAGCGTCAGTCTGAAATCTCCATCTCTGGCTCTCGGCTGTTCCTGTGGCGAAAAAGTGCAACTTCTCCCAGTCAATTAGGTTTCGCAGTGAGCCTGGAAAATTGGGATTCCCGAACAGATGTTTTAGCTCTAATAAGCATTTTTCTTTATTAATGAATGGTAATTTTGTCCAGGAATTCTTTTGAACCGTTTATAGCATCTTGTGATTTTATGTTACGGGATGGTGTCTTTTTACTTTTCAATGTTCTTCCTTACCCTCCCCCAGCAAACTTGGCGTCCTTGGTGTGACTGTGATTTGTTGAGAGAATTCGGCAAGGGGCGCATTACCGGTAGAGCTTGGAGATCGGGTCATCTATTTTCGAGGCGTTCTAAGTATAAAATTGACCTGTAACTCCAGGAGCACTTTGCGCATTTATGGCAATGGCCAAGTGTTTGCTGGGCGTGTGTGAATATCTGTTTATTCCAAGTAATGCGCAGGGAATACACCACATACTCTTAGTGCTACAAATCCGCACATTCATTCTGCAGGCATTATTTTTCCTTCCGAGCCATAACCTGCTAGGCACCTTTTTTTTTTTTTTTTTTTTCCAAACGCCTTCTTTAACATGGTTTAGGAAGAGTCTGCATTAACTTTGAACCAAGGAATGTCTCTCTTTAACCCTAGACACCCTCGCTCGCATGTGCCTCGCAGTTCCCCCTGCAGTCCCCTCCACCAGTTCCGGGGAAATCGGATCTCTTTGTCCTCACAGCGTTAAATGTTCGAGCTCCACAAACTTTCCGAGGTCATGTCCGCGCTCTTCTGTGGGCTGTTTTCCTATGCCCAGGACCACTCAGGGCTTCGGCCGAGTCTCAGCTGTGCGGAGCCAGCGTCTGGAGATTTGCCCGCGCCGAGGCTGGTCTCACAATCCCGGGACCCGGCACTGCGCGCTCCGGCGTGGGGCTGGGGGCGGGCTTCCCGGAGTTCGGCAGCTAGACCCTCGGGGACTTCCCCTTGTCCCTAGGGCACTTGTAGTTTCACGTTAGACTGGGTTCACAGTTTGTGCGGCGGACTTTCCGGCTGGGAAAGCGCACGAGGCGGCAGAGCAGCCTTTTGTCCCGCAGACGTGGGAGTCCGGGGTGTCCGCCGGAAGAGGCCGGCGTTGGGGTTCGTAACCAGGGTCGGGGAGGTTATGGGGTTTAACCAGCTCTGCACAAAGAGGTGGCAGAGGAAGCGCTTTCATTTTCCTTGGATCTTCGGGTACATTGAAAAAGGAAGTAGATCCGATCTAACTGCATTCCTTTTGAGACCTTTTGGAAGATTTTATTCCACTTGGCAATTGCAGACCCAGAACTGAGGCTTTCAAATGCAGATTTAGGAATTTCCTAAAGGTGCTAGGGAATCTAAAGCGAGACGGGGTAAGTCCCCCCCTATTTTTAAAGCTGAATTGTTTCCCCTTTCCTAGCAGGAAACATTCCATATTAATTCCCTGCACAAATCTGTGTGCTAGCCATAACCAACATCCGCACTAGAGCAAGCCGCACGCTCTTCCTCGGAGTGTCGCAAGATCACCCTGGGCACTCGCTCGTCTCCTCGGGAGGAGTTGGCGGCTGTGGCGGCAAGGGATCACTGACCCGTGGCCGGGCGTTGTTGCCCCGGACCCGCAAGCTCAGAGTCTGGCCGCCAGGGAAAGTCAGATCGAGTTTCCGCGCGGGAGAAACGAGCGCCGGCGCTCGCAGGCGTGGCTGCGGGCGGAGGGATATATTCCGCGCCCAGCGCGTGAGGCGCCGGTGTCTAGCCCGGCGGCCTCCGAGCGGGGCGCGCGGCCGGCGAGCAGTGGCCTCCGAGCGGGGCGCGCGGAGAGGGAGGCAGGGCCGCCTACATCATGCGGACCCGCGGGCCCAGTGAGGCTCCCGGAGGACCCGGCCCCCGCTCCGGCGCGCGCTGAGGAGACGAGGCGCGCGTCCCCGAGAGCGCCGCTGCCACTTGGGGCTAACTTTGCCGTAAGTTTGCTAGAAACGAAGTTGGGGCTGGAGGGCGGGTGGACGAGGGGCGCAGCGACGCGCCGCGGCTTCCCTTGCGCGGCCGTGTGGGAGCCGTCTGCGCCCGGCAGGCATGCAACTTGCTGCTTCTGGGAGGGCGGACTTTTCGGCTCCTTGAGTGCTTTCCCCGCCCTGTCCAGCCCAGGACCGCGCTCCTGTCGGTGCTCTGAGACTTGGGATGAAAGCAAGCCCGGCTGCAAGGTTGGTAGTGCCGTGGCGCCTGCCCACCTGGAAAGTTCAGGACCGGCTCCGGATTCGGGCGGCCGGAGGAGGATGCGGGGGCGGAGAGATGGGAGGGGGATAATTTGCAACGTGAACCGAATGGTAATTACCGAGCCGAGTGCCGCTGCGCGCGGGCTGCGGCGGCGGCCGGGGCAGCACAGGGGCCGGTCCTGGAGCCATTGCTGGAAATCAGAGCGGCGGCCGCGGCGCGGGGCTGCCGGGCGGCCGGAGGGCGAGGACTTCCGCTGCGCCCCGGAGCTCGGAAACTTGGCCGCCGCGCTCCGCTCTCCTTCCCCGGTAACTCTCGAGCCCGCTAATGACTTAACCGATCTCGCTCCTGGGTTAATTCTTCCAATTTATGAGACAGTCCCAGCGTAGGGGAGATGAAAGGCGAGGCCAGTAGCCAAGGAGATGGGATCTTTGAAATGGAGTCGCTGAGTTTCTCTTAGATGTTTTGTGCCCCGAGGGAGCGCTGCTCTGAGGGTTAAGTACTAACTGGCTGAATGTAGATAGACGAGGTGCGATTGATAAATTGCGGGGCTAAACATTTGCAAAATAGGCTGTTTATTAGTTTTTTTTTTCCTGGAAGAGACCCTTGCAAGGTCTTTTTTAAAAAGAGGGATCCTCATTCTTCAGTGCTTTTTCTTAGAGTGCTTTCTTCCAGGAAGCTAACTTTCTGTTGTCTCCTTGAGATTTTTTTTTGGTTCCCACTGATGTGAATTGCAGAGCTTTGAAAACAAGGACGCAATTGTATACTTTAGGAGAGTTAACTCAAATATTTTTTATGCATGTAAGTTTGGGGGGGGGGCTTGTGTTTTAACTACGGTTTCATTAAGTGGCTTTTGTTAAACAGCTCTGGTGCTTGGTAGAGTAGATTTTCTTTTCTTTTTTTACTGGATATTTACACTGATTCTTAAAATTGGAAAACATTTAAAAGGCAAATGATCTTCATTTATCTTTTAGAAAGGCAGCTTCTTAAGGCTTTGTAGGTTGCGACATAGGTTTCAGTAGTTGAAGATCTCTGCACGTGTTAAAACTAGATTATAGTGATGTTTTCCCGTGTCATTCTTAGAAGCGTGGTGGTTACCCACCATGTCCAGTTGTTACAGTTATTCATGAAAATGTGTTTTTTTTTCCTGCAGTTATATAGGTTAATTCTGGATTTATCTTTGAGTTTTAAAAGAATAGCTTTGGTCCACAATTAGAATGATTATCTCTCTGTCCTTATTGTATTATTAAACTTCAAGATGGATTTAAAAATACCTAAAATAATCATTATTTTTAAAAACGAGCAATTGATCTAACTCTATGTTAAGCCACACATGGCATTTAACAAGTTCAGTATAAGATTTGATTTGAATAAAGTGTGCATTTGTGTACCCATTTCTTGAAAAAGGAATGTCTTACATGAGCCAAATTCTTTGTCACTCTGAAAGGAAGCGGGATTGTCAGAGGACTTACTAAAAGCACTTACGCCACCTGTATATTCCTTGTGTCTTTTAATTAGCCGCTAGAAGTTACCCCCAGTGAGTTCTCATCATGTTAATAGAGCATTTAATCCACGTGCGGACAAGTGCCAAGACAGGAATCTGAAAATTACGTGCCAGGCAACCCTGTTCTCTTTCCTTCCTGTCCCTCTAGTGTGTATCTTGAGACTTAGCTCATGAGCCACCTTGGAAGCAGTTATTTCTTTGAACGTTAGAGGTGAAAGAAATCTTACAGATGATTTAACCTCCCTTAGCAAGTCTACCACCGCCTGCTTTCCACCCCAGTTTGGCTGATTTTACATAGACTCAGGACACTGAATCAAATTAGTGCGTTATTGTTGCATTAAATGTTGTCTCAGTGGCCTAATTTGTGGCCTAAAGGACCTGATTTAATAGCAGGAAGCCATAAGGCGAGGTGTCTGTTTAATCTTTTATGAGTGGGAAATTGCAGTAGGTAAGCTTTCTTTTGACCAAATTATATAGATGATGAAGCCAAACTATTTTTTTGGTCTCACTTAATGGGTCAATTTGCAAGTGTTAGTTTATCCTTAGGCACTGGAGTTTTTGAAATGAGTATTCATTTAAGATTAGAAAGTTGTCATTTTCTTTTCCGATTTCAAAACGTATGCAGATGATGGATCTGTGCAGTTCGCATTTTAAAGTTTTTGAAAACTTAAACTTACCCTTTAGGTCCCGGATTTAAATATATTACCAAAATTCTTAATTCCAAAGGCTGATTATACGTGTGGAGATGAATCTATAGTTAAACGTCTTTTTACAAACTATTTGGGAAAATCAGGCGATACTTAGCCCTTCGTAGAGTATTCACGCATAGCGCTTCTGACCAGGTTCTGCACCACAGAAGCTCATCTGGCATCTCCTGTAGCCAGTTCGGAAGCATTTTGAGGTGGACGATGACCCTGTTGCTCAGCTGCGAGAAATCAGAGCCGTCGCTGGGGCGGCCGACTGCACTGTCCTTACTGGCCTGGTGGTTGCACCTGGATTTTCTGTTCATTTCAGAAGGATGGGTGTGTATTTGCCCATGTTACCCCTTCTCCCCTACTTGAGTCCTGCCTTCCATTCTCCATCCTCATCCCTCTTGTCCATTCATGAACTCAGCAACTGTGGGTCTCCTCTTTGCTAGCCATTGGGCTAGACACGGGATACCGTGTGAGCAAATCGCATTTCCTTCCCTCAAGGAGCTTACAGCAGCACAGTGGGGGAGAAAGACGTCAATAGTCGGGTATATCCAGTGTGAGAAGAGCAGGGCAGTTCATCCCAGCCCTTCAGCGAGCTGGGCGTGGGCGGATAGGTGGTATTAGGGTAGGGTGAGTTCTGAGAGAAGAGTGAATCAGGAGGGCGTAACTTAAGGAGAGGAAATGACACGCAGAAAGCAAATTGTAGAAACCTTAGCGGTGACGTGATTTGCGGTGTGCTGAAGCGGACCGTGTTATCTTTAGGAAAAGTGTTGGTTGATTTATCATCAATGCCTGTTTAATCCTGTTTTCCCATGACTTACCGCTTTTTTTCCTTTGTGCAAGTAGAAAATAGAAAGTTTCTGTTCTGGGCTTACATTGGTTTATAGACAGGGAGGACAGGTTTTTATGGCAGGTGTTAATAAGGGACAGAAAGAAAGAAATGTAGAAGAGAGAGGTGAAAATAACTTGTATGTGAGGAGTAAAAGGCAGGAAAACTGAAATCTGATGTTTAAGTTACCTTTTAAGAAGGCAAGGGATGGAGATCTTACAAGTTCAGAACCTCACCACTAGGTGGTGTCTTCTGCTCTGTACAGCTTGGTGGTTTGCAGCCTGTGGGAAGTACACCTTTTTGATTTGCAATAGTACCATTGTACGAGATTCAATTAGGAAGGCAGGTGGAGGTTAAATTATCAGAAGTCTTCGATACAAGGCTAAGAAGAATATACTTAATAGGCTAAGAGGAAACACGGAATATTTTCAAACTAGGGACTAATATTGCAAAGAAGTATTAATGAGATTAATTTGATTGTGGTAGATGGGTTCAGTAGTTGGGGGGGGGGGGAGAAAGCAGGAACACTACTTCAAAAGCCCCGAAATGCTGTGTCTGAGCAAATACAGATAGGAACTGGGTGACAGCAGAAATGGAAAGGGAACAATATCCAGAAATTGAGAGGAAAAAATTGTCTCGTTAACTTTAGACATGGAGGTTTGGTAGTTAAAAATAAAAGATCGGTGTATGTATGAGTGTGAGAGAGAGGGAAGTGGTGGGGGAAGAGTGGGGAGGAGACAAGTGTCTCTCTGAAGGTTTGGAGCTGTAAAGATTTTAGTACGGTCTCTAGTTTTTCAAATAAATAAATGGAATCCAAGCATTAGGTAACTTCCATGAATTCACACAGTTGGTTTAGGGACAAAGCCAAGGCTGAATCACAGGTTTTATGCCTGTCAGCCCCTTCTTTCTTAGTTGATTTCTTCGGTTGCAAGCCTGAGTGATTTGGGAAGCAGCGAAACCGTTCAGTGGCTGGAGGTGTGCAGGAGGAGAATCCAGCGGAATGGCTGGCGGTGGTGGGAGCCGGCAGGTCTGATGGTATCTTGGTATCTCCGGAGGCGTGTTCCCGCGCTTGGGGGAGGTTAAGGCTGGAATGTGGGATTCCAAAGCTCTCCTTTATAATTGAGACCATTGAGGCATAGTGGGTGACTTCTAGAAGGATGATACTACGTGCATGTGTAAAAAGAGTTGGAAGACAAGTCCGTAATGACAAACTTGAAGGCGAGAGAGTGGAGAACGTAGAAGAGTGTTGAAGACAGTCAGCACAACTTAGTGGCATTCATCCTTTACGGCTTCTGGATTGACCATGCTGTAGGCAGTCCGTGACATGTAAAGGACAAAAGGGCGTCGTGAGTCGTGTCACATGTGACGTTAATTCAGGGAGGACCGAGAAGAAGTTCTCCGATTTGACCCTGACTTGTGACACCAGGAGAAGCTGTGTCTGTAGCCAGGATGGATGTGAGGTCCCGTAGAGTAGTCGATGGAGACGGAAGTCAGGCTAGCCCTGAGCAAGCACTTTTTTAGAACTCTCTGCCTGTACGGGAAGGAGAAACGTAGGGTGTGAGTTTGAAGGACGTGAAGGTTTGAATGAAGTATATTTTTAAGTAGGGGCGAACTCGTGTGTGTCTGTAACCCTGCAGAAGGGGCCGGTCCTGAAGGGGTCATTCGAGCGTGGTGTTCGAGAGGGAGTGATCATTCAGGGAAGAGCTGCAGAAGAGGCAGAATTTTCTGGCATCACGGGCAAGGGCTTTGTTTGTAGCTCGACTGGGTCCCGTGTCTTCTGGAAGGTGAGAAGAAGAGCAAAGGGGGAAAGAGCGTTTGAAGGAGAGGAAGAGGAGGGACTTGCTGCAGTGATGGCTTCCTTTTTTTTTTTTTTTTTAAATATGGAACCTTCACCGTCCTGATCCATTATTTAGTGAAGTATCTAAATGTGTACCAAAATATAACCATCATCATAATTTGGCCACTAGCACAGCTTTACTAATTCGGGAGTGGAGGAAGTGGCTGGTGTTAATTAATGGCCACCCTGCCCAAATGACGTTTAAGTCATACCTGTTTGCGGAGAAAAAGTACCTTAGGTGAGATGATCTTACGTCACAAGAGGTAAACTCTGTTTATGGGGCTTCTCTGTGAGCCGTGTTTGCCCTGGAGCGTGGGTGAGGAGAAAGTGGTTGGAGGGTAGTAAGTAGTGGTCACGTCTGGTCTGTCAGAAGAGGAGAGGAAAGTGAACAGCACACGGATCCTAGCCCAGCCAGAAACGCATACGCAGCCCACGTTCCTCCCATCTTGTCCTTTGTGTCACAGTAGCCCAGAACAGCCGGAGACTGTCCTCTTCAGATGCCTACGGATGTGTGTTATAGGTTCATATAGCAGGTGCATGACCTAGCAGGTTTTGTGTGGAGGGGGCTTAAAAAGTAGCAACTCTAACTTTCTCCAGGTAGCTAAGCTCGGAGAAGAGTTACATTGTGATGAGGGGAGAGGCTCGGAGTTCTCGCTGTCATGGGTGGTAGTTTGAAGACGGCTCGGGGTGAACTGGGAAGGAGGTGTTGATCGTTGGAAGGCAGTATTTAAATCAAGTCGCTGCTGGAGTCATCAGACTTAGCGCGGCCCCTGCCGGAGCTAACCACAGGAGCAGTTACACGGGACCTGCCAGGCCCGAGACCGCTCTTCAAGTAGGTTCGTAGCTGGGCCTCCCCCCCCTCTTTTTACTGACGAGTGTCTGAACATGGCTTAGAAACATTTGATATGCACCCGAATAATAAAGAAGAGCCATCCATCAAGTTTTCAGTGCGGCAGTAAGAACTTTGAAAAGTACTGCTCGTGGCTATTATAATTTATTAGGAAAACGGCTTTTTTTCCATCTTATAAATGTTATCTGGAAGCTGTGAATTAGTAATACCTGAATGACAAACAGGCTTTCTTGGTAAGATACAATGTCTCTCTTTCTCTCTGTCTCTCTCTCTCTCTTTTTTTTTTTTTTGGCTCCTATTGATGTTAGAGACCATTAAACATTTAATATACAGTATTTAAAAAAAAACAGTCGTTTACATTTCATACTGATTTTTTTTGGTGACATTTTTCTTTGCAAATGTGGTTTTCTTGCCTGTAGTTTAAACATCTTCAAAAATACTTTTAAAATGTGATGCTATTCAAACTGAACATTAAGCTCTGAATTTCCGTAATAAGTTCAACTCTGCTGACTGCTCTCACTGCTGCTGATACAGAATGGGAGAATGTGGGGAGGGCCACGCTGAGGGAGAACACAGAGTTCTTAATGTATTTTTGTGTGTTTTTATCATCACAGGTGGAATGGATACTGTTTAGTCTTTGCCTGTTGCATGGAGGGCTGATGGGTGGGACTCCTAAATAAGAAATGTACAACATTTAGTAGGTTTTATGCCTGTGCGGTGATGTGTCCCACCTAGGCCTGTCTCCGAAGCATATGAAACATTCCTGAACCTTCGGCTTTAGATCCGAATGTATCAGTTTGTGCAGTTTTGTTCTCAGCACTCGGGCTGTGTTCTGTTTTGTGAAGAATGGGCAGTCACAGTAATTGACTTGGAACACTTCACGTGAAGGTCTCACTAATGAAGAAATATGACCATGGTTATATCTGATTTCTATGAGAAAAATTATTTTTCTCTCTTATTTATGAATTTTCAGAAATCTATACTAAAGATATTTCAGCTTCGAACCTGAGGCCCTTTCCTCTACTGGCTGAACTAAGTAAACATTCCTGGCTTTCACTTTGCAAAATACATAGAAGAAATCTTAAATTACTCTGAGTTGAAGTAGTATGATCACCTTCTAAGTATCAAAGTGTAGCCTTTGGCTAAAATCCTTTCTGGAGTTTAATTTTCATAAGCATGAACTCTAGGTAATGTACTTTTCAGTAGAAATGGTATTAGTATCTTTCTTCCCCCCTCCAACTTTACTGTTTGTTTTGCACAGGGAAATAGCCACCGCCTTTTTGATCGTGTATTTTATAGCGGGACTTGAGTCCATGGTTCCAGGTTACATTACTAAAAGTTAACAATACCTCCTAAAAAGTGGATTTTTTCCTTTCTTTCTTTAAATATTTATTTTGAGAGCACGGGAGAGAGTGAGAGAGCAAGAATGAGTGGGGAGAGGGGCGCAGAGAGAGAGAGGGAGAGAGAGACTCTCAAGAAGCTCCATGCTGTCAGCGCAGAGCCTGGCGTGGGACTCGATCTCATGAACTGTGAAATCATGACCGGCGCCAGAACAGAGTTGGACACTTAACCGACTGAGCCACCCAGGCGCCCCATGGATTTTCTTGTTTTCTGATTAAAAAGGCTGCCCTTAGTAACTGATCCTGATCACGGCGGCGTTCTGCTAGCCAGGTTTGCAGAGTAAATTCCGGGTTTTGAAAGGTTTCTGCTGAGGGTGGTCCCGCAGGGGTGGTCCAGCTGCGAGCTGTCCCTGAGAAGAACCGCTGGCAGGTGGGCCGAGAAAGGTGTTCAGGCCTGGGGAAGGCAGCTGTGAGAGCGGGTGGTGGCGGCAGCGCCTGTGGCCCTGCTGCGTGGCCGGGACGTGGTGGGGAGGGAACGGTTGCAGTACTGTGATGTGTTGGGCCTTTTCCTTGAGCGGGTTTGGGGGGCGTTGGGGTGTCCAGGGCTGCCCAGCAGTGTGTACAGCAGCATAGTACCAGCCGGTATGTATGTGTCATTGCCGCGTTCTAATGCGAGGCTTCAGGTGTTCAGAAAGATTGATGGACCCGGACCCGTCCTGTTTTTACAACACACTGTTTTCTTGGTTCTGCGTCAGTGACTGACTGCTGTCCCGTGTCCTGTGCTGGTTCTTCTCTTCTGTCCTCCAGATCTTGCTGGGGTGGGGGGGGGGCATCGGGACTCTCTGCGTGCTTTTCTTTTCTCCTCCAGCGGTGCTCTCTGCCTGCGTGATCTCATTCAGGTCTGTGGTTTAAGTAGCATGCTCTGTATATTCAGGCAACTCTCACGTTGGGGTCTCCAGGCCGGACCTCTCCTGCACGTCTGCCTGCCCCCTCGAAGTCATTACTTGGGTAACAGTGGGCGTTTCCACCTTAACTTTCCAAAACTCCTCGTGTTATTCCCTAGGTCCCGTTCCTCTCTGGGTTATTAATTGTGACAAGTGCTCCGTAATAACAGGAGAGGTTACCAACAGGGGAGACTATCTTCATAACTTTTCTATGAATCTAAAGTGATTCTAAAGCTTAAAATTTCTATTAAAAAAAATCTCCCTTACTGCTCTCCCCTCACCTACTGTGCCTCAGACACAGTGGTCTCTGTTGTTTCTCTAACTAGCACCTCTCAACTGGACGTGATTTTGAGTGCCAGGGAACATTGGCAAAGTCTGGAAGCCCCCCCCCCCCTTTTTTTTTGGTGGGGAAGTGTGGAAGTGAGATGGAGGAGACACAACAGGCTTTGAGTTGGTAGAGACCAGGATAACACTGAGCGTCCTAAAATGCACTCGGCCTTTTGAGTTTATGGATGCACATAGGTATGTATTTATTTTTGAGGGAGAGAGCAAGACGGAGGATCCAAAGCCGGGTCTATGCTCACAGCGGAGACCCTGACGTGGGGCTGGAACCCACGAACCTTGAGATCATGACCTGAGCCGAAATCCAGAGTCGCTTAACCCACTGAGCCACCCAGGCGCCCCCTGGGCCTTGTGAATTTAGTTCTCTCTTTCCCTTCAGGTTCCTGACCACCATCTCTTGGGTTTCTTTATTTTTCTCCTTAGTGCCTAATCATCAACATGTGATACACTCTTTGCTTGTTTCTTACCAGGAAATATGTCTTCCATGAAGATTTGTTGCTAGTTTGGCTCACTGTTTGTCCCCAGCATGTAGAGCCATTCCTAGCACATAGCATTGAATACTCATTGAATGAGTCCAATAAATGAGAAGGGAGTGAATGATTGAAACAGATGACCTGGGCGGCTCAGTCGGTTAAGTGTCCAACTTCAGCTCAGGTCGTGATCTCGCGGTTTCTGAGTTCGAGCTCCACATCAGGCTCTGTGGCGACAACTCAGAGCCTGGAGCCTGCTTCCGATTCTGTGTCTGCCCCTCCCATGCTCATGCTCATGCTCATGCTCATGTTCTGTCTCTCTCTCTCTCTCTCAATAATAAATAAACATTAAAAAAAAAAAAAACAGATGACCTGCTCCTATGCTAAAATGTTCAGATGGGATCATGGAAATCAAGCATGAACATTCATCTGGCTGCTTGTTCTCCACAAATCACCCCTGTTGACAGTTGGGTTTTTTTTTTTTTAAATCTATGCAGAATGTTTCTATTTTTAAGCACATTCATGTATACTGCACACTATTCATCTCCCCCTCCTTTTTTTTTTTTTTTTTTTTACAAACATAGATCAGTTTAATTTTTCCATTTAACATATCTGGATGCGTCTATGTACCAATGTATAGAGTGTTGTCTTACTGTTTTTAGTGGCCGCGTAATAGTTTGTATGTAGAATTAAGCAAAAATATTTTGCTTACAATAGGATCCCGGCATACTACTTGGTCGTAGAGTGACAGCAGTAACACGTCTTCTGAAGTGAAAGACTGCTTGTTTCATAGGAGCTTTTTAAGTGTTATTTAAAGCATTTTCTGTCTCTATATAGTTCCTAGTTTGTAAATGCCTCAGGATCGGGAAATAGTCTTCCGTTTCATGTACCTTCCACGCTGTGTGGAAGATTGGCCACATGAAGAGATCGTTTTGGGAGAAAACTGTTCTCTTATTTTGTGGAAATGATCACTGTTCTTGAGGCCAGAAGTCTTTATGGTCTCCTGACGTCCTCTGCGGAGGAGATGGCATGATACCCAAGGCACAGGTTAGGGGCCCGCCTAGAACATGACTCAGTGTCAGTTAAGCCTTGTGTGTGTAAGGCCTCTTCTTTTTTCCCTAATGAAATGGCTGACAGGGCGCGGTTAAGATCGTGTGAGTTAACACTGCCTCGCGAGTTCCCGCTGGCCCTTCCGCCAGCCCTCTGGCCTGCCGCTGCCTTCACCTCTGGCTGGGGCCCGGTTCTGCGAGAATTCCTTTGAGAGTTACTTTGCCAAGGGTGCAAGTGCTGTCCTCTCTGGAGAGCGCTGGAGTGTTTTGTGAGGCTCCATTGATTTGCAAGATGAATTTGTTGGCATTTAGAGGAACAGTTGGTCTGAAAATAATTGTCTTGCTCCCCGCAGGCCAGCCCCGCGGACTGCCTACCTTCCCACTTGTTACAGGGAACCCTTTCTCAGATGCCCCCTTGCCTTCCCCTCTCTCCTTTGACTTTCCCTGCAGGGGGCGGACCACCTTGCTGCGTTGACGGGGCCCTCTCTGTGTGTCAGCTTGGATGCTTTAGCTGTGTGTGCGTCTTGTGTTCGGTTGTGAGCACTGGTTGTTGACAAAACATTGATGTGGTCGGCAAGATTCGCTTTGCTGACTCAGGAAAAATCCTGTTTGACATCAGGCTGCTGGTTTCCCATTTGTAAATGGACTCTTTTTTGACACATGTTGGTTCAGAAGTGACCTCAGTATCAAAACGATAGAATGATTTTATAATTATTTTAATACTTTTAAGTAGGTATACAATGCTAAGTGAGACAGTAAACCTGGGACCGTAAACCCTTACATTTTGTAGGGAGTCAACTAAATTATTCTTATAAAGAAATAATTTCAGGATAGCTTTCGAAATGAGATTACAGAATGCCATTGTGGGAAGTCTTGTGAAACCCCTTCCAGGTTTCCGTTGATGCTCTAAACCAGTTCTTCAGAGCTTCCTATGCGTGGGATACTGCAGTGGCATTAAATTTGTGAGCTTTTGGGCATTTCGTTTATTGTATGTAAGTAAACCTAGACCATGTTTGTTACCTCCCTTTGTATCGGTTGGTTACGCTTACCTTGAAGAATCAAGGAGAACAACTCAACTCTGTCGTTACATATAGTTGGCAGGAGTCTTTCATCTGAGCTCCGTATGATTCTTGAGTCCTCAAAGTACGAGAAAAAGATTCTTCCTTGACTTAGTAATTCTAGACGTGTTAGAAGTATTGATACTTGGAAAAGAGGAAAAAAAAAATCTAAATCTAAAAACTATTGCACATCTTCGTATTTCATACAGGTGTACAATACTTTACTAAAATGGAAAGTCTAACACTCCCCAAAAAAGTTCACACTGCCTCGTTTGTTTTATTTCTTTGAGGTCACGATTCTTATTTCTTTCTTGTGTTTTAGGTTCCTGAGCGTTAAGCGATGGGGAGACCCCTGGCCTTGCTCCTGCTCCTGCTCCTCCAGCATTTTGGAGACGGTGACAGAAGCCACACACCTGAGCAGCCTCCTCTCCAGTTTACACATTTCCAGTACAATGTCACTGTGCACGAGAACTCCGCAGCGAAAACCTATGTGGGCCATCCTGTAAAGATGGGTATTTACCTGACAAATCCGCTGTGGGAGTTAAGGTACAAAATTATCTCCGGGGACAATGAAAACCTTTTCAAAGCTGAAGAGTATGTTCTTGGAGACTTTTGCTTCTTAAGAATAAGGACCAAAGGAGGAAACACAGCTATTCTAAATAGGGAAGTAAAAGACCATTACACATTGATCGTCAAAGCCGTTGAAAAAAACACTAATGCCGAAGCACGAGCAAAGGTCAGGGTGCAAGTGCTGGATACAAATGACTTGAGACCGCTGTTCTCCCCCACCTCATACAGCGTCTCGTTACCGGAAAACACAGCCATAAGGACCAGTATTGCCAGAGTCAGCGCCACAGATGCAGACATAGGAACCAACGGAGAGTTTTACTACAGTTTCAGAGACCGAACGGACGTGTTTGCTATCCACCCGACCAGTGGGGCCGTAGTTCTAACCGGTAGGCTCGATTACGCAGAGACCAAGCTCTATGAGATGGAAATTCTTGCCGTGGACCGTGGGATGAAATTGTACGGTAGCAGTGGTATCAGCAGCATGGCCAAGCTGACGGTTCACGTGGAACAGGCCAACGGGTGTGCTCCTGTGATCACAGCAGTGACGCTGTCACCGTCAGAACTGGACAAGGACCCAACATACGCGATCGTTACGGTGGACGACTGTGACCAGGGTCCCAATGGGGAAGTGGCTTCTTTAAGCATCGTGGCAGGTGACCTCCTGCAGCAGTTCAGGACAGTGAGGTCCTCTCCAGGGAGTAAAGAATATAGAGTCAAGGCGGTTGGGGGCGTCGATTGGGACAGCCATCCTTTTGGCTACAACCTGACACTACAGGCTAAAGACAAAGGAACCCCTCCCCAGTTCTCTCCCGTGAAAGTGATTCGCGTGACTTCTCCACAGTTCAAAGCTGGGCCAGTCAAGTTTGAAAAGGATGTGTATAGAGCAGAAATCAGTGAATTTGCTCCTTCCAATACCCCTGTGGTCATGGTGAAAGCCACGCCTAGTTATTCTCATTTGAGGTATGTTTTCAAAAGTACCCCTGGGAAAGCTAAATTCAGTTTAAATCCCAACACTGGTCTCATTTCCATTTTAGAGCCAATTAAAAGACAGCAGGCATCCCATTTTGAACTTGAAGTTACAACAAGTGACAGAAGAGCCTCCACCAGAGTGTTGGTTAAAGTCTTAAGTGCAAACAGCAATCCCCCTGAGTTTACCCAGACTGCTTACAAAGCGTCTTTTGATGAGAATGTCCCCATCGGTACGACAGTCCTGAGTGTGAGTGCGGTGGACCCCGATGAGGGGGAGAACGGGTATGTGACTTACAGTATTGCCAACTTAAACCACGTGCCGTTCGTCATTAACCATTTCACTGGTGCCGTGAGTACTTCGGAAAACCTGGACTATGAGCTGATGCCTCGGGTGTATACTCTGAGGATCCGAGCGTCAGACTGGGGCTTGCCCTACCGCCGGGAAGTTGAAGTCCTAGCCACGCTGACCCTCAATAACTTGAATGACAACACACCCTTGTTTGAGAAAATCAATTGCGAAGGAACAATCCCCAGGGACCTAGGTGTGGGGGAGCAGATAACTACTGTTTCTGCGATCGATGCTGACGAACTTCAGTTGGTCCGATACCAGATTGAAGCTGGAAATGAGCTAGATTTGTTCAGCCTAAACCCCAGCTCTGGGGTGTTGTCCCTGAAGCAGTCGCTACTGGATGGCTTAGGGACAAAGGTGTCATTTCACAGCCTGCGAATCACGGCCTCGGATGGAGAGAATTTTGCCACACCGATATACATCAACATAACCGTGGCTGCCAGTCGCAAGCCGGTACACTTGCAGTGCGAGGAGACGGGCGTCGCGAAAATGCTGGCGGAGAAACTCCTGCAGGCAAATAAGTTACACAGTCAGGGAGAGGTTGAGGACATTTTCTTTGATTCCCACTCCGTCAATGCGCACGCGCCACAGTTCAGAAGTACTCTCCCCACTGGCGTCGAGGTCAAGGAAAACCATCCGGTGGGTGCCAGCATAATTTTCATGAATGCTACTGACCTTGACACTGGCTTCAATGGAAAACTGGTCTATGCCATTTCTGGAGGAAATGAGGATAGTTGCTTCGTGATCGACATGGAAACTGGAATGCTAAAAATTTTATCTCCACTTGACCGTGAAACAACAGACAAGTACACCCTGAACGTCACAGGCGTCTGACCTTGGTATACCGCAGAAGGCCGCTTGGCGTCTCGTGGACATCAGAGTCCTGGATGCCAATGATAACGCCCCGGAGTTTTTACAGGAGAGCTATTTTGTTGAAGTGAGCGAAGACAAAGAGGTAGGCAGTGAAATCATCCAGGTCGAAGCCACAGATAAAGATTTAGGGCCTGAACGGACACGTGACCTACTCTCTTCTCACAGACACGGATAAATTTGCCGTCGACAGCGTGACTGGAGTTGTTCAGGTCGTGTCCCCCCTGGATCGCGAAGTCCAGCGTGTGCATCACTTAAAGATCGAAGCCAGGGATCAGGCCAGAGAGGAACCCCAGTTGCTTTCCACTGTTCTTTTGAAAGTATCCTTAGAGGATGTTAATGACAACCCACCTAGGTTCATTCCACCTAATTACCGTGTGAAGGTTCGAGAGGACCTTCCAGAAGGAACCATAATCATGTGGTTGGAGGCCTATGATCCCGATTTAGGTCAGTCTAGCCAAGTGAGATACAGTCTGCTGGACCACGGAGAAGGACACTTTGATGTGGATAAGCTCAGCGGAGCTGTCAGAATTGTCCAGCATTTGGACTTTGAGAAGAAGCAAGTGTATAATCTCACCGTGAGGGCCAAAGACAAAGGGAAGCCGGTTTCTCTGTCTTCCACTTGCTATGTTGAAGTCGAGGTCGTTGATGTGAATGAGAACTTACACCCACCAGTGTTTTCCAGCTTCGTGGAGAAGGGGGTAGTGAAAGAAGATGTCCCTGTTGGTGCCTCAGTGATGACGGTAGCTGCTCACGACGAGGACTCGGGGAGAGACGGGGAGGTCCGCTATTCCATCAGAGATGGTTCTGGTGTCGGAGTTTTCAGAATAGACGAAGAAACAGGTAACACATTATTACTCTTCTGGTTCGCTCTCCCCTCCCCGTTTTCCTAAAGTAAATATCTGCCCCGTGCTGGCTCCTTGACAGTTTCCTGTTGGCCTCTGTTAGGGCTCCGCACGGAAGTGCCCGGGCCTGCTTTTTGTCCTCCTAGACATGTAGCATGTCATGAGTATGGAACCAGAGGCACTCCAGTGGTGTGGCGCACGGTGAGTAAGGAAACAGGAGAAAGTTGGAATCTTTACTGCTGATCCTGATCTTTAGGTTTGTGCTCTGCGTTATCAGAAGCATCGTTGTGGTTTTGCTGTAACTTTGAAAAACTGTTCCAGAGCTGTTCAAGCTAGTATTTTTGCGCACTTACAACAGCCACTGCCACTACCTAGCATGCTTTTCAGAGATGATTGCACACCTGCAAAATTGTGCAGTGCACGGGGAGAACGCTGTGCTAAAACTCCCGTGATGTGGTCTGTTTTCCTTAGTACCTCTTCCAAGTTTTGTTTGAGAGGCAGATGTAGCGGAGTATGATGTTAAACTGTAGGGACTTGGCTCTTTGAGTTGTTAGTTGGGTGATCTTGGACAAGTTAATTGTCGTGGTGAAACTGACTTCATCTGTATGATGGGTATGCCCAAAATGGCTGCAAGATTTATGTGGGGATAAAGTGAAATAACATGGGAAAGCTGCCCAGCACGTGTTAGTCTGTTAATGTCTTCGAAATGGTAAGGAGGCTTTGTTAGAATACTCGTCCACCTGGAATAAGAGCCTAAAACAGGCTCATCTGGGGCAGCCGACGTGTGCCGCAGCCTGTATTGCTTTGCCCTTCGTGCGTGCATCTAGTTTAGCCGCTCTTCCCAGATCTTACAGTTTCATGTCAGTCTCCCCTGATGGAGTGTGAGCCTTTGTATTAGTTCGCTAAGGGCTACTGTACTGTAGACTGAGTAGTTTCAGCCACAGATATTGATGTTTTCATAATTCTGGAGGCTAGAAGTAGGGTTGGAGGTGTTAGCAATGGAAGGTTTTTTATGAGTCCTTTCTTCTTGCCTTGTAGATGGCTGTCTTCTCCCTGTGTCTTCACACCACCTTCCCTGTGCACCTGTGTCCTAATTGCTTTATGTAAGCACATCAGTCCCATTGCATTAGGGACCACCCTAATGACCTCAGTTTATCTCCAAGTCAATCACGTTCTGAGGTACTGGGGATTAGGGCTTGAGCGCATGAATTTTGGGGGACATAATTCAGCCGAAAACCTCCTTTCAGGACAAGCTTTTATTTTAGCTCATGCATTTTCTGTCCTCAGCCCTGGCAAGCAGTGCTAGGTATAGAGAAGCTGCTCATTAAATGTTAAGAGAATGAATGAGCAAACATATGATTGTTTGATGAGTGTCACATTATTAAAATGAATGTCCCGCCTTCAGAGAATGGTAGTAGAAATAGAGGGAAACTGGGTGATCGTGGGGTTAGATGCACTGTCATAGACGGGAGTTCAGTTCGTTTCTTGATCTCATTGATAAGTCCTTTGTGAATATATCCATTCTAAAAAAAGACGTTTTTCTTATTACGTTGAAATTTTAAGTTTATATTCAAAATGCTACAAATAAATTATTTAATACCCCTAGTAACCTTGCCTACATCTAATATGTATAAAGTACAAGAAACATAATTATTGTCTTAGAAAAAGTTATTTTACAGGCTATCATTTTTAATGTACTTTTGATTATTTAGGGGATTCTTTTTGTAATGAGTTGTATAGCACTAGCATGTGTTTGGTGTATCCAATTCCTCTAAAATACCAGATTTTGATTTTTTTTAATTGTGAAATTTTTTGTTTCTAGATTTTAGAAAATTTTTAATTCATTTTTTAATTGGCATAATTAAAGGATAAAATACCAGACTTTGATTTTATTTTTATTTTATTTTTACATCATGCTGCCTGTTAGAATCTTTAATCCAGTTTCATCAAGATTACCAGCCACGTAATCTTGATTAGCTCTCTATAAACAACTTTGCTTTCTGTGTACAAATCAATGTCCGTGAAATAAAAACTGAAACCATATACTGGGCAAAGAACTCTATTAACCTTGTTTCACACTTTATTCTCAGGCTTCTTCAGCTTAATTAGCTGCAAAGAATGAATTGTGTCTAAGCAAAAACTGTGGTGTCCAAGCGGCTGGGGCTTAAAAATATTAGAGATCTAGGTTTTGTCAGACCCATGAACAACATTTTAAAAAGCAGTCATAATATAAAATAGCACTCCCAGCAACTTCGTCAAGGTCTGTCTTCCTCAGAAGTTGCCTCAAGTCAGTTGGCTTCATTCTTAGAAGCTTCATCAACATTCCGCACAGGATCTGGAACTCCATCATCCTCATTCTCTCCGGTAGCGAGTGGTGCTTGTCCATCCACAGATTGTGTGACCAGAGCTTCGGCCGATGGTCTTGAACTAGGCGGACCGCCTACAGCACGTTGGTTTGAGGTCATGGGTAGCGTTTCTGTCGGCTGCTTGGTCTGTGAGGGGGAAAGTCTTCCCTGCCAGAGATCGTGTGTATCCCTTGACTCCTTTAAGGAGAGCCGAGGTTTCTGTCAGCTGCCGTAGCCGGGCTGTGAACCATCGCCTGCCTTTTGGGGAGCGGTTGCTTCCCCATCACTGCGCCCCCGTGCTTGCGGTGTGGCGTTTTCTCCTGCTTCCGGGCAGTTTCGTCTTGTCCGAGCAGAAACGGACCACCTGGTGGCGGGGACGGGGACGAGCGTTGGGTCTTGGGCGGCCCAGCCGAGATGCGGTGCACACGCCCCTGGGGTTGCAAGATGGCAGCTAGGGCCAGATTGTTCGATAATAGTTTAATGCCTGCTGTGGGTTATGCTGTTCTAGTCGCTCCTCTTTTACCTGTAGATATATACGTGTATATCTGCCATACTCCAGTAGTAATTCGAGTATTCATGTACAGTGTGTCAACATGGAAGAGTACCCAAAATTTAAGAGCTGCCCCCAAAACAATGAATATGTTTGCGCATTTCCTGAGGACAATTATTCCTACCTTTTATTTTTTTTTCCTTTTCTAAAATAGCTTCTGAAAGGCTATAAAAAATTGTTACAAGTTAAAGTTGAGACAGAAAATAGAACCCAAATCTTAATTTACATTCCCTGAAGGCTTAAATTATATGAGCACTGCCTTTTGGGTTTTTCTTTCAAGTGAAAAGAGTATTTTTATTGTTGCTTTTTAAAGACTCATTCGGAAACAAGTGTTTTTTTTTTCTTATAAAGCTAAGAGATTGGGATATTCTTACTACCAAGAAAGAAAAAAGGAAACCGCCAGCCAAACAAGGCAGTGTTCTGAAATCTAGAGTAGTTTTCAGAGCTGAATGGCAGTGCTAGACTATTCCGGTGGTAACTTAGTCGGGGGCCAGGAGGCGAATTGGACTGTGGGCAGCGGGGTTGGTAAGTGTGTAAGAAACTGTTGGGCGTCTGTGTAAATACTGAGATTTGAAAGTGAGAGAAAAGTTGGAAATTTATCAGTCATCTGTTCTGTAGTCCTTGGCTTTACAGAATAAAATATTTAGTGTACAGTAGGTTAATGTTTCTGCATTCTTTGGAAATGAATCAAAGTGCTATAATAGTATTTACACATTACCACACGTTGGCCTGGTGTACATTACGAGATGTGCTTTTGGCAGTAGAATTATCAGCCCAAGTTATTTTAGAGGTTCCTGGCAAGACTGTTGGTATCATAGTGTAGAATTCCTTCAGGAAAAGTCAGTATGTTTTGTGCAGTAGAAATTCTTAAATTAGGTCTGTTCTTTCTTTATTTGGGGCGTGTCTAATTCCAGGTGCAGGTCGAGAGTGCGGAGCGGGGCCCGTCAGAAGAAGAAACGTTTAGGGACAGTTTGGGAATACAAGTGGGGACTCCATAGGACGTGACCCTAATAACACTCAGAGTGAGCTGGAAGTGGCCTGGCTCGGGTCAGGTTAAATGCACCCTTCTCGAACTCCAGACGCCGTCCATCACCTGTTTCCGCTGTGCTGTTATTTCTCTTCTTTGCACACGGGACCAGCCGATACGGGCCTGCACGGGACCAGCAACCCGCCCGCTTCACCGCTCGCCTCCTGTCTTTGACTCAACTTGAAACTAATGTTGCTGGAATAATATAAAAAAGTTTTTGTGGTAGTTTACGTATTTCAAGCATTGCCAATTATGCGTATCGTTTGTAGTTATTTCATAGAACACAGAACATAAATCAGCAATCTGAATTTCATTCTGTTTTTATGATCCTTTTCTTTAAAAAGTCTGCTCAAATTTGAAACATCCCCTGAAAAGTAGTTTCGTTTTTTGTTTTGTTTTGTCTTTCATACTAGAAATTCTATGAACTATCTAAAATATGTGGCCAAATGTACGGTCCCGCCAGCTCTGCCTTTTGTACATATTTTGCTAATTGGCTTTGCAGGGAGGTAACATGTAATTGCAGTGTGGGGGTGACGGTCATTTGACTCATCCGATAATCTCTCCCCGAATCACATGCTTTTCCCGCGAGGCCTCTGGGTGTTGGTGAACTGTTCTGACCCATCCATGTCCACGCGATCGCTCGTCTGTTCCAGGTCTGGAAGGTTATGTGAAAAATTATTTGAGAAATAGGCCTTGTTAGGGAGCCAGTCTTCAGGGTTCTAATTAAGACTTAACCCTCCCCCCACAACTTCATCTCCTTAAAAATCTACAGAGAAGATGATAAAGCAGATTGAACAGAAATGTTAGTTTCTGAAGCATGTGTAATTTCACTTTTAGGTTTTGATTTGTCCCCCATTCTCACTTCAAATGTGTGCCTGGTTGCTTTGCTGTAAGCTTCAGAGTTGAGCAGAATAGAACCTGGAGAAGCCCTCTTGCAGATTTATGGAATAAATTATAAATTCAGGTTCGTTTTTTTGGCCGAGATGGATGCATCCAAGTTAATTATTCCTTGATCATCGATAAGGAGGTGCCGCTTTCTGTTAGTTTGGAAACCAAGGTAATGTCTAGAAAAATGCTTGGCCAAAAGATTTTTTTTTTTAATTATTGGTAGTTGAGTCTGTTCCCCTCATGTATGTCCTGTAATTGGGACGCCTTTAAGTATGTTTTCTCTTCAGTCTGGAGTACATTAGTTCAGTGTTTGGCTGTTAGAATAATGCAACCCAGTCAGTGTTTCCCCCTTCCACTTCTACTTACTTGGGGAGACCATGTTTTTCATTAAGATAAGAGCAAATTTCTAAACTTACTAATGCTGTGTTGCTCTTAGAATCCCAGTTGTGGTTTCAGAATTGAAATTTACAAGTAGATGAAAAAAAGACCTGGGAAGAATTAATATGGAAGTGCAGCTGGTGCAATGAGATAAATCGCCATTTATGAAAGATGGGAGGGGCAGCAGGGACGACATTTTTCTGAAGAGAACGTGGCTACATTCTCATCACAGTGGAGTGGTATTGCATGGCTTCTGTGGTGCCCGTCGGGGGGCTGGCTCCTGGCCCTCCTCAGTTAGGGGACACAGGATGAATGCTTTTGTGTAGTGGGACCAGAAGGGGATTCCGATCCAGGCTAAGCTTATTATTAACCTCAGTGAGAGGGAAGATGTTTCTGGGGTTTCTTTCTGATTTGGCAGAACTCTGAATATTTTAATTATTATTTTAATTACTCAAAGTTTAAAAAAAAAAAAACCTTTTCTCAACTCAGAGTAGGATGTCCTCTCTACATCCAGGGACCTGTGTTTTTTCCTAAGACCTGTTGTCATGACAGGAAATAGAATGTAGAGGATGATATCCGTGGCCTCCAGGGTTATGACCGAAGAGTCTGTAAGAGTGGCGGCAGCTGGGCGGCCGCTAGGGCTGTGGTCTGCGGTGGTAGGACCCGTGGCCTCCACGGAGCTGGGTCCGGGACTCCTGGCTGCAGGAGCTCCCACAGAGCCTGGGGGGAGGCCCCAGAAAGGAGTTTATATGCTGGTGAAGTGGGCTTTTGTGTTGGCATCTCCTGCCTTATGTGGAGGATGTTAAGGTGGAAACAGAATCTAATTAGAAATCCTGAGGAAGCTCTTTTTGTTTTAAGAGAAAACAGGATCTGCTTTTCTTTAGTTATTTGTGTGGTATTTGAGAAGCTGATGCTCTACGTCCTGACTGGATGCTGGTTGGGGGAGGAGCTGGGCTGAGGTCCAGGGTGGTGTTCTGTTGTGAAGCAGAACGTGGTGAACCTTTGCAGTGCCTTCATCTAATCCTACAAGATGTGTGAGCGCCAGAACCTGGAGGGGATAGAGTAGAAACAACTTAAAATATGACCTCTTCAGCTCTGTGCTTTCCATGATGGTGGTAATGATGATAAAGGGCATCAGTATCATACACCACAGACACGTGTTGTTACCACCAGGTGCTGTTCTAAGCACTCTGTGTATCTTAATTTAGTTAATTGCCACAATGACCAGATAGATACTGTTATCCCCGTGTTACTGATGAGGGGGGGTTCACAGAGAAGTGAAGTAACTTGCCTAAGACCACTTGGGCACTAAGGGGGAGAGCCGGGGGCCCGGTGTATCCCAACACCACATCCTGCCGCCTCTCACTCTTCGTGGAGTGATCTGGAGATGCCCGAATAGAGCCCATTTGAAAACTAACAGTCGAGTGGGATTCTGGGCTGAACTGGATTGGGCCGAGCCGGGCTGGAGACTTGAATCTCAGATTTGAGGCTTGGTCTTGAAGAAGAGGTGTTGAATTTAGCAATTTTCTTCTGTCGTTTCTTCTCAAGACGGCATGTTAGTGTTTAGCACATTGAAGAGAACAGGATTTAGGCGTTACAGAGGGGTGGCATTTGAGCACTTTAAGATTATTGCTGTGAAGTGATGAGCAGTGCGGGAGTAGTGAGTTTCACTGGCGGGCAGAGGTGGGAGGGCGTCTTCGCCGTGTTGGCAGCTGTGAAGGTACGGTCTTCTCGTAACGGTGCTGCCGGAGCGAACCAGAGCGTGTTCCCTGCACGCTCTCTCATCAGAAGCGTCGCAGATGGCCGTTAGGGCCCTGTCCAACCTTTAAAACCACTTTAACCCCCTGAATAGCTGAAGTCAGAGTCCACGTGTGCCCCACCGAATCCCGTTTCTGGCAGGCCCTCTTCTCTGGCGTTGTCCTCCTTGAGATCCGGGCTTCAGCGTCTGTCCTCACTGGCCGTCTGGTTTGTGGCAGGAAAGCCACTCAACTTGTTCTCCTGCTCAGCCCTCTTGACAAGGAACCTTTTTTATGTTCTAAGAGTTGTCTAAGAGTTGAGTGTTGATAACTTGATGGAGTGGCCTCTGTGTATAGAGATTTAAGGCTCAGTTAATATCTGGCCTGGTTTTTTTCCATGTTGCCTGCCTTGCCCAATTATGAAAATTGAGTAGATTTTAAAACTTTAGTAGGTGTTTTTCCATAGTTGTATATATATTTTTAACCCTTTAGTTCCTGTTTTGACTTTGCGGATTGTCTTATTTTTTTAAAGCTTTAATTATTTATTTTGATAGAGCAGGCATGTGTGCAGGCACAAGAGAGGGCCAGACAGAGAGTCAGAGAAGAGAGTACGAGCAGGGGAGGGACACAGGGAGAAGAAGACAGAATCCCCAGCAGGCTCCACGCTCAGTGTGGAGCCCGACGAGGGCCTCGATCTCACAAATCGTAAGATCGTGACCTGAGCTGAAATCAAGAGTTAGACACTTAACTGACTGATCCACCAAGGCGCCCCAACTTTGTGGATTATTTTAATTCATAAGGCTGGCATTAACATGTAACTATTTTATGCACTGTTACTTTGCAGTTACCCATGTTGTTATAAACAGGGCGTACCCCCCCCCCCCGCCAAGCACGGTCTTTTGGGTCTTTGTTGCTGGGAATAAACGGACTTGGAAAGATGACTCGTTGGGGACACTGCCTGTGCTTGCTGAATCGGCAGTTACCCGGTGTGACGGCAGTGATAGGAAGGCCAGGGAGCTTCTCACGTTTGCACCTCATGGACCAGTCCTGCAGTGCCGCTGCCTTGCCCGTGAACCATGCCAGCTCTGCTCTGACGGCGTGTCACACCTGTTGCGTGGCTGGGCCTCCATGTGGCTGAGTGAGCCGCCCTGTGTTGGAAGAGAGTCTTCCGAATTGTTGGTGGGTTTTTTTTCTTGAGAATTATTATGCTGAGGAAGGTACTAAATGTAGTCTTTTTAACTTTTTTCTTTTTTGATACAAGTTACTCAGCAGTTTACCTGGTTTCTTAAGATTTCTTTGATGTTTGTGGTAATTGAACCAATATTCTCTTTTATTTTGAGAGAGAGCATGAGTGGGGGTGGGGGAGAGAGAGGGGGAGAGAGAGAGCCCCAAGCAGGCTCTGCGCTGTCAGCACAAACCATGAGATCATAGCCTGAGCCGAAATTAAGAGTCAGATCCTTAACCAACTGAGCCATCCAGCTGCCCCCAACCAATATTATCTTTTTATCACTGGGGAGCCTTTTCTTCTTTATCATTGTCTGTATATAATTATAGGTCACATTTATTGAAAGCTTCGTGTGAACCAGTCCTATTTTAAGCTCTTTTCATAAGTTGTCTCCCTAAATCGTCGCAATAATTCATGAGTAAAATTACACGGTAATATGCTGTATTCATTAGTGCCTGTGTCGAATTCTAAAGATCTGACGAGGGGTGGGGATTACGGTAGACACGGACCTCATGCCTTTGAGTTTTGAAATCTTCTCTGTTGGTGTGGTGTGTGTGCTTGTTTGTTTGTTAATTATGTGCTGTAATAGACGTTGGTATGGTTTTGAGTGTGGTGCTTTGAGGGTATTCTGGTAACCCAGAGCCGATTCTCGAAGCAGAGATGTTCCATCTCTCATCGGATCTTTCTGAAGAGCAGTAAGTCTCCCTTACAGAAAGCCCAAGCTTTTTAGCTACGTAGGCTCTTGTGCCCTCAGAGACTTCCCTCCCTCCCCCCCCCCCCCCCCTTACTCTGCTCCTGCGCTCCCAGCTCCCATTCGTCCCTGGTGCTTTAGGGAAATGGAGCCAGCCCCTCCCCCCTTCTCTGACCCATTGTTTCCTGTCTCCCTGCCTTTGGGTGACCCGTTGACCACTTATTAACCGTCCATATAATAAATCTTTCATGACAAGCCTTCTCCTTCATGTGGAGCTCATTCTTCTTTTCTTCTGTGTACTTTTTTCTTTTTCTGTTTTACATTACTGTATCACTCTAGTGTGAATGTTATTTATTTGTCCTTTTTCTTTGAATTGTCAGCTTCTTGTGTGGGTAGATGCTAAATCTTTAACCACTAGATTCATGTAAGAGGCACTCAGTAAATGTTGGTTAGGTCGGCCCTAATAAGCCATTGTTGCTTCTCTCAAAACAGGTAGTTCTATTTCTTTGTTCCAGTAGCACTTTCTGTATGTTCTGTGTTACGACTCAGGGTATTGTTTACCTCGGGACTCAAGGACAGAGCAGTCTTAACTCATTTTCTATCCTCTCCTAAGCACAGTGGCTGACGTAGCCTGACGTAGCCCGACGTAGCCCGACGTAGCCCTTGTTTGCTCAACAAACAAGCTTAGTGTAACATGGTAATAATAGGAGTCATAGGCTGAGTGAAAGTTTTTCCTCTACCACCTGTTTCTAGACTTCCAAAACAATGGTTCTTAATATTTTTGGCGTTACAGAAACTTTTGAGAATCTGTTGAAAGCTGTACAGTCTGTCTTCAGAGACCGTGATTTGGTTCTAATACCAGGAGGCTTACGAAGAACTGAACCTCTATGTCCTTGGATCCGTGGTTTTAAATCCCTCTGTTCTAGAGTTTTGTGGGGCGGGGAAGCCCTCACCAGCTCTAAAGGAGGACCAGTGATGATGATGACGATGACGGTGACGGTGGTAGTGACAAGCGTTTCAAAAATGCTCAGCAGCCTGAACCTATTTTTATATACACTTCATGGCACTTGGTCTAATACGTGCTTGTTATTGACACAGTAGGTTTCCTTTCTATTGTATAAGTGAGGCAGATCAGCCTTTACAGTGAACAGATAGTAACTACTCTGCCATATACAGTACTTGTATGTGTGCTTAAAATGATTCAAGGCAATACGACATTCAAGATGATTTCCGAGTGATACAGTAGTCTGCAAGTTCCCTCCATACCTGTATCATCACATAGCCCTGTCTCCCCGTGTCATAAAATAATTACAACACGTAATACACACTGTATCTATTTTTAAGTTAGGCAGCCCTCTAGGCCAGGATCTGATCTTCCCTGACGCGGGTTTACCATGGAAACCCTCTGTTGCTCAGCTAGTATGCCTTTATTTATTAAGGTAAAATAATCTGTCAGAAAACTCAGGCTTCTAATAATAAAGTCAACTTTCCTCACAGCCTGGATTTTTATGGAAATGGACTTAATGATCAGAGCATTTGGGATTTAATAAACCATTTTAGTTTTGTAAATAGTCCCTTATTCCATACAAGAGAAAAAATGGAAAAATAGTTCTTATTGTTAAAGAACCCCCTCATAATAAGAGTGTCGCTCTTCCTGCGCTTGTAAAGGGAGCGTTGAGCAACTTTACAGGGACAGGCGGAGTACATGTGTATGTGGCGAAATGTTCCGATCTGTGATTTGCGGACATGGATATTCATAGCACTTCTAGTCAGTATTTTTTTTTTTTTTTTTTACCTCTGGAGATGAGATTTTGTAATCAGTGATTCTGGAGTCTTTCATGAAGTAATGTTTTCTTCTAAGTTGAAGACATTCTGTTAGTTGGAAGCAAGAATTGCTCTTTGGAAAATGACTCTGAAGTTAATTTTTAACTTTAAAATACGTTAAAGCAGTCCCACCATGAATTCTTAGTTAAAAGATTCTCTAAAATCCACTGGCTTTTAGTTCTTAATATTTCCGTTTGCCTCTTCACTCTTAAAGCTGCCTGACATCAGGTGATTTTTCTCTTATGACAGTGCTTGGCACACAGCTGGTATTTAGTAAATACTTATTCAGTGATGTTCATCTTTAGATAAACCCAGTAAATGTTTGTCACATAATGGTGTTCTTTTGATCTGTTGCTGAGCTGAAGCTGTTTACATTTTTAATGAAAAAAAGATGAATTTGCTTTGTAAATACCAAGTTAGTTTGTTTGGTGAAGCCTCGGAATGGAAATCAGTTGCTTTTAAAGGGTAGAGCTAAGCAGAGTTTTTTAAGGAAGTATTTTTTGCCTAGAAGCGTGTTAACCTCGTGTAGACGAAGAAAGCGGATTAGGACCGCGGGACGTGGGGGAGACCCGTGTTTGGCTTGAATCGGCTCAGCGCAGTCGATTTCAGAAGTCACACTGAGGATTGTCACGTCTAAAGGATATAAGGTTTTATAATTTAAGATTCGTGAATTTTTTTAAAGGTGTATTTTACATAGTATGTGTCAAGAACGATTTTAACGTATTTAAAAAAACCTGCTCTCGTCATTGTCCTTTCGCGGGGCAAGCCTTATGAGCACGGGCGGGGACTCCGCCCTGTCCAGCCCTGGGTCGCTGGTGTCTCGAGCTGTACCTGGCCTGTGGTAGGCGCCCAGCAAGTGCGTGACTGATGAGTAAGCTTGTCACGGAGTCACGTCATTTCAGAATATAAAAGCAAAAACCCGTGTCTAAGTAACCGGGACTGGGAAAGACCTTTTAAATTTGTTCTCTGTTCTCGGTTAGAATTTGTCGTCTTTCCAGAGGAAGTGACGTGTGTGCCACAGGCCTGCCTGTCCTTTTCATGCAGTTAAAACTGCTCTTCGTTTAAAATGCCCTCGTTTTCCGTACCTCTGCAGTAGCTAAAATGAGAAAATGAGAACAACAGCCGTAACAAACTTCAACGGCAGTGCGGTTTCCGTTTGTCGATACTGGTTCTAGGCAGAAGCAACTCAGTGTGTCAGGCGGAGCGCCAGAGCCTAGACTCGGGAATCTTCGATGCAGCCGCGTTCCAGGTGCAGGGTACTGGCCGGGCGTTGCCTGTTTTCTTGAGCTGCAGAGTGCTGCTGTTGTCTGTCGTCCTAAGGACTGAAAAATACTTCTTCTGTTTTCAGTATAAAGATGAATATCTATTTTCGTTGCGCATTATGTGGCAAAATTTTGAACTTTTGAAAAGGCTGTCAGATTAGTCGGATCTTTTTTTGTTGGTCTCGGCTGTTGGTGAATTCCCTACATCTTCATATAAGTAATTCTGGAGGTTCACAGAGGTTTTGAAACAGTTTCCTGGATTAAATTGCACACCTATAGTTCTAACCTTATAAAAAGCTGTTTGTGTATATTGTAACTCTTGGGTTGTTTTGGTGGGGTGCTCTTATAAGCAAACCCTTCTTTTAAAGCTTAGTTGAATTAAGGGAAATCCCGTGATGAGACCATTTTAAGGAGAATAAAGTATGCAAGAACCAAAAATATTTTTCACATTCAAGTGGCTGCATCTAATATAACAAATTTCTTTTTCTTTTCTATTTTTTAAAATGTTTTATTTGTTTTTGAGACTGAAAAAGACAGCATGAGCGGGGGAGGGGTAGTGGGAGGGGGAGGGACAGAGAGAGAGGGAGACACAGAATTCTGGAGCAGGGTCCAGGCTCTGAGCTGTCCGCACAGAGCCCGATGCGGGGCTTGGACTCATGAACTGTGAGATCATATCCTGAGCCGAAGTCGGATGCTTAACTGAGCCACCCAGGCTCCCCCTCAATAACAAATTTCTAAAAACTCTTGCTTGTTCTTTGTCCGCTTTTGTCCCCTGGGCGTCTAATCCTATCAACTTTTCATCCGTGGTCCGTTAATTTTGCTTTCCTAATTTATAAATCGCTCCTGAGGATGATGCAAGGAAGGGCTGAAAACCTTCGCACAAGTTTTCTCTGCATATCTGGGTGGAGATGTGTTCAGAGGGTGCGGGTTTAGCACCTGAGAACAGGTGAGAGGCCCGGAAACAAGGAGAGGTTGGCCAGGTTCAGTTAGATCTGGTGGGGGAGCCGAGAAGGCGTGATGGAGTCGGCGCAGCCACGTGCAGAGCTGGCCTGGAACTTGTATCATATGTGGGCTGATAGGAACATCGTGAAAGGAATTACAGAGAATTGTGTTACTTCGCCTTTCGTTGGGAAATAAATCGCCCTGAAATTGGGTGGCTTTAAACAGGCCCTGTTTATTTAGGTCACAGTTAAGTTGGTTGGCAGCCTGGGCTGCCCCCCACCCCACCCCAGGTGTGTGTCCTTCGCTAGTTTCAGCTGGCCTTGCTCCTGTTAGGTCAGCTGCTCGTCAGCTTGGTGGCTTGGCTTCTGACAGTTGGCTGGATGTTGGCTGGGGACATGGGCCTCTAAGCCCGGGGTCCGTCCTCATTCGGCAGCCTAGTCGGGGCATCAGGGTTCCTAGAGCCCGAGGAGAGCTGTGGCCTGATCTCGTGGCCTGGGCGCCGACTCGAACCTCCTCACTGCTCCCATCCTGTTGGCCGAGCGGGGTGATGCAACAGTTAGGAAAATAGGCCGCACCTCTCGGCACCTCTCGACGGGAGGAGTTGCAAGCTCTTGGGTTCATTTTTCAGTCTCCCATAGAGACACTGTATCTGATTTCTTTCCCCTTTGATGCGGACATTCCTTTTGGATGTTAAATGTGCACAAGAATTTAAAGGCTTTCGAAAATTGTGCACATACCTATGGTATCTTAAATTTCTATCAGTCAGCTCTATACTTCAGGGTTTTAATGCTGTTAAGACATGTAGGGGTAGTAAAATACGTCTTCAGGTTATTTTAAAATTTTTCCATTTGAGCTAGAACGTTAAGAGATACCAGGAGTATTGCTTGAAGTCTAAGATCTTAAAGCACTAGACCTGTGTTCCTCACTCTTTCAGTTTCTATCGCAGGGATTTCTGAAGTTGCTTGCTCCCAAGGGGATTGGAGAATGCCAAGGTTTGCACCGGGTTTTGAAATGCCGAAGGAAGAGACTGTGAGCAGTGAGAGGCAGCAAGGAGTTCTCCGCAAGAGCCTTTCGCTTGCAGATAATATTTTTGCCTATTAGCACCTCCTTTCTTACGGATAATTTTGTCACAAATTATTTCATTCATTTAGTGCTTTCCCTTGGAGGATGAAAGGCCTGAGGGAAATGGAGAAGTAGGTGGAAGATGTAGGGGACATGAGAATCTAAGCCAGAATAGAGCGAGAACACCAGAGGGTTGCTTTGGTGTCTTTTGTCTCATACACAACCCTGTGCTTAGTTTCAGCTTAAATGGTGGTGCGTTAAATATAACTTAAAGATGTACCTCAGTGCTGCTTACCTATTATGCTAAATTTGGTTTGTATACGATTGGTTGTGGGATGTATTTGCAACAGAGTAAATGGGAAAATGCTCCATGAGGAGAAATCGCAGGATTTGAAACAGAAACTCCTAATGTACTGACTCACTTAAATATTCTGATGTTTCTGTCTGGAAATTTTGGGGGGTTAGTGTCTTTAAACACCCACTTGTATGTGGAATCCTTGCCCTATCTTTAACAGGGTTCTTTAGGAGAAGATATAATGAAACCTCAGTTAGTACTCTTTATCTGAAAGACATTAGAAAAGGAAGCAAGTAAAATAATGGACAGAGATGAAAAAAATGAGTGATCTCAGTAAAGTGTGTTTGCTCATTGTTCACTCCTTAAGAGAGTTCAGTGATCATTAAATACCAAACAGTCAAAGTTTCTTCTTTTTCTTTTTACTGTTTGTTTGTTTTGGCGAGATTGAGCAGGGGAGGGGTAGAGAGAGGGGAGAGAGAGAGAGAATCCCAAGCAGGCTCTGTGCTGAGAGTGCAGAGCCTGATGCGAGGTTGGATCCCATGAACTGTGAGGTCTTAACCTGAGCTGAGATCACGGGTCTGGTGCTTAATCTACTGAGCCACCCAGGTGCCCCCCAAAACGGTCAAGTTCCTAATAAAATTCTTTCATGGGATGATGAAATTAATATTCTATAACAGAAGTGTAGGTTTCAGGAGAAACCTAATCTAGAGGTGCTGACCTAAAGTTTGGTATTTTAATAGTGAATCTTGAATCTGGTCCACAAGAGACCATTGTATCTAAGAGCATAACGGTCTTACAGTCTCTGTTCCGGGACCAGAGGTGAACCTGCGTTATAGGTGTCGAATCAGTGCCGCCCGTGCAAGGGAAAACAAGCTGAGCAAAACAGCTCCTGTCCCAGACTGTACATAAAACCATTCAGTGGAAATGTACCGTTGTTTAGATTCTGTTGTTTAGATAACACGAGTACCCGTGTGAAGACAGTGAGCTGATTTTCACAGATTATATTAGCACAATCGTGTAAATTCTGCCAGTGTTTCCTTTTAAATTTTCAAATCACCAAAGGAGTTAGTATCAACGAGTTAATGCAGTGCTGCTCAGTAATACTGTCCGCATATGTAATTTTAAATATTCTAGTCACCACTAAAAAACAGGTGAAATTAATTGTAATCTATTTTATTTAATCCATCAGATTGAAAAGTGTCATTTCAGCATGAAATCAACAGAGAAGAGTACTAATGAGATTTTTACATTCTCGATTCGCATGAAGTCTTTAAATCAGTGTGTATTTTGTACTCAGGAGCACGTCTCAATTGGACTGGCCCCATTCCAGTGCCGGTCGCCACAGCAGAGGCTTAGGGATCTGTGTCGAGTTCATGGTATTAAAGAATAGTTGTTGATGCACAGCAAGGCCCAGCCACCCAGGTGAGGTGGGTGGTGGCCCTGTGTCCTTCGTGACTGGCTGGTGTGCTCTGGCTGGAAGGGGAGCGGGAGGGTTAAGTCGCTCGCTCTGCAAGTTGAGTGCAGTGCCTGTGGGATCGGATACCCTCTGCTAACGGCGCTCAGTGAGGACGTTAAAAACCCATTATGCTGGTGTTGCAGAACATTTCTTTGTCAGCGATGCTGATGGCCTCGATCTGGCATGGCTTTTAAAATATTACAGTGAAGCAATTCTTGCGATGTTAAACTAGAGTCAAAGCTGGATGGAAAACTCGTTTTGCAGCCATTTGACTCGGATTCTCTCTTGCTTTCTGTTAATGGAGGTAGGAAAACAGCCCACCGGGTCATTTCAAATTAGAACTTTGTTTTCAATTAAAAGTTGTCCAGTGACCGCTTTTATAAAATTCTGAATCCTGTGTCTTTTTTCTTCTTCTTCAGAATAAACATCTGTTATTTAATTTGCCCCCTTCAAATTGCTTTTTTGCAGGTTGGTAGAAATTCTAATTTGATTTGACCTACGAGATGTAAATCTTTCTGAAAATATGCTGTCTTAAGACAAATTTACAGTTCTTTTCCAAAGGATTTGATTAGATGAGGTCTACCATTTCCAGGTGAAAGCATCCTTTAGTGATTAACAGACAAGTTCCTGTGGGTTAACAAATCTGTTAACCTATGTAATTCAAAACCCTTGTTTTTCATCCTTCTCTATGGAATTATGGTCACTTAATGAAAAGTCCCTCTTATGTAGACTCCCTCTTTGTGTTGATTCAGTGTTCCGTTTATTCTTTCCTGAGTTAGAAAGTCATATTTTTAGATTTTGGAATTTTGTGTGTAAATTTTGGGGTGTGCGTGCTGAGATGACTTTTTGGGTCTTGTTTATTCTGGTCATGACATTCTTCATGCCATTTAAATGGACACAGACCGTTCAGACTCCTGCTGCTGTACCATCCCCGCTACCCTTGCGTAGCAGAGATCTACCTGTGTCCAGTTGGGCTTCCAACCGTTCCACATCAAAAGTTGTGAATGAAGCCTAAGTAAATATATTTGTTTTGTGCTGGCTGCTGGCCAGGAATCTGCTGAAGCAGCTGGAGGGTTTTTTTGGTTTTTTGTTTTTTAAATCCCTGGTGGGTGAACCATCACTGTGACAGGTAAATAGCGTTCCTCAATAAAGCTGGGACGCTTCCCCTACTCCCCGCTTCACTTCTGCAGGGCTGCTGAATGTAGGGATTGTCTTGCCAGGGACCTCACTGATGAGGTCACAGCCTGGTCTGCTGAAAACAGAGCTGCCCTGGGGCCATCTCACTGCAGGGGGTTTGCTGAAATCCTGTGAAAGGGCCACGTGGGGGTCTCGACTATTAGCTTGTGAACAGGAATCCCTTCAGGCAGCAGAGCACGTAGTAAGGACCTATTAACTTCTTCAGGATTCTCTGCGAATTGAAAAGCACTTGGGAGCGAAGGAATAATAAAAGGAAATTGTTGCCAAAGCCACTGGCGGTGCATCCTGCCATATCTCTGTGGGTGCATCCTTTTAGCAACAGATTTATTTCCTGCTGGGGAGTCTGTTAGCTTTAGAAGTCCCCCTAAAGGTCACGGAAGGGGAGTTTGAAAATGATGATAGAATGTTGATTTTTTTTTTAATTCGAAGAGTTCTCTCTTACAGCATTTGGGAAAAATGGGCAGAGACCTAACCCACATTTGAAAATGAGCTTTATTTTCCGATAAAATAATATAGCACCTTGTAGAAGTCTAGGAAAATGGAGACTAAAGAAAAAACTTATTAAAATTCTACTGCCGAGAGCGCCATTGAAGTTTTGCTAACTTGCATGTGTACGTGCACACCCATTCACCCTCTACAGGTACTGGATTAAAGAAAATAATTATATAGCGCATATGTATTATTGATGGCCTTTTAACATATTCACAGCTTTTTAGGATTCTTAAGTTCTCTTACAGAAGGTGATTTTTGATTACATGGGATGCCATCAGACAGATAAACTCTAATACGTATAATAACACTCAGTTTTAGAACATTTAAATCATTTCCTTACTGGTGTATTTCTGTTTTGCCCTCGCATAAATTTCAGGAAGTAGAATTACTGGGTCAAAGAAAATAAAAATTTTAAAAGCATTCTGATTCAAAACAAGTTGCCACATTTTCATCCAGAAAGAAAAGTCTCACTAGCAGTTTTGAGAGTGTTCATCTCTGCCTTCTTGCTGCCACTAACTGTTTGGATTTAAAAACAGAAACCGAAAACACGCCAGTATATTACTGGTGGAAAAACAGTTCATTCAGGGAACTATCATAATTGAAATGGTGATTGTTAGTTTTGTGTCTGGTTATATGTTTGAAAATTCTTAATTTTTGTATACACCAACTTTCTGAGACCTTATTCTGATTCACTCAGCTTCTTTGGATCTTTGTCCCCAGTGACCTCTTGAGGCTTATTTCTTTAATTTGTCTTCTTTAAAAAAAAAATGGGTGTTTCCTGAGTGCCAGATGAAGGTCCTGGGGTGGGGGGAGCCTCCAAAAAGGGGGCTTTTTGTTTTCACTTCATTAGCTGCTGTTTATAAAAGCCTCTGTTTAGTATGAATTTCTAATTTTAGCTGCTGTGAGGGTTTCCAGATAATAAATGTGATTGAAAATGGGAATAAGAGGTACATACATGTTTATTTATAAAATAAGTCATGGAGATGAAAAGCACAACGTAGGGAATAGAACCAGTAATACCTTAATAACGTCCGATGGTAACAGTGACTGCCTAACTGTGGTTGAGCACTGAGTAATATTTAGAATTGTTGAATTTAGAATTGTAGGGTTGTTGTGCACCTGACACTAATATATAACATTATACGTTAACTACACTTCACTCATTTAAAAAAAACAGTGACCTTAGTGTTGCAACCAACAATACAGGTTGTCCTCTGTTTCTTCCCTAAGTGGTGCTTGTAGATTGAGTGGCCAACCTGAGTCCATAGCTCATATATACGCAGCAGCATAGTGATTGAATTAAGACAAATTATCTTATTCATGGGATGATCTCAGAAAAATTATCAAAGATCTTTTATCAAGCAAGAAGCAGTTCTTGACAGCTGTTAACTCCAGAATCAAGGAAAGGATATGAGCAGATACAGATTTCTGTTAAAAACATGACTGGGCAAAGAGCAATTTTAAAAACAACACCACAGTAATAAAGTTTTAGTTGATTTAGACAATGAATCTAAGAATCAAATATTAAAATTATAATATAGGCCCAGATATTATGAGGTTAATACATTGATTTTAAATATACTGAGGTGATTTTATTGAGCCCTCAGAAAAAGGAATGCTCATTCAGAATTCCACTGGTGTTTTTTGTTTGCTTCATATTACATACTCGTAGTTGCAGTAACTCACAAAAACTCTTTCAGAGTCTAATTTACTAGTAAACTGATCAAAATGGGAGGAAGTGCGCAGGGAAAAAATCTCTACGTGGTTTCTTCAGAATTTGGGTGGAGAAGAAAATTCACAAATAATTATGGTACACAAACTTTCTGCCTTACTTGCCTTGGGGGACTCTTTCTAAAGGCGGCATACCGAATGGATGCATCTTTAATCATCTGGAAGTAAGAAATCCATTATTTTTCTAAACCAGACAGTGGTTGTCTGTTTTAATGGGACAGTTGGTTGATTACAGCTCTTCAGGGCTTTATTCCCCAGTGCTTACTTCCTGTACATATTTGAATTCAAGCTTTAGGGATTGTTAAAAGTGAGTCAGAGAGTCAAAGAATTTAGAGTAGGGATTTGATTAATTTTAGTTTTTTGTCACATTACAATTAGACTGTTTAACTCAGGGAAGTGGATTTCCTTATAGCAGATTCCCCCAACCTGGGTGCTTCGTAACGGACTGCTGTCTGTAGATACAGAAAGTGAACTTGGGTGTGTTTGTGGTCCAGTCTCCCTGTCTACCTACCTGCCAGATAGAACTGAGACTTCAGGGTCGCCAGGGTGTTCTTTTTTTAGTAGCGAGCGTCCTGCTGCTTGCCTAAGTCGAAGGGAATAAAGTAGTCTCTTGGAGAAGCGAACAAAAAGTCTTCCCTGTTTTTTTAAAGCAACCAAATGTAGGTTGGCTTTATGGAAATTGGAGATCTGTTTTAATTACAGAATCCCACATATAGAAAGCGTTATTCAGGATGAAAATTACTGGCTAAATGCTTCAAATAAGTTAAAGAAAAGAGCCTCCAAGATGTACTCAAAGGAAAAGTTAACTGGAGTGAAAAAAAAAACGTTGAATGCATAATCCTTAGCTGAGGAGTAATTAGAAACACTATAGCGATCTAGGCCTGTGTTTGCAGGTTGTAAATCTGTCATTTTAAGAAAATCTCAATGAGGATTTTTCATTTGAAGTAAAATTTTAGGCCTTCGTGTATGTTGTGTTCTTACTGAAAAATAGGGAAGTTTGGCTTTCCTATTAAATTTTCTCATTGTAGTGGTTTTGTAATGCCCTCTGATTGCAGTTCCGCACACTCTCAGCTATTCGAAATTTTATTTAAGGACACAGAAATGCTTCATTACAGCTTATTCATTCATGAAATGTAAGGCTCCTTCTTGCCGTCTCTGCGAAAGTGCCTTTGCCTTCTTGGAACGCTTTGTTTGCTCTGAGGGTAATGCCCTTGGAGTGCCCTTCCTGTGAGCAAGGAAAGGTGAGGTGAGCACAGTCAGGCCGGCTAAGATGGCGAATGGGCTTCGAGGCTCGTCGCCCGCATTTTGGTGGAGACTGTGGCTATCTACTCTGTATTTTTGCCCAAGGGAGTGGGACACTGGTTGACTTTCTTCCTTTTAGATACCATGTTTCATGCACAGATGGGGCTTGCTTGCTGAATTTCTGAAATTCAGGGCTTGATTTTGGACCTAAAAGAAGTTGCCAAAAATAATAAGAGATGGACACTTTCAGTTCAAACTGAATGCCTAATGGTAAATGAAAACCATGCCACTTATGTTTAATATGTTACACCACCCTTTTAGTTTAGATTTGTTACGTTTTTGTTTTGTTACCCTGTTTGAATTAGTTATCCGAAAGTGTTTCACTGTGCTGCAATTCATACTGGTGGGGTCTAAGGACGTGATTTTTTTTTTTCTTCCTCCTCCTGTTAACCCTAAAGTTAACGATTAACACGTGGCCATTGACTTGTGAAGGGAATATTGATTGCTTTGGAAAATACATGGCAATTATTTAAAGTTTCCCAAAGAAGTTTCATTCCATCCTGTTGAAAGTAGGCCAAGTGTCAGTTCTGTTTTCTGTGTGTTGGAATGTTCAGGTGTGGAAGGCAGGCTCATTCTTCTCAGGAGGAAGCGCAGTCAACAGGTAGCCGGCGACTCTTGTATGAGAGCCAGCAGGAAGTTTGCAAAAGCACTTTCTCCCGCTCACAGCCGGGCCTGGCCTTTCCACAGACTCACTGCAGTGTAAGCACGAAGCACTGACATGTCCTGTGCTGTGGGACCTCCGTCGGGGGTGGGTGGGGCATAGTGTAATTGGAGAGGAGGTTCGGTCCAGACCACCCTTTAAAAAAAGTGTAATTAAAAACACCTTTTCAAAATTTGTTTTTTTAGAAGATAATGATGTTGTTTATTATCATCAAATACCCATAGTTCGTAATGACCTAATGGAGTGGGTAGATAGGGCTCATATGGAATGAGGAATTTCTTATAGATTTAATGCATTCTTAAATACAAATAACATGATGAATTCTAGCTTATTTTCTTAGGTAGGTAAGCCTATATCTATAGTTTACTGAACTATTAATTTGCTTATTTAATCATTTGCTTAAGAGAATTACAGAACGCCTATGTGTTAGTGCAGTGGAATTAATTAAGTAGTAATCTTACTGTGCTATAAAAACTACAGGAAAATAGAGTTTTATTAAATTTCATATGCAATATTTTGTGATGAAGAAAATTTTTTTTTTAATGTTTGCTTTTGAGAGAGAAAGAGGGAAAGAGAGAAGAGCGAGACTCCCAAGCAGGTTCCACGCTGTCCTGTGTGGATTTTCTGTCCCCTTCTCTCTCTGCCCCCTTCCCTGCTTGCTCACTTTCTCTCTCTCTCTCAAACATAAATCTGAAAAAAAAAAGAAAGAAAGAAAGAAAGAAAGAAAGAAAGAAAGACAAAGAAAGAAAGAAAGACAAGGAAAGAAAATAAAGAAAATGGAGTTCAGGGAAGGACTTCCAAGGAGGAAATGTAAGCTGGGACTTGAGGGTAATGTTTGATCCTAGGGAAGGGCGGCCCCCCACATCAAAGCAGCCTGTAAGGCCAGAAGTCAGGGGGAGGTAGGGGAGACAGGCAGGGACCGGGACTGAAGGTGAATGGCGGGGGCACAGGGCAGGCAGTCCCAGGGAAGGGAGTAGGCAGCCCTGCCCTCGTGGGCACAGCTCGTCTCCCTCTGGCTTGCCGTAGGTGCCCCCCTTCTGTTTTCCCGCCGGGGTCTTGCTGCCCCACCAGCCTGCTGCCAGTGTGTTTCCCAGCCCAGGCTTGACACTTGGCTCCTCGAGGACCCTTGTGATAGTGGGTGACCGCTGGTGACCAGGAGAAAGGAAGGAAAAGGCTCTTCTATTTTTCTTTCCTTTTAAATGTTTATTTTTGAGAGACAGAGACAGAGTGCAAGTGGGGAAGGGGCAGAGAGAGAGAGAGAGGGAGACATAGAATCCGAAGCAGGCTCCAGACTCTGAGCTATCAGCACCGAGTCCTATGCAGGACTTGAACCCCACGAACTGTGAGATCATGACCTGAGCCGAAGTCGGATGTTTAACTGACTGAGCCACCCGGGCGCCCGCTCCTCTATTTTGCTTACCTGTCCTGTCAGTTTTAATGGTTTGCCAAACCAGTTTTCCTCTTTGATAATAGACTTTCTTTGGAACGTAAACCCCTGGGTAAGAGTGCTGTTTTTAAGTACTTTTAAAGGAAATCATTAAAAGCCAATTCTTTTCTCTCAGACAAATGTGTTTTGTTTCAAAACAGTCTTTACGTGTATAGGTCCTAAAACGTCTTGCGTTAGAAATACTTACAATTTTTAGCAGCTCAGAAGGTAGGTTACTGATATGTTGGAAAAAAAAAAAAAAAAAATCTTGGGACGTGTGTGCTGCATGAATCTTGGGTGGGAACCTGGGTCTTGAACCTGGGTGGCAATCTTAGGTTTTCTTCCCAGATCTCAGATAAGGAGCCCTCTAACGTTCATCACCTCCATGTGATAGAGTTTTGCACCTGTGGTGACTGAGGGTTAACTGGTACATAGGTACAAGTTTGTGCTTTAAAAATGTTTTTTTAAATCATGGTACATTCGAGCAACTTCTCTTGCACTTGGTTAGTTTTAACTGCTAAATCTGTAACAACTACTGAAACTTTGCTGAAATTTGATCAAAATTTGATGAAAATAAGTGGGAAAGGAGATCGTATCGGGGGCAAAGACATAGAATGTTCTTTCTTTGCTCCCAAAATTTCTAATTTGATTCTTCCTGCTATCATGCTATATTTGAAAATGGGACTTTATAATGTCTCATAAAAGTCACTCTGTACTCTCTTGGAGAGCTTATGACCGATCTCAAAGGCCACCCGATCACGATTGATGCGCGCTGTGCACGTGTAACATGTTGTACTGTCGCTGGAAATTATTTATTTATGTGTCTATTCGAAAATCTCGCCACAGCGGTCTAAATTTCTTTTGCTCTGCAATATTCAGTTCAGAACGCTTAGGGGTATTTTAGTCACTTGTTCTTTAAGTGACTGCGATAGTTCTGTTTCAGACCCTGCCTCATCATAACGGGGTTTCTGTTAGCCAGTGGTTCTCCAGAGTAAGAGTAGCATCCTTGTAAGTACAGAGGTTAGGGATGCAGGTGTTACATACACTTGCGGTTAGAATCTTCCTAAATCTTGACTTTGCTTTAGTTTCTCAAGGATCACAGTAAATTATTAGCAGTAATTACCTTTATTTTTATTCTAATCACTTAGTCCTTATAATACATCTATTTTCCTCATTTTATACGTGAGGAAATGGAGGCATAACTTAAGTTCGGAGTTCTTACAGGACTGGATTTGGCAGCGGATTGGATATTTAAAGTAACTGAAAGCTGCTTCTAAATTATACCTCTTACATTTGTAAAATAATTTGAATTTTTAAAACTTAAAAACTGCTTTGTAGTTAAAATGCAATTTAATAGAGAATTTTTTTTTTAATTAAAAATGAAGAACAGCGCTTCTTTGGAGTATAGGAAAAGGGAGGAGGGGTTTTGTATTTGCTTCAACTCGTGTTCAGTTCATGTCAAACATACCTTCCTTTTGGCTTAGCTGAACTTGGTCTTAGGTTTTGTTTTAAGAAAATAAATAGGCGCAGTTTTCCGTATTTAGAATCTGTTTTATAGAAGCCTAAACAAACCTCAGAAAAGGAAAACTTGCTCTTTACCAGCCTCGTGCATTCTAGGACTCCGGAGACAACTGTCTCTTTTGGAAAGAGCTGTGTTTACACAGTGGCCAGCGTAATACTCGACTGTAGCGGAGGAATCTCATTCCTTTCCTTCTTTAGCCAGGCAGCGCTGGAAGGAGTTCGGCTGAGGCGGAGTCATTTCAACTGACATTTGAATCACTGAATAGCGCCTTGTCTTCTTCACGCTAAGACGTACTTTGCAATACAAATGTTTCAGGCAGCTGTTCCTGGGCTTACGGAAACCTGTAAGGCAGTCTTTACTTTGAAAGGTTGCTTTTACATTTCTGAAATTTCTTAACTTCTGTTGAATACACTTTGGAATAATCCTCTATACGTGTAGGTTTAAAAAAATAATTTTATGCAATGCGTATGTATTTCTTGTGGAAAAATTGGTTGGAGAATATTAACAAAAAAATTCACTCGTCCCTGTAGCCCCCCTGGTGCTAAAAATGGAATTATATGTCCTATTTTGTTTTAAGTTTAGAGAGAGAGAGAGAGAGAGAGAGAGAAAGTATGTGGCAGGGGGGCAGGGTGGGGAAGGGCAGAGAATTCCAAGCAGGCTCCGTGCCGACAGTGGATGTCAGGGAACCCTGAGATCACGACCTGAGCCAAAGTCAAGAATTGGACACTTAACTGACTGAGCCACCTAGGTGCTCCTGTTACAATCTATATTTTTTTAATTACCTAATTACATGTTGCATCATGAAGTTCAGGCAGGGACTCATAAACCCAAGAAAAGATTTATTTGACCTTTATGTGAAAAATATTTATAAAATAAATGGAAAATATTAAGTAGTTGTTAAATTTTTACGTTGCCCTTCTCAAATACTTGTGCTTTCTTCCCCTTCTGTCTCCAGCGTTGCACGGAATAAATTCCTCTTCTATCTGACTGTCTTTCCCACAAGACCCTGCTTTACTACTCTTGGTTTCTTTAGCACCTCATACCATGCTTGGCAAACAGTAGGAACCCTCTGTGTGTTGACTGAATTAAAGAAGGTGTAAGTCAGTCATGCCAGTTTCAAGATTAATTTCTAGGCAAGATCCAGGCCACTATAAGCAACATAAAATCATTTTTTTTAATGTTTTTATTTTATTTTTGAGAGACCTAGAGACAGAGCGTGAGCAAGGGAGGGGCAGAGAGAGACGGAGATACAGAATCTGAAGCAGGCTCCAGGCTCTGAGCCATCAGCACAGAGTCCGACGCGGGGCTCGAACTCACTGACAGTGAGATCATGACCTGAGCTGAAGTCGGCCGCTTAACCGACTGAGCCACCCAGGCGCCCCCATAAAATCATTTTTAATGAAGAGGAAAACATAGGATGAAGTTTTAAAAAATGTGTTTTATAAATATTAGGACTAGATAAAAAGTCACAGAGAGTTCTTTTCCAAAGAGGAGTGATCCTTAAAATACCAGTTTTTACCTGACACAGAACTTGACAACTGGCTTAGCATTTAGAGTTCTGGATCTGCCCCCCACCACTCAGTATTTAACTGCATTCCCAGCTCAAATTAGGATACTCTCCCAGTGATCTTCAGTATTCTAGAATGCCTTACATACCACCTATTGTGATCCATGTAATATAAATTTAGTCTGAACTTTATGTAGCAAGAAGGAAAATACAGTTGACCCCTGAACAGTGTGAGGATTAGGAGTGCTAACCACTCCCCTCACAGTTGAAAATCCGCATGTAACTTGACTTCCCTAAAACTTGACTACTAATAGTCTACTGTTGACCAACCCTTACTGATGACATAAATAGTCAATTTAACACATAGTTTGTGTGCTGCGTGTATTATGTATGGATTTCTTGCAGTAAAGTACCCTAGAGAAACAAAAATGGTAAGAAAATCCTCAGGAAGGGAAAATACGTTTACGGCGCTATATTGCATTTGCTGAAAAAGATCCACGTATAAGTGGGGAGCCGTGCGTTTCCGTGTCGTTCAAAGGTCATCTGCGTGCAGACTTTCTGAATACAGAGCAGTGTTGGATCCTGTTTTTGTGACCTTTTCCTTTTTGATCCTGAACTTAGATGGGATTTTCGAACTTTGAGTAGAGGTCTGTTTGGCCCACATTTCGTTGAGTTTATGCTTTTTAAATCCTATCATTCCTCTTGCATGGCCAATGCTGGTCAACTTTTGCTATGTGTTAGTTTTTGTTTTCATTAATAGTGATAGATTAATGAAGGTCACCGACACAGGCTTGCAAGGGAGTCGGACGTCATTTGTTGAATCACAGCCCTGCTACCCCATAGGAGTACGAAAAGCAGAGGAAGGGACTCTGTTGCAAAGGAATTTGGGCTCTGGAGCTGGTTGTCCAGGCTTTGGATTTTTCTTCTCTGCAACTAGTTGGATAACTCCAGGCAATTTACTTTTGAGGCTTAAACAAGTTATTATGTGTAAGTTCTGTGACGGCTAACTGGTGAGAGAACTCACTGATGAACTCAGTGATTAAGGTCTTCCTCTTACGGTGAGTTAATGCCTGGAACGGGAGAGCCTTGCGTCTGGAGCATGAGGAAAGACCACCGAGCTGACGGGGGTAACTGTGGGGGTTAAATATGCAGCATACGTAAAGCACCTGCTGAGTGTGCGTCCAGGAAATATAACGTGGAAAGAATAATCAACTTTGAATTCGTACAGCTTCTAACACAGAGAACAGACTGGGAGGACCATCGCCTTCAGCATACGAACTACATACATCCTTTGAATTTTAGTTCCTCCGAAGGCCGTCTCTCCTACATACTTTTATCCAGTTAGTATGTATTCACATGATACTTTTGAGACCCAGGGATGATCCTCTTTACAAGAGCTTATCCACGGAAGCCCTCAGTAACAAATCTGATGATTCTGACGTGGAAATCAGAGCTCGGAATCCTTTCTCAACAAAGCATGAAAACACGGTTTAGCAGAACTCGCCATGGGACTGACTCTTGGCAAAGCTGAAAAAATAAATCCTTGGACTTGAAACGTGATGCTTAAAATCTGATTATGAACTTAATTAATACGTTTTAGTAAGTTTGCAAGTCAGAAAGCTTCCTCGGCTAATTTTAAAGTTATTGCAACAATTTTAATGGAAAGAGTTGATAGATCTCCGTTTTAATTAAGATGATGTAAATACGCAGTTTACATAATGAAAAAACAGATTGGCAGTTACTGCAGAAAGAGCTTTCCCTTTAATCATTAATTTATGACCTAACTCTGGGGAATATACTTTTAGAATTTCTAGACCTAAAGCTTTGTGAGTAGTATCCTATATAAATACTTTTGAATTTTAGTTGTTGAAACTGTCAGACTGTCCATTGTTACACATCCGTTTAGATGAAATGAAACCGTTAAATACTTAGAAATGAAAGTATATCTAAAAATATAATCGAAAAGTAACATATGAAGGTTGTACTAGCAAAACTTCTGCAGGACTCCTGGTACTTAACGTCTCGTCATTTTTCACGTGCATTTTAAATACGGCCTGACAGTCGTCGTTACAGAAATTTAAAAATGAAAACAATTTGGTTCATTGATTTGGTTTTCTTTATTGTCCCTCCATTACCTCGTTCGTTTGTAGACCTTTATTTTTCCCTGCACGCGTAATTGTGTATGTGTCTGTGTTTTTTATTTTTAAAACAGAACTAAACAGAACCAAGGTCGTACTTTATTTACCTCATAAAGATTTCTTTCTCATTTGTTTGCTTAATTTGTAGGTCACTGACATTCTGTGTAATTAATATACATATCTTTTTTTAAAGCCGTATAATGTGTACTCTTATATATTATGCTAGGTTCCTTTTTCTCCTGAAACTACGGAATGTGCTTAGTGTCTTAATGGCAGAGAACAATAAAACTTTTGTAGCATCTGATACTTCACCTAGATCCCCAAATGTTGTGAAGACAGCAAAACCACATTTTTTTTTCAGTCTGGTCATTATATTCGATTGAAGCCAGGACTTTTTTCTCTGGAAACTGCAGGCTGTGCTCAGTTGCTTTCATGCTTCCCTCTAATTAGAGATGCCAGAGACAGGAGGTGCTACAGCATGGTGATCTGAAGCCAGTCTCTTTGGGATTGAATCCTCGTTGCCCACGAGCAAGCTGACTCTGGGCAAGTTGTTAACACTCTCTCCTGCCCTGTGAAATAGGGTTGATCTTAATACCTAGGACTTAGAGCTGCTGTACAGATTAAATGAGTTAATATATGAGAAGTGTTTAAAGTAGTGTCCGGCACGTCACCAACTCTGTGTATGTGTTCGCGGTTATAATATTATCATCAGCAGCATCATTAACGTTTCGCCGACCCTGCTGTGATCTCAACCACAAACGGCTTCTCCTCAAATGACGCAGCACATCATTGGTTTTGAAAGATCAGGTCATGATAGTAATCAGTGCCCTGTCTTTAGTTAAACCGAAAAGATAATCATTTGACATGACTTACTTGGTTTTTAGCTGTAAGAGGGCAGAGAGGTATTTATCAAACTGTTCCGTGTACTAGTATACTGCCTCACAGTTTGCTTGTTCCATGAGGGATGCTGTTTATTTTACTTATTTTGACCTTTTTTCTTATCATCAAAAGCATGGGAGATTTACTTTGTGTGGTCTCAAGCATTTAAAAATTTGATTTACAGAGCCGTCTGGCTGGCTCAGTCATTAGAGCTTGCAACTCCTGATCTTGGAGTCATGAGTCAAGCCCCAAGTTGGGTGTAGAGTTTCTTAAAAAAACCTGAGGGGCTCCTGGGCGGCTCATTCATTTGAGTGTCCAGCTCTTGATTTTGCCTCAGGTCATGATCTTAGGATTGTGGGATTGAGCCCCTCATTGGGCTCTAGGCTGAGTGGAGCCTGTTTAAGAGTTTCTCTCTCTCTCTCTCTCTCTCTCTCTCTCTCTCTCTCTCTCTCTTCCTCCTCTGCCTCTCTCCCCTGCTCACTCACTCTCTCTCTCTCTCTCTCTATAACATTTTATTTTTATTTTCTTTTAATGTTTATTTTTGAGACAGAGAGAGACAGAGCATGAGTGGGGGAGGGGTAGTAAGAGGTGGGGTGGGAACAGAATTGGAAGCAGGCTTCAGGCTCTGAGCTGTTAGCACAGAGCCTGACGCGGGGCTGTAACTCATAAGCCGTGAGATCATGACCTAAGCTGAAATCGGACGCTTAACCTACTGCCTAGGCACCCCTCTCTATAAATTTTTTTTTAATTTGATTTACATACACACACACACACACACACACACACACACACCTATGTATATATGTATGTGTGTGTGTGTGTATATATATATGTAATTTACTTTTTAATGAAAATGAGATAAATTCAGAAAAGTTTCATCACTTAAAGAAGGAAATAAATTTAAATACTTTTGCAGAAAAATTGAGCAGATAGTACAGAGTTTCCATATAGCCCCTACCCCTACACAGTTTCCCCATTAACATCTGACAGTAGTACATCTGTGATAATTAATGAGCCAATATTGATACATTCTTATTAACTAGAGCCTGCAGTTCGCTCATGTTTCCTTAGCTTTTTCCTAATGTGCTTTTTCTGGTCTAGGATCCCTGCAGTCTCCTGCATTATATTTAATCATCCTGTCTCCCCTGGCTCCTTCGGCTGGGAATGTTTCTCAGACTTACCTTGTCGATACTGGACTTCTCTTTCAACACAGGCTTGACAAGCACCCACTATCTGCCTGGCAAAATATCCCTGCTGCCCCGAACGCGTTGATATTTTAATCGGGAAATCATAGTCTACTTTTTAAATGCAATCTCAGAGCAGAATGTCTTGTAGCAGGTTAATATTTAATATGACAACTATGAAACTTCTGACTTTTCCATAATTAGCAGGAAAAAATTAATCCTTTGAGTAACCTTTGTGGCTTAATGGCAGGCCCATAGGTATTGCATCTCTAGTGTGTAGAATGTATCAGAGTAGTTTTTATATTTGAGAAAACATTTATCTCCAGAAGAGTTATTCCGTATATGATGAGACTACAGAACTGGAGGAAGGGGTAGTCAGTCATTTATTGCCTGTAGGGAAAATATTATCCCAAACTCTATTTTGCGTTTTAAGTTTTTCTTGCGATTGACTAACGAGGCTTTTCATACAATTGCTGACCTAAGTTTGGGTCCAGAAAAAAAAAAAACAATACATGATGATAAGTATTTCTGAGTTTGAGTAGCTGAAGAATCTGAACTAGCAAGGTTTTGTTGAAACTTCGGCACTGGGGCTGGATAAGGGGCCAAGATCTGTTCAACAAAGACAATAGGAAAATTCCAGGGAGGAACATGTTCTGTGGCCATGGAAATTGAGTTAGTGAAATGAGTTTTGGCAGTATAGTGGCTACATAGAATTTTACTTGTGCCTTAAAAATTGCTGTGCTGAACGCATCCTGTCCCACCTCTGTTATATTCAAGTCGACGGCATCGTTAGCCCTCAGTGGTGGGTAGTAGGAATTAATTATTCTTGGAAACCCTTCTCTGGGACCATCAACTGGAGCAGCTAAACTGTACCGTGTACCCTTTTTGTGTTAACTCCTTTTTAATGTTTTTTATTTATTTTTGAGACAGAGAGCATGAGTGGGGGAGGGGCAGAGAGAGACACAAGCACACACAATCCAAAGCAGGCTCCAGGCTCTGAGCTGTCAGTGGGGCTCGAACCCACAAACTGTGTGATCATGATCTGAGCCGAAGTTGGACGCTTAACCAACTGAGCCACCCAGGCATTGTACCTTGTACCGCTTGAATAACCTGACTGTGGAAGGACAGCATCAGTACCTGTCTAATTATTGTACGTGGAAAATCACGAATCTCCTAGAAGGACATTTTGCTGTGAGCTGGATTTTCAGCCACATTGGCCAAGCTCTTTTGTAACAATTACATTGTATTTTTTTTCCCCTTTCAGTCTAGTTTCCACTGTATGCACATTTAAAGTCAGTTTCCATAGTGACATCTGGTGGTGGCTTTGCAATCCTAGAGAGTATGTTTGGAATGATAAATATTTTTACTTTAATAGCATCAGATTTCCGGCTTCTTTCAAATTTTTCAGCTTATTAACAACTTTTCTTGAAAATGTCTTCATTGTATTCTTGAGGTTAGAAAGCTAGTCATTTATTGCTTCTGTCATGTTTCATTAAAGCAAAGGAATGATTCCTTGTAACATTGCTGGGTGGTGCATAGAACAGGCTTGTCTAAACTTGTCTCCCTACTCAAAATATGCATCTCCGGATCAGGAAGCAGCACCCCTACCTTGTCTACTTCTTCTGTACCATAACCTCGTGATGAGAAATAGCAGAAAGGTCATTCTCCTGTTACCCTGCTCACTGGCATTTTCTCTCAGAGCATCGAAATCTCCTCGTCTGGCTGGAGGAAGTTCTGTGGAAAATCCGGGCTACCGCTTCTTTCCCAGCCTGGGCTTGCGGATCGTTTAGTTGCATGGTGTTGTTGTGCTCTCGGAAAGTGAAAGTGGAAACGAAAAATAGGAGCAACGGTGGCAGAGAAAGCAGGGGAGAAGTTCGAAGACAGGCGGAAGGCCACCGCGCAAGAGTGTGTGTGTGGACGTACACGTCTGCCCAATAAGTGCAGTACTGTCGTGGTATTCGTTAACGAGAAGCGTCTGAACAACTAGGTTTAATGTTTAAGATTTTTGTTTGTTTCTTAGAGATTCGTTTCAGGAAAAGGGAATTTAGAAACAAGTGGGGAAAAGTCGTTTGTGGAAGTTGGTAGAGGGTCATGGATAGAAGTAGGAGTGAAGTGGTGTTTTGGGGATGGACACAGTGGACTCACTCCCGGTGCTGGCCAGGAGGCTTAGTTGTTGTTTGCTGGTGTCAAAGATAGAGACTTGAGGTCCTCGAGTGGAAATTTGAAGATTTCTCTTTTATGAATGAAGGTACTACTGAAGTTATAGAAGAAATCCATCTGCCCATGCCGTCTGTGGCTACAGGAAGGACTTGGTGGAGAAAGGTGACAAAGGGTACAAATATGGACACCATGACTCGAAGAGTGGGCACTGGTTGTGGTTAGACTTCCAGGCAGAGGTCAAGACCCCTGTAAAGAATGATCAGTTCTAATGAGCCCACTTGACCGAGGACGTGCCTGACTCTTTCTGGATTCTAAACTCTGTACCAGTTTAGCTTCCTTAAACTTGGGCAAATGCTTTCAACTTTCTTTAAAAACGGGGGAGTTGAACTGCTGGATTGCTAAGGAGTTTTCTAGTCTATAGCTGTGATTTTGAGATCGCCAAGGCTACATCTACTCCTTCTGTATTCTCTGCACTACTCCCAGCCATGGGAGCGGTCACTCCTGGACCACTGGTCTGCTCTCCCCGGATTCAAGATGGCGCTCAGTGCAGCGCTTTACGCCTGCCTCAGAACTTTCTGCCCGGGGCTGTATCTTGTGACTGAGCAGACAGATGAGCCAGCAGAGCATAAAATAATTTTGCATACGTACGATCTCTTCCCACCTACTTTTTGTGCTTTTAAAATAGTGCTTAGAATTACAATCAGCAGTAGAATAGTACTTAGGCACTACAGCCTGAACTTCTGTGACCAAGCAGAATCCTTGAATCTTCTTTTATTGTCCTTCAAGTGTGGGGGAGGCTCTTATTTAAGCAGTAGAAAACCTGTAGCCTCTCATCATGGCCTCAGCCTCTCATGATCCCCAGTATCCTTGGTGCTTTGGAGCTGTGATCAAGGCAGTCCAGCCTGTGGTGAAGACCGGAGTTCTGGAGTCCGTCTGCCTGTCTGACTGAGACCCTACTTCCACCTCCTAACTGTGTTTCTGAGCCACTCTAAGGCTCGGCTAGTTCGTTCTCTTTCTCATTTGTGAGGCTGAGATGAACATCATACAGTCTGTCTGTGTCCTGTAAGTGACTTCATGCATGCGAAGCACCTAGTGAAGCCCTTTGTATACTTGTGTTATTGTCCATACAGTAAACCGGCTTGAATGATTTTGAATTCGAGCATTTGGTTAGAAGAGATGACTCAGTATGCCCTCCTTCCTCTTCGCAGTCAGAAATCCAGTTATCATTTATCTCTGAGCTGTATTAAATCTTTTTTTTTTTTACAAGAATGTAATAATTAAAATACATGAAAACATAAACATCTTAGCAATCACTATATGATATAAATATATACAGTCCTTGAAGTCATGAAATAAGAACACCTGAGCATCCCACTATGCATATTTAATATTTTGATTGCTGGGGCACCTGGGTGGCTCAGTCGGCTAAGCATCCAAATTTTGCTCTTGGCTCAGGACGCAATCTCACAGTTCATGGGTTCAAACCCTGCACCAGGATCTGCGCTTATGGCATGGAGCTTACTTGGGGTTCTCTCTCTCCCTCTCTCTGCTCCTCTTCCTCTTGTGCTCGGGTCCATGTGTGGGTGCTCATGCGCCCTCTCTCTCAATTAAAAAAAGTTTTTTGTTGACTACACTTTTGTCATACTAGCCCTAAGACTGATGGCATTTTGTTGGCACTGACATCAAAGATTCACACTGTTTGAACTCCAGCTCAGGCTTTTACGTTACTCTGGTCCTGGGAAAGTTCCTCATCTCTTAATCTTAGTTTTTCCTCTGTGGTATGGGGCTAATAACACCACGTATGTAGTCAGCGAGGATATAAAGACTAAGGTAGTGCGTGTAAGATGGCATAGTGCCTGGCATATAGTAAACACTGAACAGTTGTTTCTGTAATTATCACTGTTGTTAAATGCCTACACATCTCATTTAGAGGGGCCCAATTCTACAAAGTGGACAGCAGCATGAATTATTTGAGTATCAGAACCAGAAAGAGGTGAGTTATAAGTACCACGTACCTGTCTTCTTGAAATTTGCTAATACGTCACCTGTCAAATGAATTACGTGACATTTTACTGGCAGAGTACGGGAGGAACATAGGTACACTCGTTTCTTAGTATTTAGTCCTAGTAGAGAAAACATTCTGTTATTCCCTGACTTCCTTTGCTCCCCTTGATGAAAAAGAAAAACTGGAAAAGATTATTTTCCCTTGGTCATTAAGCACCCACTTCTTTCAGACCAAAAACAGGTAGACTTTTACTAATTTAGTGGACAGATTGAGTAAGCATAGACTATGTTGGGACCAGACAAAAAGGAAAACATGTGGAATTTATCTGACAGTTGTCTCTGTTGCATCGAGAGACCATTTATCTCTCTCTCTCTTTTTAAAATGTTTGTTTACTTTTGAGGTGGAGGACAGAGAGAGGGAGACACAGAATCCGAAGCAGGCTCCGGGCTCTGAGCTGTCAGCACAGAGCCCGGCACGGGGCTCGAACATGTGAACTGCGAGATTGTCACCTGAACTGAGGTTGGATGCTCAACCAACTGAGCCACCTAGGCGCCCTGGTTCCTTTTTATTTGAGACTTGCGAGGCTTTGTTCATTATTTCTAGGACTATATCAGATCCATTTCGAAGGTTTGCTAAGAACCATTGAAACAGTTGTAAACAATTATAATGCTTTCCGAATAGTGATGCTCATTTCCGAATAGTGATGCTCATTTCTGAATAGTGACGCTCATTTCTGAATAGTGACGCTCATTTCCGAATAGTGATGCTCATTTCTGAATAGTGATGCTCATTTCCGAATAGTGACGCTCATTTCCGAATAGTGATGCTCATTTCTGAATAGTGACGCTCATTTCGTGATCATCTCCTTCACGTTTTACTATTTAGTTAAGTTTGGTATTTATAACTTGTAAACCTTTCGGGAAGTGTTAGATATGATTATCTGACATTCGAAATAAATGAGTGTTTCTGATGTTATTTCAGATAAGTAAAGATTTAAATTTATGCAGTGATCAAAAAGTAAATACAGATTTATGTTTGGTTGAGATAAATACTCTTTAATTTCTTGAGTGCAGATGAAATTGACTTTTGTTATTTTTCTTATGGTATTTTGCATTAAATGGGAAATTTTAGTAATTCTAGAGTTGTAGGATTTCCAGAGTCTAACCTGGAACCAGAGTGTTGAAACCCTGTAAGTAGCGTTAGCTCAGACTGATACTAATGCACAAGAAAAACCTGCAGGGATATATTGGGGGAAAGCCAAAGGGCAGGATCCCACTACTGAATAAAAGGTGGGATTTGCCTAAGAAAAATGAATATTTCCACTTGATCATCATCCTGAGAAGTGGTTAATCCTGGGATTAAGTAAGGTTTCAACTGGTTTCAATGGCTGGACCAAAACGCTACAGACACTTTCACCCTCTTCTTTGTGATTACAGAACTCATCTTTCACTAGTTGACTTAGTAAAAAACCTGTTCTAGTTTGGATCCCAGTTGAGGGACTTGGTACCGACTTCAGTTAAGACGTCTATTCATTTTTGTTCGTTCATTTGATAAATAATTACTGGCCTGTGGGGAGGTGCAGGGCTGGCATTTAAGAAGGATGTGGCCTGCTCCCTTGTGGACCTTCTTAGAGCGGGGGAATTTCTGTTTTTAGCACCCTGGTCGTCTTGCCGTTTGCCTCAGGGGAGTCAAAGAAACTAAAGGGTTTCTTTCAGTGCACAGGAGACTTGAGCAAACCCTTATTCCGGATTTTGAAACACTCTGCTGTGTTTTGTTAGCCCCTGTAGGGGTGCGTGTTCCAAACTGAGATGTCTCGAGAAATACTGCTGCAGCCTCGGGCTCTAAACCACAGCACAGAGCAGTGGTCGGGCGAACGCCGTGTGGGAAGCAAGGGGTGCTAGGCTCGGGGGACTCTGACCCGGGCCGCAGCTTTTTGATTTCGTCTCCGGGAACCTCTAGGAAAATCAGCAAGTCTCAACTGGTCATAAATTTTCTCTTTGGAAACAGAGTGTTGGGCCATTAGATGACCGCTCAGCGCCCATCTCTCTGGTGGTTTGGACACTTACCTGATACGGTATCTGTGAAGTGTTCCCCGTAGTGCGCGATACCTGATGCCAGTAATGACAAACACTTTCATAGCCGATTCTGTGGGCCAGGTGCTATTCTCATTGTTAATGTGTGTATTAGTTCACCTAATGATTTCCATTTTATAGGGCGGAGCAGAGGCACAGAGAGGTTAGACAACTTGCCCAAGATCGCGCAGCTCTGATGACCCAGAAGCGTTTGCTAGGCAGGTGTTGTTAGTGAGGTTCACACTTTGTCAAAGCCGCAGTTTGTCTGTTGACGTGTCTTCTTCTTTCTCCGTAGGTGTCATAGAGACCTCAGACAGACTCGACCGGGAGTCCACCTCCCATTACTGGCTCACAGTCTATGCAGCTGATCGGGGCGTCGTGCCCCTCTCCTCGTTTATAGAGGTCTACATAGAGGTCGAGGACGTCAATGACAATGCACCGCAGACGTCAGAGCCTGTTTATTCCCCAGAAATTATAGAAAATTCTCCCAAGGATGTATCCGTGGTCCAAATAGAGGCATTTGACCCAGATTCTAGCTCCAGTGACAAGCTGACCTACAAAATTACAAGTGGAAATCCGCAAGGATTTTTTTCAATACATCCTAAAACAGGTACGTGTTAGGAGTATCATGCGAAAGGTTCCTGCTTATGCTTCTTGATACGGGGAAATGAAGAATTTTCTTAATTTACCACTTTTCTTTATTTTGGTAAATTGTTACCTTTCTGAGTTCTTCTTCAAAATAAGGCTTTATTTCCTGGTGAAAATTTAGTCCAAATGTTGTGTTCTTCTTGTGTTTTTTTCCTCTCCCCTTTGAAATTGTTTTTATAAAGCTATTTTATGACTTTGCTCATTAGTAGAATTTCGCTCTCAGGTTAAAAAACAAATAAGTGTTTCAGTAATAGCTCCTAAATTATTGATACATCCTCAACTTCCTGCAAGTTGTGCTGCTGCTAACTATTCCCATTTTCTGACTCTGCTTTTTATGAATTATCAAAGGAATTTATTTGACAATTCAGTATTTTTCTGTGTTGTTTTAGAAGTTTTTCGTAGAGCAGTGCTGGGTCTCCGTAGGCAGTAGGGGATCAAGATTAAACAGTTTTCAGATTGGGAGCGGTTACTTTCCTGAACTGATACATTCAGTTTTCTTTCTGTTTTCTCTGTCTCTGACCCCTGCTTCTAAGTGGGTAGCTCCTCGACTCCGAAATTCTCTTTCAAAATTCTTATCAACTTTTAGTCTTTGTGCTTTTTCAAATATGACAGCGCCTCCGCTTTTTTTTCTCAGTTCTTGCTTCCGTTTTGCATTATTTCATACAAAAAAGAGCTTCCACTTGGCTCTCATGTGTGTTGTACTCTTGGATGTCTTGATCCTCGTTAAAACAGAATCAGCATATGAATTGAGAGGACAGTTTATTTGTAGGAAATGAAACTTCTTATCAAATAGATGACTGGCCTTTGAACTCAGGGATGCTTCAGTGATGTGCTACTTTACGGCAGAATCTGGTTAACAGAACGTTCTGGAGGGAGAGATCGACTGGGATGTACGTACGTGCCTCCATCCTGTCTGCTAATTCTGTCTTTCCTTATTCTAGGGGAGTTGGCCTATTCGCACGGGGTTATCTATTTGATACATTAAGGAAATATAATAAACACAAATCAAAATTAAGGAGGCATTCTCTGCTTCCTTACCTGTCTTTGCTATCCCTTTTTTTGTACCATTCGTATTTCATAATGTTCTTTGTTAGACTTAAAGCAATTCTTTTTTTTAGTTTTTTAAAGATGTTTTTATTATTTTTTTCTGAGAGAGAGGGAGTGCGCCCATGCGCGCAAGTTGGGGGGGGCGGTGGGCAGAGAGAGACAGGGAGACACAGAATCTGAATCAGGCTCCAGGCTCTGAGCTGTCAGCACAGAGCCCAGTGTGGGGCTTGAACTCACAAACCATGAGATCATGACCTGAGCCGAGGTCGGATGCTTAACGAACTGAGCCACCCATGCACCCCAAAAGAAAGCATCTCTTAAGGTGGAATGAAGCTTGAGGTCAGCATCTATGTACCAAAACGACCGTATGAAGATAGCAGATAGATTAGTTTTTGTCTCTTAAAAAGCGTGTTAAAATGTTGCTTTTTTAAACCTTTAGTCGTTCATAGAGTCTGCCTTGATTGTTGAAAATTAAACTTAAATACAAGATTTATCTTGAATATATAAGAATTAGTTTTACTTGGGTTAATTATGGTCTATCTCTTTGGCTTAATTTTGATGTGTCTCTGGTAGAGAGTAAGAGTGAGGTTTGGATACTTACAAAGCTCGTAATTGATTATTAAGGATGATGGGGCTGACAGAGTAGACCATCCATTCCTGATAAACACCTTTGCCGAGTAGATCCAGAGGGAACATCTCTTAACATAATAAAGGCCTTGTTTGAAAAACCCACAGCTGATATCATCCTTAATGGTGAAAAACTGAGAGCGTTTCCCCTAAGGTCAGGAACAAGACAAGGATATCCACTTTCGTCACTTTTGTTCGACATAGTGCTGGAAGTCCTGCCCTCAGCAGTCAAACAACAAAAAGAAATAAAAGAAATCCAAATTAGGAAGAAGGAAAGCTCTTCTCTCCCTATTTGCAGATTTGACATGATGTTATGTATAGAAAACTCTAAAGACTCCACCAAAAAACTGCTAGAACTGATAAATGAATTCGGTAAAGTCACAGGATACAAAATCCATGTACTGAAATCTGTTGCATTTTTATACACCATTAATGAAGCCACAGAAAGAGAAATTAAGGAAACCATCCATTTACAATTGCACCCAAAATAATAAGATACCTAGGGATAAAACTAACCAAAGAGGTGCAAGACCTGTACTCAGAAAACTATAAAATGCTCATGAAAGAAACTAAAGATGACACAGCAAAATGGAAAGACATTCCATGCTCATGGGTTAGAAGAACAAATATTGTTAAAATGTGTATACTACCCAGAGCAGTCTACACATTTAATGCAATCCCTATCAAAATACCAACAGCATTTTTCATGGATCTAGAAGAAACGGTCCTTTTAAAATTTGTATGGGATCACAAAAGACCCCAAATAGACAAAGCAATCTTGAAAAAGAAAAACAAAACTGGAGGCATCACAATTCCAGACTTCAAGTTATATTACAAACTGTGGTCATCAAAACAGTACTGTTTTGACAGTACAACAATAACCACATAGATCAATGGAACAGAATAGGAAACCTAGAAATGAACCCATAACTATATGGTCAGTTGACCTTCAACAAGACAAGTAGGAATATCCACAGGAAAAAGGACAATCCCTTCAATAAATGGTGTTACCCAGACCAGACCACTTTCTTAGAGCATACACAAAAGTCAACTCAAAATGGATTAAAGATCTGAATGTAAGACCAGAAACCCTAAAAATCTTAGAAGAGAACACAGTGTTTTTGACATGGGCCGTAGCAATTCCTTTCTGGGTATATCTCCCGAGGCAGGGGAAACAAAAGCAAAAATAAACTATGGGGACTACGTCAAAATAAAAAGGTTCTGCATGGCAAAGGAAACAGCAAAACTAAAAGGAAACCTACAGAATGGGAGAAGATATTTGCAAATGACCTATCTGATAAAGGGCTCGTGTCCAAAATACATACAAAACTGATGCAACTCAATACCCCCAAAGCAAAATAATCTGGTGAACAAAGTGAAAAGACATGAACAGTCATTTTTCCGAAGAAGACCTCGGGATGGCCAATAGACACATGAAGACATGCTCAGCTTCGCTCAGCATCAGGGAAATGCAAATCAGAAGTACAGTGAGATGGCACCTCACACCTGTCAGAATAGCTAGAATCAATAACACAAGAAACAAAAAGTGTTGGCGAGGATGCGGAGAAAAACAGGGCTTCTTGCATTGTTGGTTGGAATGTAAACTGGTGCAGCCACTGGAAAATAGTATGGAGGTTCCTCAGAAAGTTAAAAATGTAACCATCCAATGATCCAGCAATTGCACTCTACTGGGTGTTTACCCCCAAAATATAAAAAAAAACACAAAAACACTAATCAACTAAAAATATAAAAACACTAGGGATACATGCACCTCCATTTTTATTGTAGCATTGTTTACAATAGCCAGATTATGGAAGGTGCCCAGTTCATCGAGAGAGGAATGGGTGAAGAAGTGGTACACACACACGCACGCACATGCACGCACATGCACACACACGCACATGCACGCACGTGCACACGAACATTATTCAGCAATGAAAACGAATGAAATCTTGCCATTCGCAACCACATGGATGGAGCTAGAGAGTGTCAGGATAAGCAAAGTCAGTCAGAGAAAGGCAAATCCCATATGCTCTCACTCATGTGGAATTTAAGTAACAAAATGAGCAAAGAAAAAAGAGACAAACCACAAAACAGACTCTTAAGTATAGAGAACAAACTGATGGTTACCAGAGGAGGGGTGTGTGCAGGGTGAGTGAGGTAGATGATGGGGATTAAAGAGTACATTTATCATGATGAAAAAAAAAATAAACACCAAAAAATAAGTAAATTAAAAAAGAATAATTGAGCCATATACAAATTTCATCATAGAAGAGAGAAGTGGGGTCTTAATTTTGGGAAGTGTTAGAGCGTAGGGTGCGAGACCCTGAGCCTATGAAACAGGGCTGGTATTAAGAGATTCTACAAGACCAGGAAGACCAGAATCAGCATCTCTAAATGATTCCTAAGAGGCTTGTTTCAGCAGCATACTTGCGTACTTTTTTTACTGCACAAGTGGTAACCAAGTTTAGCTTCGTTCTTATAAAATAAAATGAAAGAGAACTAAGAGCTAAAAAATGACAAGCCACTATCAGATACAAAAGAAGAAACATTAGCAGTTTATAAACATTTCATCAGAGGATTTCAGAGTCAGGAAACTTTGTGTGGAAGCAGGGAGTTCACAGACCTTGGGAGACTGAGAAATCTCAAAGTTAAAGCCTTGTGATAATTCAGGAATATAACTCCCCTTATTTTAAAATTGTTCGTGAACTAAACTTTAAAATGTTTTCATTTCTCGTGTGTCTCCTCTCCCTCTCCTAGATTAGGGCAAGTCCTCTATGAGGAGACATGCCAACAGGCAAGCAGTGAATGTCCTTTAGACTCTCTGAGCCAGTACTGCAGTCTGGGCGCGAAGTGTAGCTAAGGAGAAAGAAGGAAACTTAAGGAAAGGGTGTCGGTCAGAGCTGTCATGGGCAGCCTCGAAACCTTCGTTATCTCTGGGGGCCTCTGAAAGGAAGAGCCCTCGGCCATGGTGTTCTGTCTTCCCGAAACGTGATTAATGTGGCATTGCTGCTTCCTCTTGCATCTCTGTCTTCTGACAACTCTCAGCAGGGGATGTCCGCAGAGACTTGGTGATCTTCAGGGAGAATAAATCCCCTCCGGGAGTCCACACTAGCTCCCAAACCCCTGCGCGGGAAGTGCATGCGTCCTGCTGCCGGGACAGCAGGAGAAAATTCATAAGGATTACAAAGAGATTGTACTTTTTTATGAGTTGAAGACAGATAGCGGTGGGGATAACTACAGTTAGTACACAAGAATGGTGTTGTTGGGAAGTATATTACAAACTGTATGACTAGTAAGGAAGTCTGACCGTTTCACAAGTCGTGTGAAGTCTCTGAAGATTAAGAAATAACCGTATTTTAACTTGGGCATTATTAAAGATTAAAGACCACCTTACGGGGCCTGTCTCCAGAGGATTCTGTTCACCCAGCTCAGCAGAAAATTTGAGTATGGTCCTCAGGGCCCAAACGGCAATGCTTCAAAGTATACATCTTGCTCAAAACTTTGAAAGCAGGGCTAGTTTTAATGGGTAGATCGGTATTATCGGAGGCCAGATTGTGAAAGCTGATGAAAGAGTTCTACTAGAAGAAAGTTCTCGTGATTTACCAACCGTAACACCACCTGGAGACCCTAAATCATGTTCCTTAATAATTAATGGCCGAGTGAGGAAATCGCTGGGCTGGAAATCAAGAGATCTGGGTGGTAGCGAGGTTTTTCTGTTTTGTTTTGTTTTGTTTTTTTTACCTCTGGGATCATGGGGAAAACTTCCTGGTCCTTCTGTCTTTCTGCACGTGTGTGAAAGGATGCCCACGCGTGCAGAGCGCTCGGAATCCGTTCCGGGAGGCGTGCCTCTCCGCCCGCACATGCTGCGTTTGCCCTGTTAGCTGTGCAGAAGATGATCAAGATTTTAGGAAATCCATGAAGAGTAAACACGTTCGTTGGAAAAAAATGAATCTGCTTGCTCCTTAGTGGTGAAGGTAGATTTAGGCGCCTGGTGATTGTCAAAATGTCTGGCCGACGAGAGGAAGCCCCAGTTGACCGCCATTCAGTCATTTGTTTTCACGTCAAGTATTTGCTGAGGCTCTCCTCTGTATACGGCGCGTGAAGAGATGCTTTGAAAATTGACAGTCTGGTTAAGTGCAGTGGCAGAGAGAAACCTGTGGGGACAGGGTGGTGTCGCCGTGGGTTGGGATAACCCCCCCCCCCCCCCCGCCCCCGGGAGGTGAGAGATGCCTGATGTGGTGGGTGCAGTTGGGAGGAGGCGGCCCTCGGGCAAGTTACTGGGCTGACTGTGATGGTTGCAGAAGAGGTAGGGGATGTTCGTCATGTCGGGGGACAGTTTGGTGACATGATGAATATTAGCGGCCGAGAGATCAAGTTAGATGAGTCTGTGGGAGAATGGCAACACCTGATGGAAAACCTTCAGTACCGGAATAAGGGTTAAAAGATCACATTTGTGTTATTTTTAGAAATAATGACCTGTTTTCCAGAATGTGCGTGGAATTCTTCGAACGTTTTGTAGGAATAGGAGTCTGATGGACCTCGCTAAGTCCTTTTGGGGAGGAGGGAAACCGGGCTGCCCTATTTGTTTCTCCTTTCGTAGTATGACAAAATACAGATTTATATATATATATTTTAAACAGAAATCCTTCCTAGGACTGGATTTGATCATCTGAATTTGGGGTTCTAAGTGGCAGGTTCGAAGGAACATTTTTGAATGTGTTTTATCTTCCAAAGGTTTTGTGTTCTGTATCTCAGATGGTTCTTACACCGTTTTTCTAAGTAGGGTGGCAGGGGAGTTCTTTTTCAGGGCATACGAGCAGGGGAGATTTCATCCGTTTTCTTCTTCTGCTATACGCTTGTGGACACCATGAATTTTTGTAACTTTTTTGTTTGACTGTGTCCAATATTAGGGTAAATTTGGTTTTTTTTTTTTCCTCCCACCCATTACCCACCTCCCTGGGGCAACTATCATTTCTGTGTATTTAAAAGTCTTTTTTGGTTTGTTTGTTAAATTTGCTTCTTTTAACGTAAATCCTTTGGTTGCTGAAGTGGGAGGGAGAAACAGAGCATAGAAAGTAAGATTATTTGAGCCTGGACAGCCCCAGCTCCTGCAGACAGACGCGTCACAGCTCTGTCCGGTGGCACGTCAAGGACAAAGAAGAACGGGAGTCCCGAACAATAGAGACCAGTGTGCACTTCAGAGGTTTCATTGTTCACAAGCCGAAACCACCCTAGCAAAGCGTCTCTTTATTTAATATTATCAATTTCATGTCTGAGGAGTGATATGCTATTTTTATAATTGGCAGTAATTTTGAAGTGTTACTTTCATTCATGTGCACATGCTTTAGAAAAGACCGTAGTTTTATCCTCTTACGTATATATTTGGTATTGTCAAGTTTTGGATGCAAACAAATACTACTCTTTAATTTTAAAAAGCTCCGGTAAGGTATAACTGACCTTCAGTGAATTGCATGTATTTAAAGTCAGCAATTTGGAAAGTTTTGACTTTGCGGCAGAACTGTGAAACCATTGCCACACTCAAGCAGCGAACGTGCCCATCTCTTCGAGAACACTCGCCACGCCTCTTTGTATCCCCACCCACCCAGCTCCTCTCTGCCGGCTGCTGCTTTTGGTCACCATGTATTCGTTCGCATTTCCTAAAATTTTATGTAAAGAGACTACTAGAGTAGCTACTCTTCTCTTGGTAAAGCTTCTTGTGGTTAGCTTATCTACTTGAGATTCGTGCCTGTGTAGTGAGTATCAAAAGTATATTCCTTTTTTTTTTTTTTTTTTTTTTTAAGTTTATTTATTGTGAGAGAGCGTGTTTGGGCAGAGAGAAGGGGGAGAGAGAATCCTAAGCAGGCTCCACAGTGGGAGCGTGGAGCTCGCCTGGGGCTCAAGCTGAAGGACCAAGCAGTCATAACCTGAGCTGAAGCCAAGAGTTACATATTGAACCTACTGAGCCGCGCAGAGGCCCCCAAAGTATATTCCTTTTTATTGCCAAATATCCGTTGCATAGGGACACTACAGAGTGTCCAGTCACCTGTCAGTGGGCATTTGTGTATTTGCGCTTCTTGGCTCTTACAAATAAAGCTACTATGAACATTTGAGAATAAATCTTTGTGTGGACATGTACTTCCATTTCTCTTCGATTTTCACCTAGAGGTGACAACCGTCTAGAAATGGTCCTGAGGCTGTAAGCTGGGCCATTTGTCAGTCTCGCCCCGTTGGTTTCCCATCTCAGGGGTGACTGTCTTTGTCTGATATCTGGTGTCCCATCAACTGCTACTTCATTTATTTTGTCTGCTTTGCCGGCTTGTTGCATGTTGGAGGGTCAATCTGATCCTCTGGCGGGAAGCAGAAGTTCCACTTTTGCTTTTTAATTTAAAAACATATTTATTCAGGGGTACCTGGGTGGCTCAGTCAGTTGAGCGTCTCACTTCGGCTCAGGTTAGGATCTGGCGGTCAGTGGGTTCCGGCCCCACATCAGACTCTGTGCTGGCAGCTCAGAGCCTGGAGCCTGCTTCGGATTCTGTGTCTCTCCCTTTCTCTCCGCCCCTCCCTCTCTCTCACTGTCTCTCTCAAAAATAAGTAAACATTGGGATGCCTAGGTGGTTCAGTTGGTTAGGCATCTGCCTTCGGCTCGGGTCATGATTTCGTGGTCTTTGGGTTTGAGCCCCGTGTCGGGCTCTGTGCTGACAGCTCAGAGCCTGGAGCCTGCTTCCGGTTGTGTCTCCTTCTCTCTCTGTGCCTTCCCTGTTCACACTCTGTCTCTCTCTCAAAAATAAATAACCATTAAAAACATTAAAAAAATAAGTAAACATTAAAAAAACTTACAAATATATATATTATATATATTTATATATATATAAATGCTTATTCAATTTAGAACTGCCAGTAAACAGGTATATCCTGTTACAGCCTCATTGACTAAGTAGTATGAGTCTTAACCAATTTTGTGTGTGGTTTTAAGGAGTAAAAATGGAATTTCTACGTTTATCTTAAATAGAAACTTAGCACCATCCTGGGTATGTTTCTAGAATTTGTAGAAATATAGGTCATTGGACACTTCTGTCCACAAAATGTGTCACAGTGTTGTACTTAATCCTCAGAATGGTGACCCTCAGGTCCTGGCTGGTCCCACTCATTACCCCTGTAGACGGTCTACAAGACCGGAAGGCGGGTGTGTGTGTGCATGTGTGCCTGCGTGTGTATGAACTGCTTCATAAATTATATTGCTTGTTATAAGGTAGTGCATTCAGAGTCCAAAATGCCAAGTACAGAAAGATCCTTTCTTTCGTTCCTTTTCAGTTCCACAGACGATTCGTTTTCTTCCTTTAGATATTAACTATGTTTTATTTTCTGTATTCTTGATGCCCAGTCTGTATTCTTGATGACCTGGGCAGGGACCGCGCCTCTCAGACTAGCCAGCTCTTAGGGCTGCAAAGGATCCACTTTTCATGTGCACACGAGCCAATCCAGAGCCTGTAGTTGGAGTCACCTCCTCTATGGAGCCACGATCCTTCCTCCTGCCCTAATCATCCCAGGTCCAGGTACCAGACAACCAGCACAGCCCTCTCTGCTCCAGAGCTCCCTGAAATAATTCAGACTAGCCAGTCTAAACCTGCTTTTGCTGCTTTGCTTTGTGTATTCTGTAGAAACCACAACAAAATCTCTTGTTCCCCCAATGCTTTCTCCTTGTTCTTTCCTCCTGGCCAACCCGGTGTGGCCCTGGGTACCCCCCCCCCGACCCCCCGGCATGGTGTGGCATGGTGCGTCCCTTCCTCGTAGGACTGTTACTGTTAACAGTAAAAGTGGTCTCCTGATCTGTCGGCCTCACCATACTTGAATAATAAGAAAACCTACATTTTTGAAACACTTTGAGGCAACTCGTGTTTACAGTTTCTTTTCCTATATAAGCAAGAAGACCTGTTATTTTTTTTCTCATCTTTTTCAACAGGTACCAGCACAGTACCTGTTGAAAAAGTGATACGCATCTTGAGTTTTTCTTGTAACAGTATTAGATACTATGCTTTAGGAAAATGACTTTATCCGTAGACTCGCCAATTATCGTAGGAGTATATGCTCGTGTCCGTGTCAGTTTCACCACCCTTCTTGCGGAACCACTGGTTTTGTGCTGTCTAGTAAACGGAGTATTTTTTATATCTTCCCACTTGGTGATGTGCATCTTCCTGTTTGGGAACAAATACGCCACAAAGAATTTCTTACGGCTAAAAATAAATGCGTCAGAAATGTTCAGTGAAAGTAGAGGCACCCTTTTTGAAAACCTGTGGATGTGTGTTTGTAACTTCTTTATGTCCACATGTGCATCTTAAAAGGGTTTAGCTTCTTCGACAGCCGTTGGATCTGTTTCCATCCACTTGGGATTTTTAAATGATTTAAAATGATTTTGAGGCTTTCAGCTGTTTTCTTAGCCTTTCCTTTATCAATTCTGTCAAGTTAAACATTTCACCTCTTTCCGTGGCTGATCTCTTCTCATTATTGGATCTGGAGCACACTGCACAGTTTGAATCTTGTAAACCCTGCTGCCTCGCTCTCTCTGGGCTGATTTCCATCAGGCTCTCTCATGCCTGTTACCTTTGAGAGTTGAGCTTGAAAAAGACCGCCAAAGAGAAACCAGCAAACCGTGGCTGGCCTTGTTTGGCTGCCCTCCTGCGTTGTTCTCTGATCTTTCCTCTACGACTCTGCCACCCTGCCACCGTCCCTCGACCTCACTTTTAGATCAGGCCGGAACGAAACTTTCATTAGGAGTCACAGGGCCAGTAACAAGCACAGCTTATCATGTGTTACGTGCTCTGTGTTTTATGTATGACAAGCAGCCTCACGTACTTCCTCTTTGCCAGAAGCCCTGCGAGACGGCTGGCGACTGCAAACCAGGAGTCCGCTGTCTCCCCGTCTGTCTTCTTCCCATTTTACAAATAATTACATGACTTCAGAGAGGTGGAGGTCACCTGGGGGTCGGTGCCAGAAAGACACAAATTCCACAACTGCTGCTTCTGGAAGCACAGTCCAGTGTTCACTTGGTGTGCCCTTGGATTTGGGATATAGGTCTGTTTTGGGAGCCAGTTTTTCTGTGCCTTCTCTGTGTTTTCTGTTGAGAAATTCCTGTGTGACATAATGGTTGCTCTTTAGGCTAACCTGTAATAACTTCAGGCCAGCCCGTGGCTCAGCCAGTTAATCAACTGAGTTCGACTCAGGTCATGATTTCACAGTTCACGGGTTCAGGCCCCATATCGGTCTCTGCACTGAATACTCAGAGCCTGGAGCCTGCTTCGGATTCTGTGTTTGCCTCTTTCTGTGCCCCTCCCCTGCTTGAGCATGCTTTCGCTCTCTTTCTCTCTCTCTCCCTCTCTCTGTCTCTCTCTCTCAAAAGTAAACATTAAAAAAAATTTATATCTTCAGGCCAAAAAGCACGAAGCTTCTAAGTAACACTAGATGTTTAAACTTATTTATATTAACCATGTACCGCAAAGACTATTAAGCTTTTTCTGTAGAGGGCGAGGTAGTAATATTTTAGGCTTTGCCAGCCATACAGTCTCTGTCACAGCCACTCAGCTCTGTCACTGTAGACTGAAAGCAGCCATAGACAGTATGGAAGTGAATGAGCATGGCTGTGTTCCCAATAAAACTTTATCGATATTGAAATTTGAGTTTCATGTACATTTCCTTTGTCACAATACATTTTTCTTTAATTTTTTTTTTTTATCTAGTCCTTTAAGAATGTAACAGCCATTCTTACCAAAAAAACAACAGGTTGATGGGAGTTTTCTGGCCCCTGATATGTTGATATATTTATGAGTTGGACTAGTTAAATTGTTGATTTATTTCTCAGGAGGTAGATTATTTGATACTCTTCAAATAAATACAGAAAATTGTTCGCATTGCTGTAAGGAGCGAATGCTTACGAAAGAGAATCTGTGTTTTGCTTCTCCAGGTTATTAAAATTATTTTTTAAAGAATAGTTCGATATTAGTTATCATGGTCAAAGTCTCAGGTAAAATTAAGCAAGTTAATGATGAACTATTAGATCTCTTCTGCTTTGAGAAAAAACCTTTCTCATTAGAAAATAAAATATTTCTAAGTTTTGAGATTTCGCACTTTTCTTTGTCCTGCTGTGTCCTGTTAAAAATATTTCAGAGCTTGAAATTCCAGCCATCAGAGTCGGCTCTGTGTATACTTATCACACCTTGGACCAGTGTCTCCGTTTTTTTCCCATCCCCTCATTCTGAGTTAAGTTATTCACACACAGAGTGACGTCTGAGTTTGCAGGCATGCTGGGGACTCATCCGCGTTCTAGTCCACTATCACGTTGTGACTCCTTTGGTTCCTCAGAGTAAATGGCGTTTTATTGTGGCTGGAACGGAGGCCGAACACAGTGCAATAGGAAGTGGCTACGGCTGCAAACAACTTCCAACCGTTTCCGGGAACATTCGCTGGCCACAAAGGAAGGAAGTGAAGGGCCAGTCACTTTACAATGGCAGGAATCCATATAAGGGGGGAAAAAGGTTACCTATTTGTGAACTTGTTTCAAAGATGTGCACATATTGTAAAGAAGAATCATAGATTTTTTTCTTACCTGTTCCTCTGCTAAATTTTTTATTTTCTCGTGAAGTGTGTTATCCTTAAAGTCTGAAAGAAGGAAGAGCTTTTTATTCATTGCCTTTTGTGTGCCTGTCGAAGTGGATATCCTTGCCTCCTGAAATCTGTTAATACTGACTCCTTGAGTCTTTAGGATCAGTTTTATTAAGGGGCATTCTGTTTTGTTTAAATATATGTATATGTTTGCTGAATATCGTTTGTTAAAGTTATTTTAAGGACCAGCACTTTAAGATTTTCCATTTACGTTCCTTTTTGTCAACGTGATGTGAACCTTAGAAAATGGGCTAGGTTTCTTTCCCTCTCTACCGCTGCAATTCCCAATAAATTGCATTTGGCCTTTGATCTTCTGTTTATCTTAGGCTTTAATACCGTGAAGTTTCAAGCTAGTAAAGAAGAAACAGCTAGTAAAATAGAATTAAAGCCAGAAGGGCAGTCTCAGAGACTTGAGGGTATAAATTCCTACCCAGCCACTACCTGTGTGACTTTAGATGGGTCATTCGATTCATTTTATAAGGGTTTTCTATGGGACTCTGAAAACTTGAACTCCGTGAGTTCCGAGTGCCTTTCCAGCCTTCACAGTCTATGAATAGAATTCCATTTTTGGCTCTTGGCCTAATCCTGCCGGCACCAGGACTGCAGTGCCGAACAGTAGCTGCTCAGACGGCCGCAGCTGCCGGGGGAGCTCGAGACAGGCCGTCCTGAAATGCGGCCTTAGAGCACCGCCTAAATAAAGACCGCGCGGTAGCACGCGGGATTTCCGAGCTCATGGCCAGAGCTCCACGGGGATGCACGTTGAGTGATAACTATAGGAGAAAGCGAAGGTTTGCTCTTGGCCTGTAGGGCCATCTGTATTTTTAGAACGGGGCTGGGGTAGCAGCGCCCAGCCTCCCTGCCTGTCTTTCCGAGTCTGCTCTGCCTTTTCCCTTGGGTGTTTGTCTTACCTGCTACGGTGGGCGTTCGGTTTTGGAGTAGGGCTCTGAGGGCCAGGGCCTACCCGTGTTCGGTGAAGATCTCCGTCCTGAAGCCAAACATGGTGCTCAGCGTGTGGTCGCGGCTCATACGCATTTTACAGTTGACTGATGAAGAATTTTAAAATCCTGGAATTCATATGATTTTATTTCACCTGTTGGAAGAGATGTCTTCCAAGTTCGAACAGCAAGGTGCTGTCTCCGGTCTAGTATCTCTCCCTCTGTCTGCCTGCCACGGGGTCCTCGGGGCTTCCGCTGGGATCTTCATGGTGGTGGTGGTTGTTTTAAATTGTTTAGGGTTTGTCTTTATTTGAGAGAGAGAGAGAGAATGGGGGAGGGTCACAGAGAGAGGGAGACACAGAATCTGAAGCAGGATCCAGGCTCCAAGCTGTCAGCACAGAGCCCGATGCAGGGCTCGAACTTCCGAACTGCGAGATCCTAACCTGAGCCGAAGTCAGACGCCTAACTGACTGACCACCCCGGTGCCCCTCAGCTGGAATCTCTGTAAATCACAGTAATCAGCCTTGTTCTAAGAACATTTTCATTTGATTGGAACAGAGCTGTAAGGTAGAGTGTCCCTTGGAAAACTCTGCTGAGTGACGATCATGTGCCACGTGGAGTTCTGCAGTGACGGTCGCCTGCTTCCCGGCCCCCTGCGCCTGCCTTGCTTTAATACTTAAGAAATATTAACTTTAGGGGCGCCCGGGTGGCTCAGCTGGTTAAGCATCCGACTTCAGCTTAGGTCATGATCTCACCGTCTGTGGGTTCCAGCCCCGTGTCAGGCTCTGTGCTGACAGCTCAGAGCCTGGAGCCTGCTACGGATTCTGCGTCTCCCTCTCTCTCTGCCCCTCCCCTACTCGCACTCTTATTTCCCTCTTTCTCAAAAATAAATAAAACATTGAAAAATTTTAAATAAAAAAAAGAAATACTAATCGGGGGGTGCCTGTGTGTCTCTGTCAGTTAAGTGTCCCACTCTTGATTTCAGCTCAGGTTGTGATCTCATGGTTCAGGGGTTTGAGCCCCATGTTGGGCTCTGCCCTGGAAGCGTGCAGTCTGCTTTGGATTCTCTCTCTCTCTCTCTCTCTCTCTCTCTCTCTCTCCCCCCCCTCTCTCTCCCCCTCTCTCCCACTCCCCCTCTCTCCCTCTCCCTCTCTCCCTCTCTCCCTTTTCCTCTCTCCCTCTCTCCCTTTTCCTCTCTCCCTCTCTCCCTTTCCCTCTCTCCCTCTCCCTCTCTCCCTCTCTCCCTCTCCCTCTCTCCCTCTCTCCCTCTCCCTCTCTCTCTCTCTCCTGTTTGTGCACGTGCACTCTCTCAAAACAAATATATTTTTTTAAAAAAGTACTAATTGTATTGCCGCTTCTATGTTCCATACATTTGATTAGTCCTTATGTAGTTTTTCGTAGTAACTAACTTAAATCGGGTTATATTTCAATAGTGTACCATGGAAATTAAACAAAAAATTATTCAGGAGCCCCAAATTTAAAATATATACCCCATAAAGTTGCTAAAATGCTTTTGTTTAATTCCTGACCTCTCATATTTTCTCTATGTATATTGTATAGTTTATGTTAATTTTTCCTGGTAGAAGACATTTTACTGTGTTTCTTCTTAGCCTGTAATGTATGCAAGATGAATGAGAGGTCGTTCTGGCCAAACTGGAAAGAGTCGTTGTGGCAAGTGTAGAGCAAGCACAGGTAAATTTTTTCTGACAAGGGGTATTTTCCTGAGTAAATGGTTTTTGAAGACATTTTTTCTTATTATTCTCATGGAACCCTGAGGCCCATGGTACTTGTTCAGTGAACTCTTAAAACATCAGCAAGGGGGAAAAAAGGAGGAAACAGAAAAAAAAAAAAGCAGTGAGAAATTGTTTGGTTTATTCGGAATTAAAGAGTCTTTTCTACCCGGGTATTTAGTTGAAACAACTTTCTAATGGGGACTTTGTATTTTATAGGCATTAAGCTGGTGTTTGTCATTATTGTTAATAGGGTTACTGAAAATGCTTAGGCACTTTTTATTTTACTATGTAGGAGGAAAATTATGAAAAATCATACAGTTAAAGATACAACAGATGTACAATTTGTTGCATGTTTTATAAATTAAGAAAAAAGAAGACGACTTAGCTCGTATGTGATTCTCAGCCAGAGTCGTTCAGGAGGGCCCGCCAGAGCTGAGAGCCTCCTTCCCCTGCCTTTTAAGGGAAGGCGTACAATTAATTTGAATTATTTGGAGCATTTGCCACTTTCCCACCCCAGAGTGTCTTTGGCTGTTAAGACTTACTTTTAACCCTCTGCTTTTTAATTATCTTGTGATATAATGATACCTATCAAGTCATATTTCAAATGAAGACAGTAAAACACAGAGAGCCAGTATGAGTGGTTCTTTTTGGATTATTAAGTTGTTTGCCATTCTTACCTAGTCCCCCCCCCCCCTTCATTTTTTTCAGTGCTTTCATTTGATATCCGAATAAAAAGGTGTATTAATTTTCTCTGGCTACTATAACAAGGTATCACAGACTGGGTGGCTTCAAACAACAGAAATTTGTACTCTACAGTTCAGGAGTCAGAAGTGGAAGTGTTGGCAGGGCCGTGCCCCCTCTGAGTGTCTCAGGGAAAATCCTCCGGCCTCTTCTGGCTCCTGCACTCCGGCCCGTGTCTCCGCCTTCACGTGGCCCCGTGGCCCACGTCTGCGCATTCCACATCTCTCTCTGCTTTTCTCTTCAAAGGACACATCAAATTTTGGATCCTCCATAAATTCAGAGTGATCTTACCTTGAGATACTTAATTATATCTTAAGAGAGACTAGTTTTCAAATAAGGTCACAGCCACACAGGTTTCAGGGTGGATGTATCTTTGGGGGAGGAACCAGCATTCATTGGCGCTATGAAAGGTAATTTCCAGACAAAAGGAAAATATGCTGCTAAGGGAAATTGATACATCCACTTAGGTTGTTGTTTCTTTTTATGTTGGAAAGGCTATGTTTCATTTAACTTAGGTCCTAACAGGGTTTAGTGATTGGGGCCTGTAGCTGCAGATTTGTGACCAAGCTTCTGGGAGAGGTTTTGGCTTTAATAAGTAACTTCAGAGCAGTTGGAATCTTCATGTAGGCTTTCCAGACCATTTCTGCAAAGTAAGTTCTGCAGTGCTCATTATGGTTCTTTTTCTTTCTTTAAATTTTTTTTATGTTTAGTTTTGAGAGAGGAGGGAGAGAGAGGGACAGAGTGTGAGCGGGGTAGGGACAGAGAGAGAGCAAGGGAGACACAGAATCTGAAGCAGGTTGCAGGCTCTGAGCGATCGGCACAGAGCCCAATGCGGGGCTCGAACCCACGAGCCCTGAGATCATGACCTGAACCCAAGTCGGACACTTAACCGACTGAGCCACCCAAGCGCCCCGGTTTTGGTTCGTAAAGATGTTTTTTCTCTCTATAAATTCATAGTCCTCCATTTTATTTTTCTATATCTATATTGAAGTGTATTTCTGAGAAATAGATAATATACTTTGTTCTAGAATACGGCCAGTAGTGATAATCATAATGACTAGAAACAATCCTGTGTTTAGTAAACTATTAGAATAAAAGGGCATGGGTTCTTTTCAGCTTCTGTAAGCTCTTGTCCCGAGATGGTTCGTTCGCATGGGATGGATTGCCTGGAAAGCTCTGTGACCTTTGACTATTTCAAATTCTAACCACAGAAAAAGATTTTGAATATTGAAGGTGTCACAGTTTTTGGTTTTGACGTGGATAATTTGAAAATTGGAGGCGCCCTAAAAGAGCAGAGATGACTTGTGACTTACTTAAATTTAAATCACTTAAATTAGCTTTAAGAAATTCAGTTCTGCAGTCACACTAGCCGTGTTCCAGTGCTTAGCGGCCGCGTGTGCTGGGGGCCGCCGTGTCGGACAGGGCAGATTGAAGATCTCGCCAATCACAGGAACCATCGGACACCTGCTTTTCTAGAACATATGTTGCCATAGTTGATGCAGTATTATAAAATGAGCAAAAGGGTACAAAAGCAAAGTCGTCGCGGGCGTTAGAGGAAGATAATCAGAGTGATGGGAAGTGTCAGTTAGGTGGGTAGAGTGTTTCCCCCTTCCTTGGTATTTGCCTTTCTGTTGATTCTCAAGTAGAATAATTAGAAAATGGCTCCAAGTCAGTTCCTCCCAAACAACGTGAATGCACGGCCACACTTTTTGTTTTCCCCTCCAACCAAGACTTTTTTTTTTAAACAGTTTTGATTCTTTAAAAACTCTTAGTACTGATCACAAGTATTTGCTCTGATTGTGATTGGATCTTAATCCTGTTCAGAATTGTTTTTTCTCTCCTACTTCTCTGGCTGCCATCTAGTCACATCCCCAGCACTGATGTTTCAAACCATTTTTGATCGAACCTCGTCTTCGGTCCCTCCCTGAGCTCTCTCATTCTTACTGCGGACTTGAGACTCTGATGATCTGGGTGTATGAACTCCCAAATCACCGTCTGGCTGGATGACCTTGAGTAAGCAGTGTGATCTCTCTGAGCCTGTAACAGTGATAACGTATTTATTATGATGTACTATCGCCATTTGCATACATCTGGATTAAATGAGAAAATTTGTTTAAAGCTCATAGCACAGTACCTTGGCATGTAGTAAGTCAGATAACAATCAGAGGTGAGGTCATCCGGTGCATTATTTCGCTCTTGCTATGGAGCAGACTGTCCCAGAATTGAGTGGCTGGAAACAGCCACCACCGTAATTGAGTATAGGATTCTGCCGGGCGCTTCTGGTCTTGTCCAGGCCTAGACGGTCTTTCATGCAGCATCGGTCCCTCGGCTGGTTTGCGCCGAGGCCGGCTGGTCCTGGCTGGCCTCGCGTGTGCATTGCGTAGTGGGCTGGTTGTCTCCCGAAACAACAGAGATGACTTGACTACATGTATCTTATCGTCCAGCCACGTTAAAGCTTTCTTGGAATACAGAACCCCCAGCAAGAGCCCTTGCTTTCTCCCTGTGTCCTCTCTGTAGCCTCCTCTCTAGTCTAACTTTTGTATTGCTTCTTGAAGGTAGTCTTTGCCTTCACCCTCGTTTCTTGAAAACAGCCTCTTAGTCGTCTCTCCATTCTTAGCGCACCCCCAGAAGAGTCGAATGGATACCTAAGTACAGCTCCACCTTTGCGGACTGTTTCACCTTATCTTCATCTGCTCATTCTTTGATGTTCATCTTTATGTGCTACCCTCCTTCGTGGTGTCCATTTGATCTCTTAAACTTCGAGAAGTTTGGAGATGGTTTTCGGTATCGATTTATAAGAAATGTCAGAGTAAAATTCTGTACCGAAGCATTTTAGTTAATCTGATTTTCTTCTGTTCTTAAATGGATTCCCTTCTGTTAATGCCAAAGTGGCATTGGGAAAACTGAATAGTTTTTTTAATAATGATCATCACACAGGAAAGTTTGGCCTCTTAGTTTCATATACGTGTGTGGGGTAAACTGGCAACTGCGCCTTGGTGAGAATAGTGTCTTTGCTGTCTCAGTTCACTTAGATTTATAACAGTATTGGTCTGCACGGTGAGATGTCTTTGTAGGCCAAGTAAAGAAACTTTCTGTCTTTGCATTTCTATTTTTAATTCAGTAGTGCTCCACAGAAAAGATAAAACACAGTTACAAAAGGCATCACTTGCATATGCATTTTTCTGCTTTTGCCCACTCTTTTTTTTCTCACTTGCTTTTTTTTGACTTACTAAATGAGTAATGATTAACTGTTGCTGATTGCGTGTGTGTTCCCTTAAATTTCATGTCAGTCACAGTTCAGAGTTCATGGAGACTTGCAGACCAAAGTGCAGTAGGCGATGCAGCCTGGCCTGCTGGGAGAGAAGAATCCCCAAGCACTCACCGGGGCCTCGGGAAAACTGAGCTAGAGTCCCGGCTCGGATCACGACGTACCGGTGGCCTTGGGACAGTTCAACCTCTCTTTGGCTCAGGCAGCCGAGTCGGATCACGTCGAAGGTTTCTCTCTAGTTCAGAAGTATCATGCCATTTCTATCAGTGTAGATCCTCCTGGGATTTAGTGACAAACATCACAGATGAACACAGATGTTTAAAATGAAAGTATCATTAGGGTACTTAATGCCTCCAGGGTTAATAACACGCGCTGGGTATACAGGAAAGGTACACTCCGGATTCGTCTTTTGAAATAGGTGTCGGCTGCTAATCCTTGGCCCCGGCCTCCGTAACAAATAGGCCGGGCCGAAGGATCAGCGGCACGGAGATGCGCAGAATTGCCGTGGACAGGAGCGTGAAGACAGTGACGAACTGCACGGCTGAACTGGCGTGGCTAGAGCGCGGCTCACTGGGGCAGCTCCCATGCGGTGACTGCTGCAGGCTAGAGGGTACCTCCAAGGACCGTCCAGGTTTCCTAGGATTTTCCCGCTTCGTTTGGAAATTTCCGTTTTCTCATCAGGGCTGATTTTGTATGCAAGTTCCACAAGCAGCATCAGTTCCCCCTTCTCTAAGGGGCAGGACACCTCATGCCACCCCAGCACCCCCAGAGGCCCTGGCACAGCCCCGCCCTGGAGGTGCTGTTTGGCAACAGAAAGCACTGTGGCCCTTCTGATAGGATTTCTTTGCGTAGGAGTGTTGTGAATCTAGAAAGAAAGGTCGTCTTGTCAGTCTGAAGTATGTTGCGTGTTCACGAGCTATTTTACGTGTAATTTAAATTTCCGGTGCCACCCGGTGCATGTGGCTACTGTATGGGTCATCTCGGGTCTAGATCTTCATCTTCCCTCGTTCTGTGCTCACTCAGCTACGTGGCTCTGTGTTAGCCTGCCGAACAGTGTCCTCTTCATAAAAGGAATACCTGTCCTGGTCCCCTTCCTGCCTTACTGGCTCTCCTTTTAGCTCCTTGGCTAAGCTTCTCTGACATACTTGGAGGAGGGACTTCCTCCCTAAAGTTCTCCGCCCCTGGTTCCTGGGACACTGGTTCTCTTGCAGCCGATTGCTTCCCCGGCTTCTTTGTGGCTTTCTAAATGCGTCTGGACCCTACTTTCATAAAGTTGGCCCACCATTCCCTTTATTCCTCACACCCTCTTCTAGTTGTGGCATAACCCAAATGCGTTGGCCTCCGACCGCCCCCCTGGGGATCTGTGCCTCAGCATGCCAGCTGGACGCCGCCGTCACCCAGAGCACTCGTCACAGCGCCTGGCACGTCCTATAAATCCGTGTCGCGTCACTTTCTGTTAGCTCCTATATGAGCTGTAAATGTGTGTCGTTATATCCAAGCTTGGTGTAGTTACACCTCTCTCTCACTCAGATACAGAGTTTGAATGCTGCTCTTTTACGGTTTTAAGGAATTGGTGCGTTCACACATTTAGGTAGTTTTTTTAGGGTAAGAGAGGTGTAGCGGTGTGACTGAGATCTGCAGGAAAGGCAGAGTCTCTGTCTCGTGGGCTTTGCAGGCAGCAAAAGGAGATGGCAGTGAGTGACCACGGTACCGTGGGGCGATGCTGCAGTACGGCAGATGTGAGCTTGTGGAACCTGTCCGCGGGTCCCCAGGCGCACCCGTCACGCCAGGCCTCAGGAACGCTGGCTAAGCTCAGAGGTGGAAGAGTGGAGAGCAGTAACGAGGCTGAAAAATCGCGTCAGAAGGGAACATTAGAATTCATTGCATTCAGTCGGAATTAATGTTCCATTTGAGTTAACAGAGGAGAATTAATTTGAAGCATACGGAGAGTGCAAATAATAAACCTAGGTTTGCTTTTCGTCTCTCTGTTGAATCTGTCACATGGATGTGGGCACGTCCGTCGGTAGCAGTGTGGTGTGCTGTAAGTAAACCGTAAAGTGGGGGATCGTATTTGCTGATGGGCAGTTATTTATTGGCTACAGAAACTCACTTGCTAACGGGCAGCCTCGCAACAAGTGATTATGCTCTGCAGAAGCAGCGTCCCGATTTGCTGAGAACATGCCAAGCTGTTGTCCTTGTGATGTTACCATTGGTGACCACCTTTCGATGGCCACCGTGGGACAGTTAGGTGGAACTAATCATAGTGATTTCCTGTCATTCTTGAACTACTCAGAACCACCATCAGAAAGTGGTAAACGTTTGATAGGAAAAAAGAGGGATTAGATTTAAAAGGTTTTTGACTAATGAAAATCAAACCTATGCCACATTAAGCAACGTTTTCACACCATTTAAGCATTGCCGTGCGTTTTCCTTGAACCTCTTTTAATCTATAAGTATGGTTTTGGAAAAACCCCAGATTCTAGTTTACAATATAGCCTTTCGTCGTTCTAGTGCCTCACCGAATTGTGGGGAAGATCATGCTGATTGAGATCCTTAGTAACTATTTTAGGAAAAAAAAAATCCTTCAAATTAAATGAAAACACCAACCTATCATTTACAAATTTAGAGAATCGTTTTGAACAGCCTTTAATTGGTAGTTGTGTGAAATTACGAGGAAAATAGGGGAAAATCAATTAGAGTGATAAAGTCTGTTCTTAAATATACATTATTTGAAGTATTTTCCTGCAGAAAAAACCCACAGAAAGCGGGGCCGAAGAAAGGTTGTTCCTGGCGGTAGTCTTGCCTCAGGAGGTGTTTTACCTGAGCTTCTGACCTGGCGGCACATCTGACCGTGAGCAGCACAGGCTGCGGGGGATAGCTGAGTGGTTGGGGGGATTTTGTTTGTGTTTCGTGAAGTACAGAAAGTATCTAATCCAGTTTCACGGTCTCCCAGGATCCAACCTATGTGGACACTTTAACCGACTGTTACTAAAGTTCTAGAGAGAGATTGAAACTATAGATTTTCTAGTTTGATAGAAAAAAATCACAGAAATAAAGAATACGGGGTTTCTTTGAGGATCATTTATTTTTTTCTTTCGTTGGAAATTAGTTGATATCTGAGCGGAGGTTCCTGGGAAGTCACGTTACTCTTATAACCCGTCTTCACTTACGAGGGTAAGTAAGGTACCTAGTGGGAGGTAGTCCAGTGTCCTTTTTAATACAGTTACCAGAGACTTTTTCTGTCACTTCATACTTAATCATCTCTGCAGAAGTTAGAGGAGTCTGAAACCCTGGGTGACTTCATCTTAACTTTTTAGAAAATCTCTTCTGACAAAAATGTGTATTCAAACCCCTGGCCCCATAAAGAATGTACCTGATTGGAGTTTGGCCACTTTCTCATCCTTCTGTCATTTATCTGCTGTGTTTAAGAGCCATTAAAATGAGACCGTGTGAAGTATGTTGGTTGTAAATAATATAATTGAACCTGGATTAATCATTTTTTTCCCTTGAGGATCAGAGCTTTGCTCAGACTTCTGCACTCACTATGATTTCAGTGACAATATTTTGTAATTGACTTGATTTGTGATGATTAATGCACTGTTACTACTTTATAGGTCTTATCACGACCACGTCAAGGAAACTGGACCGAGAGCAGCAAGATGAACATATATTAGAAGTAAGCATTTCTTAATTTTCACTATTTGAAAAAGACGGTAATTATAAATATCATGGGAAAGAACATTCGTGGTCACATCAACTAGTCTTCGTAATTGTTACTATTTCGTTACGTTGCCTCCTGGTCATTATTAAAAAGGAAAATAAACATTTGCGAGTGTAGTTCATGTCCCCTTAAATTCCTTTCTGTCCCCAGAATACAGGACCACTCAAATTTCTCTGCTTTATACATGCACAGCACGCACAGAGCAAACAAAGAAGAGATCTTATTAAACTTCCCTTTTCAGTTACGTAAGATCTATTTCTGTATGCCTTCTACATCTTTTTCCTCAGTATTGTTTCAGGATTTTTTATGATCATAGATTTAATTCAACTGTAGCTAGCTTCCAGTTTTTCTTATTGTTGCTCTTAAATAATTGCCTTGTTTTTGCATTTTAAACTGAATTGCAGAAAGTTTGTGTTTTGTTTTTAAAAAATTTTTTTAAGTTTATTTATTCATTTTATGAAGGAGGGAGAGAGCGCAGGAGAGGGAGAGAAAGAATCTCAGGCAGGCTCCGCACTGTCAGCATGGATCCTGATGCAGGGCTCGAACTCACAAACCCCGAGATCGTGACCTGAGCTGAAATCAGGAGTCGGACACTGAGCTGACTGAGCCACCCAGTTTGTGCTTTTTAAACCTGGTCTCTTCTGATAGGCCTCTCATGCTCACAGCTAACTTCAGATGCCTCTAGAAAGAAGAAACACAGCTTGTCTTTACTGGTTTGCTGGTGGATGGTCAGCACCCTATATGTGCGGGGATAGGAGTCTATAGGGGCGGGGGGAGGTAGAGTGTTGTGTGGACGGCGGGCTGGACGCGATTTCGGGAGCCACGGCCCCAGGCCGGGAGGTATCGGGAAGAGACCGCCCTGGGGGAGGGAAGCAGAGCAGACACGGAACCTCTACTGACCTTTCTCTGTTACCCGTTAAAAGCCAGACCTGGAAGAGACCAAGCGCTTGTTGAGTTACCCGCACGAATCCTCCATGCTGCCAGTGTGGGTCCTTGGGAAAGTTCCGAGCTGTGACTTATCATTTTTATTAATATTTAGCTCTCTCTTTTTATAGTATTGCTGTTCATAATGCTGCCTGCTTAATTTCACTTCATCCTTGGTTCATTCTGTTGTTTTTTCTTTTCTTTTCCCCTTCCCTCCTTCCTTCCTTCCTTCCTTCCTTCCTTCCTTCCTTCCTTCCTTCCTTCCTTCCTTCCCTCCTTCCTTCCTTCCTTCCTTCCATTTTTGAGAGAGAGAGAGCGAGCATGAGCAGGGGAGGGGCAGAGACAGAAGGGGGCAGAGGATCTGAAGCAGGCTCTGAGCTGTTAGCACAGAGCCCGATGTGGAGCTCGAACTCACGAACCGAGAGATGATGACCTGAGCCGAAGTGGGATGGACGCTCATCCGACTGAGCCACCCAGGCGCCCCAATCATGTACTTAAGCAGAAGCAACTATTTTTCTTAAATAGACTTGATGAGTACTATTAAGATATGGTATACTTTTATAAACAACAGATTTATACTCCCCAGGCTTAAAAAAAATCAGTCCCACAAAAATCTTCAGTATACTTTAATATTTTTAGTATTTCAGTCATTAACTTTGGAGCATGTGGTGAGGGAAGAAGAGCTATTCCTAGGGTCATGGCTTTTAACGTACACACCAAATTAACAGTGGACGTTTGATTTAGGGATGAAATCACGCATATGGAAGCATTCTCCCGTGCTGTCCTCAAGACCTCAAGGTTTTTATTCCCGAGCTGAATACATGACTAATGAGAGTGACAGTTACTTTACATTTCTTCTACTGAAAATCTTATTTGATAAGTGGGTCTGGAATGACAATTTTCATGTGTGCCCTGCTAACCGCGGAGGACTCCTGTGCAAGAACAGAGTCGGAACAGAAGGGTGACGGCTAGTATGAAAAGGCACGTGACTTCGCACATATTCTAAGTTGGCGATCTGGCTTAAAAATGAAAGTGTTTAATGCAGCATGTGGAGACGTGATTTTTAAGGGTATAGAGTGTACGATATTCTTAAGAGGACTCTTTATCGAAAAGAAGCATCTTCCTGTAGCTCTTCCTTGGCTTAAAAAGAAGACGATTTTGAGAGTTTGCCATTTTTGGCGACACTCGAGTTCCAGCCGCAGCTGCTCAGGGAGAGGCAGCGTGGTGAGGGGACAGCCGGGGCTCTGCTGCCTACTCCCGAGCCCTGGCCTCCCTCCCCGGCCCCTGTCTGAGCAGGACACGCGCCTCGCCTCGTGTCGTTAGGAGAGGAGGTGGTCCCCACCACAGCGCTGGGCGAGATGTAGCCGTTATGCACATGTGGGCGATCCTTACTGAGGAGGAAGGTAGTCACCTTTCCTGTAGTTCTGTTTTTCACAACTTCCGTTGACCTCTTCCCTTTCGAACACAGGTGACCGTGACAGACAACGGTAGCCCCCCCAAGTCAACCATTGCAAGAGTGATTGTGAAAATCCTCGATGAAAACGACAACAAACCTCAGTTCCTCCAGAAGTTCTACAAAATCAGACTCCCAGAGCGGGAAAGACCAGAACGAGAAAGAAACGCCAAGCGCGAGCCCATCTACCGTGTAATCGCCACGGACAGGGACGAAGGCCCCAATGCGGAGATCTCGTACAGCATCGAAGACGGAAACGAGCACGGCAAATTTTTTATTGAGCCGAAAACCGGAGTGGTTTCATCCAAGAAGTTCTCGGGAGCCGGAGAATATGATATTCTTTCAGTGAGTTAAGATCTAGTCTTTGAATTTCTCACGTCCTTTGACTGTTAATCTGGTCTTATGTCACGTCTCTTATAACTTTTTCTTTCTTCGATAAGTAGCCTCCATGTTTGTGACCTGACTTTGCGAAACGTGGCCTCGGTTGTCCCTTTCAGCTGTCACTCCAGTTGTTACTTGAGTGTGGCATGAAGAGGTTGCTCTTCTCTTTCCTTTTTTTAAATGTTTATTTATTTTTGAGAGAGACAGAGTGTGAGAGAGGGAGGGGCAGAGAGAGAGGGAGACAAAGAACCCAGAGCAGGCTCCAGGCTCCAGGCTCCAGGCTCCGAGCCGTCAGCACAGAGCCCAACGCAGGGCTCAAACTCAAAAACTGTGAGATCTGACCTGAGCCGAAGTTGGACGCCGAATACCGACTGAACCACCCGGGCGTCCGAAGACGTTGCTCTTTTTAATCAAACCTTAAACACGGGGAATACACAAATACAGACACTAAGTGCTTGAAATTGGCTTAGCTTAAGACTAAACTGATCTGTGCTTCAGTTTTGGGTGTAACTTTCTAATTTGCTCCTTTTATCCCCTCTGCTTATATTGTATAGATTAAGGCAGTTGATAACGGTCGCCCCCAAAAGTCGTCAACCACGCGACTCCACATTGAATGGATTTCCAAACCCAAACCATCCCCGGAGCCGATTTCATTTGAAGAACCGTTTTTTACCTTTACCGTCATGGAAAGTGACCCGGTTGCTCACATGATCGGCGTGATCTCTGTTGAGCCTGCTGGCACGCCTCTTTGGTTCGATATCATCGGTAAGTATTGCTCCGAGTTTTCATCGTCAGCGTGTGGGTTACCCTGGGAGAACCTGTCTTTGATTTCTGTCTTCGAGAACCTGCCTCTTTTTCTGACTTCTGTGTCCATCTCAGGATTTAAAGTTAGGAGCAAGACCTAGAAGTGGGGAACTGGTCTTAAATTGCAGTATTTTCAGTATTCAGCACCTATTCAGCTTATTTAAAATAGGTGCTTGTATCATTAATATAAAAATATGTTTTCAAAAGTGCATCAAAGAGTTGGAAATCTGAATGTTTTTGGTTCAAAAGCACAACTTCTTGGTTTTCCTTCTTGATACGTAACATATGGCACGTTGCTATTTTTAGCAAATATGCTTAAAAATGCTTAAAATAACTGCCTGTATGACTGTCTCGGGTCAGTATTTTATAGGGAATAAGTTTACAAATTTTATTTGTATAACTTAAAAATGATAGCGCTAATTATGGCCTTTTTAAGTTGGATTTACCACATTTTGGGAATGGGGGTAGCAGGGTTCACTAGATTAAATTACCCTGTAATAAAAATGACATGCCTAAGTCCGTTTTCCTTTGTCTTCGTCATTTAGATTAATAGAACGTATTACCTTATTCTAACATACTTAAAAAAATTCACATTAAACTTTGACATCTTAGGGTTTTTAAATTCTGTTTCTTCACATTACCTTAATTATAAAGATACTTCAAAGCAAAAGTATGTATTGCGACTCGTCTCCGTTTGAACCTCTATATTCCTTTTTCCCCTCTTCTATCCCTTAGCCACCCTACGTACCCCAAATGCTGTTTCAGCAGGTTGAAGCAGACGGGCTGTAGGCTGCAGGCGGTACAGGCTTTACCTCTTTAATTTTCCACATGAGGCAGTTCAGCTCTTTTCCCAGTTTTGGTCATTGTATGAAATAATTGATGTCCTCAACACCTGCGAAACCATTACTTTATTTTTATTTATTTTTTTAAGTTTATTCATTGATTCTGAGAGAGAGCAAGCAGGGAGAGGGCAGAGAGAGGGGGAGAGGGAATCCCAAGCAGGCTCCGCACCGTTAGCACAGAGCCCAACCTGGGACTCGAACTCCCGAACCATGAGATCATGACCTGAGCTGAAAACCAAGAGCCGGACACTTAACCAACTCAGCCACCCAGGCGCCCCAACCATTACTTTACTTTTAAAGAGAAAGATGGTTTTCATAGTTAACTGTAATCAAATTAGTGTGTGTGCCCTCCGTTAACTCCGGTCCCATTTCCCGACGAGCAGGCTACGGTTGTGCCGGGTGTAACTTCACCGTGTAACGCTGACTGCGTTTGGAGCTGGTTTGACTGACTGCTCTTCCTTGTTCTGTGCTTGCCTCCCACGCTTGCTTGCTGCTTTTTGGCTGTGGCAGGAGACGCACTTGCTAGAGAAGTGTTTCACATCTTGCAGATGACTTGTGACCTGAACTGTACAGCAGAAGGTATCTGCTGAGATCACATAATTTGCCTCAGATTATGAGATCTAAAATAAAAGCAGCTTTTACAACTCTTTTTTATTTCCGGTGACTGTCTCATTGCCCTTTGTGGTCATGGTGTGCACATGGTGTCCCCCGTTTCCAGTTGCAAACGTGCCGACCTCTCCTGCATCTCGATTTCATCCTTAGTTTTAGGTTTAACTGAAGGTCGTGGTTTTTTGTGTGTTTCGTTCTGCCTTCTGGTGAGTTTTGTAATAGAACATCATCATAACATTAAGTCTTCATGTTCATTCCATTTCACCTCATTGATAAAAGTATCTCAAGTTCAATGGATTTGAAAAGAGAGTTTTATCTAGGATATAATTGGGAATGTATTTGGATAATGTTAGTAGCACAGAAATTTTTGCTTCGTTAAGCTTTGTGTTTGGCTACCACAGGGAAAGTTTCTTTTCAAGTATAGAAGAGCCAGGACCAATTGATGTTAACTGCCATTATTTTTTCCGAGTTAACATTTGTTTTGAATAGTTAATTTATTAGGGCAGTGTGCTCAAGTGTCACAGTTTTTGTTTTGAGTAATTAAACATTTAAATAGCTGATTTTGGTTTAGTAAATGGTGCTTTATATAGCTACTGAGGTACATAAATTAAAGACCTATTCAGAACCCCTGAAAGAGCAAATCGAAACTAATTCATTGGCGATATTAGCAATGTTTTTCTGTTTTTGGAGTTGCTCTCTTGCTTTCCTCTCAGTTATTAGCTTCCTTGACAATTATGGCTCAACTTGGCGTTAGTAAGCATTGCCTTCTAATTGGCCCTACTTGTCTTTCAAAACGAAACCTCCTTGGAATCACCTCGATCAGTATCAGAAGTGTTTTTTGTTTTTTCCCCTGCCATACAGAAGTAGAAAGTCACTAAGTGAATGACAGATTTTCATCCTATGACCGAACTGTTTTTACTTTTCTGTGTGTCTGATTTAACCTAGCTGGCAACTATGACAGTCACTTTGATGTGGACAAGGGCACTGGAACCATCATTGTTGCCAAACCTCTTGATGCAGAACAAAAATCAAACTATAACCTCACAGTCGAAGCCACAGACGGAACCTCCACGATACTTACACAGGTAGGTGACTTACTAACCACAGCGTTTGTCAGAGGAGGACGAGCATGGCCTTCTGACATTGGGGGGGCCACGGGCAGTGCGAGCATTGCTCTGCCGTCAGAGGCTCCCAGTCAGAGTTTCTGTGGTGTTAGAGTTTACAGGTATACACGCCAAGGATTCGTATTTAGAGAAAGAAAATTAACTGCGAACCTCAGTTTAGGTTTGGCTTGTAATTAACCAGTTTTGGACATTTTGAAAGAAGACTTTGAGAAAGCCCCACTTTTAATTATCGAAATATTACAATTTTTTGCTGATTTGAACTGTATTAACATAAAATTTATCACTTTTGAGGATGAATTCTCTGAGTCATGCTCATTAAAGTGGTTAATTATGTTTTAAATCACTTTTTCTGAATCTCCCCCCACCTTGGGTACTTTAGGGCTGTGGAAAACGGTAATACTGGTGTCCTAATTCACTTCACATCTTCATTTGTTCCTCTCTGGTGATTCAGAGACGGCCAGATTACTGAGATTCCAAATTTAAACGTGAGAAACCCTATAAATTAAGTCTAAATTCTCTTTGATTCTCATTGTGGAGTGTTAGAGAATGTGTGAAACCCTCTATATGGCGAGTTTATTCTAGAAGCTGAATACTAGGAAACAAAATCTTGTACCTTAGGACGATAGAAGCTAAGGTTTCCATATAATCAGCGGTACCCTGAAAGAGGAAGAAATTAAATACTAAAAGATAAAATGCTCCTGAATTCCATTTATTTAATCTTCATTATTTTTTTTAATGTTTATTTATTTCTGAGAGAGAGAGAGAGAGAGAGAGAGAGAGCACACACGCACGAATGTGCGGGGGAGGGGCAGCGAAAGAAGGAGACACAGAATCTGAAAGCAGGCTCCAGGCTCTGAGCCATCAGCACAGAGCCCGACGAGGGGCTCGAACTCACAAACTGTGAGATCATGACCTGAGCTGCAGTTGGAGCTTAATCAACTGAGCCACCCAGACACCCCGACCAGTTTTTTTATCTTTAGATTATATTATTTTAAATCTGAAATGAGACAGATTATCCGTCAGATCACTTAGTTGCACAGAAGACTGAAAGAGTCTGTGATGTCTTTTCAATTAATAAGTGAGTAGATAATTTAGAGCCAGTCCTTCCTTTCTCTAAATGCTTCTGATTTTTAGTGCATTTAAAACTGACATACGTACCATGCTTCGGAGTCATTTTGAGATTGTCGTGTAAAGGTTTAGTACAGTATTGAAATTTCATTTTTGTCGGTAACTGTTCCCATTATAGAAGTTAGGCTTTAGAGCATGAACGTGAGAATAAAAATATCAAGAATTGTAATAAATTTAACAGGATAAATTTTGAAAGGTTCAAGGAGCATAACTTTATGTGGACCAGTTCAAATACTCAACTAGTCAGAAATCTTGCGAAAGGAACGTAATAAGTAGTGGAAGCCACACGTCGTCATTGATGAAGATGATCGGTTTATCCATGGCATTTATCACTTATGACCTAAGTAATTAGCGGTGTGCCCCGCCCCAGGGATTGCAGCGTTAGCCAGTGCAGGGAAAAGCTTAGTGTGACATGTGGGGCAGGTTGATTAAAGCATCGCCTAGCACCCGGAAAGTCGACTCTAGTGTTTTCGGGGATGCAAGATGTCTTCCGTTTCAGTCCTTCATTTATACTTCTGCAACTTATTTTGAGTCCTTTTCAGAGCGTCTTGAGAATATTCTAATGAAATACTGGCGGGGAGAGGTAGTCAGATATTCAGAGAGTGATCAAAGAGCCCAGACTGACCCGTAGAAGTGTGGGTCAGAGGGGACAGTCAGTAATTAGGGTTTACGTTTCCCTGCGGGGCAGAGGACAGGGAGACAGAATGTGAGCGAGACAGAGCAGCAGATACCACCTGCATAGCGTCACAGAGCTCAGGACCGGGTGGGTGAGGTACCGGAAACACAGGCCTGGAGACGCAGGTTTGTAGGTCAGACTCCGGAACCAACAGGGTGAGTTTTGCTGCAGTGAGGTCGGCGGCCAGTGGCAGATCGGAGATTTGGGGATGTGGGAGAGATTCAGAGATAGGGGGTTAAGGCCAGGGTGCGTCATCAGCAGGGGTGGGCAGTGCGGGGGTCACAGCGTAACCCCCAGTACCCTCTTGAAACAGCACTGCTCCGTGCTTTCCTGCCTTGCCATTTTCTGCTGAGGCTGCTGAGGGTATTGATTCAAGCCACTTGGCTTTATCTCTTTATCTCATATCTCAAGGTAACTTACCAAATCCAGTTAAGGTTTTTTTTCTTTCTTTGAAACAGCTTTGCTTTCATGTTTTCTTCTGGTTTCTGTCAAGCATCAGTCAGCATTATGCACAGGCCATTTGGTTTGAATCTCTTAACCCTATTCATAAGCAAGTGGCGGGAGCCCTCTGTGCTTCCCTTTTCTCGCCTGGAAACTCGGCATCGTGATTTTGTCCACAGAGGCGCTTGTGAGGGGTGAATGAGGTAGCATGGGGGGTGCTCGTGCTCGAAGCCCTGGAACCAGTTGCCCGTGTGCTCCCACAGAGCGCTCGCTCTGGCGTATCAGCACTGGCTTGGACTCTTCTGCCCACTTGACACCCAAGTCACCTCCCTGTCCCCATTCTCTGCCCCTGGGATCCGTCTTGCACTGCCTACAACCAGAATGGTCTGCCGGTTGAGAAGAAGAGGTAAAGGTGAATTTCCTCCAATCAGATAGTTCAGAGCACACAGAATTTTTGTTCTCAAGGCTCTGCGTACCGGATCGTCCCTTCCCCTTGATCCCCTCTCAGTTCCGTGTCCTTCTCTCAGTGTGCAAGAGCTAGGCTGTGATGCTGCTTCTAGCCCTCACGTCTGACCAGGGTCTTCCCCGCCCCCCCCCCCCCCCCCCATCCCAGTAGACGTTGATCATCTGTGCAAGCAAAGGCTTACCTCCTCTTTAAAAGCTTTCAAACGTCCCACACCATCTCTGGACTCCTAAAAAGCTACTTGATACCTCACTTGATAAAATGTGGCTTCGTATGCATAAGACATTTCCTGCCGAGGTTGAAAGCTACGCAGGGCAGAGGCTGTTGCACATTTATTTGGCCCCCCACTACCTCCCCCAGTGATGCGTAGGTGAGTGCTGAGTGTGTAAGGGCCCTGTGACCGTGTGTTTCAGTTGAATTGCTGTATCACAAATGGTTGTTTCGTGAGCTGTTCCTATTTGGTTGTGATTAACTGACTTTAGAGCAGGATTAAACTACCTCTGCCCAACACTAACTCCACTAGAAAAATAATACATAAATTTATAGTGGAAATGAATATATAATGGTTTACCTTACAGAAATTATAACCATCTCTTCTGGTTCATCACCGACCTTTTAAAAACAGTGTGTAGTCTTCAGTGTTTACATAACTTTCACATAAAACCTTTCTATGGTTTAGTGAATGCTCTTAGTATGTATATAAAGTTTAATGTTACAAATCCGGCAGTGACATGGTAGTGTTCTGTGAGGACATTGGTGTAGTCTCCACAGGAAGACCTCTGGTTCACATGCCCGCACCACTGTGCTTAATCGTAGCCCCTGCGTTCCTGGGACTTCGACCTACTGTGCCATTTGGACTAGTGAACCTCTTTACTCTCTACAGGCTAATGAAGCTCAGATTTCTTGTTCATAATTCAACCATCTTATTTAGAATTGGTAGTGATTTGCACTATGCCTCATCCACACAACCCTTTTCAATCTGAAATGTAATCTTACTGTTAAAGTAAAAAAATATTTTTAATTCAGCTTAGGACTAGGTTTTTTTTAACTTTGGCTCTTTTTCTCTCTAAGGTTTTGATTCTATACTGACTTTTTTTTTTTTTTTTTTTTAAGAGAGAGGGTGTGAGAGTATAAGTGTGGAAGGGCATAGAGGGAGGGAGAGAGAATCCCAAGCAGGTCCGTGCCCAGTGCAGAGCGCACAGGGCTCGATCCCACAACCATGAGATCATGAGCCAAGCCAAAGTCAAGAGTCAGATATACAACAGACCGGACCACTGGGTGCCCCTGTGCTGACATTTAAGAGAGTTGATCTTTTCAATGTACGTAAATTGCTTTTAGTAAATAAATGTGTTTACTGTTTATATATAAGTTTTATGGTCACAAAAATGTAATGAAGATTTTAAAGGACATTTCTAACTTAACCAATAGGAACTGGGAGTCTCAAGATTAGAACAAGAAATTTAAATACCAGTAATCATCTAAAAATAATAAAAAACAATAGATAAATATAGTAATCATCTAGTACCATACCCTCTTCGCTAACTTGGTGGTTGCAGATTCAAATCTGATACAGGAAATTAGTCTTCTGTAAATCGTGCTCAGGTAAACTCTTACCCCTCCATGAGTACTCTAGCAGCCTCTCTCCTGTGGTGACCTAAGAGAAATTAAGTGTGCAGTCAGAAAGAAGTGTGTGAAAGGTGTTGCATATGCCCTCCAAAGTTACTTTCAGGAATTTAGACAGGTCTTCATTATCTTGCTCATACAGGGAAGAAGCAATGAAAAATTTAAAGATTTTTTTTTTTTAATTCTAGGTTTTTGTTTTTATTTCTCAATTTTGTATTTCATTTTGCTAAATCTGTTTTTTTTTCAACACGCACCTGATTTTTCCCCTTGATTCTATAAATATTAAAATATCATCATTAAGGATATTACTGTAACGTGGGTCGTTTTTGTCATTCTAGGTATTCATCAGAGTAATAGACACAAATGACCATCGTCCTCAGTTTTCTACGTCAAAATATGAAGTTGTTATTCCTGAAGACACGGTGCCCGAAACAGAAATTCTGCAGATCAGCGCTGTGGATAAGGATGAGAAAAACAAGCTCATCTACACACTGCAGAGCAGCATTGACCCGTTGAGTCTCAAGAAATTTCGTCTCGATCCTGCGACGGGCTCTCTCTATACTTCTGAAACGCTCGATCACGAAGCCATCCACCAGCACGTCCTCACAGTCATGGTACGGCTTTCCGCTCATTCTTTGGCCGCTACGTGGTTTCCAAAGGGTCTTGTGTGTTCAAGAGTGATTTTTAATCCCATACAGGGAACCCGCCCCCCACCCCCCCGCCCCGAGGATTGATAATGTGTTGAATTTGAATCTTTCAGGTGCGAGATCAGGATGTTCCCGTGAAGCGCAACTTTGCACGGGTTGTCGTCAATGTCAGCGACACGAATGACCACGCCCCCGGGTTCACAAGTTCCTCCTACGAAGGGCGGGTTTATGAGTCCGCGGCTGTTGGCTCAGTGGTGTTGCAGGTTACAGCTCTGGACAAGGACAAAGGGAAGAATGCTGAAGTGCTGTACTCGATCGAATCAGGTAATTTTGGAGCCCTCAGTACGTTAACTTTAAAAAGTATGTTTCTTTTCTAAAACTGTACATGTAGAAACACTTCAGCGTGTCACTGTAAAAAATGGCTTAAGTTGATCTTTATCTACCATTTTACGTATTAGGAGAAAGAAGACTCTTTAGAAAGCGAGGCGAGACTCCTACATTCCAGTAAAGAGATGCACCTTATTAGCATGATTCAAGGCTTTGAGAAGTCTTACAGTGAAGAAAACCGGTCCAGTTCCTTATTTCCACAATGTTTTAACCACATGGCATTTTCCTCTTGATACATGTTAACCGTGAAACACTGGTAGGAAACCACTGGCCTTAGTAATTTAACTTTTAGCCAGGGAGTGGATTCTCTTGGGCAGAGCAGGAAATCGCATGACAGAGTGCTACCTCTGCTTCCCCGTGCTTCCAGGTTAATTTTTCTCCCCCCGTCACGCACCTTTTACAGTTGAGTTTCATTCACGGAATTGGGTTGTTGCAGTAGGGCCCAGGGTTGCGACTGGGATTAGAAATAATTGAAAAGCACAAGGAGCCTGCTGAAATCGGGCAAGGAAGGCCAACCAGAACTGTCGGTGTGGACGTTTCTTCTAGGTATGACGGGGCAAGAGATGCAGAGTCTTGCTGGTGGAAACAAAGAGGATCACCCAGAAATAATTGTACCAAAGTGAAATATTTTGTTCTCTGGTATGATGCTATTCAGTCTTTGATTTACTCATTCCATGGACTGATGAAGCAGATTTTATACGTCAGGTGCCATGCTAGGAACTCGACAGGTAGCGGCTGTCACTGTTCCACAAACGTGTGTTCATGCGAAAGGGAAGCCCCTGAGGGACCCGGGGATCTGCTTCAGGGCGTATGGTTTCTACAGTCTGAGTTCATCTTGCTTGGGAACTTTCCCTAGTTAGGCCAAATAGATGAGTAAGTGATTAAGTATCAAGAAGGCAGCTTCCATTTTTTCCGTGTTTCTCAAGGTGATTGTTAGTACAAAGAATATAGTCTTCCTCATTCTTTTGTCTTTATGATGATTTCAGAGTATTGAGGTCATCCACTTTTTTTTTAATGAGTCTATTCCTCTGCATGTTCAGAAATTGTGCCTTTCCTAGACGTTAGAATTGGTGTAGAGGCATAAATTAACTATTGGTCATAGAATCAAAAGCTGGGTACCTGCTTTTTTAAAAAATAGTGTGTTTTATATGGTTAAACTATTTTTATTCTTTAGTGTATCTGAAGCTTCATTTGTTTCCCTGAAAACAACCAAATTTAGTCCATTACTCACAAATAAGATCTTATATGCTGCCCTTAGTTCAAGGTTAAAATGTAGTGAGTGCCTTGAACAAAGATGAAGGTTTTTCCACTGGGTCAGAAATTTCGCTGTTAAAAAAACAGCGCATTCCATTTGTGCATGCCTGCGCACTTCAGTAAAATAATTTTCTCATAGACAAACCGCCTGGTTTTGTGTAGGAGAAAATGTTAAACTTTCCCCTTAGCTTTCACATAATTTTCAACAACTGGGTGGTTAAAATATGATTCTTGGTTCCTTACTAAAGGCATGTGCATTCTTTGAGTGCTTGTGATGACTGATGGGATTAGTAATTTGGTATTCCAAGAATGGAACTGTATCTCCACTCAAAGAATAGATAATACCAAGGGCCTATTTCAGTGTAGAATTTAGACTTTTTAGAAGATAATCTTTATAGATTTGGTAATATAAAAAGTGTGCTGAAAAATTGCTTTGTAGGCAACAGCTGCTATTAAAATGCAGAAGAGCGTGTGTGTGACTCTGTTGGAATAGGAGGAAATGGAAAGTGGTCGGTCCTAACACCTTCCATTTAAGTTACCATATTCACCTGCTTCTCATTTGTCAGGTTACATTTAATAAAGTTCAGAAAACTAGTTATAAATTCAGGCTGTAACACTGCATGTTTAATTAGCAGCGATTTATTGAGCAAAAGGTTTGGTCTGATTAGGAGTCTTCAGGGAAAAAGGAATTAATTAAAGGATATTTTCAGTAACAATTGACTTAATGTGTTCAGAGACACATCAGCGCCCTACTCTGGACTGTATGGTGTGTGTGTGTGGGGGGATTTCTTTCTTTTATTAAAGTAGGTTATTGTAACTTCAAATCTGTCATAATGCCTGGAAATAGAAGACACTCAGTAAGTATCCTTATTGACTAGAATTGATTTTCTTCCTCACGCTTAGGTTAAATAGAACTGCAACCGTAGCTTTACGCTTCACACTTGAGGCTGCCATCCTGTCAGGCAGTCAGCACTTTGCTGGGCGTCCGTGGCATGTCCTGCCATGGGAAGTAGATTTCTGTGCACAGCTCTCTGACATGGCTTTTGGGGTGTATATGTGTAATACAGTCATAGCTAATGGGCACAAATTCACATGTTTGTCTGGATAACTGCCTAGTTCAAATAGAACAATCTAGGGCTACGTGGAAATCACCAGTATCTCCAGCTAAAATGTATGGCTAAGCCCCCAACCCAGTAAAGAGTTCTACCACTGCCCTGTTTCTTGACAAAGAACATACGCGGGTTTCAATATTCGACGAGTGTGCCTATTACTGGATCAGACGGGGCCATGTTTAAGCCACTCAGCTCTGCTTTGTGTTTCTCCACGTAAGTGTTGCTTCCTGCCTGCAAATCTGGTGATTGCTGCCTTGTGTATGTGTGTGTGTGGGATTCCTCTGCCAACTGGCCAGCAGGGTTCCTGTTTTAACCTTCCTGTTAAGACACTTGAGGTAATAAGGTGTCTGAATTGTATATGCTGATAAAAAATTTTTATCAGAAATTTCCATTTAGTACATTACTTTTGTCAATACGTACTTTTAAATGTACGGCTTAATCTAACATGTGGTTGTTGGTAGTGATAGAAGTAAAATGCAGAAAAACAAAACCAAATAAAAATAAAATATAGTGCTTAAATGAATGTATTAATGTTTTTCAGGCTTTTGGTCCACCGATTTAGTATTTCATTATTTTTCCATGCATGCGTAGAAGTTGTGTCATTCAACAAGTGTTTACATAGGACATAGGATATGTCTCCGGTGTGTCAGGCATTTTTCTAGGCACAGGTAATAAAAGAATGAATAAGACAAGCCATGGTTAAATGGGGCTTACGTTCTAGTGGGAGAACGGATAAGAAGGTTGTAACATGTGCTATAGAGAAAAAACAGGACAAGAGTATGAAACAGCCCTTCTGATCAGAGAGGGTAAAGGAAGGCTTCACCACATTCTTTCTCTAAGCAGAGGGGCATGTGGGTGAAACTGGATGGATGGATGAATGGATGGAGAAGCAATGACAATAGCTGGAGAAGACTGTTCTAGAGATAACCCACCAAATACAGTCATCCTGAGGTGCGAATGTTCTCACCAGGATGAGGAGTGAAGAGCCAGCATGGCCGGAGGGCAGGGAGTGCACCGAGTGGAAAGGATCGTGTTCTAACACCACCAGCTTGCTTCACTGCAGACAAAATTTATTCATTCCTCCATGTAGGCCCTTGCATGTTTGAAGCTTTAGGATTTCACTGCACAAAATAAGGAATGCCAAAGAGATGATAGAGTATAAGATCCGGTAGGTCGGCTGCTTCATTAGGACAGACTTAGGAAGGCCCAAGGCGTGGAGATGAAGACCACTGTCCCAGGTTTCCTCAGCCTCCATCTTAGTCCCGGCAAACGGTCAGTTTTGGGAAGCTGGGGTGGTGCCCAGGTAGGATGGGAAAGGTCCCTGGAGTTGTGGTGACTGACTAAAGCACAATGAGAGAATCTGGGATGGTTGACTCACACATGCGGAGAGGCAGAAGTTAGTGTCTGCGAGGCGTGGTGGAGGCCACTTGGCCTGCTTGTTCGTGGGCGAGGGTTCAGCTGGAACTTCAGGGCCTGGAGAAAGCCTGGCCTCTGCCCTCTTGTAGACTGTGGCACACGGCCATGGGGCCGAGACGTAGAGCCAGGCAGGCTTAATGAAAACCAGACCGGGTCTGGCCTCAGAAAAAATTATATTACGGATTTTTGGAAACTATTAAAGGAAGGAAATGAAGGCTGTAGGCAAAGTGTTTACTAGTAGTGACGTGGAGAAAGGAGTGCTTGGTTCATCCCCCGATTTGCAGATCACACTGATTCTGGCCTACGAACTGCCACCTGTGGGTGCAAACCTAGGGAAAAACAGAACTTGTAAAAAACACAGTTGAGTGGCACGGCACCTTTGTTTTGGGGAAGTGGAATCGTTCATTTGGGGAAAATAAACTCAGTTCTGTGAGTAGGACGAGGGACTCGTGGCTATGAAACAGAACGGAGATGGAGTGTGCGTAGATGACTCAGATCTGAGGACCCTCACGCTGCCTTCATCTATCCAAAGAGATCGTAAACTGCTAGACTTCAGTAAGCTGCTGGCATCTTCAGAAAGATTTCAGTTGATGATACAAAACCTGGACTACTGTGGAGTGGCATGTGCGGCAGAAGATGCATACAGTATAGCTGGAAAAGTTCCAAAGAGAACAAGTAATAGAGTTTATCTGTCTCAGCACTGTTGACACTTAGGAGCAAAAAATCCTTTGTCGCAGGGGCTCTCCTGTGCATTGTGGGAGGTTTAACAGCATCCCGGATCTCCGTCCAATGAGAGTTAGTAGCACGCTCCCCCTCCAGGTAGTGATAACCAAAAATGCGTCTAGACATTGTTGTTGCATGTCTGTCTAGATAAGATTGCCCCTGATTGAGAACCACTGACATAGAGGGCAGATGGACCTGAAAAAGATTAAAAAGGGAAATCTTTGAAATCGACACAGTAGGGCGAATAAGCCACAAGCTCATTCAACAGGTCCCTGAATATTTACAATAAGGGACAGCCCTCTTGGACCTTGTTAAATTTTCTTAGGTAATTGAAGTCTTCCCTTTCATAATGAGTAGGAGTCTAGAGAACTTGCAAGTGATAAGTGCTGAAAATGGAAGTATGTTCAAAGGATTTTTGCGGGACCGTTGGAAAATTATTAACTGTCTTACAAAAGGAAAACCATACCTTCCACAACACATCCCTGGTTCAGGTGATAGCAAGTGAGTTCTGGCTTTACCTAGAGTAATACTTCTTCTGTTTCTTGCTTTTCTTTTCTTTTTTTTTTTTGTTTCTTGCTTTTCATAACGTACAGACAAAACTCTGAAAAGTCTGCCTCATTTTAGGTGGATCCCAATGAAATGAGTTTCATTCAAATGTTGATAACTCTTGAATTTCTGTATAATTTCAGAATAACCACTTTTAAAGATATCTTTGTTTCTGTATCTCCAGCTATTACTTGTATTGGTCCTTGCATTTTTCTCTAAAATGCTTTTTTCCCCTCCTCCTCCTAGGAAACATTGGAAATTCTTTTACCATCGATCCCATCTTGGGCTCAATAAAAACTGCCAAAGAACTAGATCGAAATAGCCAAGTGGAATATGACTTAATGGTAAAAGCTACAGATAAAGGCAATCCACCGATGAGTGAAATGACTTCTGTGCGTATCTTTGTCACAATTGCCGACAACGCCTCCCCTAAGTTTACATCAAAAGAATATTCTGTTGAAATCAGCGAAACCGTCAGCATTGGGAGTTTTGTCGGAATGGTTACAGCACACAGTCAGTCATCAGTGGTATATGAAATAAAAGATGGAAACGTAGCTGATGCTTTTGATATTAATCCACATTCTGGAAGTATCATCACTCAGAAAGCCCTGGATTTTGAAACTCTGCCCATTTACACATTAATAATACAAGGAACTAACATGGCTGGTTTGTCTACTAATACAACTGTTCTAGTGCATCTACAGGATGAAAACGACAACTTGCCAGTCTTTATGCAGGCAGAATATACGGGACTCATTAGCGAATCGGCTTCAATTAACAGTGTGGTCCTAACAGACAAAAATGTCCCATTAGTGATTCGAGCAACTGATGCTGACAAAGAATCAAACGCTTTGCTTGTGTATCACATTGTTGAACCATCTGTACACAAATACTTTGCTATTGACTCTAGCACCGGTGCTATTCATACGGTACTAAGTTTGGACTATGAAGAAACAAGTACTTTTCACTTTACCGTACAAGTGCATGACATGGGGACGCCACGTTTATTTGCTGAGTACGCAGCTAATGTGACTATACGTGTAATTGACATTAACGATTGCCCTCCTGTGTTCTCCAAAACGTTATATGAAGCATCTCTTTTATTGCCAACATACAAAGGAGTAAAAGTCATCACAGTCAATGCTACAGATGCTGACTCAAGTGCATTCTCACAGTTAATGTACTCTATCACCGAAGGCAACATTGGGGAGAAGTTTTTTATGGACTACAAGACTGGTACTATAACTGTACAAAACACAACTCAGTTAAGAAGCCGCTATGAGTTAACCGTGAGAGCTTCTGATGGCAGATTTGTAAGCTTTGCCTCTGTAAAAATTAATGTGAAAGAAAGCAAAGAAAGTCAGCTGAAGTTTACCCAAGATTTCTACTCTGCAGTAGTGAAAGAGAATTCCACTGAAGCTAGAACATTAGCCGTCATTACTGCCATTGGGAACCCAATCAACGAGCCTTTGTTCTATCATATCCTCAACCCAGATCGCAGATTCAAAATAAGCCGGACTTCAGGAGTTCTGTCAACGACTGGCATACCGTTCGATCGTGAACAGCAGGAGGCGTTTGATGTGGTAGTAGAAGTGACCCAAGAACATAAGCCTTCAGCAGTGGCCCATGTCATTGTCAAGGTCAACATAGAAGACCAAAATGACAATGCACCAGTGTTTGTCAACCTTCCTTACTATGCAGTGGTTAAAGTGGATACCACGGTGGGCCACGTTATCCGCTACGTTACCGCCGTGGACAGAGACAGTGGCAGAAATGGAGAAGTGCATTACTACCTTAAAGAGCATCACGAGCATTTTCAAATCGGATCCTCAGGTGAAATTTCACTGAAAAAGCAGTTCGAACCTGATACCTTAAATAAAGAATATCTCGTCACAGTGGTTGCAAAAGACGGAGGAGACCCAGCTTTTTCGGCCGAGGTGATAGTTCCGATCACTGTTATGAATAAAGCCATGCCTGTGTTTGAAAAGCCTTTCTACAGTGCAGAGGTCCCAGAGAATATCCAGATGCACAGTCCGGTTGTCCACGTACAAGCCAACAGTCCAGAAGGGTTGAAAGTGTTCTACAGCATCACGGATGGAGATCCTTTCAGCCAGTTTACCGTTAACTTCAACACCGGAGTTATAAATGTCATAGCCCCTCTGGACTTCGAGTCCCACCCGGCATATAAACTGAGCATACGAGCAACTGACTCCTTGACTGGTGCTCACGCTGAAGTCTTTGTTGACATTATAGTGGAAGACATCAACGATAACCCTCCTGTGTTTGCTCAGCAGTCTTACGCCGCAGCCCTGTCTGAGGCCGCCGTAATCGGCACGTCTGTCGTTCAGGTTAGAGCGACAGATTCTGATTCAGAACCAAATAGGGGAATTTCCTACCATATGTTTGGCAATCATAGCAAGAGTCAGGATCATTTTCACATAGACAGCAGCACCGGCCTCATCTCGCTAGTCCGAACTTTGGATTACGAGCAGTTCCAGCAGCACAAGATTTTTGTAAGGGCTGTGGACGGTGGCATGCCCCCCCTGAGCAGTGATGCAGGTTGTGACCGTGGATGTCACGGACCTCAATGACAATCCACCTCTGTTTGACCAACAGATTTATGAAGCCAAAATCAGTGAGCACGCCATGCACGGTCATTTCGTGACCTGCGTGAAAGCGTATGATGCAGACAGCTCAGACATAGACAGGTTGGAGTATTCCATTCTTTCTGGCAACGATCATAAGAATTTTGTCATTGACGGTGAAACGGGGATCATCACACTCTCAAATGTGCGCCGGCATGCCTTGAAGCCATTTTACGGTCTTAACGTTTCTGTTTCTGACGGAGTTTTTAGGAGTTCAGCTCAGGTGCACGTAACTGTAATTGGAGGCAATCTACACAGTCCTGTTTTTCTTCAGAGCGAATATGAAGTGGAGTTAGCTGAAAATGCTCCCCTACACACCCTGGTGATTGAGGTCAAAGCAGCTGATGGGGATTCTGGTATTTACGGTCACATTACTTACCATATTGTAAATGACTTTGCCAAAGACAGGTTTTACACAAATGAGAGAGGACAGATATTTACTTTAGAGAAACTGGATCGAGAAACTCCAGCGGAGAAAGTCATCTCAGTTCGTTTAATGGCTAAGGATGCTGGAGGAAAAGTTGCTTTCTGCACCGTTAATGTCATCCTTACGGATGACAACGATAATGCACCCCAGTTTCGAGCAACCAAGTATGAAGTGGACATCGGGTCCAATGCTCCCAAAGGGACATCCGTCATTAAAGTTCTTGCAAGTGATGCTGATGAGGGATCCAATGCCGATGTCACCTATGCCATCGAAGCAGATTCTGAAAGTGTCAAGGAAAACTTGGAAATTAACCAACTGTCTGGCATAATTACTACAAAAGAAAGCTTGGTTGGCTTAGAAAATGAGTTCTTCACTTTCTTTGTGAGAGCGGTGGATAGTGGGTCTCCATCAAGAGAATCCGTTGTTCCTGTCTACGTTAAAATACTTCCACCAGAAATACAACTTCCAAAATTTTCAGAACCATTTTATACCTACACAGTTTCAGAAGACATGCCTATTGGAACAGAGATCGATCTCATCCGAGCAGAACACAGTGGGACTGTTCTTTACAGCCTAATCAAAGGGAATACTCCTGAAAGTAATAGGGATGAGTTCTTTGTGATCGACAGACAGAGTGGCAGACTGAAACTGGAGAAGAGTCTTGATCATGAGACAACTAAGTGGTACCAGTTCTCCATACTTGCCAGGTGCACTCATGATGACTACGAAGTGGTGGCTTCTGTAGATGTTAGTATCCAAGTGAAAGATGCAAATGATAACAGCCCCGTCTTAGAGTCTAACCCATATGAGGCTTTTATTGTTGAAAACCTGCCAGGGGGAGTAGAGTCATCCAGGTCAGGGCATCTGATCTAGATTCAGGAACCAATGGCCAAGTCATGTACAGTCTAGATCAGTCCCAAAGTGTAGAGGTCATCGAATCTTTTGCCATTAACATGGAGACAGGCTGGATTACAACCCTCAAGGAACTTGACCATGAAAAGAGAGATAATTACCAGATTAAAGTGGTTGCATCAGATCATGGCGAAAAGGTTCAGCTGTCATCCACAGCCATCGTGGATGTGACTGTCACTGATGTCAACGACAGCCCCCCACGATTCACGGCAGAGATTTACAAAGGGACCGTGAGTGAAGATGACCCACCAGGCGGCGTCATCGCCATCTTAAGTACCACAGATGCCGATTCGGAAGAAATTAACAGACAAGTTACCTATTACATTACAGGTAAAACATTTAGACAAAATGGTTTAAGTTAAAAATAAATTGTATCGGAGGTACAAATTTTGAAATATGGTATTTTAGGGAAATCGGGAGTTAAAGGGATTATTTTAGTTAAGTAACTCTAAAGTAGAAATAACATCTATTAAGCTACATTAAAGAAGGCTAACAGTTGGGTCATTAGACTTCTTTTTTTAATGTTTATTTTTGAGAGAGTGCACAAGTGGGGGAGGGGCAGAAAGACAAAGGAAGACATGGAATCTGAAGGAGCCTCCAAGCTTTGAACTGTCAGCACAGAGCCCAGCTTGAGACCTGAACCCATGAACCATGAGATCATGAACTGAGCCGCTCAGGCACACCCCTAGACTGTTTTTGATTTTTATGACTCATTCCATTGAACTTTATAGTTAGCATATGATAAGTATAATTAACAACTATAGTTTCCAAATACCCTAAAGTATTGTTAGTAGGCTTTATATTTTATTTAGTTTAATGCTGTGTTTCAATACACATTTTAATGCCTTGATATTTGGTGAGGGGGGGGGGCGGTAAGAGAGAAAGCTGATATGCCAAATTTAAATGTAGTAATTTTTTTAAAAACCCTTATTCTTTTAAACCACAACACTAAATGTATTTATTTCTGTCACTTAGACCTTAACTTATTTCAACCATTTTGTCCTCTTCCTCCACTGACTTCATAGGAGGAGACCCTTTGGGACAGTTTGCTATTGAGAATGTACAGAATGAGTGGAAGGTCTTCGTGAAGAAGCCTCTGGACAGGGAAAAAAGGGACAATTATCTTCTGACTATCACAGCAACGGATGGGACCTTCTCATCCAAAGCCATAGTTGAAGTGAAAGTTCTCGATGCAAATGACAACAGTCCAGTCTGCGAAAAGGTAGGCGGCTATTTCTTTATATATTACGAATTTGGAGTTTTTTCTGAACCCTGTCAGTCAGACTCTCCTGTGGCGCTGGGTGTAATTCAGATGCATCTCACACGATAGCCTGTGAGCATTTCAGCAGGGGTGAGTGTTCAGCGGGGCAAGGGTCGGATCAGCTCCAGAACTATTTTGGGGAATGCCCAGTAGTTTAAACATCTCATTCACAGATGCTATACATTACGGACAAGGTTGCAGTTGTGTTTAACTCTAAAAATGCTTTGTGAAGATTTCATTCCCCTTATTGGGGGAGGAAATTATTTTGGGGGCGCGTGCTCTTCTACGTGCCAGAGAAACTGAGGGGTTGGTGAGGGTGCTCCTGCACCTGAGGAGCCCATTGAGATGAGAACAAATCCACCAAGAAGGAGCTGTTCCCGTCCAAGGCTGCAGTGGGAGGACCGGGGCAGGAGCGCTCCCAGGGGGAAGCTCAGCCTTTGGGAGGTGGTGATTAGATCCACAGCAGAGTTGGGACTCTATCCTAGAGGAAAGAGGGTCTCAGAACCCTGTCGTATTCGAAAGGCAGAGATGACATGAGCCAAGAGTTCGTTACAGAAGACGCGGTTTGGTGGTGTCGTGTACGTTTAGATGAGCACGAGTGAGCGCATGGGCAGAGGCGGCTGAGAGAAAGAAGGGACAAAAGACAGTGCAGAGGACAAGCTGGTGCCCTTGGTGCTGCCTGCAAGTGACAACATGGCAAGCGTGTCAAGTCAGGATTGACTCTACCGTTTCCTACAGGACTGAGTGGGAGAAAGACCAAGATCCAAGCCTGGGGTGGAGTTGGTTTAAGAGGAAGCCTGTCGTGTTCCATCTTGGACTCATTAAGTGTGAGGTCACGGGACATTCGGTCCGATAGGTTTTGTAGACTGTCAGAGATGGTGAGATTGAAGACGGACAGACACATAAACCTGGCAGTTTCTATGGGTAACTGACGGTGGAATCCATTTGAGAGGATCCTAACGAAAAGGACAGGGAGCACATTTGGGTATTCCGTTTCCTAGGGGGAAGGGAGGAGGGAGCAGAGGCCGGAGGAGACGGGTCTCAGGGCAGTGTTACCGAGAGGGCAGGAGCAGAGGATTTTCAGGAGGCAGGAAGCCAGTGGAGGTTCGGCTGCTGAACAGATGATGGAGAGGTGGAACCGAACTTTGGGACTCTGAGACTGGCTTGGAGACGGCGGGCTCACTAACCTGATGTGGATGGATGCCTGACTGCAGCGAGGGCGTGTGTCAGGAAGCACACGGATTTGGCCGCTGAAGGAAGAGGAGAGTCGGGGGAGGAAGAAGAGGGGTGGATGAAGGAGGAAGGCTGGGGAAGAGAGCGGGGAAAATAGTCTTAAAGAGGGACAGAGAGGATGAGCAGTGTCACAGCTGTGGAAGGGGCGGAGCCGTTCTCAGGGAAAAATACAGCACAGTCAGGAGGGAAGGGGAGCTTTGGGGGAGTGAGGAGTCCATTCCAATCCACGTCTGTACTTTATGGCAGCAGTATTGGGGGGGGAGGGGGCGGGTGGTGTGTGTGTGTGTGTCTTACAGAAAATCGTCTTTTGTTCTTTAATACTGCATGTTACTTGGATGTGATGCATTGTCATCTTTGAGAATAATAAAATTAAGATATTAGCTCATTTGAAGTCATGAAAATTGTAAAATACCGTGTTTCATGAGTCATAAAATGTAGCTCACCTAGAATTGAGCTCATCTTCAGGAAAAAAAAATGCAAGAAAATCTTACCTGTTAGTCTTATGTTTTAGTTTATAGCATGAATTTCTAATTAGTTGGAACTGGAAACAGTCGTTCATGATGTTTGAGCCCAGTCAGATGGGAAGGGCAGGGGAGGGTGACAGAAGAGTCCTGGCCATAGTGTCACTTGCCCTCCCCCTGGTGACCTGGGGGACTCTCTGTTTTCTCCCATGACTTGAGGATCACATACCTCTCCACTGCAGTAATCTGGCTCTGTGTTAGGAAAGACTGCAGGTAATAACTTCCTGTATCGAAAACAAATAGACACGACGTAACTGGCATTTAGTCTTCAATTTTTAGACACATACGGAATGCTGCTTCTGTGGACTCATAAGAATTTAAGTTAAGTTAAACATGAAACCAACATAAAGACACAGAGTATTCAGAATTCTGTAGGTTAAATGTCAGGCCAGACTCTTTCAGTGAGACAGAGGAGTTCCCTGTGACGTGATTCCTTTTTGTTTTAAATATGTTTTGTAAGAAAAACTGTTTTCAAAAGCTCCTCGGATTTTGAATTCTGTCGTTTCCCGTATTTTCTGTGACCAAACTGAAATGGTTTCTCATCTCTTATTCCCTTGGCAGTCGTGTTAACGCTTAATGTTTTGTGCTCACGGTGTTGTTATAGACTTTGTATTCGGACACGATTCCAGAAGATGCCTTTCCCGGGAAGCTGGTCATGCAGGTGTCGGCCACAGACGCAGACATCCGCTCCAACGCCGAGATTGCTTACACGCTGCTTGGTCCAGGCGCAGAAAAGTTCAAGCTAAATCCGGACACAGGTAAACACGGGGCTGGGGGCAAAATTAACCATGTTTCAGCAAAATCGTATCAGATTCAGGCGGTTTTAGGTCACACATAAAATCTGAAATTGTATCTTGTTCCTAGAAAATTTACTCTGATGCTACAAAATGGGCATCTTTTAGAATTAGAAATCTACACAGCAATGTAGTGTGTGAAACTTGGGAGGAGATAAAAAAATGAACAATATCATCTACTCGAACCAAGGATTTAAACTTTACTTTTTAATATTAACTTAAAAAAAAAAACTCCATCTTTGAAGTCTATCTCAAAGTTTGCGCTTTGTCTATTTTGTAATATAGTTTGTTTTCTTGAGTTTGTGACCATAGATTAATAATTTAGCATATTCATGAAATGATTATTGGTATTCTGTTTTTCTTTAATTCTTTAAGATTGTTTTCCGTCTTATAATTTGTATTTGGTTATATCAGGAGTCCAGGTAACGTTTTTCTGGGAGTTCCAGCTCCAGAACTAATTGTAAACATAGAATCTATGAGTCAATTTATTTATTATTTATTTATTTATTATTTTTTTTATTTTTGAGAGAGACAGAGACAGAATGCAAGTGGAGGAGGGGCAGAAAGAGAGGGAGACACAGAATCTGAAGCAGGCTCCAGGCTCTGAGCTGCCAGCACAGAGCCTGACATGGGGCTTGAACTCAGAAACTGTGATATCATGACCTGAGCCGAAGTCGGACGCTTAACCGACTGAGCCACCCAGGCTCAGTTAATTTAAAAATAATTTAAATTTGGCAAACAATTAGGTAGCCTTTTTTTTTTTTTTATTTAGAGCTAGCGCCTCGCAGGATTTGGGAACCTGCATGTCACTGTGCTTCTGCAGCCGTCGACTCTATCGTTGATGAAATTGTGCTCCAAAATCTTGTCATCGTAAGAGGGAAAGGGGAAGAAATATATGAGCACTTGCAGCTCACATCTTACATTTCAAGCTAAGCCGTTGTTCGGTTTGATTTCAGGTGAACTGAAAACCTCAGCCCCCCTCGATCGTGAGGAGCAAGCAGCTTATCACCTGCTCGTCAAGGCCACAGATGGAGGGGGTAGATTCTGTGAGGCTGAGATCGTGCTCGCGTTAGAAGACGTGAACGATAACGCCCCCGAGTTCGCAGCCGACCCGTACGCCGTCACCGTGTTTGAGAACACAGAGCCTGGGACGCCGTTGACCCGGGTTCAGGCCACAGACGCAGATGCAGGTACCGTCCAGCCGACGCCGTTGCCTCCGGACTGTGCTCCGAGAGCTTCGAGACACATCCCCAGTCCAGTCTCTTTAACTTACTGACCTAGGCGTATTGAATAACTCACTGTTGGGAGTTTTTAATTCCTCAGCGTTAAAAAATGGAATGAAATCTTTAGGAATATGAATTCACTTTTTATGAGTGTTTGAAGTCTCAGAATTGTGCCCTGTGCACTTACCATTGTAAGACCTCTGTGGTGTCCCTAAAATTATGGTGAGAGACTATATTAGCTGATCTTCATATCAATTGAATTAATCAGCACAGCGTTATTATCTGAATAAACCATTAGCGACATAGGGATTTTAATGTGCAGATGTAACAGCAGCAAATGTTCCACTGCTGTAGTTTTATAAACCTTTCACAATTTTTATGGAGAATATAATAGTCTAGGATACATATTTATAATCTTTCAATAGAGAATGAAAACAATTTCTTAAGTCATACTAATACTGAAGAATTAGAGCAGTAACGAAAGTATCACTTTTCAAATAGATCTTTGAGCCTGAGGCCAAATAATAGACTTCATTTTGCAAGACCTGCTGGGTACTGTATGTCCCTAGAGGACTTAGTCTTAAAAAGCCAGGTAGCTAGGGAATTGTATTTAAGTTAGTAAATTGTCAACGAAAATGGTTGCTTTTTAAAGATCAGAGTCCTAAGAATGTCTTAAGTAATGCGTGTTAGCATTTTCTCTTTTAAAGTACGCTACATGTTTTTTTAAAAAAAAGAGTTTAAATTTCTTGAAATAAAACAACCCTGACATGATGTCATCTGTCAACAGGACCGAATCGGAAGATCTCCTACTCGCTGATCAACTCTGCTGACGGGCAGTTCTCCATGAACGAATTCTCCGGAATCCTTCGCTTAGAAAAGCCCTTAGACAGGGAAGTGCAGGCCGTGTACACCCTGACTCTGAAAGCTGTCGACCAGGGTGTGCCGAGGCGGCTGACGGCTACTGGCACTGTCGTGGTGTCCGTCTTGGATATAAACGACAACCCGCCTGTGTTTGAATACCGAGAATACGGCGCCACTGTGTCTGAGGACATTCTCATTGGCACGGAAGTCCTCCAGGTGTACGCGGCCAGTCGGGATATTGAAGCCAATGCGGAAATCACCTACTCCATAATAAGTGGAAACGAACATGGAAAATTCAGCATAGACCCCAAAACAGGTAAGCTGCCCCGAAAATGAGAGGAAGCCTTGATTCTACCAGAAGAGGCGAGGTCGCCCGGCACCTTAGCTGATGCAGAGCGCCAGGTGGGAAATCGGCAGCAGATCCTCTAAAAAAAATAGAGGTCGAAAGTGGCTTAGGAGTTTAAGCAGAAAATTAAAAGTAGCGCGCTCCAGTGGTTCAGTCAAGATGTCAGACGCATTAAGTAAGTGAAGAGAAAGAGGGGAAGGTCGCGGAGGATCTTGCGTCATGGCTACTCGTTCTCTCCATGATGAGCCCAAGTGAAGTCGCTTCTTAAGGGAAACCATAGTTTCGGGCTCTTTGATCCTCGTCTCTATAGGAGGCATCTGATAGTTCATTGAAATTGACGTCTTCATCATGCTAGTTGTATAGAGTAGCCGAAGTACTTTGAATCTCGCTGAATAACTATCGACAGGGTCAGGAGTCACAGGAGGTCCTGACTCCTCTGTGTAAACACTTGTGTCGTCTTGTTAACCTGTGGCCCAGACCGCTGTTAAGAATGTTGTACCGAGTCCCTCCATTCCAACCGTATTTTGTTCTGTGTGACTGTTTCACATGAAGAGTAGGTGTGTGTGGATGCTTTTAAAACGTATTTTTAATGCATATCATAGAATTATTATTTTTAGGGCTCTTTCGTAGGATGAAACAAGAAGGAGGGGTGTTAAAGGAACTGTTAAAAAGATTTTTTAAATGATAGGATGTAAATAATTATTCTGGAGATATAAAAAAAGATATACGCTTCTATAAAAGAAAAACAACGAGAAGGAAAATAAAAGCCAAAGAGTAGAATTCTTATGTTTCCTTTTTATTTTATTACAGTGGCATCGCTAGTAAACTATGGTTTAGAAGAAAGAAGAAATATAATCATTTTTATAGTGGGATGTGGGTAGTACGGACAGGGGACGCAATTTCCATAGCACAGAGAAAGAAATAAGGATCCAGCAATGGGCAAATGCATAATTTTTAATTGCTGAATGAAGAAATTAGAAAACATACATAAATGATCGGGGCACCTGGGCAGCTCAGTCAGTTAAGGGTCCGACTTCAGCTCAGGTCACGATCTCACTGCTCATGAGTTCAAACCCTGCGTCAGGTTCTGAGCTGACAGCTCAGAGCCTGGAGCCTGCTTCGGATTCTGTGTTCCCTCTCTCTCTCTCTGCCCTTCCCCCTGCTGGTGTTCTCTCTCTCTCAAGAATATACATTAAAAAAAAATTTTTTTTAAAGAAAACATATATAAATGACAAACTTTTAAAGTAGAAATGGCTTGTTTAAAAGTTTCAATTTCAGTCACAGTAGGAGAAAGTGGTGGCATTTTAAAGTAATGAAGTCATTTTGATTTTCTGTGCAGGGGCCATATATATCATTGAGAATCTGGATTATGAAAGCTCTCATGAATATTACCTGACCGTGGAGGCCACTGACGGAGGGACGCCTTCATTAAGTGACGTGGCCACCGTGAGCATTAACGTGACCGATATCAATGACAACTCCCCCGTGTTCAGCCAAGACACGTACACGGCGGTGATCAGCGAAGATGCCGTTCTTGAGCAGTCCGTCATCACGGTGTGTATTCTCTCCCCTGCCGTGTTTCCTCCTCCTGGAGCTTTGCAAGAGATTTCAGGACGGTTGATCCAGCTTTTGTGTTGGCCTTACTCGAAAATAATGGGAAGATGTGGAAATGTCTTTTGCTATCGCAGTCCGCTACTGACTCGGTTAAAATGATTTGCCTTAGAACAGCTAGCAGTTAATAGCAGAAGCTTGCTTCGTTGTCTCCTGCCCCCGCTCGGCTGTCTCCTAAGCGGGAGTGTGATGTTTTCTAGGTTATGGCTGATGACGCCGACGGACCTTCGAACAGCCACATCCGCTATTCAATTACTGATGGCAATCAAGGAAGTCCATTTACAATCGACCCTGCCCGGGGAGAAATAAAAGTGACCAGGCTTCTCGACCGGGAAACAGTACGTGCAAAAGTTTGGCTTAAATTGTTTATAGTTTACCCACTCGGTAAATAGAAGTTCCTTGTCCACATAAGGGGACTCACCAGAAGGGTAGAATCAGCCTTGTTCTCAGGCAGTGAAATTCTTGAAAAGCAATTCCAGTATGCAGATCTCAAGAAGAGAGGTGTTTCATACTGATAGAAGTTTGCATAATAAAAGTTCGTATTTAGGAAGAAACTACTCTTGGCTCCAGGGTTTGCAGGCACTTCGTGGAGCTGGTGGCTGGGTTTTAAATAATGGCAGACTCGGAAAACCATAGTCGTGGAGAGAAGGTGAGTCCCTGTGAGGAACCCCGTGGAGAAGGGAGAACGTGGCACAGACTTCAGTGGTCGTGTTAGGTTGTGTTGGAGTAGGGGAATCCTACCAAGAGGCGAGGGAGGCATGCTAGGAAGGGGTTCCAGGAACGGATCAGAGGTTCCCAGCTGGCCGCTGCAGGCAGAGCGAGTTACTGAGTATTTGCGAGCCAGGGAGTGACTTGCTGAGGAGACAGCTGTGCAGGTGAGTCTCACAGCAGGCCTGAGTGGTGGTTGGCATAGTGAGCCACCAGGCAGGTCGGAAGCCCCGCACCGCTGAGTCCTTGATGAGGCACCGAGAGCCTGGCTGGGAAGTGCCGTGACGAGCGAGCGAGGAGACAGTTGCCAAAGCTTTGTGGAGGAGGCCTTGGACTCGGCAACGCTCAGACGGTCCCTGCGTAGGAAGCGGTGGTGGCCAAGATGTCGGCTCCCTTCCACCTCGCTGTAATTGGGTGGTGCCATTGGAGAGAACCGGGGTGTTGTGAGGTCGTAAACTTAGCGCTGCAAGAGGCTGTGGCGTGCGGCTTTTCATGTTGATTTTTAGAGGCAAGTGACATATGTAAGTAAAAATGTTCAGCCAGTATTTGGAGAGTTTACTCAAACTTAAGAAACTTGGAAGCCAGAAATTCGGCGGATATGGCCCAGGCCTCTGGAGAGGATTATGGCGGCAGTCTGAGGCAATTAGGTAAATGTGAGCAACTGAAGAGAGGAAAGCCAGGCCGAACTTCTGTCTGTCTGCGTCTGGCCCTCCGCTCCCACTCCCGGGCAGGGAGCTGCCTGGGGAGGCCATGAAGTGAGGAAGTGAACAGAAAGGACCCTGGCATTAAGAGAGTGGAATTTCAGAACAATAACAGGTAAAGGTGAGATGAAAGGGATTTGGGGAAATAGTGATGAGCTACGTCATGAGAGCCCGAAATCTTTCACTCCTTCTCTCCCTGTTGCTTTTGAGCACGGAAGGAGCAGGACTCTTAGGCTTCAGGTGGCTGTACTGCTGGGCCGCGCAAATTTAGGACTTGTGACTGACACGCTTGTCAGCTCCTTCAATGCACTAATGTCCACCAGGAGCCAGCAGAGGAGATGGGCGTGGTGTGCCCCAGGCCATTTGCCCGTCGCTGTCGGAGCATCCTTCAGGCCTGAGAGTCTGCAGAACATCCCCTGGGCATTTAGCCCATTCCTGGCTTCTTCCACCGCTCATTCTGGAAGGAGAGAGCTTCACAGGGGATTGCTCTAGAACAGATCCTCCCTCACTTGATACAGTTTCTTTCGTAGAGGTCAGTTCTTCCTGAGGGATTTAGACAGCCGGCTGCTGTCCGCGTGTGGAAGTGACGGGGAAGGGTGATCCGGAGTGTCCCGAGGTGTTGAAGAGGAGTGAGCACTCAGGGTGGAGGACTGCTTCCCTCTGCTTCGGGCTGACAGTCCCGTCTGGGCCTTCGAGAAAGCTGCCCTCCCTGTTGCATACGTTCCATTTTGTGGATATTTGTGGCGCGCCTGTTCATAGGTTTGGGAGTCACCCACGTGCGCGACAGGACGCAGCAGACGAGGAGGGTGACCCAGACTGCCCTTTTGGGTGCTCCGTAGTCCCCTTCTGAGGAAGCCTGAAGTGGACGTGCGTTCTCTCTGTCTTGTCCCCGGAAAGATTTCAGGTTACACACTCACGGTCCAGGCGTCCGATAACGGCAGTCCAGCCCGGGTCAACACAACTACTGTAAACATCGACGTGTCCGACGTCAACGACAACGCTCCAGCCTTCTCCAAGGGAAACTACAGCGTCGTTATCCAGGTAAGCTTGGGGCACTGACGGCTCACCGGACACATTCCTTTTGAAATGGGCTCATCCCTTGGCTTCAGTTGTTGGTTTGAAATCTTTCTTTCCCAAAGAGGACTTTTTAGAAAAGTGAGAAGAGTAAAATTAGAGGGGTCTCCATCAGTACTAAGAGATGGGCATTTTCAAGATGCTCATCTTTTTGTACTTTGGTTTTTAAGACATTCTCACTAGTTGGTCCTTAATCTTGTGTTCTGCTGGCTTTTTTTTTTTTTTTTTTATCTATTTTGAGAGAGAGAGAGCGTGTGCACACAAGTGGGGTGGGGCAGACGGGGAGAGAGAGAATTCCAAGCAGGCTCCATGCTGTCCAGGCGGAGCCTGCCACGGGGCTCAAACTCAGTAACCGTGAGATCACGACCTGAGCTGAATCAGACTCTTAACTGACTGAGCCCCGCAGGCGCCCCATGTGCTCGCCGGCTGTGAGAGGCATCTGACAATCTAATCCACCTCTTCTCTCCTCCTCCCCCACCGCCTCCTTCTTCCCTCCTGGTACCCACGCATCCTTTCTTCTCACACGCCCCCTCTCCTCCAGCCCTCTCCAAACCCCCACCTTCCCCTTCCTCCCTGTCAGTGCCCACCCCCTCCTGTCCTACAGAGTGCAGTGAGACAGATTTTGGTAGACTTCCTTCTATACAGAACTTGCCTGTGTCTCTTACCGTATAGATTTGGTGTTATTGCGAGTCATGTGTGTTCGGTTCTCTGATGTGCAGGAAAATAAGCCCGTGGGCTTCAGCGTGCTGCAGCTGGTGGTGAGCGACAGGGACTCCTCACACAACGGCCCACCCTTCTTCTTTACCGTTGTGAGCGGGAATGATGACGGAGTGTTTGAAGTGAACCAGCAAGGGGTCCTCCTGACGTCGGCTGCCATCAAGAGGAAGGTGAAAGATCATTACCTACTGCATGTGAAGGTATGAAGGGCTTCAGGATTTTATACTGTGGATTCCTGGAGAAGAGCTCCTTTGCTGGCTATAGGAACGAATAGAATTGTGGGGTTTTTGTTCTGGTTTTTCTATTTTTGCCATTCCTTCCCCCCACCTTTTTTTTTTAAGGTATATGTATTTTTGAGGGGGTGGGCATGAACAAGTGGGGGAGGGGCAGAGAGAGAGAGGGAGACAGGATCCAAAGCAGGCTGTGGACCGACGGTGCAGAGCCCAGTGTGGGGCTTGAACTCATCAACTGTGAGATCATGACCTGAGCCGAAGTCACACTCAACTGCCTGAGCCACCCAGGCGCCCCCTTACCTTCGTTTTTATCCCACTGCACCTGGGGGCTCATCTAGCCACCTGGTTACTTGATCACAGACGCTGATGGAGCTCACCTCCCTTATGAATTAGTAGGAGGGCGGCAAAGAAGTATTTACCCTTTTGCTAATAGGCGTCTTGTTCAGAAGTATCTCGTGGTGATTTTTTAAAACTTGAGCGATGTGAGCCAAATTTTCGTTAACAACTTCTTAACACTGACATAGACCAACGTGTTGTTTTGCCTTTGGTTTTAATTTCCTCATAGGTGGCAGATAATGGAAAGCCTCAGTTGTCATCGTTGGCATATATTGACATCCGGGTCATTGAGGAGAGCATCTATCCGCCTGCGATCTTGCCACTGGAGATTTTCATCACCGCTTTTGGAGAGGAATACTCAGGTGGGGTCATTGGCAAGATTCATGCAACAGACCAGGACGTGTATGACACTTTAAGCTATAGTCTCGACCCCCAGATGGACAACTTCTTCTCCGTTTCCAGCACGGGGGGTAAGCTGATAGCACACAAAAAGCTGGATATAGGGCAGTACCTTCTCAACGTCAGCGTCACCGATGGGAAATTCACGACGGTGGCGGACATCACGGTGCACATCAGACAAGTAACACAGGAGATGCTGAACCGCAGCGTCGCGATCCGCTTCGCCAACCTCACGCCGGAAGAATTCGTCGGTGACTACTGGCGCAACTTCCAGCGGGCTCTGCGGAACATCCTGGGTGCGAGGAGGAGCGACATACAGATCGTTAGTTTGCAGCCCTCCGAACCCCATCCACACTTGGATGTCTTACTTTTCGTAGAGAGATCAGGTAGTGCCCAGGTTTCAACAAAACAGCTTCTGCACAAGATTAATTCTTCCGTGACTGATCTCGAGGAAATCATCGGCGTCAGGATACTGGATGTGTTCCAGAAGCTCTGCACAGGACTGGATTGCCCGTGGAAGTTCTGTGATGAAAAGGTGACCGTGGATGAAAATGTCATGTCAACGCATAGCACGGCCAGGCTGAGTTTTGTGACTCCCCGCCACCACAGGACAGCCGTGTGTCTCTGCCAAGGTAACGCCTGAGTATGACAGTGGGTGGCACAGCTTTTTTCGTGTGCAAACTTTGAAGGCTACACGGTAACCATTTTCTTGAATTTCTTCAAATTCCTATTAATTAGCTTTCTCCCCTCTCCTTTTTTTTTTTAAACAAAGAGGGAAAATGCCCGCTTGTCCGTCATGGATGTGAAGACAGTCCGTGCCCTGAGGGATCGGAGTGTCTCGCGGATCCCAGAGAGGAGAAGTTCTCCTGTGTCTGCCCCGGGGGCAAGTTTGGTCAGTGCCCAGGTGAGAGCTCCGTGATGCGCGTGCTTCTGTTTGAAAAAGTCACTTTGAGCGTTTCTTGCCATTGGTTTTGTTTTGCTATTGGCTTTGGTACGTACTGTCAAGTGCGTTTATTATAACAAGTCAAGCGTCGGGATGAGGGAGGAGGAGCAGGGGCAGTAGTAACTTCTCCCTCTTCCACACGACAGCTCACCCCAGTTAGGAGTGATGCTCTTCCTTCTTCTTCAGCGTCTCCTGTAAACATACAGGCCCGCGTGGACACGTTCCCTTTAGGAATAAATAAACAGTTACCATATCTCAGCCAACTGCTTGCTTCTCCCCGTTTAACGTATGTTCCGGGCATCTTTCCAAGTCAGTGCACCCAAACCTAATGGTTCTTGGGGGGCTCTGCCGTGGCTTACTCACCATTTTCCTTCTTCAAAGAGCTTGAGGTTGTTAAGCTGTTTTCTTTTGTGTTTTCTGCACTTAGTCATGGTGAGGCTTTGAGTAATGTATACAATTGTTGAATCATTCTGTGGCAGTCCTGGAACTAACATAACATCGTATGTTAATTACGCTTCAGTCTTTATAAAAGCACTTTTATACATATAGCCTTATTTATTGGTGCTTTCTTTTTTAAAACAAGGATTTACTATGTCAAGGATTAACTACATTTTTAATTTTTAAATATACCATTATGTTAGTTTCCCAGAAAGTGACACCAGTTCCTTTCTTGCGGTCATGTGCGACCGCTTCACTCCCCGTTCTGTTGGCAATGTAAGGTTTTCAATTAAAAAACAAATTCCTTCATCCAGTGGGCACGAAATTATATCTAGTTATTTTAGTTTGTATTTCTCCAGCTTTTGGGGAAAGTTTTGTTTTCTTTTTATTCCTACTAGCATTTCCTCTCCTGGGACTGATCGTAGTCTTTGCTAACTTGTCCAGCTTCTTCCTCTGGTTTCTGCTTGCAGTGTGTAGATGACTCTTTGTGCCGCGAGCATGAACATTATCTCCATCCCGCGGTCTGTAGATTACTGGTCTTTTGTTTACAGTATCTTTTGTCATTTGAAATTTCACTTTTGTCGGTTCTGTATAATTTTTACATAGCCATTTCCATCTCTGGAGAGAGATAGTTTCATTGTCTTTGGAGACTGGGAATTATATTTTGCTTGAAAAGTTTCCCCAAACCACCTATGGCTGTGTAAATATTTTCCTAAATTGTCTTCTAATAATTTTATATTGAACGTTTTTATATTTATATTTTTTTAAATATGTATTTTTGGAAGTTTATTTTGAGGGAGAGCATGCCTGCATTCGTGAGTGGGGGAGGGGCAGAGAGGGGGGAGAGAATTCCAAGCAGGTTCCGCACTGTCCATGCAGAGCCTGACTTGAACTCCTGAACTGTGAGATCATTACCTGAGCTGAAACCAAGAGCCGGCTGTTTAACCGACTGAGCCACCCGGGTGCCCCTGGACATTTTTATATTTAGATCTTTGACGATTTTAGAACTCATTCCTCGCTGATAGAGTAGTCTAATTCTCTTCCAAAAGGTGACCCAGTGATGCTGTGCTTTTTATTAAAACAAATCGACATTTTCCATCTAACTGAATTTTATAATGTTGTAACCTTAAATAAAGATTTGGGTCAGTGTTGGGAGGGATCTTCCTTTTAAAGCGATGCTTCAGCTTGGTTCTGATGTATGTTCTCCCTCTTTGCGATTCACAGGGAGTTCGTCTGTAACATTTACTGGAAACAGCTTTGTGAAATACCGTCTCATGGAAAACGAAAACAGATTGGAGATGAAACTGACCATGAGGCTCAGAACGTACTCCGCTCACGCGGTTGTGATGTACGCTCGTGGGACCGACTACAGCATCTTGGAGGTACGTTTTTGTACCTCAAGGTATGGAAGACTTAAAAATACAGAATTCCATTGTATGTTTCTGTCGTCCAATCTTGAAAAAAATACTTGAGGGAAATGTTTTACTCCACACTTAATGGTTTCTTGATATTTCTAAGTTTGAGACTTTGTGAGCCAAAAAGCTCTTCTATCTGCTCTGTAGTAACATAGAGATCGACTTCTGTTTTTCACAACCTTTTTAGGTCATGTGACCATTAACGTTCAAACTCTACATCTTATTCATGTCATAGAGAATAGAGAGAGCATACATAAATGCTTGCAGTGGTAATTATCTTTTTTTTGGTCTTACCTGATGCTATTTTTGGTTGTTTGGTTAATAGGTAATTGTTATTTCCGTGATGCCTTTCGGATGTGCAGTTTGAACTTGATGCCCTGTAAGGCCCATTTTTACTCTCTGCGGTGATCAGCTGAGCCTGCGTTCTGTAGTACTCAAGCGCCAGGCCTCTGACTTTCTGCCGTCAGTTGCTAACCGTGCCTCTCCTTTAGATGTTTGATCAGAGTTCATAGTCGCAGAGTCTGTGGGAGTAATGTGAACGGCATTGTTTTCATGGCAGATTCATAATGGAAGGCTACAGTACAAATTCGACTGTGGAAGCGGCCCTGGAATCGTCTCTGTTCAAAGCATTCAAGTGAATGACGGGCTGTGGCACGCAGTGTCTCTAGAAGTGAATGGAAACTACGCCCGGCTGGTTCTCGACCAAGTTCACACTGCCTCAGGCACAGCCCCTGGGACTCTGAAAACCCTAAACCTGGATAACCACGTGTTTTTCGGTGGCCACATCCGCCAGCAGGGCACAAGGCACGGAAGAAGTCCCCAAGTGGGTAATGGCTTCAGGGGTTGTATGGACGCCATTTACTTGAATGGGCAGGAGCTCCCTTTAAACAACAAACCAAGAAGCCATGCACACGTGGAAGAATGGGTGGACGTCTCCCCTGGGTGCTTGTTAACGGCTACCGAGGACTGCTCCAGCAACCCTTGCCAGAATGGAGGCCTTTGCCAGCCTTCACCTGCTGGAGGTAGGCTTCGGGACGTGGTCCTTTTTGAAATGTTATACACACTTGAGAAGTTCCTCCAGTATTTTTGTTTCCCCCTTTTCATTCAAATGATAGGTCAGATACAGTAGTCAGCATGAGAATTGAGTGGTTGGTACTGTTACAGCAGAGCAGGGGCTTGGACTAGGATTCCTCCCAGCAGCGCGGCCGCAGTGGGTGGTGTCTCACCCGCGGAGGTCCTGCAGACACATGGTAGGGGCACCGAGAGGATGTATGTCTAGACACCCCTCATTCTGCACCAGGAGCCACTGGCGAACCACGGCTCCCTCTGCACTTTTTTCCCCACCCACATTGACGTTGACCCAGCGGGACTCAGAATTGTACACTTGGTTCTTCTTGAGCACCCTCCTTTGATCTGATGGCTCAGCACTAGCGACTGCTAGTCTTGCTAGTCGTAGATGGGGTATGGTTTTCCAGAAGGCCTCGAATCCTCCTGAAGTGTCGCCAGTCCTCTCCAGAAGCCTTAGCATAGAAGAGTACTCAGTGGCTTTTTTAACCTGGCCCCATTTGTTCCCTTACCAGTAATAGAAATTATGATAGTCCCGATGCCTGAGAAATAGAGCTTTGGTCATGAAGAGAGCAAATATCGCAATAACACTTGGGTGAGATTTCAAAAGCTTTGGCTTTTTGTCATTTTCTTTGGGAAGCATCTGTGCATAGTGTATGCCCAGAACAGGCCAGGCTATCCCCGCGGTAATACTAGAGGCCAGGTCATCCCCACAGTAATACTCTGAATGCAGGTTTGGACTGTGCTCCTCTTATGTGTCCACGTCGGGTCCGCCAGGAGGCTCTGAGGCACGAGGCCGAGAGAAGCGTGTACGTGAAACGTGCTACCGCCATCCCTGTGGCAGCCCCACACTGGCTCTGTCGCACGTCACCGTCTTTGCGAGAGCCTGACGTTCTTTCCGCTCCTTTGGACAGATTTGACAATCCCTGTGAATGGTAGCAGATAGTCTTCAAAGTGCTTTCACGTTGTTTATTCTCTCATTAAGCCCTTAAAAGCTTATGAGTTGTCAATACATAGAAGTTCAGTAGTAAGTGTTGCTGTCTGCATGGTCCCTCAGATAGAGGACCGCTTGTCCCAACGACCTTACCTAAACCACGATTCACTAAAGCTAATGACGAGTTCTGTCTTCAGTTCTTCGCGTTACAGGTTCTCCCAGAAGTGGAAGGTCTAGCTTGTTGGTCTAGACAACATTCTACCCAGAGGGAATGGGAATCTTACTAACTTCTACGGGTTGCAGAGTCTTCTCTTACACTTACAAGTGGAAACTAGTGTACTAAGATTCAGTTTTTGGGTTACTGGATGATTGGACTTTTTTGTTGTCTTTTGCTCATTTAGGTTATTACTGCAAATGCAGCGCCTTGTACATAGGGACGTATTGTGAGCTGAGCGTCAACCCGTGTTCCTCCAACCCATGCCTCTATGGTGGCACGTGCATTGTGGACAACGGAGACTTCGTTTGCCAATGCAGAGGGTTGTACACGGGCCAGAGGTATGTAAGTTTTTCTTAACTTTCATAATTACAGTATTAACAAGTTTTTCAAATGGATACTTGGTATGTATGCTTGATACGTACATACGTCTGACTACACTTATGTGTTGTTTTCTCTTTATTTGCGGTAGAAAGTGTTAACGTTTATGCATGTTTCCCCTTCTTCAGGTGCCAGCTCAGTCCGTATTGCAAAGATGAGCCCTGTAAAAATGGCGGAACGTGTTTTGACAGCTTGGATGGTGCCGTCTGTCAGTGCGATTCGGGTTTCAGGGGAGAAAGGTGAGTGGCTTCTTCCAAAATGTGTGTGTGCACTTCTCCGTAGGGTCACATCAAATAGCAGATGCAACAGAAATTTATTAATCTGGACTCTGTTGCTTCAGATTTTCATAATCCCCACAATAGCTGCTTGTATAATTTATCTTTTTACTCAGGACTCTGAGTAAAAAAAAACAGTGAGCAGGTACTGTAATGCTTGAAATTACCTACTTGTGTACTTGAGATACTGATAAACAGAACACATGGATTCTTGCAGGCAGTACACGTTTGTGGAATGAGTGACGGTTTTTAAGGTGGATACACATGAAGTTGTTGCCTGTCTTGAGTGGGATGACAATGACCTTCTCGTACTCTGCTAGAACTAACATTTGTAAAGCATCTAGACACCCTTTCAGCTCTCATTTTCTTTTGTAATCCTTACCACAATCCTAAGACGTGAAAATGAGGCACAGAGCTGCCTGCTATACACCTTGAAAGAGGCAGATTTTAGTTCCAGATGCCTTTTCACTAATTCGGCTTAAAAAATTACTTGGCGAGGGGCGCCTGAGTCAGTGCTGAGCGCCTGACTCTACAGGGTCGTGGGATCGAGCTCCGTGCTGACAGCGCCCAGTCCGCCTGGGAGTCTCTTGCTCTGCCTCTCCCTGCCTTGCGTGCATGAGCTCCCCCTGAAAACAAAACAAAAACGCATGTTATTTCTAAGTGCCTGATGCTTCACCCAAGTGTTCACTGCCAGTCTTGGTTGAAGGCTTTAAGTGTGAGCTGCTTGTAGGTATTTGCATATGCTTTTGCTCAAGTGGTGGTTTGAGCCCTGAGTTGGCCACCAGTCACATGATCTTGGTTCATAAGTTGTTGATTTTTGTAATGCCAGTGAATATGTAATGTATTTGAGGAAAATGTCTTAAACTTTCAATGGCAGGTGAGTGTGGGGGCAGGGCAGAGGGGACAGAGTGGCATGTGAAGTGTTCTGTCAGGTGAGGGGCTGTGGGAGGCTTTCAACAGGAGAAGCATTTTATTTTTGTAAGTTTATTTATTTTGAGACAGAGTGCAGGGGGGAGAGGGGACGGGTGGGGGAGAGAGAATCCCAAGCAGGCTGTGTACTGTCAACGCAGGGCTCGAGCTCATGACCTGTGAGGTCGTGACCTGAGCCGAAACCCAGAGTCCCTGATGCTTAATCGCCTGAACCACCCAGGTGCCCCAACAGGAGAACCATTTGAAAATGGAGAATTGTCTCCTGACCTTTCACGTGTTTTAGGAAACTGTCCTATTTCCCAACAAGAACATGTCCTTAGAAATTGAGGCTAGCGTATTAGAACGGTTTCCAGCATACCATTTATCCAAATGCACATTCTTAAAGAATCAGAAACTGGTGCACTCAGCTCAGTCTGGGAGCTTGCTTTAGTCATCTGTGGAATCCTAGAAAAGTGGCATTTACGTGTGACTGGACATCATGTCGTCTCCCACATGTACAGAGTCGAGGATCACATGATCACTTACCCCGGAGGTTTCCGTGGTCATCGCCGTTGTTGTCGGCAGCGTGTTTTTGGGGGTTACAGATTCTGTTCTGTTCGGGGGCCTGTCCTCCGGTGCGAATTGCAGGCCGGGCACATTCTGATTTCCGTGGCTCGTGTCTGTCCTCCTCGCAGGTGCCAGAGTGACGTTGACGAGTGCGCCGCCAGCCCCTGCCGGAACGGGGCCCTCTGCGAGAACACGCACGGCTCCTACCACTGTAACTGCAGCCACGACTACAGGGGGAGGCACTGCGAGGACGCCGCCCCCAACCAGTACGTGTCCACCCCATGGAACATCGGGCTGGCGGAAGGCATAGGAATTCTCGTCTTCGTGATGGGGATATTCTTACTGGCCGTGGTGTTCGTCTTCTGCCGCAAGATGGTCGGCCGGAAGAAGCAGCGCCAGGCCGAACCCGAAGACAAGCACGTGGGACCGACCACGGCTTTCTTGCAGAGACCGTATTTCGACTCAAAGCTCAACAAGAACATTTACTCCGACATCCCCCCCCAGGTGCCCGTGCGTCCCATATCCTACACTCCCAGCATTCCGAGTGACTCCAGAAACAACCTTGACCGCAATTCCTTCGAGGGATCTGCTATCCCGGAGCATCCGGAATTCAGCACCTTCAACCCCGAGTCTGTGCACGGACACCGGAAGGCCGTGGCCGTCTGCAGCGTGGCCCCGAACTTGCCTCCCCCGCCACCTTCCAACTCCCCTTCTGACAGCGACTCCATACAGAAGCCCAGCTGGGACTTCGACTATGATAGTAAGAGTGGCTTTTTTCATCTGAGTAAAATGTCACTGAGCTCCACGGTGACCTTGTAAGTTCTGCCAGAGCCTCCGGTGGCTCCAGCCCCGTGGCGTGGTGACAGATAGGCTTGGGCTCTGAAGACCTTTAGTGTGACCTGAAAAACTGTCCCAGCTGCGTGCTGTGATGTTACATTAATCAAGGAATTGCGTGTACTCCTGTGTGTGTTAATACCCAGGAGAGAGCATCCCATTTTTCTAATGCCTACGGGTTCTCAAGTGTGATTCTCAGGCTTTTTTATGACAAATTAGGAAGGGCGTTCGCATGATAGGATTTTTTTTTAAATACGGTCAGAAGTGGTAGTGTTTATAGCAGCGGCCTAACGTATCTTTTGATGCTTTAAAAATGCTATATATGCCTTTTTAAAGGCGTTGTTGTGTTTTCCTTTGGAGAGAAAGAGGCAGAGAGAGAGAAGCAGGGCTCATGCTCCCCTGATGTGGGGCTCGAATTCACGAACCGTGAGATCATGATCTGAACCGAGGTCAGAGGCTTAACCCGCAGAGCCACCCAGGTGCCCCTGTCGACGAGCGGCCTCCACACGCGGGCCGCTGAGGGTGTCTGTGGTGTGAATCTGCAAGAATACCTGCAGGAGTTGTTTCCAAATGCTTCTCCTTTCAGCTGCTCCTCTCTGAGGTCCGTGTCGGGCAGGCTTCCGGCGCCGCCTGCTGGGCGTGAGCCTTCAGCAGGGACCACGCCGGAGGCCTTGCCCTCACGGCGCTGACCGCTGTCCTCTCGTCCTTCCAGCTAAAGTAGTGGATCTCGATCCCTGCCTCTCCAAGCAGCCTCTGGAGGAGAAGCCTTCGCACCCGTACAGCGCCCGGGAGAGCCTGTCGGAGGTGCAGTCGCTCAGCTCCTTCCAGTCGGAGTCGTGTGACGACAATGGTGAGTGAGCCGTCGGGAAACGCCGCGGCTGGCAGTGCGGGCTCCACTGCGCGACGCTGTAGACAGGCCCGGGGCCCTTGTGGAGTCCCCGACCGTGGCCGCGTCCCCCTCGGGACCGCTGGTGACCAGGGCCTTGTGTGGCTTGCACGAACACCTGCAGGGGCCGGTAGTTAGGACCTTCTTCCTGGGAAGGTGCTCGAACAGGAGCCGCTTGTCAGAACCGGGGAAGAAGATCGGCCTCACCGAAAGGTCTTTCCTGATTGGCTTGCTTCATACCGGCCTTTCTCCCACCACAGTAAATGTTCTAGAGGTTTTGTGGGCTAAAAAACAAAACACCAAAGCACGTTCGTAGCAGCTTTCTTGAGCACGGTCCCCGCACACTCCACACTCGCATCCCGGGGAGGAGCCCCATGCGGTGGTCGGAAGCGTTCGTTCCAGCAGCACCTTTGGGATTACAAGGTTCTGTTTGTCTCTCCCCCCGACTCCCCTGCGGCCCAGCTCCCACTTGGATCAGAGCGCACTGACTGAGAGCACAGTTTAAGAGACTGCTAGTAAGTTTGATTCTATTTCTGATGCAGAGAGTTTGACAGTGGCATCTTCTGATTTCCCTAGGTGAATTGTGTTACTAGCCAGCTCCTCCAGGGTCACACGTCCCAGTAGAGAAAATTGTCAGGATTCAGTAACAAAATCACTGTGAGTGGAAATTTCTGAATCTCAGAATAAACGCTTCAAATATCGGGTGGAAAGAAACGACCCACTAACTATTATTTGATTGTTTCTAAACCCAGAGTAATAGAGTCCGTAACATGTTGTGGAGACCCTTTCCAGACTAAAGGTGGCCATGAGGAGTCTCCGTTCATCTCCAGCTCCAGGCGTGTCCTGTGTGATGCCGGAGTACAGTGTCTGCCACTCAGAGTGTGTGAGCAGAGCTGTGCTTACTGAGCCAACGCCAACAGAATAATTAGGTTTAATTTTTAAAACTTTACTGTTGCCAGTTTCTGTAATTTAGATTTCGATTCCCAAATGCCCTTCATAAAAACATTTCACAACTTTGTATTTTCCTAATCCCTTTCCTTGAAACATCATTCTTTTTAATACTCCTAAATACTTTTAATAAATTATGGTCACATTAGTGATGAGAGCCCACTGCCAGAAAACACAGTGTGAGAGCCAGGAGTGTGTTTTCATCTCGATCGTAATCCTCCGTCATAGAGTCTGTATTAAGAATCTCTACTTAAGTTCTGTTTTTAGTTTTCTCTGGCTCTCCTGACACATTGCCACAAATGTTGTGGCTTAAAATAAGATAAATGTGTTACCTTATGCCGTAGGGTAGAAATCCAACGTAGGTCAGTGGGCTGGCGCGCAGGTGCCTTTGCTGGGGGCTCTCGAGGAGAATCTGTTTCCTCCCCTTTTCCAGCTCCTAGAGGCCACTTTCTTAAATCTCCGCACTTCTGTAGTCCTGGCTTCCTGCAGCCACAGCCAGGACAGGTTCTGCCCTTTTCAGGACCTTTGTGAATACAGTGGGCTCATAGAGACCGTTCAGGAAAATCTCCCCATTTCAAGGTCTGTAATCACACCAGCAAAGTCAGGGACAGTAACACAGTCACAGGCTCGAGGGCTTAGCCATCTTGGAGGGCCATCGCTGTGTCTGCCACACGCGCACACGTTTATCTTGGCGTACGTGCTTTCAGACAATCTGATACACAAACAAAAAGGGAAATTTACCTAGGAAACAGCCAGGCAGACGGTTTGCATTTCTCTGCTGGTATGTCAGCTCCCCAGCTGTTAGCCTGTCTGCGAGAAAAGATAAGTAATTTGGAGCGGGGGTACACAGAAGAGAATTAAAGCCAGTTTTGTATTTATATTACATATTTTATTATATTATGTAATGCTGAATTTTTCTGGGAATGTACAAATTCATTAAATAAACCCAGAAGATTGGCTTAGCAAGGATTTTACTATTTAAACCTGAACTCTTTAGCCCATGAGATGTTAAGATAAGGATTGTTTTGTCGTGACTAGATCCCCAAGTGAGAAAACTTAGAGCAACAAAATTGCTTAAATTACGGTATAATGTGGTTACCTTATTTCTTTGATTAATAACACGTAGCTTGATGAGAAAAATGTCTGAGATCTATCACAGCGAGAGTATAGGAGTCATGTATAATTATATTTAAGTATTCACTTCATGTTTTTATGAGGTAGAAATTGTATAATATAAAGAAATCCTGTTAATGCATTTTGTTCTAACTGAAGATTTTCCTAATGTACTCCTTTTGTACCTTTTTACAAGCTTCCATAGTGACTGTCATCCACCTTGTCAATGCTGTAGTTGACACGGTGAATGAAGAAGGTATAGTCACAATACGTGTGCTGTGTTTGTGTTTATAGTGACTGCTGCTAGACTAGCGTGCTTTTGCCCGTTGTAGTGTCGTCAAAAACCATTTGGGGTTTTGAGGGGGTTGAGTACTTTTGTGCAGGTGTGTGTGTATCCCCGTAAATATTCTTATGTATGTTATGTCTTTGTTACTGTTTGTCACTCGTAGTGAAGATATATAGATATCAGAAGTGACCCCTGGGATCTTGACAACTTGAATTTTTCTAGATCCTTTTCATAGGACTGTCACTCAGACACAACTTCTATAATTACTGAAACGGACTCTTCACTTCTGGATTTTCCCTGAGTGCAATCAGGGGTAATGGTAGGCCACGGCAGAGAGTAACTATTTGCATTATATGGTTTAGTGAAAATTCAGATGAAGCTTTTTATCTCTGTTCAAAAGAAAGGGCACTGATCAGCACCTAAAATTACTTTAAATTAAGTCTGCCTTTTATTAATGCACTGAAGTCTAAGGAGTCATCCCATGTGAATTGCACAGGCTGGTAGCTTAAATCAGATCACCGAGAGGGCTTGTTTTAAAAGTCTGATTGTTGGGCCCTGAGAATGCACGTTCTCGCTTCATTCCGATGTTACTGGTCTAAGGATCCCCCTTTGAGAACTGCAGGCATAGACCAGCCGGAGCGCGTGAAGCACAGGGGACGCTCTCTCCTGGGAGACGTGTGTTCTCAGGCCTGAGCAGAGAGGATGGTTTTGGGCCGGACGTGACCGGCCGGGCAGGGGCTCGGTGGGATCCGTGAGTCACACGCGCACCTTCCGGAGAACAGGTGCTGTGTCAGGTTATCTGTATTTTGTGGTAAATATTGATGGAGTTTTAAAAAGCAGAACCTACAACAGTTCTTTCAGTAGCTCTCCTTCATTGAAAGACGTATCTTGGCAGATCTTAAGAAACATAAAGTTGAGTGCCAGCTTGAATGTTAAGAATTGATTGTCTGCGGAGCAAAGACTTTGTCGATCTTCTCTTTAAAAAGAAATTACGACATTTTTAGTAGACTTTAAAGAAAATTCTGTAGGTACATGTTGCCTAAATGAGCTTGTTCATTTTTTCGTTCAGTTTTTGATCTAAATTGCTAGAAGAGAGCCCTCGAGCAAATAAATCCTCTTTGTTCCAAATGATTACAACAGCGTAGAATGCACAGAAAGCGTTGGTTTTGTTTAAAACAGCACTGACGTTACGCTGTTTCTGCGGTGATTACTACTTTTTGATAATAAGACTCATGCCAGTAGCTAAGAGTTCGGGCTTGACCTACATTATGTGGTTTAATCCTCGTAGGAGAGGGATTTCCACTCTCCTGTCAAAGACAAAACCCGAACAAAGCTTAGCCAGGAGAAGCACCCTGCCCCGGGCCACGGCGCCCTCACAGGCATGGCATTGACAGCTTACGCCGCCTTCTCGCCAGAGTTGTGAGGTGGGGACGGGAGCGAGTGCCGCCGGAGGCCCTCCCGGGACCACAATGTCAAGTCACCCTCAGAACCGGCACGATTTGAAGGGAGTCTCTTCCAGTGATTCACGCGTCCCCGGGTGTGTGGATTTGTCCGTACGTCCTGTGCGCGTGAGGGCTGCCGCGCGCTGGAAAGCCTGTGTCTTCTGTAGTGTTAGGTGTGCGTGGATCCTGTCATAGATTGCTCGGCACCACGATCTACACTTCCTGAGAGCCTACAGATTTTGATTCTTCCTCACCAAATTGTGTGCTTTCAGGTTGCCAGACAAAAAGGAAAAGAAAGTAAACTCATGTTTGAGTTTCCTGGCAACGTTCCTCCCCTCCCATTTCGTTCGTGCTACGTGCATTTCTCGACCGTTTCGAATTCTTTTAGATAATGCCTTAGAGGCGCGATCCATGGCTGACTGGGCCTTGATGAACAGTGTGTATTGTATTGTGTACTTATCTTTATTGCCTTTTCAGCCGGCTTTCTGTTTTAATTATAAATGTTTTCTTTTCTCTCTATTCTGCCACCAAAAGAGTCTTTGGCTGCTCCTGACCTCAGCAAATCAAGAGGTGACTTATGCATGCCAGTCGTTCATTGATACTCACTAAACAAAACTGGTCAAGATTTGACCCCAGGGCCGACTTGCTTCACGTGCCTGCTCCGCGGGGGCCGCGGTTACTAAGTACAGGGCTGTGTGTGCGCTGCCTTTAAACCTGACCTGCCTCGCCTGTGTGTCAGCGGACTTCAATAATCCTTGGGGGGGGAGGAGGGATCCCCAAATGGGGAGACTTTTAAAAAAAATCTTTATATAGTCTCAAATGATCCGATCCTTAAGCCTTGTGAAAGTAACAAAACTGACGTAATCTATCAAAAATTGTGTTGTTTTTCAGTGCTTGCATTTTGCTTGATTTGAAGGCATGCTTTGGTACCTAGATTAATGTAATTCATCGTTTTACTTAGAGCTGATGAATATAGTTGCAGTTCTTAATATAAAGCTCATTCTATTATTGTAAAGGAAATTTGTTTAAGTTTTACCATATTAAAAATGACTTCAGTTAGTTGCTTTAGTGTTTTGTGAAGGCCCAAACTTCCTCGCTGGTGCCCTGCGCCTGAACGAATAGAGCAGCGGGCTCTCCGTGCCCCAGGGCAGGCCGAAGGGCTCACTGGCATCGCGTGTGCAAGAGTGCATGTAACGCGGGCGCTGGCACACCGCTTCCGGTCAGCCCGGTTTCGCTCCCTTGAATGTTAGGTACTTCCTGTAAGTCCACATTTTGAAACAGAGCCTAGTTCACTGGGTAGCGGGGAGGCCGTCAAAGCACAGACACAGGGATGAAGCCGTGTCGGGGTATTCGTGTCCCGGAAAAAGAGCTCGGTGTAACAGACGCTTGGCAGAAAAGACACTGAAACCCGTTTTCTTCTCTCCCAAGGGTATCACTGGGACACGTCGGACTGGATGCCGAGTGTTCCTCTGCCGGACATCCAAGAATTCCCCAATTACGAGCTTATTGACGAGCAGGCCCCTCTGTACTCGGCAGATCCGAATGCCATCGATACAGACTATTACCCCGGAGGTTACGACATTGAGAGTGATTTTCCGCCCCCGCCGGAAGACTTCCCGGTGCCTGACGAGCTGCCTCCCTTACCTCCGGAGTTCGGCGAGCAGTTCGAATCCATACACCCTCCGAGAGACATGCCCGCTGCCGGGAGTCTGGGATCTTCCTCCAGAAGCCGGCAGCGGTTCCACCTGAATCAGTATCTGCCCCACTTCTATCCCGTCGATCTGTCCGAACCTCAAAAGACAGGCCCTGGCGACAGCGGTCCGTGTAGAGAACCCTATGCCCCCCGCCCTCCAGGGTACCCGAGAAACTTTGAAGCCCCCGCGGTAGAAAACTTGCCCCTGTCCGTGTACGCCTCCACGGCCTCCTGCTCGGACGTGTCGGCGTGCTGCGAAGCGGAGTCCGAGGTCATGATGAGTGACTACGAGAGCGGAGACGACGGTCACTTCGAAGAGGAGACGGTGCCTCCGCTGGATGCGCAGCAGCACACGCAGGTCTGACGCCCAGACTCCCCCCGAAGTGCCTGGACTGGAACGAGCCCGGAGGTCGTCGCGCAGACGGTCGTCCGCCTCGTTCTCTGCGAAGTGCTTACGCGCGTTTTTCCGGTGAGCTGGAATGGGCCTGGCTGCACGGAGTCCCGCACCGCCTGACACGTTAGCCGTCCCCGGCGCCCCAACCTCCTGTCACTGGGTGAGAGGTACATTTCTGAACGTCGTCTCTGCATTTTACATCTGTCTGTTAAAATAATGAAACGAAAATCAGCCCTGTCATCTTGTTAGCATGATTCATGTATTTATATAGATTTGATTATTTTAATTTTCCTGTCTTTTTTTTTTTTGTAAATTTTATGTACAGATTTGATTTTTCATAGTTTTAACTAGATTCTCAAGATATTTTGTGCATTTGTTTTTGGCCGAATTTTGGTGGTGTTAGTGTCACTGCCTAGCACCCTGATTTTTTAATATAACCAGGGTTTCATTCTCTGTCCTTTTCCACTGAGGTATGGCATTTCATTAAGACATTTCAATATAGCCCTTCTTTTCTAGCTGTACATAGGATGAGGAAAGATTGTATACATGGACATGTCTTAAATGGGTTACTGTATTTTAGAACTATAAACATTTTTCATTATTGGAAAGTGTAATGGGGACCTTCTGCATACCTGTTTAGAACCAAAACCATCCCGACACAGTTTTTATAGTGTCTGTATATTTGTGATGCAATGGTCTTGTAAAGGTTTTTACTGAAAACTACCATTAGCCAGTCTTTCTTACTGACAATAAATTATTAATAAAATACTTTAGCTTTACTGCCTCTTTTTCCTCTGTATTTATGCTTCTGCTCGGGATTCAGGTCATGAACTGACAAGGATGGATGGAGACACATTAGGTTTGGGGGGCCTTAAATGTGAAAGGTTCCACCCTGTCAAACCAGGCTGTACCTACAGATGTAGCCACTAGGTGGCAGTGGATGGCTACCTGAGCCCCCTCAGAGATCCAGGTGTAAATATAAAACCATGCCCTTTTATGGATTTCCCAACTTCAAGGAAGTTTTCCTTTATACATTTTTTTCACTATTTAATGGTTCTAATTGAAATGCTTCTATGGTCTTCACCTATCACTTCTATCAAAACAAAGTATAAAGCCTTCTATCTTCTGTAGTCAAAGAACACATCCTACTTCTGTGATTTAATACGAACTCGAGAAGCTATTCTCCGTGTGTATTTATACAGTGAAATCCATCCCTCCGTCCAATACCCACTGTGTGCCAGCCTCTGTGATATGAATGGCAAAGAATCAAGCTTTCTTAGAACTTTAGAAAGATACTTTTTTTCCCTTTATCAAATAACATATATATACATAAATTATACATATATACATGTATCCACATAAGAGCTAAAATACGTATAATGAGAAAACAGCAAACTCAAATCATCTGCCATAACCACTTACAATTCCAAGCTGTTTTTCTCATTTTCTTGTTCATATTTCTAGGTCTATAAATTGGTCCGAGAGTCACTAATATTTTTTAGAATTGCTCACTGATTCAGTGTGACGGAAGAGGAAGGCCATGGGACCTAGCCACCCCCCACTGAGTTCCACCATAATTTTGCAATTAATCCACGTACAGGCTTTTCGCTGTCGTGATGTCAGTATTCACCGCTGAGCTAAGCGGTATCCGACGCTCGTTTCCACTTACTTCGCTCCTTTCTCTTTTTCTGAAACAGTTGCCTTCATTTTACTTTGTAAAATTGGCGACTCTTTCATTAATTCACCCGAAACATATTTTTCTGGTCACCTACCATAGGTTATTCTACATGAAAAGACAAAAATTCCCTACCTGGTGTCTTCCCTGTCACAGCCTATGCGGAAGCTGATCCCATTTTTAGGGTGTAGGCGGCCTGAGGGAGGAGTCTGCTCTGAACCAGAGGTGCCGCCCGGCTCCTCCCCGCTGCCCCAAGGGCTACAGCTCGCCATCTGGGTGCACGGGAGCTGTGGGAACTCTGGGTAATCCTGCTCTCGCCTCTTCCTGTGAATTTGTTTCTGTGAAACTTAAAAGTGGAGCCAAGAACCGGATCTTCATAAAATTAGCTTTAATTTCAATTCGTCAGTGACCTCCTACAGCTATAGCGGTGAGGCTTGTAGTTGCCCAGACCCGGAAAACTACCCCAACGCCCCTCCGCCCCCCATCTTCCTCCATCTTGCTTGCCATCTCCCTCGCCCCGCCCACTGAATCCGCTCGGTAACTTTCTGAAGGTCAGTGTGGGCTCTGCCCCCTTGCAGACTGGCGCTCGGGTGTACTCTGATCGCTCTTCATCAGAGGCATCAGGTTCAATTTCAATTAGTGCGCGGCTGAGAGAGAGTTGTTGGTCAGAATTTAATTTCCTCACTAGCAGTTTACCGCCTCTGCTGCAAACGGAATGAGCCACTTGAAAAGAATGACAGGTATTTTTTCCCCCCAAGAAAACCTGTTTGTACCAACACTGGAGGCCATGAAGGCACTTGTCACCATGCTGTTTGAAAGCGTGACCCTGGAAGAGGCCAGTTTTCACATGATGCGAGACAGAGGAAGAAAATGCGTGTGTAACATTGGGACCCCGTAGATCTAAGAGCCGCGAGGCAGGGTCTCTAGGACAGAGGACACAGGAGCTCAGCGATTCTAACCCCGAGCTGTAGCCGGTTGCCTCAAGGGGTAACAAGGAATTCCCGGGGCACGTGGGAGGTTCAGTCCTTTAGTGTGCGACTCGTGATTTCAGCTCAGGTTGTGAGATCGAGCCCTGTGTCCGGCTTCAAGCGGGGCGTGGAGCCTGCTTAAGATTCTCTTTCTCCCTCTCCCCCTCTGCCTTCTCTCTCTCTCAAAAATAAGTAAGTTCTCAAGATGTCTAATGATGATTGCCTCAGTTCATTTCGATGTTTGTAGATACTGTCTAACAGGGTTAGGCTAAGGCGACAGTATAGGAAGAGGAATAAATAACCTACCCGCACCAGAGGGGGTGTCAGCCTCTTCATGCGTGTCCCAAGCACAGCTCCGCCTTCTTGCCAAAGTTGGAACGTTAGCCCACCTGCAAATGAGGATTGCAAACATTTTTCGATGATTCTCTTGTGTCTTTAAATACTTACTTTACATGAGTGTTTTTCTCTTCTTTTCAAGGGTTATTCTACTTCAAATAGATAGATGCTTTAAGTTAGGGTGGAACAAAATAAAATTTCATTTCTAAACCTTATTAAAAACGAATTTCAATTAAACTTAATGTTTAAAATGCACCAAGGTTGAGGGCACCTGGGTGGCTCCGTCCGGTGAAGCATCCGACTCTTGGTTTCGGCTCGAATCATGATCTCATGGTTCATAGGATCGAGCCCCGTGTCAGGCTCTGCACTGATCCTAAGCGCTGAGCCTGTTTGGGATTCTCTCTCTCCCTCTCTCTCTGCCCCTCCTCCACTCGCACTGTCTCCATCCCTCTCAAAATAAACTTTTTAAAAAAATGCACCGTTTCTCCAACTAAAAAGCTCTTACTGGATTAAAAATATTTTTTAATAATTATCTAAAACGCTGAGGGGCGCCTGGGTGGCTCAGTCGGTTAAGCGTCTGACTTCAGCTCAGGTCATGATCTCACTGTTCGTGAGTTCGAGCCCTGCATTGGGTTCTGTGCTGGCGGCTCAGAGCCTGGAGCCTGCTTCGGATTCTGTGTCTCCCTCTCTCTCTGCCCCTCCCCCACTCATGCTCTCTCTCTCTCTCTCTCTCTCTCAAATTAATAAACATTAAAAAATAAACTAAAATGCGGAGTTTTTACTTCTAATGGGGAACTTCACAAAATTCAAAAATACCCTCGGGTCATTGAACACCCGTGGCCTTGCCTTTAATTTCTGTGCCATAGTTTTGAGTCACGCGGTGGTTCTGGAGACGGCCTCGCGACGAATGACAGAGCTAGGTTTGTTCCTTCCTGGGTTAACGACGGCAGCCAACATTGGCGTCAATGAGCCGTTGCTCTGTGGGGTGAGCTTTGACTGTGTCATCCCTACAACCGTCATGCCGGGGGGGATCCCTTACCGTCGGGGTTCCATTCGTGTAAGAGAAACAGACGTTTGTCCGTGATGACCAAGCTGGCAAGTGGCAGAGCCCCACCCGACCCTGGGGGCCTGACACCAGAGCCTGCCCTCCTCTCCCGGACCGGCGGCTGCGCCCTGGGCAGATGTCCGGCTTCCTCAGGTGGGTGGGGCATCCGTGACCGCTGGACGCTAGGCCCCGCCCCTGCCCCGGGAGCTGTGCCACCTCAGGTTCAGCTGAACTCTGCTGACAGGAGGGCTTCCTTTTTCAAACCGTGGACCCTCAGGGTAAACTCCGTGCCTTCGGGCATCAGCGGGAGGTGGACACGCGTGGCTTTTGGGCCGAAGACCTCAGTTCAAACTTGTGCCCTGCCACTTACTAGCTGCATGATGTTTAACTACTTAACTTCCGTTTAGGTTCCTCCGCTGAAAAGGAGGCGTGACCGATAACTAATCCCCGGGAGTTCCGTGGAATCTACACTGAGTATCCCAAGAGTGGTTCTTAGGGGAGCTCGTTACATCCCAGACCTTCTGCAATTAGTAACTCCTCAAATCCGTCCAGTGACTCTCCTTATCATCGCCCCACTTTCCCAGATTTCGCCCCAGATCAGGAAACCCAGGCATCACGCAACCTTCTGAATGCCACACCAAAGATCAATGTTGGGATTGACGTTCAAAGCCCTGACTCCAGTCTCGGAGCTGCTTCCCGCAGACCTTCCTGAACAGCCTGTCTGAAGTGAAACAAACGGCAGATGGCAAAGTCCCTCGTGCCAGCAGTTTTGGCACAAAGTCGATGATCACCAAATACTCTAACTGCTGTCACTGTTTCCTCCCTCGCTGCCATCCCAGTTGTCAAATTGGCATTAATGGTGGATTCTTAAAATGTATCATATGAAAGTTTTCATTTTCTGAGTGCCTTCACAGAACACGCTACAGTTCCAGGAAGTTTCCTGATCTGGTTGATGTCATTGGACTAACTGCTTTGGTCTTCGGATCTCTGTTGTTTCTACGAAGTGCGTGCCACATGGGAGAATATATCGTGGGGGCACAGTCGAGTCTCAGGTGCCGCTTCTGCTGGTCATTTATCCCATTTGTTTCTGAGTATCCACTCCAGCCCACAAATGCCAGAAGCATCGTGGTGTTTGCCATTCGGTGAAGGCTGAAGAAGATCAAGTCCTCCGTCTCAGCAACGAGACGAGAGTGTTCAGGGTCAAGTTTATAGCTTCCTGTGTCTTGTTCTCCCACCTGCTTCATTTAACAAAAATATACTCTCCGTTCGCCTGGGGTCCAAGTAGTAGTGCTTCCGGGGTCAGTGCGTCTCCTCACTCTCTGCCCCTCGTCTCCATTCATCCGTCTCTCCACCCAACCATTTGCTCATTCATTCGTTCATCATTCATCCATTTATTCACTCAGTTCAACTGATTTTCTGGGTTGCATTAACAAATGTTTGTTCGGTCCACCCTTTGCTGTCCCCTGCGCTCATAACAGTGAGACCTTGCTTGTGAGCAATTATGTGACCTTGGAGAAAAAATGTCCAGTGTGGTCAAGGCTTGCGTGCCGTGCAGCAACACATTGTTTAATAAAAGCTGAACTGTGAGGTTTAGCGCTCTTTCTCCCGACGCCTAAAACACTCTAGGTCAATGGCTGAAAGAACAGTTACACGTTTGGGGTAAGAGGGGAAAGCAAAATCAGAAACCTTTCCTAGTTATGAGTTTCCTACATGTTAACCCGAAACTAAGGAGGCGTGATCTCAGTCCTGTTCGTCTATAGACCCTCAGCAGTGACAGCAGTGGGGGGATTATTTGTCCGTAATTTGCAGTTGAAGACATGACCGCAAACACGGCTTCTGCCCAGAGGATCGCTGACGCTCCCGTGCCTCACGACAGGAACCGTGAGCACAGAGTGCCGCCTCTTACCCCTGAGTGACATGGAGAAGGGAGCCGGGTGGACGTGCCCTCTAGCTGGGAACGTTAACGCAGCCACAGAGGTGGAAAGGGGAACAACGGACTTGGGACACTTTGCTGTGTCACTGCGCAGTCACGAGTCACCCGTGAAAGCATTTGCGCGTAGGGAGCTCCACTGACCGAGCCTCCCTCCCCAGCGTGCGTTCCACACCAGACTCGCTGCCATTGCCAATGCCATTTGGGTGCATGCGCTAAACCCTCAGGGACACAATCGTACTCTCTGGGTTACTCACGTTCTGACCTACTGAAATTTCTCACACGTGCTCAGTAAATATTCGCTCTGCAGTCGCTCGCGGGATGCAGGCCAGGTCCTGATACGAGCTGGCGGAGGCCCCCTGGGGGACAGGATGCCCACTTAGAGCCAATGGGCGAAGCCGCTAGGGAGGTGTTTAAGCTGAGGTGCTGGCCCTGCCAGAGAGGAGCTCACGGCTGCCATTTGGTACCATGGCAGCCGAGCTAAGCCCATCGCGGCCTTGACAAAGATTCTCTTGCCTTCAAGTGTAGGAAAATTCTAAGTGACTATTGGCTGTGGGGAATTCTGCTTGTGTTTGCTTGTTTACACTTGTTTTATCCTCATTTGTTTTGAAAATAGCAGGCAATACTCCAATCTGTATCTTTGACTAGAGCACCTTCTCCCTAGGTGACAGGGGAGGGGGGGGTGGGAAATACAAGTGTTTTAAGGTATTTACTTCTTAGGTTCAATAATTTTTTCAAGGGGCGGCAAGTAAGTTTTAAAGAAACGAATTGAGGCAATTTCTCACCTTAACTTGGGGAACAGATCCCCCCCCCACTCCACTCTGCTCTGACCGATGGAGTTCCTGCTCTTCCGCGTCAACCTCACTGCCTTCCCGGCACATTTTTTCAATGGTGCCTCACCCATCTTTTCTGCTATATATCCTACAATTTGGGGAAAAGTATCTTCAATTTTTTTTTCCAGTTTTATCCATCTTTACACTTCATCCCAGCCCCTAGAAATATTATAATACACACTTTGGAACTGGATCGTGAATTCGCTGAAATTTTTCTATGTTCTCAACTTGCCTCCCAAAGACCCCAGAAACAGCATAGGGTCCTCAGCCTGTATCCCCTGGGGTCAGCAGGCGAGGCCTCTGAGTCCGAAGGGAAATCTCCGGGCTTTCTGGCCAAGCCGGCCCCTCATCCGATAATTCCAATTCCGGCTGGTCGATTCTCCTACAAGAACCTACCTTTCCCTTCACACCACTGCTTTCCAGCAGAAATCATGGGCTTATAAAATAACCACCCCCGCGGTAAACGTAACAGTCACATTACTACTTTCGTCATATATTTTTATACACACCACCATGAAAACGTCGACTATTCCTAATATTCCTTGAACTATTTTCTTCTGCCAGCAATATTTACCTGTATTAGTATGGAGTGAAAGCTTGCAAATTACATAAACTAGCAGCCAAAAATTATTGAATGGTGTACTTAGCTCATGAAATGAGGATGCATGTACATTTAGTGAAAATACATATACTCTAAATAAAATGTGAACTCTGCTGTTTTGCATCTTCCAGAACACCTCAGTGTCATATTCTTATAGCAGGCAAGCAAATAAAATCCATATTAACTCATCTATTATACTGCAACCCAACAATTCTTTGAATGAAAAAATACCCTTCCTCCTCCTTGCTACTGACTGGAGAAATATGGAGAAAATGTCTCACGATGTGAGGGTGACAAATGCATCAAAAACCCATTAGTCTGACAAATAGCAATTTTTTTTCTGATAAATTAGAAGTTTCCAAATGTGAGGAAAGACATCATTTCATGGAAATTATGTTATCTTAAAGCCGCCAGGCAATAATTGATTCATTTAGTCTCTCATTGTATTCAACAAATAATTGTTGGTGTCTACTGAATGCCAGACACTGCATTCGGTCCTGGGGATACAAGCGAGAACAAGCTACAAGCCTAGCTCCACGGTCCTGTGGGGGGATTCCAGCAAGGAAACAGGTACGGTATGGCTTGAGGTAAGTATTAGGATAAAGGAGCTACAGGGAAATGCAGGAGCACAAGGAGGAAGCATAACCAAGACGGGGGAGGGACCTACCTCATGGGGAGATCAGAGCGATTCCGGAAGAGGGTACAGAAGGAATGTTCTATGCAGAAGGAACACGTGGGAAATGGCAGAAGAGGGTAACACAGTGTTTGAGGAACTAGAGCAAGTTCAGGAGCTGGAGAGTGGGCCGGGTGCGCTGGCTGAGGGCAAGGATGCTGAGGAAGGTCAAGGCCGGAAGGGCCAAGCTAGGGAAGCCTTGGAAAATGGGGCTTGATTCCAAGGAGCAGTGGGCATCACTGAAGGGCGGCCGCTCCAGTCTGACTCAGACCCTGTCTTTGGGGCTGCCTTGAGCATTCGCCTCACATGGTTTGAGACACCACTCACTTTCTGAGGGGGGCAGTCGGAGTTTGAGAATCCCTCTCTGGCTCTTTCCTTTCAGAGATTTCTCATCTTTGCCTCTTCATGGTTTCACAGCTTCCCTGGCCTCATCCCCAGACAGAAAGACTGGGGTTTTCCATATGCAACCCCCGCTGTGTGGGAGGAGAGAGCAGAGCCATCTGTGCTATTAGATTCATCTGCTCATTACATGAATTTCTCAAATCCCCAATTATAGGAGGTTTAGGTGTTTAAATTTTTTTTAATGTTTATTTTTGAGAAAAAGAGAGAGAGAGAGAGCGTGCTTGTACACACAAGAGGGGTGGGTAGGCAGATATCGAGAGGAAGACACAGAATCTGAAGCAGGCTCCAGGCTTTGAGCTATCAGCACAGAGCCCGAGGCGGGACTCAAACCCACGCATGCTGAGATCATGACCTGAGCCGAAGGCAGATGCTTAACTGACTGAACCACCCAGGCGCCCCAACGTTTAGGTTTTAAATGTCACAAACACGGCCGTGAGAAACAACCACATGTCCATACACATCTGAACATGTGTCCAATTATTTTCTATTAGTGCCATTACTGGGTCAAAGGGTATGTAGTTTTAAGACCTACATGTAGTACACAGCAATGCTTTTTCTCACATTTTAATACTGTTTTGATCAAACTTACTACTACTGCTCCCTCTTAATGTTTTCAAAAGTGATACCTGGAATGGTAACTTCCCACCCTTTTGATTTTTGTTTTCTAAAACAGGTTGCATATATATTTTTAGTTTTTAATCCTCTAATTATGTCCTTTAAATATGTGTCTATCATTTTTCTTCTTTGAAAAAAATTCTATATATAATCAAGGTCATTAATACTTTGATATATTGCAAATCATTTCCATGGTCTATCTAGCTTTTACTTATTTATAGCATTTTTTTTTAACTTTTTTAACATTTTCATTTATTTTTGAGAGACATAGAGACAGAGCGTGAGCAGGGGAAGGGCAGAGAGAGAGAAGGAGACACAGAATCTGAAGCAGGCTCCAGGCTCTGATGAGCCATCAGCACAGAGCCCCATGTGGGGCTTGAACTCACAGACCGTGAGATCAGGACCTAAGCTGAAGTCAGCTGCTTAACCGACTGAGCCACCCAGGCGCCCCATAGCATTTTTTTAAAACATAAGAACTTTTAACCTTCGTGCAGCCAAATCTATCATGACTGAGAAACACTACCGCTCGGTAACGAGGGTTGATGTTTTGGAATCTAAGAGATGAAAGTACAAATCCTGCTTCTATCCCTTGTTAGCTCGTGCCTGTGGTGCACCACGTGACCTTTCAGAGCCATACATGTCTGTTTCTCATCCATAAACTACTCCTAGAAATGCCCAAACTTTTAGGACCCCTAGCAGATTGTGGAAGGTGACCCATGGAGGATACTATACCAGAGATGGACCATAATAGTGTGCAGCAAATGGTAGCTACTACTGTTCTTTCTATGGTTGAGTATTTTGTCTTCTTTTCCATGTTAGAGAGTTCTTCTTGACACCGAGGATACATAAATATTTACCTACATTTTATTTTTATTTACATTTTCTTTATATTTTTTTGTTTAATTTTGAGAGAGAGAGAAAGAGAGAGAGAGAGAGAGAGAGAGAGGCAGAGTGTGAATGGGGGAAGGGCAGAGAGAGAGGGAGACAGAGTACAAAGTAGGCTCCAGGCTTTGAGCCATCAGCACAGAGCCTGATGCAGGGCTGGATCTCACAAACCGTGAGATGATGACCTGAGCTGAAGTCAGACATTTAACTAACTGAGCCACCCAGGCGCCCCTAGTTTTTACTTCTGTTTTCTTTAAATGAATCTTTCTTTTTGTAATATAACCCTCCCCCAATGATGTGAAATGTTAACTTTATCAAACTTATGTCTTATATTTTCTTCAATTATTGATGACGCTCATACCCTTTCAGTTATTGTGACTTTAAATGTACATTTTAATATTGGCAACTCACACCCTCTCCCACTCATTCAAATCCTTTTTTGCTACACTTTCAAGGAATTTCATGATTTTTAAAAATCTCTATTGGTATTTTTGTTGGGCTGGCAAAAAGCATATGGGAAATTAATTTTCAAGGTTTCAAGTTCAGGAACATGACGTGTCTTTCCCTTTGTCTTTTCCTTCATGATTCTCAGCAAAGTTTTGAGTTTTTTAAAAGAATTTTACCATTGCCCTGCATTCTGCTGATGGAGCCAGTTTCTAGTAATTTGACATGGATTGCTATTATATATCAGGTTTTATGTGTACTATTTCATTTTTCCTGTAATTTAAGGAAGTACATATACTCCTATCATCTGCAAGTGTTGATTTTACATTTTTCTATTTTTAATCTCACTTCACATCAGAAACATCCAGCACAATGCTAAACAGGCACGATGTTAGCAGGCATTCCCTCTTCTTCTTAACTTAGAGGAAAATAACTACTATTTCTCTTTTAAGTCTACGATAAACATTATTTTGAAATATCCTTTATGGTGTTCGTTCTTTTCTTGTTAGAGCTTATAGAAACTTTAAAATATTGGGAATGGATAGGGAACTTTTAAATGCCATTTTAGCCTGTATTAAGATAATCATGTACTTTATCTCCTTTGATTTATCAATACGGTAACTTCATTAATGCTCTACAAACCCTAGGTTTCTAGAATTAACCCCATTTGGTCGTAATAAGTTATTTTTATAAGTATTTATTTCTGGCATACGAGGAGCTTAGAAGTCACCACTCCATTCTAACATCAAGTAAAAACCTAAAAGAAGATGAAAAATCAGCAACTCTTCCTGGATCCATAAAAGGAGTGGGGGCACAAGGCCAACTACGGTCCCCAAAACTGGACAGAGAGACAGGTGGATATACAGAATCACAACTTAGCAGAGCAGAAGCCCACAGGCCGGGACAGGAAGGTCTCAACTGCAGTGTAATTACTAGAGACTCATGTGGACAAGTCTGAGAGTTCAGAACTACAGAAGGACTCAGTTATGGGCCCCCACGCTTACGTGAGCTTGCCTCCAGGAGCCCTTCCAGGCCTGCACAGTGAGTATCACTGTGCTTCCCCACTGCTTCCAGCAGGATGAGGGGAAAAAATATTTCAAAATATGCCAAAGCATTCTGTTCTTAACAAGGCCCGCCCTTGGGGGAATCTGTTTAACCAGAATCTAAGCTGCCGGGGTTTTTCAAAGCCTGACCTACCTGGGGCAAGAGAAATACCCAACTCCAGCTTGCTCTAGAATTCCATGTGGGGGAAAGGAAATACAAATCCTCAACCCCTTCCAGCCATTCTGTCCCACCGGAGGTCGGGGGAAGTGAGAAGTGCTGGTGAAGGTCACAGGCCAGGGACACAGGGTCACTGGCAGTCCTGATGAGGACTACAGAATACTTCCCCTCCCCGCACCCCGTACCACTATATTACTAAAGGCCTATTTATCATAGTTCCTTTTATCTATTGGATAAAATAGATCATGTTCACCTTTGAATAAAAAATCACAAGGCATACTAAAAGGCAAATCCAGTTTGAAGAGAAGAAGCATCAGAAACAGAGTTAGAGATGGTAGGAATGTGGAAATTACCAGATCAGAAATTTTTTAAAACTATGATTAATATGCTAAGAGATTTTTTTTTAATGTTTATTCATTTTTGAGACAGAGAGAGACAGAGCATGAGTGAGGGAGGGGCAGAGAGAGAGGGAGACACAGAATCCGAAGCAGGCTCCAGGCTCTGAGCTGTCAGCACAGAGTCTGATGTGGGGCCAGAACCCACTGACCGCGAGATCATGACCTGAGCCGAAGTTGGACGCTCAACCGACTGAGCCACCCAGGCGCCCCATGCTAAGAGATTTTAATGGAAAAAGTAGGCAACGTGTTCGAACACATGAATAAGGTAGGCGGGGAGATGGAAATTCTAAGAGAGAAAAGAAAATAAATGCTAAAGTTCAAAAACACTATAATAGAAATGAAGGTTGCCCTTGATGGGATCATGAGATTGGTCACGGCTAAGGAAAGAATCTTTGAGTTTGAGGATATGACAAGAGAAAATTCTAAAATGGAGAAGCAAAGAGAAAAAAAATCCTGAAAAAAAACAAAAACCAGAATGTCCAAGAACTATAAGATACCTACAAAAATTATAATCTATATGTAATATGAATATCAGAAAGAGAAGACAGAAAGAAACAGAAACAATATTTGAAGCAATAATGACTGAGAATTTCTCCCAAATTAATGTCAAACACCAAACTACAGATCCAGGAAACTTGGAGAACAGTGAGGATAATAAGTGCACTAAAAATCCCACAAACCCCCTCCCCAGCCTCACCCACAAACAAAAACCACCACCATCCCTTGACATCTAGGCATGTTATATTCAAATTGCAGAAAATTAAGAATAAAGAAAAAAAAGAGGAGAAAAATTGCCTTGCATATAGATGAGCAAATATAACAATTACATCTGACTTAGAAACCATGTAAGCAAAATTACATGTGTAATTACATGTGTAAAATTGAGTGGAGGGAAATGTTGAAAGTGCTGAGAGAAAAAACCACCAATCTGGAATTCTGTACCCTGAAATATCATCCTTCAAAAGCGAAGGCAAAATAAAGACTTTCTCAAACAAAGACTGAGGGACTTTATTGCCAGTAGACGTGCCTTACAAGGAATGTTAAAAGACATTCTTTAGAGAGAAGGAGAATATAGCCCAGAAACTTGGATCTACATAAAGAAAGGAAGAGTATCCAAGAATGAGTAAGGGTAAAATAAGAACTTATGTTTCTTATTCTTAATTGGTCTAACATTACAGTTTGCTCAAAATTAGAAGAACAACAGTTTGATTATGTATGCTATATACACATATATACTTATGTATGCTTATGTTTAAGAGCAATGAATGACAGCAATGATACCAAGGATGAGGGGGGGAAATTAGAAATATTTTGTTATTATAAAGTTCTTGTGCTACCCATGAAGTGGTATTGTGTTATTTGAAAGTGAACTTGGATTCATTATAAATGTACATTACAAACTCTAAGACAACTACTAAGAGAAGTTAAAAAAGAATAATTGATATGCTAAGAAAGGAGAAAATGGAGTCCTATAAAATGTTCAACTAAAATTAAAGAGCAGATGACAAAGATAGGAACAAAGGAGAAATACAAAAAATAAAAAACTACACTGAACATGGTAGATATTATTCCAACTATATCAATAATCACCTTGAACATATATGGTCTAAATATACCACTTAAAAGACAGAGATTGCCAGAAAGGATCAAAAAACAATACTCAATTATACGTTTTCTAAAAAAAATGCCCACATTAAACGTAAGCACAGATATAGATCAAAATTAAAGGGATGAAGAAAGATATATCATGCTAATACTAATCAAAAGGCAACAGGAGGAGTTATATTAATTTTACACAGAGCTGACTTCAGAGTTTGGAAGGAGAGGGAGGGGCATTACATAACGATAGAGGGGTCAATTGTCCGGAAGAAACAACAATCCTTAACATGTATGCCCCTAACAACAGAACCTCAAAATACATGAGGCATAAACTGATAAAACGAGAGAAATAGATTCATCTACTATTGTAGTTGGGACTTGAACATTTTTTCTATCAGAAAGGGACAGATCCAGCATCCAGAAAATCAGGACATTGACCTGATTGAACTCAAGAGCATGATCAATCAACTAGATGTAATTGACATCTGTAGACATCCAACGAGAGCACATTACATATTCTTCTCAAGTTCACAGGGAATGTTTACCAAGTTACACCACGTTCTGGGTCATAAAAGACACCTTAAAAATTTAAAAGACTATGAATCATATAGTATCTGCTCTCAGACCGGACATCAACAAGAGAAAGATAGCTGGAAAATGTCCAAATACTTGGAGATTAAGCAGTACATTTCTAAATAACACATAGGTCAAAAAGAAATCTAAGAGCAATTAAAAATAATTTTAAATGAAAATAAAAATGCTTATCAAAATTTGTGGAATACACCAAAAGCCGTGGTTAGAGGGAAATTTCTAGCATATATGTGGGATAAATCCCATGTATACAAGCCTGGTTCAACATTAGAAAATCAATTAACATAATATGACACTTCAATAAGCTAAGAAAGAACAATCACATGATCATATCAATAGATGTAGAAAAAGAATTTGATAAAATCCAGTACCCATTAATGATAAAAAAACTCCGTGAACTATGAATAGAGGGAACTTTCTCTATTTGATAAACAACATTTATGAAGAAGCTACAGCTAACATTATACTTACTGGTAAGAAAGCAGAAGTTTTTCCACTCTGATCAGAAACAACGTGACCTGCTACTACTGCTTTTCAGCATCACCGTGGAAATTATCGTTAATTCAATTACGACAAGAAAAGGAGATACAAGGTATATGCACTGCGAAGGAAGACATAAAACTGTACCGATGACAGGATCGTCTGTGTAGAAAACCCAAAAGAACACACACGAATGCCTGGAACTAATAAGCAGTTATAGCAAGGTTGCAGAATATGAGGTTAATATACAAAAGTCAACTGCTTTCCTATATAACAGTAATGAACAAGCGAAATTGTTCCACTAAACCCAGGAAACCTGATTTAAAGGATTGGAAGTCTGAAAAGCAGGGGATTTAATTCCAAATGGAAAGGCCCCTACTAGGTCATAGTATGTACTCCCACTGTAGTAAGATTAGGACATTCCTCATGCACTCTCCTAAATCAAGAATTAAACCTGTCCCCTCCTCGTAGGAAACCAATGAGCAAAATAATATGCCTTCTTATTCCTGTGACCCTGTGGGGGAGCCAGATTCTCACACAGAAAGACAGGACACCGAAGCTTTTTGTCCAAGGAGCAACTGTATTTGTGCCGGCATGGGTTCAGTGGGCTAAGACCCCCCAAAAAGCCTGAGCCTGGAGCAGAGCAGGGTGTAGCCTTTATGTCATTTCTACTTCTTTGTCTCCCAAAGGTGGTGACACATATAGCCTGATTGGACACAGTCCAAGTTACGGACTCGTGTCAGAGCTGTGCAGACGTGTATAGGAGTTGACTGGGCCACGCTGCACGTTGCCTTCCTTTGTTCTGAGAAGAATTCCACCACATTCCTGAGGGAGGGGCTCTACCACAGTAGAAGAAGGTAAATTTCTCTTCAAATGACAACAACGGACTTGAGGAAAATTCTGATTAACTCTGAAAGATCTTTTATTTAGGCTTCTCTTTAATATTAACCTTATTTGGCTGTCTTTTCTGGTGTCCCCTTGCCTGCTGCCAAGACTCTCTCACCTCCACAACTTCTAACTGACAGATGATCCTTTTTCCTCGAGGAAGTCCGTACATGTTGTCTACCTTGGGGTGGCTACCTCTGCCTGTGGTAACTCCTATATACATAAATTCCCCAGCTGACCGATGCTGACCTACAGGTAGGGACATCTCTATGCCCCGATTTAGCAAGAAGAAGTTACAGAAGAGAAGACCATCCACCCTCAGCAACCTTAAAGATTTAAGGGTCAAAATCTATTCAGGGGGAATGATGTGGGAAACAAAGACAGAAGGAAATGGCAGATAAAATTAATTGTCCTTATAACATGGAGCCCACTGACAACTACTTGAGGCAGGCAGAGTAAAACATTCCTCCAGGAACTCTCTACTGTCTTAACACGAATGCTCTGCCAGAGGGAAAAACAACCTTAGCTTGACAGGAGCAAGACCTCCAGTCTTCTCTAGCACATGAAAATCCCTTTGGCAACCTCCCCTTGCCTTTACCCTCCCAACTCCCAAGTATATAATCAGACTCTCCTCTTGGTCCTGTCCCTGTGCTTTAATAAAACCACCTTTTGGCACCAAAACAACAACAACGACAACAACAAAACAAAACCAACAAACAAAAACAAAACAAGCCTTACCATTTCCGCTATCATCCCTTAGTATGAAATACTTAGGTATTCACCTAAAAAAATACATACAAGATCTATATGAGAAAAATTTTAAAATTCTGAGAAAGCGCCCCCCAAGGAGAATTTAAAAAATGGAAGACGCAGACTGTGTTCATATATTAGAAAACTTAATATTGTCCAGAGGTCAGCTTCCCACCTTTATCTCTAGATTAAATGCAATGTGAATCAAAATCCCAGCAAGCTTTTTTGTGTCTGTGGACACACCGATTCTAACATTTATATGGAAAGGCAAAAACATAGAATAGCCAACTGGAGAAGAACAAAGTCAGAGGAATGACACAACCTGACTTCAAAACTTACTAGAGCGTATGGGACTCGTGAAAAAGTAGACAAATAGATCAATGGAACAGAATAGAGATCCCACAAATAGAGTCAACGGATCCTGAGAAAGAGCAAAGGCAGTATAGCTGATAAAGTATTGGGGGTGATGGCGGGGTGGTTGGGAACTGACAGCCAAGAAAGAATTCTTGAAGACACCTTTGGTGCAAAAAAGGTGATTTTTATTAAAGCATGGGGACAGGACCCGTGGGCAGGAAGAGCTGCACTGGGGGTTGTGAGGAGTGACTGGTTCTATACTGTTTAATTAAGGGAGGTAAAGACAAAAGGGAGGCCTCCAGAGGGACTTGGATATGCTAAAGAGGATTCCTAAGATACCTGAGGCCTTGCTGTTGTCAAGCTAAGGTTGTTTTCCCTCTAGTAAGACATTAACACCAGGACAGTAGGGGGTTCCTGGAGAAATGTTATGCTCTGGATGTGCCCCAAGTATTTATCAATGGGCTGCAGGTTACAAGGAAATTTAATGTTACCTGCCATTGCCTTCTTGCCTTTGTTCCCCATATCACTATGGAGGGAGGGGTGATAGTAGGGGCTCCAGGAGACTCAGTCTGTAGGTTTTTGGAGATTAGGCTATTGACAAGAATGCTTTTGTCTTGTAATTTGCCAAGGTATTTGTAAACTGATGGCGACTCTATCAGTTTAACCATTTGTTTTCTGTCCTTTCCTTTGTCCTCAGGCAGCCAGGAGTGCCTGAGGAATGTCACACATATCCCACCTGAGGGGTGGGTAATGCTAGCTTGTGCTTGGCCTTCAGCTTGCCTTATGGTCCCTCATCATAGTGTCTTTTCAACAAACGATGTGGGAACGACTGGACATCTACACGCACATACACACACACACACGCACTTTCTGCTTTCACAAAACTAACTCCAATGGATCGTAGACCAAATGTAAAATGTAAAACTCTAAAACTTCTAGAACATAACATGGAGAACACCTAAATGATCTTGGATGTGGAGAAGACATTTTGGATACAACACCAAAGACATAATCCATTAAAGAAATAATTGATAAGCTAGACTTCATTATGATTAAAAATTTCTCCTTGGTGAACAACTACAAGAAGAGATAAGACACAAACTATGTGAAAAAGACACATCAGGTAAAGGGCTGTTATCTAAAATACAAAAAGAATAATTAAAACTAAGTTAGGGGCACCTGGGTGGCTCAGTCAGTTGAGTGTCTGACTCTTGATTTCAACTCAGGTCATGATCTCCTGGTTCATGGGATCAAGCCCCACATAGGGCTCAGTGCTGACAGTGTGAAGCCTGCTTGGGATTCTCTCTCTCCCTCTGTCTCTGCTCCTTTCCCTCTATCTTTCTCTCAAAATAAATAAAAAAATTTAAAAAACGATTTAAAGTTAAAAAAAGTGAGGAATAAATAATGCAATTTAAAAAACAAGCAAAAGATGTGAACAGACATCTCACCAAAGAAGACATTCCGGTGAGTAAGCATATGAAAAGATTTTCAAAATCATATGTCTCTAGGGAAATGCAATTAAAACAATGAGATAATACTACAGACCTGTGAGAACGGCCCAAATCTGGACCACTGATAACACCAAATGCTGATGAGGATGTGGAGCAACCGGAACTCTCGTTCATTGCTGGGGGGAATGCAAAATGGTACACTTTGGAAGTCCGTTTGGTGGATTCTTACAAAACTAAACATACTCATAACATACATTTCAGTAACAGTGCTCCATGGCATTTACCATGGAGCTAAAAACTTACACCCATACAAAAATCTGCACGTGGATGTTAATAGCAGCTTATTCATAACTGCCAAAACTTGGAAGCAATGGAGATGCCCTTCATTAGGTGAATGGATCAGTAAACTGTGGTACATCCAGACAATGGAATAGTATTCTGCACTGGAAAGGATGAGCTCTTAATCAATGAAAAGGCACTGAGGAAATCCCAAAGCAGATTACTAAGTGAACGAAGCCCATCTGACAAGGCTACACACTGTATGATACCACCTATAAGATGTTCTGGAAAAGGCAAAAACTATGGAGACACTAAAAAGATCAGAGGCTGTGAGGGCTGAGAACAGGGAGCACAGAATAGGCAGAGCACAGGAGATTCGTAGGAAGGGGACATAGAATAATGATAGATATGTTCATTATACAATTGTCCAAACCCACAAAATGTACAATACCAAGAATGAACCCTAATGTAAACTATGACTTTGAACAACGATGAGTCAGTGTGGGTTCACAGATTGTAATAAACGTACCGCCGTGATGTGAAATGAACCAGTGGGGGACACCGTGCATCTGTGAGGACGGGGGTGTAGGGGAAAATCCCTGTACTTTTGCTCTATGTCTCAAACTGTTCTAAAAAATAAAATTTATTGGGGCGACTAGGGGGCTCAGCTGGTAGAGCATCTGACTCTTGATCTCAGCATGGTGAGTTCAAGCCCCACGTTTGGCAGGGAGTCTACTTAAAAAATTAATTAAAAAACCCTATTACTCATTTAATGTACCTATGAATTTCTAAATTCTTTCCTCAATGCTCTCCTTCTTTGTGGCCTCTGCATGGCACTTCTGTAGCTCACATATGTCTGTAGCACACCCTGCCGTTGGGAGGGTAAGGGCTATGTTTTGAGCATAGAGAGCCAACTCTGTAAATTATTTCCCGAACAAGTACATTCATGAATGCAAGGGAATTGATTTCAACCTAGGACTTTACTCTTAAGGCACGGATATAGGAAAGGTCTAAAAGGGAAAGAGGAAGCAGTTTTACCCCGGGATAGGTGTGGATTATTTCCTTGATATGCACCAGTCTTTGGCTCCTGTACTGAAAAGTTCTAGGCTACCATTGTCTTGCCACGCTTCAAATTCTTTTGGACTAACTTCCAAAGTCACCAGGCTGGTAGTTACATATTGAGGTTGCAGATTTCTTGGACATCTTCAATGGCCCAAGTGAAGTTATTTTTTTTTAAGTTTTATTTATTTTTGAGAGAGAGAGAGAGAGCATGCGCAAGTGGTGGAGGGCAGAGAGAGAGGGGACAGAGAATCCCAAGCAGGCTGGGAGCTGTCAGCACAGAGCCAGATGTGGGGCTCGAACTCACCAACCATGAGATCATGACCTGAGCTGATGTCAAGAGTCCACCCTTAACCGACTGGGCCACCCAGGCACCCCAAGTGAAGTTATTTTTAAAAGCTATAGGGTGAGTAAGTGGCAAACCTAATCTTGGATGTCTCCAGGGAGAAAGCCCGGTGTGTGGTGGCTGCAGGTGGCCAGGATCTGTACCACTCCTAGAAGAAGTCAGCTACAGAATAACTGGTTGCTGAGGCAAGACTGTGGCTACTGTACAACTATTCAATCTGTTGACATTTGAACTCGAAAGGAAAAGTTTATAGTTGCTTTGAACGAGCCCTCCCAGTGGAATCTTCCCGCCTTTTCAAGGGGACAATTCAACCTGGGGCGGCAACCAGAGGCACGCACAGAGGTTGAGGACAAGAACTTGGCATATTTAAATTGGAAGAGTTATTTTTACTTTTAATTGAAGTAGAGTTGACATACTGAACCTTTAAAGACAGTGTTCGAGAAAGATCAAAATAAAAGTAGCTCTTGGGGGAAGATGAGGACAATTCTGGCTGGCCCTTGCAGGACGTGGGGTGGAGGAGGGGGGTACGGAGGCAGCTGGGAAAATGATTTCTGTGCCACCAACGGTGCGGTACTGGATTCAGAAAGTTCCCGGACTTTCTCCACCTCTGGCTTCCCGGGGCGCCCGCTGCCCGGCGGGAGCCCGCCGCAGGCACCCCGCACGGGGGCGCTGTGGGCGCGGGCTGAGCCCCGGGGGACCCGGGAGCCTCCGGACGGCTGCCAGGTGTCCCCGGGCCGGGCTGCAGGTGCGGAGTCCCGCCGCCGCCGCGGGGAAGCGGCGGAGCGGGCAGGGCGGCCGCAGGGGAGCGCCCGGGATGGGGCGGAGACGCGGGCAGGGCCGGGAGGAGCCGTGAGGCGCGGCCGGCGCCATGGCGGGGCCGTGGGGCGCCCCGGGCGGGACCCTCAAGGGCAATGGCAGCGTGCTGCTCAACGCCTCTCAGCGGGCGCCCGGCGGCGGGGAGGGCGCGCGGCCGCGACCCTCGTGGCTGGCCTGCACGCTCGCCTTCATCCTCATCTTCACCATCGTGGTGGACGTCCTGGGCAACCTCCTGGTCATCCTGTCCGTGTACCGCAACAAGAAGCTGAGGAACGCAGGTAGGGGCTCCGGGGTGGGGCGGGGGGGGGGGGCCGGGCCGCCCCCAACCTTCACCCGATGGCCGCCTCCCCCTCCTTCCCGGCCGCTTCCTGGAACACAGCCCCCCTCCTCAGCCGTCCAGTAGCTTTTTCCAAAAAAGTTCATTTTTTTTCTTACAAACTGAGGACTTAATTTTTCCCATGTCCGTTTACTCCTCCTTTAACCTGTATGTGTAAGTTCTCTTTCTTTCTCTCCCCCCGCCCCCAATAAAACAAGGAGTCATAAGTCCCTAAGGGGGGGAAAACTTTACCAGAGTCCTCTTCATTTTAGGCGACCCCCCCCCCCCCCCCGCATCGTACAGCTTTCGGTTTCTGAGGCTTACTGGATTGAAAGACTGCAGAAAGTTCCTCGAGAAGTCCTTGTAAATCAGATCAATGAACTTACCGATCACTGGGTTTTACATACAGTTGGTTTTTCCCAGCTTTGGGAAAATAGGAGAAAATAGATACGCTGGTGAAATGACAGTGCCGTTATTTTAGTTTTGTTGTCAGGAGGAGTTTTCAGGTTTTCGCAGGCAAGTTAAAAAGACTCCTCAGGAGATTATTATTCCTCCAAGTTAAAACGTAAACTTGTTGACATTTTAAAAGAAATTGCTAAAGAGTGTATTTACAAGTAATATACGACCAAAGCTAATTTTGTGTTTGAGTTAAACTTGCTTTATCCTCCAAGCAATGCACTGAAATCGGTTTATCTTCCACAGGACAGTGGAAAATGATGACGAAGTGCCTGGCTCTTTATTTGGAGGTGGGGGTGGGGAGGGGAAGGAACCTTGCACTTAGATTTGAAACTAGTATTTTTGTTCTAAGAACGTAGCAGATCACACCGTCATTTTCTTTAGCTCTCCTCCGGGAGGGCCCGCTCTTTCTCTATAATGCTTGCGACCATCAATACATAGTTTAAGTTCAGCATCCGACTCTTGATCTCGGCTCAGGTCATGCCCTCACGGTTTGTGATTTCAGGCCCCACATCCGGCTCGTTGCTATCAGCACGGCACCTGCTTCAGAGCCTCCGTCCCCCTTTCTCTCTACCCCTACGCTACGCACATTCTCTCTCTCAAAAATATTAAAAAAAAAAAAAAGAATTAACTTGATTATCACCTGCTAACACAAAGTGAATTTGAGTTAGTCCATTGAATGACCTGTTTTCACATATGATTGGCTTAAACTAGAGGAATTCTGCCTTCAAGAAGAGGCTCTGTGAGGAAAACACAGGCAGTCAGCTCCTTGACATCGGTCTTAGTGATGATTTTTTTGAATCTGACACCAAAGGAAAAAGGAACAAAAGTAAAATAAAGAGGTGGGATTACATCAAACTAAAAAGCTTCTGGACAGGAAAGAAAACCATCAACAAAATGAAGAGGCAACCTGCTGGATGAGAAAAACTATTTGCAAATCATATTGGATAAGGGGCTAATATTTACAATATGATGTACTATATATACACATATATAATATACAGGATTCATACACCTCAGCAGCAAAAACGTAATCTGATTTAAAAACAGGCAGAAGATCTGAATAGACAGTGTTTTCAAAGACGACATCCAGATGGCCAGAAGATGGTGAAAGGATCGCAATGTTACTCATCGGGGAAATGCAAATCGAAACCATAATGACGGATCACTCCCCGCCCCCCATCAGATTGCTGGTATCAGAAAGAAGAAACCACGAGGGTTGGTGAGGATGTGGAGAAAAGGGAACCCTGTGCCTTGTTATAAACTGTTGGAATGCAGATCGGCGCAGCCACTGTGGAACGCTGTGGAGGTTCCTCAAAAAGTCAACAAGAGGGGCGCCTGGGTGGCTCAGCTGGTTAAGCGTCTGACTGTGGCTGGGAGGTCATGATCTCACAAAGTTCATCCCTTTGGCCCCGCATCTGCCTGGTGGTGCAGAGCCTGCTTGGGATTCTCACTCTCTCTTCTCTCCGTGCCCTCCCTCACTCACACTTTCTCTCACTCTCAAAATAAACAAATAAATAAACCTTAAACAAATTAAAAATAGAGCTACCATATGATCCAGCAGTTGCACTTCTGGGTATTTATTCAAACGAAAACAAAAACACTAACTCAAAAAGCTGTCTACACCCCCACGTTCACTGGGGCATTATTGGCAATAGCTGAGACGCGGAAACAACAGAGGCGTCCATCGACAGATGAACGGATAAAGATGTAATACATATATATACATATATATATACACACACACATATATGAACACACATATACATATACATATATACGTAGTTACATACATACACACATATATACGTATATATATATGAATGAAATCTTGCCATATTTGACAACATGCACAGACTTCGCATTATGCTAAGTGAAATAAATCAGAGAAAGACTAGTACCTATAATCTCTCTTAGATGGAGAATCCAAACAAACAGAAAATAAGGGCACCTGTGCAGCTCAGTCCGTTACGCGTCGGACTCGTGGTTTTGGCTCAGGTCCTGGTCTCACAGTTCTTGAGGTCAGGCCCTGCCTTGGGGCCGGGCACTGACAGCACAGAGTCCACGTGGGACTCTTTCTCTCCACCCCCGCCCTGCACGTGTGCACACGTGCACACCCTCTTTCTCTCAAAAATAAATAAATAAATCTTAAAAAATAAAAATAAATGAAAACAAGCTCACAGGTCTAGACTGATGGTTGCCAGAGGCTGGGGGTGGGGGTGAGGGTGGGGGTGGGGGTGGGAGGAGGAGAGAAATGGATGAGCTATTTTTGCTTTCGTTAGTTTAAATTGGGTGAGAAAAAGCAAAGAGGGTATGAGAAAACACAAGGTAAGTAAATTATCTGCGTCCGGGCGCCTGGCTGGCTCAGTCAGCGGAGCATGTGGCTCTTGCTCATGGGGCTGTGGGTTCAAGCCCCATGCTGGGTGTAGAGATTACTTAAAAATAAAACCTTGGGGCCCATGAGAGGCTCAGCTGGTTAAGCATCTGTCTTCGGCTCAGGTCACAAACTCACAGTTTGTGGGTTCGAGCCCCATGTGGGACTCTGTGCTGACAGCTCAGAGCCTGGAGCCTCCTTTGGATTCTGTATCTCCCTCTCTCTCTGCCCCCCACCCCACCTCGGGCATACACTCTTGCACGCACGCGCTCTCTCTCTCAAAAATAAACATTAAAACCATTAAAAAAAAACATTAAAAAAATAAAATCTAAAAAAGAAAAAGAAAAAGAAAAAGAATTATCTGCCATCCCCAGCAACCAAGCAGGAGGAAGCCTGCTTTCTCATCATGGCTGACTCCTGCCAGTCTCCACTGTTCCCTGTATTTCTGGAATCTGGGGGTGCAGGCTCTGCTTATGATAGGTTAATCTGCTTTTTGGCTTCCTCACTGTATTGCTGATTATTTTAATTTCTTGGATTAGGGTTTCATAATAGTATTTTTGCTTTGACCCGTTCAATGCATTCCTGTTTCCTTGTGAAAACAGACACAAAAGAGGATCCTTCCCTCCTAGCAATAAAAGCAGTTTTCTGTGGGCCAGACGCAGTTCTGAAAGCCACGTTAAATGAATCCCTGGGGAAGCCCTGCGGTATTAGCCTCTTCGCAGAGAGGAACTGAGGACACAGATTGGTTGGGCACACTCTAAGCGGTGTAGCTGGGTATCGAACCCACAGAGCTTGCCCCTAGAGCTCATTCTACTTTGCTGATAGCAACTATTGCATCATTGGAGAAGTTTCGATCTTACAAGAACTTTCATTTTAAAAAACATTCACATGCCTGAAACAATTCAACTTCTGTGTTGTGAAAAAGAGTTGTAAAAAGGGTGCCTTCCGCACTACTTTGTATTTTGAATTCTGTTCATGGGCTAAGCAAATTTTCAATGAGGCCGTCTAGAACACACTACATTTCTGTGACTCACTGGGAGATCCGTTGTGAGTTTTAATTTGCGAAGCTTTTGAGCTTTCCTATTCTTATAACTGGGATTCTTTTTCTTCAGTTGTTCCCCTGCTGAGTTTCTAACCATTTGCTTCTAGAATGGACAGTAATTTGAAACAGGGAGAGAGATAGCTGTTTCCAATGAGTTGAGGATGCTCATCAAAAGTTCTTATGATTGTTCAATCCTTCCATTTCAGTTAAATTACTGTGTTGGTATTAATGATAAAAGATTCAAAGAACAGAAGAAATGAGGTAAGGAAATAAGAAAACGAAGGCATCTGAAGCTTTGAACTTTCCGTTGGAAATGTGGTATAATGGTTGGGTTAATTTACGCCCCCGCCTCGTCTAAGAGGGCGTGTTAACCTGTGGCTTCCCAGAGAAGAAATGTACAACGTTTCACGGTCAATCAGAGCAGACAGAGGCTCCGAACGCCCACCAGGCTCTCAGGTGCCAGCAAAATGTCTGCTCACTCCCGCCTGGATTGTGCAACTAGAGTCGGTACCACCATGTCTGCACCCTCGGAGTCAGTTTCATAGCACAGTAATGGGAAGAGTCCTGCGTTAGAACGCTGGGATTAATATCGTTGCTCTCTACCTTGTGATCTGAGAAATCAGTTAAATTATCCAAGCCTCATTTTCCACATTTGTAAATACAGAAAACCTCTCATCTCTTAGCCTGACACAATTGTTGCATTTCCTAGTGAGATAGTGCATATGGGAAAGGGTGCATATTTTGAAAAGGATGAGTAGGGAATGTTATGTGTTTTTTTTTTCTTCCTATTTTATTTCACAAGGTCCTTCCTTCTTTATTTTACAAGGCTGTATTAAAAACAACTCTTATTTTTTTTCTTAAAATTTGTTAAAAACCATGAACTCTAAACTTATAATTTGTGTACTTTCCTCTATGTACATTATGCTTAACTAAAACTTTTACTAAAAAAAAAAATAAAGCAAAAATATAGCATCTTGCCTATTGAAAAATCAATTATCTGGCAATCTAACCTGTCTAGAATATAGCCAATAAATGTAAGCAAGCAAAAATAACAGACTCCCCCCAGATAGATGATTTGTTCTTAGAATTTTTTCTAAGTCTATTTATTTTGAAAGCGAGGGAGAGAGGGGGGAGGGCAGAGCGAGGGAGGGAGAGAGAGAATCCCAAGCAGGCGTCACGCCACGAGCACAGAGCCTGATGCGGGGCTCGAACTTACAGACCATGAGATCATGATCTGAACTGAAATGAAGAGTTGGACGCTTGACCGACTGAGCCACCCAGGCGCCGCTGATTTGTCCTTAGAGTGTTGCACAGCGATGAGGCTGGTGTCCAGATTATAAGCCATAAATTAGCACACATTTAAAGGAACAACACGTGTGGCCAATACTCATTAACAACAGGTCTGAAAAACTGAAAAGCACAATGTCTGGAGGGCATGTTGTGAAGAAGCAAATAACTCTGCTCACCACTAATTCCTCCTGAAGCAGCACAGTCCGACAATTTTTTTTTTATTAATAATGACCCAAGCATTCAAGGTAAGGTCCTATCACCTGTGTTATATTCTGTTTAAGAAGACAGCGCCATACTATTTTAGAAAGGTACCTATCTAAAAGGAGTTGTTTATTCTTGTTTAAATCTGGCACACGGTGGGGTCAACCGTCACTATTGTAAAACAAAGTAAAAGGTTCCCCAGAATGACTGTAAGACTCCTGAGCACTGTGTTCTGTGCTTGGGTCTAACTTTTGTTAGCGAGAGTGAACACACTGGCTCTTTCAGGCCTGTCCTGTTGTCTCCATCCATCCTGTGCTTCTACTCAGAGAAGCGGCAAACCTGGGATTCCCCAGGACTGTTTTTAATATTCTTACAGTTTTAGAAATTGCCTCCTTAGAAATACTATTTTGAGGGGCACCTGGGTGGTTCAGTCACTTAAGTGTCTTACTTCGGCTCAGATCCTGATCTCACGGTTTCTGAGTTCGAGCCCGGCTCGAGGCTCTGTGCTGACAGCTTAGAGCCTGGAGGCTGCTTCAGATTCTGTGTCTTTCTCTCTCTGCCCCTCCCTACCCCCACCTCAGATAAACATTAAAAAAATGTTTTTAAAAACACTATTTTGAAGTCAGGGCATAACGCAGTCATGTGCACAAAACATAAATACACACTTTAATGTATTTTTCCTTATGGATATACACATGACCATCACTGTTAAGAATGATAGATGATGGCATTATTATTATTCACGGCTTGAACTAGAACTTGTGCCAAATCTAAGTACCGGAAACCACCAACGTGAACGTTTTCTCTTTTACCATCCGCAAACAGATGGTTGCCCGTATTGAACTTGACTCTTTGTGTCTGCTGCTCGGATAATGAGTCTTCTCCGTTACCCTTGGCCACCCTCAGCATCAGTTCACCAGCATTCCGGGCTAGGTCCCACTGAATGTGTTCGTTGCTACCTTGATGGAGCCCTTGGCCGTTCTGTCCCCTGTACCCTTGGCTTTCATCTTCTCTTTGCTCTCTTTCCTTCTCTGCCTTCTCTATTCTTCTCCCCCACTGTTTCTTACTCTCTGTTCTTCAATATCTTTTAATCACCATCATGAGATCTGATCTCTTAGTAGAGGCCATGTGTGCATCTGCTTCCTAATTGTGTCTGTTGTGCATCAGAAAAAAAGAGAGTCCTGAGCTTACAAATGTATTATGTTCTAGAAGTTCACTTTTAAATGCCTTAAAAGAATAGTTCATCTATATTTTGGCTTCTGTGCTAGCCTGCAAAATCATTCAAACTAAGAATATGGCTGAAATAAAACTCAGAATTGCTGGGTCACCTGACATTCATGAGTTCCTGAGAGCAGTCGGCCTTGTTCTAAGTTCTGACCCTCTTGGGATCCTGTGAGACTGGGGACAAGTATTATCGAAGGGCAGTTGGAAGCTTCCCTTATTAACTAGGAAATGTCAGGAGAAAGCTCAGGGGCAAGACATGATGAGAGAGGTGGATTTAGCATCGCATACGGGGTAGAAACAAGTATCTGCACGTGCTTACAGTCGAGTGCTCCTGTGTTGGGGACAGACGTCTCAGAGCCTACAGGGAAGTGTGGGAGGAGCTTGTAAAGAGAATGGATCTCTGGAACTTGGACCCCAGGTCTTCTTTAGTGGATGGATCTATGCTTGCAGATAAATTACTATCTCCTTAGCCTGTTTTCACACCAGCAAAATGATGGGGTTGGACAAGATCTGAGTCTTTTTTGCTTCTAGTACTCTTTTGTTTGCATGGTTATGAAACTGACTGTGAAGCTGGACATTATAATGTTGTAAAACTGACTAGCAAGAAGAATTGTGGGTGTAGGGGGCCTGGGTGGCTCAGTTGGTTGAGTGTTCGTCTTCAGCTAGGGTTATGATCTCATGGTTTGTGAGTTTGAGCCCCACATGGGGCTGGCTGCTGTCAGCATGGAGCCCGCTTTGGATGCTCTGTCCCCCACCCCACTCTGCCCCTCCCCTGCATGCATTCTCTCTCTCAAAAATAATAAATATTAAAAAAATTAAGAAAGAATCGCAGGTGCAATGATATATCCACATGTGATGATAATAGACATCACAGACCTCGGAAACTGTTCTAATGAAAGTGTGCCTCCCTTGTCCTAAACTATCCGGGTGACTTGTCTCGTATCTGCTAAAAAATATCAGCATGACATTTAGTTTCCCTGTTTTATTTCCTAAGAAGTATTCACAAGTTTTAGAAATTTCTCGTGTAATTCTTCCTTCTTGGAAGAGAACAAAATAACCAACTACACAGAATCAATGGGTTGGTTCTCTGGGACTTACGTAGGTTCTTGTGAGTTGGAGTAGGATGAGCTGGGGACGCTTAGGATGAACTGAGCCGCGGTGTATGTGAGTGAACAGCCCTACCCCGGGGAGCTTTCTTGCCTCTGGTTGGACCACGTGGACAGACAGGCTCTTCCTAGGCCTGTAATGGCCCCTTCAAAATGTAACCACTAGGAAGAACAGCCTAAATTGGCAGCCAGCCTGGCCATTCATTTGCAACAACACACATCTAAAGAACAGGGGGGTTTACACGAATGAGCACATCACTGTTAGGTGTTCAAAGATGGATGGTAGATAAGCCCTTCACCATGTTATAGAACAAGGAATCAGACAATCTCTCCTGCAGTATCAGTTTGGGATGTCTCTATTGAGGTCCTAAAGATGGCTAGTTTCATAGTTTATTGGTGATTTAAAAACCAGTGTGGTGTGGGATCTTTAAAGCCAAAAACATCAAACAAAATATCCGTATATGAACTAACTGACCAAATCCCAAAATAAAAATAAAAACAATACATTTGGGGGGCACTTGGGTGGCTCAGTTAAGCGTCCGACTTCGGCTCAGGTCACCATCTTGCAGTTTATGGGTTTGAACCCCAGGCACTGAGCCTGGAACCTGCTTTGAATTCTGTCTGCCTCTCTCCCTGCCCCTCTCCTGCTCTCTCACTCTCTCTCTCAAAAATAAACATGAAAACAAATGAAAACCAATACGTTTTGGACAATACTATTGAGTTAGTTTCTCCTTTCAGAAATCTTTTTTCATAAAGGTTCATTTTGCATCTTACAGTCTCTTTTTACTGAAAATGATGCTGTCCCTCGATTCATTTACTATCCATAGATATCAGATATAAAGTAAATAGAATTGTAACAAAGGTCCGACCTCTGGGACATGAGCGATTAGAACAGATCCACAGCATTCCTCAAAAATCGGCTATGGTGTCTTAATTGAAAATCTAAACCTTTTGTGATAAAAAAAAGTAAAGCCTCTTTTATATTGTTCTGGTCCATAACTGATTTTGCAAAAACTGCTGGTCATCTTTTGATGAACATTTCCGTTTAAAATAGGAATATTTTCTAGCGCCCTTATCAAGCTAACCCCAATTATTAAGGGAATTTAGATTTTCAGTCGTACGATTTAAAAAATTTATTAATTCATGTTTGAAACATTTTTCGAGTTTGAGCAAAGGAAAATAGAAAACTGGTGATGTAGTTTGTGGTGCACTTTTCACAGACAGCTGTTTTGATCTGATTTCGGCAGATGAAGTATAAAACTAACTTGTTATTTAGGATGCCCGGTGCTTTGTACTTAGGCACATAGAGCACTTCTCAGCTTTCAAAGCACTTCCTCACATTTTATTTGTTCTTATACAAACCTCCTCAGGTAGATAAAAACAACAACAACAACAACAACTGAAACCCCAAATTCACAGGTAAATGATCGGTGTTTCTTATGCCAGCACACAACTCGGTGTGGACCAGTGGAAGGAGCAGAAGAATTAAAATCAGAAGACCCAGGCTGAATTCTTTATGTCTGCGATTTTTTTATTGGTACTATGTGTTGGATCTAGTTACTCAATCTAAGCCTTAGTTCTCCATCTTGTCTCACAGGGATGCTAGGAGAATAGATTTAGGTTCTGCCCATTCATCCACCCATCCATCTACCTATCACCTTGAAGTTGTAAAATACTACAGAAATAATGGTATTATGTTATTATTAGTATGTATTCTATAAGTAGTACTTTTTATGTTATTTTTATTTTTAAGGGCTCAGTTTTTAAATGCATTTTTTTAAGTGGACAATATGAATAATGAGAAGTGAAATCAGTCATAAACTAAAGATTTAGGGTTGAATTCTCTTTTGCAGCATTATGGAAATTGCACAAATTCTCTTTGGTGTCCATTTTCCCTTTCATAATAAGCATTATCCCCCATGCAGCAAGTAGGACTGAGATCCTGATTGTTTCAATATCCAGCCTTTGAGAGGAAATAATTCTGATTATTTCAATATCCAAGCCATTCTCTAATTTAAAATGAATCACCTCTGTAAGCTACAGTAACTTTCTCAGACGAGTATTTACCAAAAAATTATGACTTCACTAACTGTATGTACAGACTTGGAAAATGATTTCAACCTAATAAAGTCAATGTTTAACATAATTCACAATCTGGTAGAATTCTTGTCAGTACTGCTGACGTTCTCCTCCTATAGCTCTTCGTGATATTTGAAATTATTGATTCAAGGCAATATTCTATTTGTAAAGACATTTTATTGATTTTTTTTCTCTCGCATGCTTAGCCACTGTTTAAAGTTTTATGATGTTTTTTTCTGGTCTGAGGAGTATTTTGTTATTGAACCCCAAAGTTTATCCAGACTTGCAAAAGTAATCTTCACAATTAAACCTTAGACAGGGGATGAAGAGTCCTAAATATGTCATTGAGTGTGGTCTACAGGATTAAATTTGCATCTGATCTTTGGTTTCTCCAGCTATTCATCTCATAAGAAAGCAATTTTCAGCCTTAATCATGGATATGATGGAACTTATTTTTGCTAGCTTTCGCAATCATTTTTCTCATGGCTATTCCAAAAGGAAACCAAAGATAAAATGTCCTAAATTAAACCTCCTGTATTTAGTTCTGACTAACATTTGATGGTTCTATTTTTAAAAATATCTGATTTGAAAAGTATCTGAGTTGAAAACAATTCCACTCATCATTGCTCCAAAAAGAATAAATGCTTAGGAATAAACTTAGCCAAGGAGATGAAAGATCTGTACTTTGAAAACTATGAAATACTGATGAAAGAAGTGAAGATGACACAAACAAATGGGAAGATATCCCATGCTCATGGATTGGAAGAATTCATATTGTGAGGATGTCTACGCTTCCCAAAGCAATCTACAGATTCAATGCAATCCTTATTGAAATACCATAGTATTTTCCACATAACTAGAATAAACATCCTACAATTTGTATAGAACCACAAAAGACCCCAAATAGCCAAGCAATCTTGAGAAAGAACAAAGCTGGAGGTGTCACAATCCCAGATTTCAAGATATACTATAAAGTTGTAGTAATCAAAAAATATGGTAGTGGCATAAAAATAGACACGTAGATAAATGGAACAGAATAGAGAGTCCAGAAATAAACCACACTTTTAAGATCAATTAATTTATGACAAAGGAGCCAAAAACACACAGTGGAGAAAAGACAGTCTCTTCAAATAAATGGTGCTGTGAAACTGGATACCTACTTGTAAAAGAATAAAACTGGACCACTTTCTTACACCATACACAAAAATAAACTCTAAATGGACTAAAGACCTAAATGTGAAACCATAAAAACCCTAGAGGGAACACAGGCAGTCGTTTCTCTGACATTGGTCATAGCAACATTTTTCTAGATATATCTCCTCAGATGAAGGAAACAAAAGCAAAAATAAACTATTGGGAGTACATCAAAATAAACAGTTTATGCAGAGCAAAGGAAACCATCAACAAAACTAAAAGTCAACCTACTGAATGGAAGTTATTTGCAGACGATACATCCGAAAAGCAATTAATATCCAAAATACACAAAAAACTTACACAACTTACTATCAAAAAAACCAATCTGAATAAAAAATGGACAGAACACTTGAACAGAAATTATCCCAAAGAAGACGTACAGATGGCCAACAGACACATGAGAAGATGCTCAATATCGCCAATCATCAGGAAAATGCAAATCAAATCCGCAATGAAATACCACCTCACACCTGTTAGGATGGCTGTTATCAGAAAGAAGAAATAACAGGTGTTGGCAAGGAGATAGAGAAACGGAAACCCTTATGCACTGATGGTGGGAATTTAACTTGGTGCAGCCACTGTGAAAAACAGTAGGGAGGTTCCTACAAAAATTTAAAATAGAATTACCATATGATTCAATAATTCCACTACTGGTTATTTACCCAAAGAAAACAAAAACATCAACCTGAAAGATCTGTGTCCCATATTCATTGCAGCATTATTTCTAACAGCTGAGATACGGAAACAATTGAAGTATCCATCGACAGATGCATGAATAAAGAATATGAGACACAAACACACACACACACACACACAATGGAATATTAATCATAAAAAAGAATGACATCTTGCCATTTGCAACAACATGGGTGGACCTAGGGTGTATGGTGCTCAGTGAAGTAAGTTAAAGAACAACAAATACCATACAATTTTACTTATATGTGGAATTTCCCAACGCGCGCGTGCGCGCGCGCACACACACACACACACACACACACCAGAAAAAGACCCATAAATACAGAGAACTGGTCGTTGTCAGAGAGGAGGGGGCTGAGGCATGGGCAAAATGGGTAAGGGGAGTGGGAAGTTCAGGATTCCAGTTATGGGATGAATAAATGACACAAATGAAAGCTATAGCACAGAGGATGTATTCAATGGTATTTTAGTAGTATATGGTGACAGATGGTAGCTATAGACGGATGTGGGGAGCAGAACATCACAGATACAGTTGATGAATCACTATGTTGTACACCAGAAACTAATGCAACATTGTGTGTCAATTATACTTCAATTAAGAAAAAAAATTTTACCTGTTTGGACAAATAGCTGCTTTGGAAGTCATTTTAAATCTCCACAGAGTCTCTAGATATTGTTCTGCTGATTCTTTATTAGTATCTTTAAAAAGTGATAACTAGAATATTTGAAGTGAATAGTGAGATGTTTCTAAGGTGGCTTGAATTTCCTCGCTTTACTTAAGTGATTTTAAGTTGCCTCACTGAGGGAAATGCCCTATTTTCTGACATAAGAAATACACATGCTTTCAGGATTTTCTAGGCTATCAGAGGCAGTTAATGGATTGTTTTTAAAGAAGCAGTTATTCATGCTCAGAACTCTGCATGGTACCATCAGTATCACCCACCCCCCTTTGTCAAGATGCTTCCTTAATCAGCATCCTAAGATCCTCACCTTTCAAATAGGTTGGTAACCAAGTTTTCGTGACAGCTGAGGGCTCTATTTGACACTCAAGAAATTTCAGTGAAATTCAATGATACTGCAAATGGGGAATAAACTTCTGGATTTTCGGATTGAGATATTCTAAGATTTATTCTTCTACAGAACTACCCACTTTTGGCAATCACACTGAAGGCATTCGTCTTAGAACAAAGGGATAAGGGAAAGAACAATAAACAAATCTACTTGGTGCTGACTATTATTCAGGCTACTTAGGTTGAATTTGAGTTGTGGCACTTCTGGCTTAAAAGGTTGCTTACTTGCTCCGAGAGTGAGCGCTTTTGGAACTTACTGGATTGAATATTCATTTAGATAAATACTTATTGCATACCTACGGTTTAAGACAGAATATAAATTGTCAGCAAATTCTTGTTGGTTTGTCAAAATACAAGACAACATGCTAAGCTTGGATCCTATTTTCAAAGAGACTGCATTCGGGCACTTAAAAATTCTTTTATTTTCAAATAAAAATAAGACCTGGCATACAGAGGTATAAGGCTAGAAACATGTTTAAATAGCAGAAAATTTTTTCAAGAGAAATTTGAAAGTTGGCTGGTTAGATGGCAGCTGAAGCCTGAAGTAGTCATGAGATGTTTTCAAAGATCCCGCCTAGGGGCAACTGGGTGATAGCTGGTTATGGCCGACTTCGGTTCAGGTCATGATCTCAAGATTCACGGGTTCGAGCCTCACATCAGGCTGTTTGCTCTCACCACGGAGCCCACTTTGGATTCTCTGTTTCCCCCTCTCGCTCTCCCCTTCCTCCGTGTGTTTGTTCTCTCTCCCAAAAAACAAAACAAAACAAAAAAACAATAAGATTCTGCTTGACTGACAGATCTAATTGCGTTCACCATGGGGAGCATTTTGTGATGTACATGAATGTGGAATCGCTTGTGTTGTCTGTACACCTGGAACTAATATAATACCGTATGTCACTTATACTTCAATTAAAAATTTAAAAGCATTAAAAAGTTATTCGTGGGGTAGCTAAAATTCAAATTAAAAACAAATAAATAAAAGGTATTACCTCAAGATGAAAGAATAGGTAATACATAGGGAAATAAGAAAATTCAGACATGGAGCAGAATTAAGGAGAGAACTTCAGAGTAATTGTCAGTAATGGAGACACAGCATAGCTGTTTGTGAAAAATACATGGGTTCCATATCTTTTGGAGAAAGTAGTACAGCCTGAAAAAACACCTGTTGGAGAAGGTTTAGGAACCAGCCTGCTAACTTAAATTTTAAAACATTTTTGCATAGTTATTAAAGGGAAGATGATAATATTATAATCGATAACTAGTTATTTCCTCTTTTCTAATTTTCTTAACACATTTAGAAATACAAAATTCTCTTATGATCTTCAAAAGGATAGTGTGTTTTTTTTCTATGCTTGCCTTTTATTTTACTTATTTTTATTTAGTTAATACAGGATAATATTAGTTTCAGGAGTAGAATTTAACGATTCATCACTTACAACACCCAGTGCTTATCCCAAGTGCCTTCCTTTTTGTCTTTTAAATGTTTTTAAATTTATTTTTGAGATAGAGAGTGTGAGCGAGGGAGGGGCAGAAAAAGAGGGGGATAGAGGATTGAAGTGTGCTCTGCACTGATGGCGAGCCCGACGTGGGGCTTGACTCCCGAACAGTGAGATCGTGGCCTGAGCTGAGGTTGGACACTCATATATATGTGTATGTATATATATTTATACGTATACATGTATATATATGTATTATGTACATATATGTATATATATTCATATATATACAAAATGGAATATTACTCAGCCATAAGGGATGAAACTCACCATTTGCAACGGCATGAAAGGAGCTAGAAAGTATAATGGTAAGTGAAATAAAGTCAGGCAAAGAAAGACAAATAGCATATAGTTTCACACATGTGGAATTTAAGAACCAAAACAAATGAGCAAAGGTAAAAAATAAGAGAGAGAAAGGTAAACTGAGAAACAGACTCTTAATTACAGAGAATAAACTGATGGTTACCAGAGGGAAAGGGGGTCGGGGGATGGGTTAAATAGGTGATTGGGATTAAGGAGTTCACTTGGGATAAGCACTGGGTGATGTATGCAAGTGGTGAATCACTATATTGTACACCTGAAACTAATGTAACACTGTATGTTAACTGGAATTGAAAATTTAAAAAACAACCAAATTACTGATGTCTATACCATTATTTATAGTAACAAATCAAGACTGAACATTAAACACAAAATAACTTTAAAAACATATTTTAACCACATTAACAGGCAATCAAAAAAAACTCGTTAACTCTATTTGAGACTGTAATCTTTATTTTCTTAATCTTGAAGAACTCCATGAAATCTCAGCTTAGAAAAGCAAATTAATGGCATTTAATAATATTTCTATTTAATTAGACAAGCGCCCTAAGTTGCTAAATTCCAAACGAGAATTACTGTCATTATTGAAACAAAAACAATCATAGAAAAGATGCATAGTATGACTTTGATCTTCTTGAATTTGGTGAGGCTGGTTTTGCGCCCTACCACGTGATCCATGGGAGTGTTTGGTCCACTTAAGTTCAAAGTAATTATTGATAGATTTGTATTTACTGCCATTTTATTACTTGTTTTCTGGTTGTTTCTGAAGATTGTCTCTGATCCTTTCCTGTATTTCTTTCATGTTTTGTGGATTTTCTTTAGTTCTATATTTGGGTTACTTTCTCTTTATTCTTTGTATATTTATTAGTCGATTTTAATATTGGTTACCATTAAGTTTGTATACAACCTCTTCTGCACATAACTCTATATTAAGCTGATGGTCATTTAAGTTTGAACCCATTATTTTCTCTTTTACTCTCCACATTTCAGGTATATGTTATTGTTAGTTCCTTGACTGTTTTTTTTTTTTGCTGAAAAATTCATTTTTACTGCTTTTATGTTTCCTACCTTTATATTACCACTTTAGGTCTCTCTGTTTCATTCAAAAAGTTCCCTTTACTATTTCCTGCAGGGCTAGTATAGAGGTCACGAACTCCTTTAGTCTTTGTTTGTCTGGGAAACTCTTTCTCTATCCTTCTATACTAAATGATAGCTTTCTTGGATACCGTGTTCTTGACTGCACATTTTTCCCATTCAGCATTTTGCATATATCACAGTACTCCCTTCAGGATTGTTAAATTTCTGTTGAAAAATCTCCAGCTAGCCTTATGGGTTTTCCCTTGTTAGTTATGGGCTTCTTTTATCTTGCTGCTTTCAAAATTTTTTTATCATTACATTTTGTAAATTTAATTATAATATACCTTGGTGCCTGCTTCTGTTGATTTTGATGGGAGTTCTCTGTACTTCCTGGATCTGGATGTCCGTTTCCTTCTCCAGGTTAGGGAACTTTACAGTTATTGTTTCTTCAAATAAATTTCTGCCTCTCCCTTTCTCTCTCTTCTTCTGGGACTCCTAAAACATAATGTTATTATGTTTGATGGAGTCACTGAGTTTTCCAAGTCTATACTTATTTTGTGTAATTATTTTTCTCTCTTTTTTAGTTTGACTACTTTCCATTACTGTGTCTTCTAGGTCATTAATTTGTTTTTCTGCTTCTTCCATCCACCTATTCATTTCATCGGGCATGTTTCTCACTGCCTTTATTAAGTCCTTTATCCCTGCTATGATATTCCTTATCTCTGTGTTAAGGATCTCACTCATGGCTTCCACTCTTTTCTCAAGTCCTCCCCCATGCACTCTTTCTCTCTCAAAAAAAAAAAAAAAAAAAAAAAAAAGAAAACCAAAAGTGGAGGCATCACAATCCTGGACTTCAGCCTGAACTACAAAGCTGTAATCATCAAGACACACTTTTTTTTATATTGCCACAAAAACAGACATATAGACTGATGGAATAGAAAACCCAGAACTGTACCCACAAATGTATGGTCAACTAATCTTTGACAAAGCAGTAAAGAGTATCCAGTGGAAGAAAGACTGTGTCTTTAGCAAATGGTGCAGGGAGAACTGGACAGCAACATGCATAAGAATGCAACTGGACCACTTTTTCACACCATACACAAAAATAAATTCAAAATGGATGAGACCTAAATGTAAGACAGGAAACCATGAAAACCCTAGAGGAGAAAACAGGCAACAACCTCTTTGACATCAGACACAGCAACATCTGACTCAACACATCTCCAAAGGCAAGGGCAACAAAAGAAAAAATGAACTATTGAGACCTCATCAAGATAAAAAGCTTCTGCACAACAAAGGAAACAATCAACAAAACTAAAAGGCAACTGATGGAATTGGGGAAGATATTTGCAAATGACATATTAGGTAAAGGGTTAAATCTAGATCTAAAATCTATAAAGAACTTATCCAACTCAACACCTGAAAAACAAATAATCCAGTGAAGAAGTGGGCAGAAGACATGATTAGACACTTTCCTAAAGAAGACATCCAGTTGGCTAACAGACACATGAAAAGATGCTCACCATCACTCATCATCAAGGAAATGCAAATCAAAACCACCATGAGACACCACCTCACGCCAGTCAGAATGGCTAAAATTAAAAATTCAGGAAACAACAGATGTCGGTGAGGATGTGGAGAAAGAGAAACCCTCTTGCACTGTTGGTGGGAATGCAAACTGGTGCAGCCACTCTGGAAAACAGTGTGGAGGTTCCTCAAAAAATGAAAAACAGAATTGCCCTATGACGCAGCAATACTACTACTAGAAGTTTATCCAAAGGATACAGGAGTGCTTATTCATAGGGGCGCATATATCGCTGTTTACAGCAATGGTATCTACAATAGCCAAATTCTGGAAAGAGCCCAAATGTCCATCAACAGATGAATGGATAAAGAAGAGGTGATATACATACACACACACACACACACACACACACACACACACACACACAATGGAGTACTACTCATCAATGAAAAAGGATGGAATCCTGCCATTTCCAACAACGTGGATGGAACTGGAAGGTATTATGCTAAGTGAAATAAGTCAGTCAGAGACAGACGAATATCACATGATTTCACTCATATGTGGAATGGAAAAACTTAACAGAAGACCATGGGAGAAGGGAAGGGGAAAAAAATAGTTACTAACAGAGAGGGAAGCAAACCAGAGAGACTTTTTTTTCTTTTAAAGTTGTTGATTTTTAGTTTATCCAGATTTTTCTTTTTTTTAAAAAAATTTTTTTAACATTTTTATTTTACTTTTGAGAGACATAGAGACAGAGTGAGTAAGTGAAGGGCAATGAGACAGGGAGATACAGAATCTGAAGCAGGCTCCAGGCTCTGAGCCGTCAGCACAGAGCCCAATGCAGAGCTCGAACTCACAGACCGTGAGATCATGACCTGAGCTGAAGTTGGCCGCTTAACCGACTGAGCCACCCAGGTGCCCCCAGAGAGACTCTTAAATACAGAGAACAAACTGAGGGTTGATGGGGGGGAGGTGTAAAATGGGTGATGGGCACTGAGGAGGGCACTCGTTGGAATGAGCACTGGGTGTTGTACGTAAGTGATGAATCATTGGAATCCACCCCCAAAAGCAAGAACACGCTGTACAGACTATAAGCTAGCTAACTGGACACTAGATTCTATTTAAAAAAAATATTCATGATTGTTCTTTTTATTGAAGGTTATGTTATGTTATATTATAATTATAATTATATAGTGTTCTTCTTTTTCTCTTCTTACAGTCTTTGTTTTAAAGTCTATTTTGTCTAATATAAGTAGCTCTACTCCGGTAAATATCCTTGTGGTCATTGCTTTAAATTCTCTATCAGGCATCTTCCTTATATTTGTTTCACTTAGATCTCAGGGCGCGGCCTTGTCCTGTTCATTCATTTGGGATAAATTTCTCTGTTTCCTCATTCTGTCTGCCTCTCTGTTGCTGTTTCTCTGTTAAGAAAGTCAGCTGTGTCTTCTGTTTCGAAAGAAGTGGCTTTATGAAGAAGGGGTCCTGGGGTGCCCTGCCGTGCAGTGTCCCCTGTTCACCAGAGCCTGGCCCTTCAGGAGAGTGTCCTATGTGTGTTGCTTACACCCTGTAGGAGTCACTTTTCCTTTCTGTGCAGTCATCTGCACACACTCTGCCAGTTGTTGGTTTTGGTTGTTTTTTGTGGTATTAGTCGGACCCAGGCAGGCCAGCTCTGAGGATGCAGGAGTGCAGGGACCTTGAGAACGGGGCACTGGTGTTTTTTAGCAAAACTCACCTCGGGCCACTAGTCCTATGCCAGATCCTCTGCGGTGCTGTGGTGGCTGGGGGCTGTGTGCCGAGCGCATGGGGGCTGGGACATGGCAGCGGCTGTGCACCCAGCATCTGGGCGTGCGGTGGAGTGGTGGCCGAGAATGTGCAGGGAGGCAGGCAGCAGTGGCTGGGTGGGCCACGTGCACAGCTCTGGCCACATCTGCCCTGCGCCCTGTGCTGGGGCTACACCTGTGTGTGCTGCTCTGCCTCCTTCAGGTGGCGCCTTGTTTATGCTGGGGCGGGGCGGGGCGGGGCGGGGCGGGGCGGGGGGGAGGGGGGGAGGAACATGGCGCCTGCCAGCTCCTTCCGTTTTAAAGAAGTCTCCCAACACACTCCAAACTCATTACCGACAGATCTGTCCCCTCTTTGCCTCCCAGTGTTGTGCCAAAGGCTGTGTTTATGTTGCCTCTTCACACAGGCTGTGTCTCTTTATGGCAGCAACTTGGCTATCACTTGTGCTCCTGGCCAGCTCAGTGCTGAGTCAACTGACTCTTAAAGCTCCAGGCTCCAAGTCTAGCTGTTTTTACAGACTCAAAGAAGTCAGCCCCTTGGTTTTTATAGTGAGACCTTACAGGGATTAGTTTTCCCCACGTGAGCTCCCAGGTGCGAGGGCCCGTTTCTCTGCCCTGTCCATGTGTGTGACTCCCTCCTTCCTGCTCTGAGCCTCCCTCCACCTTTCTGCCCTTCCTAACCTTCCTCTTTCCTTAGTTGTGGAATCTGCCCTTCCAGACTTCAGGTCGCTCTCCAGGTTACTGCCTTGGATGTGGATGATGTCTAGTCGTAAACATGGAATAGGGTGAGCTCAGGGTCCTTCCACTCTGCCACCTCCCCAGGCTCTCCATAGACACCAGCAGTTTGTCTTTAGCTTATAGAGGAAAGGCTGAGTCAATGTGACCGTGATGTGGCTATTTCCATATTACAAACATCTCCCTAAGCCGCCCTTCTGAGAAAAGAGTAATGAGATCTAGAAAATGAGGAGAGTTCTTGGCAGGATTTCACACTTTTAAAAATTGAAAACTGAACTACAGCAAGAGGGGTATGTTACTTTATTATATACTGAAGCTTTCTTAGTCTCTCTTACTGGATATACGTTATGGTAACAGAAAAGGCAAGATAATCCATCCATCAACTATGTTTGCAGTATTAAAGAGTCACCGCCGAGGTAAGGAGTGGGACCGGGAAGACAATGAGATGCAGGCAGAGTCAAGAGCCAGGGAGGCAAGACAGCGAATTTCTAAGGTGTGATCAGGTATCACACACATAGTATCTTCCACTGTTCGCATAGGGTAGGATATGGACAGATTTACATGGACGGGGTATTATTAGGTCTCAGGACCAGGATGAAGGCTGAGTGAAGGCTCATTAAGAATGCCACTGGTGACTGTAAAGAAGTTTCAGCAACGCGGTGTGGGTAGAATCCAAATATTATAGGATGGTGAATTTAAAACAGGTGGGAAGGCAATAGAGGGGATACATTTGAAGGGAGAGGAAAGAGCTCCCTTCAAATGTAGCCAGAAGGATAAAAGGAGGCTTATTTGTCCAGGGAGAGCCCTGCAAGATGGCAGGGATTGGGACAGGAGTGCTTGCCTGGAGACATGCCACCTGAGTCAGGGCTTTCTGACCGGGGAGGAACTTTGCATGAAACACAACACGCGGTTTCCATCATGGTGGAAGAGAAGGAATAAATATTTATCCAAAGCCCAACGTGTTCGATGTACTCTCTCAAATCCTCACCATGGTTATTATTATCCTGATTTATTACATATTAGGAGCCTGAGGCTCTGGGAAGCTGTGACTTTCCACTGGTGGTTAGCAGGCGTCATAACCAAGGATCCGAATGCAGATGTGTCTGTTTCTAAAGTTATGGTCCACGCTGCCTCTAATAATCTGAAAAGACAAGTTTCTCAGATACAGTCCTTTGAAATTTAAGAATGTAAGGCATTGCCTGTGAGCTTTGATATGCAAAATAGATAGCTTCTTCTTTAAGCCAGATTTCTTAGATCTGAGTCTATGGATTTGCTGTGTAAAACAAATGAAAAACGTTTTCAAGAGTAGCTAAAGTGTATTTTTTCCCTGTTTAAACTGGTCTTTATCTCTTTGATGTTAGGCACAATTTAGGCACAGCCAGGGTGTTATATTTTTAATTATGAACAATAATTCAGTGGGTCTCTAATCTTGCTTTCCAAGTTCAACTCCAGGCTAAAATAAAAGAAGAAATGAATACTGGCCTGTTGAGAAAACCAACATCCTGGCAAGTAAGAGCAAAAAAAAGGAACTAATTTCTACTTTTGTATGAGTGGAGTTTAGAGACTTGAGGGTACATATGTTCACCCAGAAAACTGTTCCCAAACATCTGCTACATGCCAGGCACTGTGCGGTCACAGTCCTAGACCTCAAGGGGTCTTTAGAGGGAGACAGACTTCTATGCACATGGGTGGGGTCATGTATTGGTTTGATGTTGGAAACATGTGTACACATAACAAGGATGAAAGGATTGAAAAGCAATAGCAGGGCGCCTGGGTGGCTCAGTCCGTCAAGCATCTGACTCTTGATTTTGGCTCAAGTCATGATCTCATGGTTGGTGAATTGGAGCCCCCCATCGGGCCCCGTGCTGACAGTGTGGAGCCTCCTTGGGATTCTCTGTCTCTCCCTCTTTCTCTGCCCCTTCCACACTTGCGAGGGCTCTCTCTCTCTCTCTCTCTCTCTCTCTCAAAATAAATAAATAACCTTAAAAAAAACTTAAAAAAATAAGCAATACCAAAAAGCATTTAAAGTCTGGAACTTCTACCCAATATGGCTGGTTGGTTTGTTTCTGTAAGATAGCCCAGTAAGTAGTTTTTCTTTTTTTATCTTAGAAGTGGGGGACTTCTGTAGAAAACCACCTAACTGCATCACAGAGCTGAACGTCTATCTCAGGTTGCCTAGAAACAGAACCTGAGAGGGAGCTGGCATGTTCGCTGCTCATGCTTTGTTGAGGGAGTGCTCTCGGGAGAGACCTGCGGTGGGTGAGGGATGCTGACTAGGGCAGAGAGAGTCAAGCAAGGATGGGATCTCAGGTGAAGCAAAGACTTGACCTGATCTGAGAAGCCAAGGCCTCTGGGTGTAAACCCGACCACAAAACTGCAGCCATTAAAGGCGAAGGGGCTGGCCTTTTGTACTCCATTGTCAACTGGTCATTCATTGTCTACTCAGCTGAGGGCAATTCTCCGGAGAGGGGTGGGGGTGCAACTAAATGGAAGCACCCAACCTTCATCAAAATTTCAGAGATAAATGCCCCCACCAACCTGGCAGAGGGACTGGAAAAAGGTATTGGCAGCATCTACTCCAAGGCCTGTGACACATAGAAGATATAAGAAACAACCCAGAGACCAGCCTGCCATAGTAACAGGCTCCCCCAGCCAGCGTTTTGAAGGGGGTCCACATAAGGAAATGAATTCCCCTCAGGTTATATCACTGCACGGATTTAATGATTACCAAATTAGGAATGAGACAGCTAGAGCTGTAAAAACGTGTCAACGTGGACAAACTCAAGGCCCAAACTTTGTGCAGTGTTAGGGCGAGAGATTTCTTGCCTGTCAGGTGACTCAGACTTCCCTTCCTCAAGTCCCCCACATTGGCGTTCCTGCCTGAATTGGGATGCTTGGTTTTCCTTTGGCTTTCGTCACAGGGTGTGGCAATACCAAGGCACTCCAGGGGAGCTCCTGTATTGCACACGCACACATCACTGCTCCTACTGTGTACTAACAACCCAGTTTTCCCTTGATAACCAGGATTAATCACCCACTTCAGGATAGTGACCTTCCTTCTCAGTCTATTGATTCCCTGAGAGGAGACCAAAGTAGCTGGGTAGCAGTCTCGACTTCCGGTTTAGGAAAACCATTGTCATGTCTCTTGGCAGAGCATTCCTCTCTTGAGAAGTAAGACTTTAGAACAGAACCTACGGTTGTGAGGACAGGAAGCAAATGTTTGGCTAGGCTATCGCTAGGGTAATTCGGAGAAGAAAAAAATGACGATTTCCACCCTTGATCTTCAGATCCACGAATCCAGTCACTGATTTAGAACCCACGCTACACCCTGGGGGACATTACCCCAGGCCCACTCAGCTGGTGCTAGAACTAAACCTTCACAAGATTCTACCACAATGCCTTGCTTCATTTGCTGTAAATTGAGTTCCTCCGTCAAAAGTCTTTTTACCATAAACAAAGACAAAGGCATCTTGTAAGTCTACAGATGTGGGATTGGTGGAAGAATTAGGGTATGAAAGGTAAGTCCAGATCCAGAATATGCTTCTATTCCACTGCCAACAAAGTACTTCCCCTCTGATGATGGAAGTAGTCTAACGTAATCAATCTAACGGTATTGTCTGGTTGACTGTTCTTGGGGAATGGGGCCAGATCCGTGTCGGTCTCTGCTGTTGACAGGTTGCTGACACAGCAGGTGAGCAGTGGCTATAACTAGATCATTTTAATGAGTGGTACCCTGTGTCGCTGGGCCCATTAGTAACTCTGTTCCTGGTGCGAGATGATTTGTGAGCTTAGTGGTCAGGGACGCTGGTGGCTGAACAAAGATCAACGTACATAGGTTGTGTTACTCAGATCCTCTTCTGGCTAAAAAAAAGAAAAACCTAAAAAACAAAAGAACAACAACAAAAAAAAAACCACCCAGATCCTCTTCTGCTGAGGTTGCTTTTCGGTGAGGGTTTGTATGGGACACGGGTATCTTCACACTCCTTGCCCATTCTGAGAGGCTTCTGCTCCCACTCTTTCTCCAGATGCCTGGGTTACCAGTTTCCTCAACCCGTTCCTCCAATCCGTGACCATCTAGCTATACCATTAGCCACTGCCCATGAATCAAAGTAAATGTGTACCCGTGGCCATCTCTCTTTCCAAGCAAAACCAACGACCAGTTTGAAGTTCTGTTCAAAGTTCTGTTCGCTGAGTGTATTGGGCCTGTAGTGCTGCAACGTCCAACTTGAGGCGGCACTAGCACATGAAAAACCGTCTGGAAAGCAAGTCAGAAGTGTTTTTCTTCCTTACTGACTGACCAAAGGGGACTCCTCATGAGGCCATAGGTGCAGGTCGAGAAAAAGAGGGCAAGGTGGTAGGAATGTGGTCCCTGGGCACCTGTGACACTTGCTCATGCAATTTACTTGTGCCGTCAGTACGTGCTCGAGCCAGATTTTGTCTACACCACTTCTCTTTGATACTGTGCATGCCAACCTGATCATTTTAGTGGGTCAGACAATCCACAGTCCATAGGGATCTTTCGGATCACACGGTTACTTGGTGGTCTGTGGTCAAGTTTTCAGACTCTGCTAAGGCTGAGGAGCAAGTCAATAACTGTTTCTCGAAAGGCGGGGAATCTAATCTAGTCTGCGAAGGACAGCATAGATTTGTTACAAAACACTAAGGGTCTATGGTTGTAAGTCACTCCTAGGTGCCTGCTGAGGGAGCCTGACATCCTCCTGATCTACCACAAACAATTCAAACGCCATTGGATCAGATGAGTCAAACGGTAGAACGGCTTTCAGAGTCTTTTCTTGTTCTGGGCTCTACTCCAAACTGCCTGCTTTTGGGGTTACTCGGTAAACAGACTGGTGTAGCATGCCAAAATTACATCTGCGCGTGTGTGTGTTTATGTAGTAGAAGGAGGGTGAGGCGCCAACTTGTTCTTCACCTTGGAAGATGAATACGGCTGGTAATTTAAGTGACTCTTTTGCCACTGTACGCCGTAAACTACCAGTGTCCCCTTTGCTACTGGCAGTAAGGTTTTTAATGCCTTTAAATCTAATGTCATTAGAGAACTAAATCCAGACAATGAAGAAGCACTACAGAGAAACCCTTCTTAAGGTTCTTGGTCTACTTCTAGTACTAAATTTTGTATCAGTCAGGGTTCAATCAGTTTGAGAAACAAAATCGGTGAAGCTGATTAAACAATTCAGTTGAAGCTGTTGCTTCTGTGTCTGGTGCTGGGGCTTGTATTAGCCAGGGTTCTTCAGAGAAATAGAACCAATAGAATATACATATTCTAGTAATATATTCATGTATATTCTATATATAGCAGGATATATAATAAAATATATAGAATGAATAATAGTATATTCTATTAGTATGTTAGTATATATTCTATTCAGAATAGTGTATTCTATTAGCTCATTAATCTATTGTGTTAATATATGGTCTGTAATATTATATTGGCTTACTATGTTTATTATGAAGAAATGGCTTGCCTCACTGTGTTGGCTGAGAAGTCCCTCAGTCTCCCATCTATAAGCTGGAGGCCCAGGAGAGCTGGGGTAGTTCTGGTCTGAATCCCAAGACCCGAGATCACCTGTACTGTCATTCCAGTCTACAGACTGAGAAGACTGATGTTCTAGCCTAAGTACCCAGGCTGAGAGACTGAGAGATTGTTTCCCTTTCCTTCAACGTTTTTGTTTCAGTCAGGCCCTTAATGGATTGGCTCACACCCACACTGGGGAGGACATCTCTACCTGGTCTGTTCAATTCAAATGCTAATTTCCTCTGGAAACACCCTTCTAGACACACCCGCAAGCGATGTTTAACCAGCTCCCTGAGTGTCCCACGACCTGGTCATGCTGACACATAAAATTAACCATCACAAGCCTAAAGTCTACAGAGAAGGCACCCAAGAAGAAAAGATGGATGTCAAGAGGGAAAGCAAGGGCCAACGAGATCCTTGGAGGACTGGAACCCAGGAGGACAAACTGAACTCTTGTCCGTCTCTCCTTTTCTCCAGCCTGGCGCTCAGAGAAGGAGCAGGAGACGCCATGAGCACCTCGCATGGGCCGCCCTCACTGCAGGCTAGCGGACGGGAGGGACAGAGCCAGAGCCCCCACAGTGCCTCGTGCCGTACCCTCACCTCGCAGCGCGGAGAGGACTCCACTGCTGCTCGCTTCCACCTTTTACATCTCACACAAGTTGTGTCTGTGTCTGCCGGGGAACAGAAAGCCCTGAAGCTCTGCATTCAAATGCCCTTTCAGCTTAGTCTGTATAATATAAACCCACTCTGCATTTTGTTTCAAGACGCAAGTCTGTGCCAGGTCCTGCCGTCGGGGGAGAAAGATGTGTCAGCTGGGCACTGCCCTCATGGAGTTCACAGCCGGAGGTGTGGGAAGATGTAAGAAGAAGGGAAAACTTATAAATAGAAAAGCAATGACCTCTTGCTTTGGCCGTTCCCAGAGGGAAGTCCCAGGCCTTGTTCTGAAGGAAGCAGTTTACTGGGGCAGCTCTTCAGCTGTCTGCTCTCTGATTTTATTCACATCTGTGCCGTATTTCACTTACAGTTTAAGGTTTTATTCGCCAGAATGAATGTTTGCTCAGCATTTTTTAGTTTGCCTGTGTCTTTAATCACTGTGAGGCTGTTAGCGGTTTCTTCTTGTGACCAGGATAGAGACCTGTAACTGCCTTCCCCTCCCCTCGTTCTGGTTCTAAGATGCTTTTTTGGAACTAAGCCTAAAGAGGCTCTGAGCCAGGGTCTGCCTGGTCAGAGGGCCCCATATCCAACCCCCACCTGTTTCTGGCTATAGAACTTTCTTAGGGAAATGCACCGAGTGACACTGACAAGTAAACAGCGCTGTTGCAGTCTTGCATTAATGGTATGACTTCTTCCGATTGAATTCCCTATTTCTCAGTTTTCCTCATCTCTTAAAAGTAGGAATTATCCACATGATCCCTAGTATGCCTCTCCCTCTTAACATCCTCAGTTCCTCTGGGGCAAGGACTGGAAGCAAAGCCAAGAGAAGAGGAACTGCTAGCCATGAACGGGAATTATTTGAAATTTCAGAATGCGTCGTGATGCTGGTTGTACAGAGGGTTGCATGTCTGTAAAAATGGATAGATGGCTATCTGTCTGGACGTACACAGAACTGAGATGAAACAGTTAATCTTATAATGTGTATGGTCACGATTAAGTCATTTAATTACTCTTACCTTACCATTCCTCTACCAAATATGCACACACACTCTACACACACACACACATCACGGATGTGACGAAGCTTCCAGCTGAGATGCCTATTAGCCACATCCACAAAGAGTCTAAGGCTTAATTTTTTCTTTCTCCCAACTCTGGCAAAATGGATTAGTTCAAAGAAAACTAAGTGAATGACTTAATTAAGGTAATGACTTAAACAAAAAAGAAGCATAATTGCTATAAACTAAATGGAGCAGAGGATGAATGTTATGAAACAAATCTATGACATTGTTTATGATCTTATATTTAAGCTCTTTAAAAATAAATCTATTCACGTCTGTTTGTCATCATGACAGTTTGGGTAAAAGTCTACTGCTTCGATGACAATTTGTAGCTGAATTTCATATATTGTACATATTTTTAAAGTATTACACATTTTGAGTGAAAAAGTCATTAAAATATGCCCGCTTTGGAATTTAAATATTTCATTGGTGATTGGAATTGTTCTGTGGGGAAAAATAAATTTGTTTTTATTGCTTTAATTTGGCCTAGTATAACCAGTTTTTGAAGAAGTTGTATTTGCAACAATTTATCTGAAATTCCTACTTAAATGGCAAATCCATGCATTTTTTTTTTAGCCACAATTGCTATTTTACTTCACTTCTTAGCAATTTTTGGAGGGAATGTGGAATAAAATTAATCAGACAGGAACTTTCTTGAGCAAAAGTCTCACCTGGATACTATTCAAGATACAATTATGAGGTGGATACACTTTTAGGGTACTACAGAATGGAAATACAGCAAAGTTAAGTTCAGGAATATACTAAAAGGCAAAATACATGGTGACTCCTCCTGGAATGTTCCTCCCCTCTTCTTTCTTGCCCACTCCATTCCTTGCTGCCTCCTTTTCTGTACATAACTCTTGTACTTCTTTCTATCTTGTTTTTCTAAGCTTGAGGATCATAGGATTCCTGTATGTTCATTTCTGTTTCCCCAGCACTTATGAAATGCATTTGCTAAGGTTTTATTGAATGAAATTTATCATAATTTAGTTAAAGTTAAATGTGGTATAAAATATGATTTAGAAGCCTTCAAAAGAGGAAGGTTTTCTGTAGAGTTGGGCAAATAAGTAAAGGCTTTGGGCATTTCTGTTTAGGATGGATTTGGGAAAATGGGTACCATTTTAAAAATTAGAGAGAGGAGCCATTCAAGGCAGAAAGGACAGTAAGAAACAAAGGCAAAATGAGCCACCAAGAACATCCTTGCAGAGTATCTTCCAGAATTCGACTAGGGTCTCTTGTTTTTATACCTTAAAATGTGTTGAGTTATTAATATAGAAAATATTTAGGGTCTAATTGTTGTACCTAGTCTTTATGAAATCTAAAAGTATTTCTACCTTTTCCTTGGGATTGAGGTGAGAGTGGGAGAATACCAATCACATTTGTCAACACTTATCATGTGACAGATACTGCTTGGTATTTGACACAGACAGTCTCGATTTATGATCATCCCCTTATGAAGGAGGACACTGGGTGAGATAGTATAACTTGCCTCAGTGAGACAGCTAGTAAGGGGTGAAGCCAATATTCTAACCCAGAGAGTTGATGAAAGAACCCTTTTACTCTTTATTACACTATGGTCCCCATAGTGTATTTAGTGTAGGATTTATTGCTCCCCAAGAACAAGAGTCAGAGGCCCATTTGAGGGTGGTCGGAGAATGAGAGGGACAGAAAGCTCAGAACTTAGGGAAGAAGTCATGTGTCATTTGAGAAAATGTGTGACATGAGGTTTTCTCAGGTCATGTAGAATATACTAGAACAACACATGTAACATGAGTATACTGAACTCAGGATTTTTTTTTAAATTACAAGAGAAACCAAATGGTCTGAAAAACATCAGTTTTTGACATGGAATATGCCTTGTTTTAGGGATGTGGGGATCTGTGAACAGCGGAATTGATTTGACAAGGGCAATGGTGGGCTTACTTCCTTGTGAAAATGGCCTCCATTTCATTTAAAATATGGTGGTAGCTGTGATGCCAGGTTAATTGAGCTGCAGAAACAAGCTCTTTAAGCAAAAATAACTGAAAGAAAAGCAATGCAATTCATCTAAAACTGGTAATAACCTATATATATATATATATTCTAAACTTTCTCTTTCAGGCAACATATTTGTGGTGAGCCTTGCGGTTGCAGACCTGGTAGTAGCTGTGTACCCGTACCCCTTGGTGCTGACGTCTATATTTAACAACGGGTGGAATCTGGGCCATCTGCATTGCCAAATTAGCGGTTTCCTGATGGGCTTGAGTGTCATTGGCTCAGTTTTCAATATCACTGGAATTGCCATTAATCGCTATTGCTACATCTGCCACAGTTTCAAGTATGACAAGCTGTACAGTAACAAGAATTCCCTCTGCTATGTGATCCTGATATGGACGCTGACACTCGTGGCGATCATGCCCAACTTGCGTACCGGGACCCTGCAGTACGACCCGAGGGTCTACTCCTGCACGTTTGCACAGACTGTCAGCTCGGCATACACGATAGCGGTGGTGGTTTTCCATTTCCTGGTTCCTATGACCATAGTCATCTTCTGCTACCTAAGAATATGGATCCTAGGTTCTTCGGGTCAGACGGAGGGTGAAACCTGACAACAAACCCAAAATGAAACCACAGGACTTCAGGAACTTTGTCACCATGTTCGTGGTCTTTGTACTTTTTGCCATTTGCTGGGCTCCTCTCAACTTTATTGGTCTTGCTGTGGCTTCGGACCCTGCCAACATGGTACCCAGGATCCCAGACTGGCTATTTGTGGCCAGTTACTATATGGCGTATTTCAACAGCTGCCTCAATGCAATTATATATGGGCTCCTGAACCAAAACTTCAGAAAGGAATACAGAAGAATCATAGTCTCACTGTGTACAGCCAGAATGTTCTTTGTGTATAGTTCTAATGATGCCGCGGACAGAGTTAAATGCAAACCCTCTCCATTAATGACCAACAATAACCCAGTAAAAGTGGACTCTGTTTAGAAAACAAAGCATTGCTGGCAAGATGTACACACTACTCAAGATCTTACTCATTTTCATGTTTGCCTCCCTCTTGACAGATGTCTAGAAGCATGGGGTAGTTGAGAAAACTTGCACTTTTATGAGGCTGTCTCTAGCTTATGAGCTCCTGTGTGCTCAGCCTTCTGAATACGTCTCTAATTTTGCTTATGAAGAGAAATACAGAACACACAGTTATATGTTAATGCGAGAATATGGTCCAGAGACAGGGGCGTGGGTGGACAGTGATTTTAAATAAAAATGCTAAATGTATTCATGTGGAGAGTGTGCCAGCTTATCTTTTATTGCAAATGGGTGTCATAAAGCATTCGCTTTTTTTCCTCCACTTTCTGAAGATTACTTGTAGGAAAACAAATGATGGGTCGTAGTCATCAACAAGCAAATGGAAGAAAAAGAAGCGGGATGATGGATTCATTACACAGCAAGAGGCTGAATAACAACACATCAGCGACAAATCACAGCAAAGTTTTCAGTTGGCGCTGGAAGCATTGGGGGACTGTAGTTGTGATTCTAAATGGGGCCTCTTTCTATTGCGAGTTGAGTATCCAACTAGAGAAAGAGCGAAATATATGATGGAGGTCTTTTTCAGATCTCATGAACCATAGTATTTGAAAGCATGAGCGAAATATAAAATTCCATTTGATTTCATTAGACATTGGCTTATTATTTTGTCACTAAAGATTCTTATTCATGTCACCGACTGGTTGTTTTGAATTGATCTCTGTTAATTTATGAAGTCATCTAACTAGTTAAAATTTACAAAGAATCAAAGAGCTATCGATCCTTTGGTACAGTACTGAACGTATTCTAGATTGATAATCTATTTCACTAAGTAAGTATCTGAACCAGATAGCTTTTGTTTTGTAAATATTTCAAGACAATATTCTTTAATAATTCATTTCAGTATGATTGCCCTAATAATCCTGAAAGTCTAGGAGAAGAAAAAATGCACAGGTAAACTATGGTTTCATAAACTATGGCTCTTGTTTACTCCAAAAAGCTATTTAGGACCACCTCGAGGTTTGTTACTGGAGCTCTTCCAAGGAAATTAGAGACATGTTTTCTTGTGTTTTAAAGTTCGGCAACAAAACTGTTACACAGGAGACGGAGTTGGTGATTTGCAACTGTATACATAAGACAAAAAGTGAGCTGATAGATTTGCTAAGTCTTTATACCTAGATGATCAGAATCTCCTTGGAAAGTTCCATCCATTGTTTTAAAAGGTTCCTCTGTTAACTGTTTTTATCAAGCATGTTTGGGAAACATTAAATCATGGTTTGTGGGTAGGATACAGAGCCAAGTGTGTGTGTAGATGTGTGTGCATTTAGGTTATCTCTAAAACGTTACCCATCAAGTCATTTGTGTGTAAATGTTCTAGTCAGAACCAACACTAAATAGTAGAGATAATTTTTAAATCCATGTTCCAAATTTCAGATAACTGAACTGAAAAATATTAACCATGGTAGCTGAACTCTTTTTCAAATGTACGACACTTTTATTTTGATGCAGGGGATGAATTACTATGTTGCTAACTGTATATTCCTTTGTTCTTCATAGAATTTTGTTTCTTAATTTATCAAAAATATTAAATAGAAATTGGGCCCTTTAAAAATTGTCTGCCAAGGAGAGTATCTCGCTGGCAAATCAGGTCTGGAACTTGAAAGTCTTGAAATGTTTTTCTTCACTACATTGGAATACTAGCTATTTAAAATATTGACAATGAAGAAGCAACTCGTAAAGATCAAAGGCAAAGTCTAAGATTTCCTCTAATAGAATCTCGTCGTAGAAGTCTTTTAGACATTCAAAATATTATCACTGGCTTCCTCACTGTAATGTTCGTAAGTAGGAAGTCCTTAGCTAGACAGTTTCTTAGCTAGAAACGTACTGTTTCTTTCTCTAAAAGTTCAAATATTTCAGTGTACAAATTATTTTATAGATGGTTTGGAATATTAACTCCTTAAAGACTCCTAGATTACTATTTACCAAGTGACGGTGGCACAGTACAAACTGGTACATGGGCAGCATTGCTGAGCATGTGCTGTGCTATTCAAGAAAGCAAACTCACGAAATCTGCGAAGTCGTATTCAGCAGCTATAAACCTCTGTGAAGGTAAACCTCTTTAATCTACCAGAATTACTGCCAATGTCATAATTTTTAGCCTTCACTCGATCAGAATGCCGACGATGATGTGAGGGTGGTAAATGAAAAGACTATTTTGAGTGGGGCATTTACGAATTTTATGAATCTTTGGGTATAGTTTGTGTATAGGCTGGAGGCTCAGTGAGACTGAAAACAGTACACATTGTCATAACAGGGTGGAGGGAGAATGTCTTTTTCTCAAAAACACTCAGTGGAATCTGAGATTCTGGAGAGGTAAAATCTACACAAGACCATTTGGTTTGGAATAAGGATAGCAAAACATCGATCGCTGTCTTCTAAAGTCAATTGCTAGAATCATGTGCAATTATTAACATTATCTGATTTAAGTTCCTACACTAATATTCAGTTGAGGTGGATAGACCAAAGAGTTTGACCATTCTAATATAAGTAAATCATTTGACTCTTGCTAGGGGAACGACTACCTCAATTGTATTCTCTTAAAAAAAATTTAAATTATGCGGGACTCTTATTGGTCCCTTGAGAACATCACTTTTAAACATGTTATTTTATTTTTTATACCTGTCGCAACAAATTATTTTTGGACATACTGACTACACCTTCTTAGGTAAGCTATGTAATCATACAGTATATGATTCTATGTGGTTGAAACTAACAGATACGACAGATTGGCAGGAGGGAGGAATAATTTCAGTTTGCCTACTCTGTTGTATATTTCATCACCAAATATTTATGTATGAACCATTTCCGTGTATAAAGATGACTTTTTTTTTTCCTGACAAAGCAGCAGAACTACCTGATTTTAAATATTCTGGCAAGTAATACTAGAAGATAACCAATCTTGGAGAGGAAATCCCTAATTGCTCATTGAGGAAACACATTCAGCCTGAATGTTGTGTAATGAATAATAATTTTGATCATTTTTTGGACTGTCTCTGATACATCATCAAATATTTCACTGTGAATAAAGCAGACACATTTGGAATTTAATACATACATTTCAAGTCAGTTTAAATTACTAAATTATTATTTTTGCAAATTACCTGAGCATAAGCAGTCTTGTCTTTTTAAAGGCAATTTTTATCATTTGTTTCCCACATTTTACTTTTCTCTACTCTTATGCTTCAAACTAAAGAATCTCCTTAAAAAATTTTCTTGTACAGTACACAAAGTGCTATGTCCTACACAATGGTAACATCAGCTTCCCTATACTGGTAATGACTTTTGTAAAACTCCTAAAAATGTATGTTGGTGAAAATTTAGAGGAGAAATGAACTGATTTTAATCATATTCAATATCTACGTTGTCGATAAGTATTTATTTTAGCAGAGGTCTATGGAGCGACCAAAGATTGAACATAAACTAGATTTGCAAAATATAGGACAAAGCCAAAATGGAGAGAAATGTACTGAAAATCTTAGTGTACATATAATGTAACAATAACAAACAGGATAGGAATTCGGTAACAAATTAAGTGGGTACCCAGAGACTGTCTGGTAATTATAATGTTTTAGAGGAGTGTGATCTTAGCTGGGTCAAATTCTTGAAATGCTGGAGCAAATCCTAATTGGGGTCAGCTCATGCTTGTCTGCCACCAGAAGGATAATGCAGTCACATGTGCAATCGCCCTGTCTGAAGTGGCAGAGAGATATTTAAATTCAACTATGGAACATCACGCGATACATAGCAATATATCATGATGTTAGAATCATAAGCTGTTTTCATATTTTGTAGTATTTACCACCTCTAGCACAGAAACATTTTAAATTCATAAAAGCAATTACTTGGCAATGTTTGTTTGTTTTTGCCATCAAAGAGCTTAACATGAGAGAACACCTTTGTGTAGGAGTGTGTACTTGTGCACATCGTGTGTGTTAGCTAGTTGGCTGCTTTATGATTCATCTTTAAAGCTGATGATTTTCAAGAATAAGAACAGCATCCGTAGCTTTAAAAAAAATAAAGGGTTATTTAGATGTTGTGCTTTGTTATTTGTAGCAATGCCCTCATCCTAGGAAACCGTTGATTACGAGGACGCATTTCTGTTTTGATTACAGGAGGTCAATGATTAATATGCCTGCTTCAAAACCAACTGATGATTGTTGCTTTTGGGCATTAGATGCGGATACTGCCTCCTCTTGTGGTCATCGGGTACTCTAATTTCTGATTGGACGGTCACTATCCAGCGAGGGATACGAATGTATCTGGTTTATTAAGATAGAGTGGAAAAATCGTTTTGTTTGGAACAGAAAATGGAGTTGTACTTTCTATTTCCATAATGAGTTCAACAAATCTCTAGCAACTCTTGTGTATTGGTGCCTAGGAGCTATAATATCTTCACTGGCTCTGTGACCATTGAGCTAGAGAATGAATGGTTACACAATTCAAAAGCGTTAAATACAAGCTGAACCGCCACACCATGCCCAGCCGCACACCCCTGTGTGCACTGGTGTGCAGCCCCCAGCCACTGCAGCACGGAGGTAAGGCATCGGACAAGTGTTCCAGCACTCAGTTCACTCACACCAATTGCTTGGCTCCCAAGTTCCCCAGTGGCATTACCCCCTCCCCCAAGAGCTGGCCTCCCTGGCCACTGATGTCACGGAGAGCAAGCACAGCCCACAACAGGCAGAGAGTCAGTGTGGATGACAGCAGAGTAGAGAAAAGAGACTCAGACACAATAGCAGGGCATAAGCAACACACACAGGGTGCTCTCCTGAAGGGCCAGGTTCTGATGAACAGGAGACGGTGCACTGCAGGGCAGTGTCTTCATAATGTCACTACTTTCAAGAGCAGAAGACACAGCTGAATTTCTTATACAGACAAATAATACAGAGAGGCAGACCAAAGGAGGAAACAGAGAAATTTTTCCCAAATGAATGAACAGAATGAGGTCATGGCCAGCGATCTGAGCAAAATGGAGGTAAGGAACATGTCTGACAAATAGAGCGATGATCATAAGGATACCCGTTGGACTTGAGAGAAGAGTGGAAGACATGAGTGAGACCTTTAAAAGAGGGATAAGGAATAACATAGTAGAGATAAAAGATACAATCAATGAAATGAGAAACACGCTTGACAGAATGAACAGCAGGATGGAAGAAGTAGAAGAATAATCAGTGACCTGGAAGACACAGTAATGGAAAGTAAGCAAGCTGAACAAAGGAGAAAAACATTTTTCAAATTTGTATATTTTTTGAGAAAGAGTGAATGAGGGAGCGTGTGAGCACACAAGCAGGGGAGGGTCAGAAATAAAGAGGGAGAGAGAGAGAATTCCCAGCAGGCTCTGTGCTGATAGTGGGGCTTGATCTCACAAATCTTGAGATCATGGCTTGAGCCAAAATCGAGAGTCAGATGCTTAACAGACTGAGCCACCCAGGAGCCCCAAAACAGAGAAAAAAATTATGCAAAACAAGAATAGACATAGGGAACTCAGTGACTCCATCAAATGTAGTAACTTTCATATTATAGGAGTTTCAGAAGGAGAGAGAGAAAGAAGGGCAGAAAATGTATTTGAAGAAAAAAATAACTATGAACTTTCCTAATCTGGGGAAGGAAACAGACATCCAGATCCAGGAGGTACAGAGAACTCCCATCAAAATCAACAAAAGCAGGCACCACGTCAAGGCATATTGTAAATAAAATTACAAACTACAGTGATAAAAAAAGAAAATTTCAAAAGCTGCAAGGGAGAACCTGTAAGGCTAGCTGGAGATTTTTTTGACAGAAACTTAGCAAGTCTGAAGGGAGTGGCAGGATATACTCAAAGTGCTGAGTGGGAAAAATCTGTAGCCAAGAATACTCTATCCAGAAGGCTATCATTCAGAACAGAAGGAGGGATAAAGAGTTTCCCAAAGACTAAAGGAGTCTGTGACCACTAAACCAACCATGCGAGAAATATTAAACAGGATGCTTTGTGTGGAAAGGAGAGATCAAGGTGACAGTATAAATACAGGAAACACAAAAGCAGTAAAAATGAATATTTCTGTAAAAAAAATCAGTCAAGGAACTCACAAAAAAAGGACATAAAAATAATGATATATATACCTAAAGTGTGGGGAGGAGAGGAGAAATGAACGGGTTTAAACTTAAACTACCATCATCTTAATACCCACTGCTGTATACAGAAGGGTTGTATACAACTAATGGTAACCATGTATCAAAACCACTAATAAACATGCATAAAGAAAAAGAAATACAGATATATAATTAAAGAAAATTTGGAAAACACAAGAGAAAGAGAAGAAAGGGTCAGAGAAAATCTTTAGAAACAACCAGAAAATGAGTACTAAAATGGCAATATACATCTATCAATGATTCTTTTGAATGTAAAGAGAATAAATGCTCCGATCAAAACATAGAAGGCAGAATGATTAGAAAACAAGACCCTTTTATATACTGCCTACAAGAGACCTATTTTAGAGCTAAAGACACCTGCATATTGCAAGTCAGGGAATGGAGAAATATCTCCCATGCAAATGGATATCAAAAGAAAGCCAGGGTAGCAATAATTGTACTGGAGAAAACAGACCTTAAAACAAAAACTGTAAGAAGAGATAAAGAAGGATCTAAGTAATAATAAAGGGACAATCCAAAAAATAAAAACAGAATTGCAAATATGCACCCAACGTAGGAGCACCCAAATACACACAACAGTTAACGAAAAACCATAAAGGAACTAACTGATAATACCATAATAGTAGGGGACTTTAACACCCACACTGATATCAATGACAGATCACCTAAATAAAACATCAGTAAGGGAACAACGACTGAATGACACATTGATCCTGATGGATTTAACAGAGATGCTCAGAACGCTCCATCCTAAAACAGCAAAATATACGTTCTTTTTGAGTGCACATGTAACACTTTTCAGTATTCTGTAATCACGCATTAGCCTGCCAAAAAAAAAAAATCAACAAATTCAAGATCAAAGTCATACCATGTATCTTTTCTGACCACAATGCTATGAAATGAGACATAAACTACAAGAAAAAATCTGTGAAGACTACAAATGTATGGAGGTTAAATAACATGTTACTCCACAATGAATGGGTCGGCCAGGAGATCAAAGAAGGAATGAAAAGGTACATGGAAAAAAATGAAAATGAAAATACAACAGCTCAAAACCTGTGCAGCAACAGTGGCTTTATGAGGGAAGTTTTTAGCAATAATACAAGCTGACCTCAAGAAGAAAAATCTCAAATACACAACCTAAGACTTGCACTTAAAGAAGCTAGAAAAAGAACAACGAAGCCAACCTAAAACCAGCAGAAGGAAAGAAAAAATAAATATTAGAGGAGAAATAAATGATACAGAAACTAGAAAAACAATAGAAAAGGTAAACGAAACAAAGAGCTGTTTCTTTGGGGAAAATCAATAAAATTGATAAACTTCTAACCAGAAGTATCAAGAAAAAAGAGAAATAACTCAAATAAATTGAATCACAAATGAGGGAGGTGCAATAACAATCAGCCTCATAGAAGTGCAAATAGTCATAAGAGAAAATTACGGAAAAGTACAAGCCAACAAACTGGACCATCTACAAGGAATGGGAGAAATTCCTAGAAACATATAAACTCCCAAAACTGAAACAGGCGGAAATAGAAAATTTGAACAGACTGATAACCAGCAACAAAGTCAGTAACCCCAAAAACTCCCAAAAAACAAAAGTCCAGGACAGGTGGTTTCACAGGCCCAGTCTACCAAACATTTAGGAAGAGTTCAGACATCTTCTTTTTTAAAGGTTACATATTTATTGAGAGAGAGAGAGAGAGAGAGAGAGAGCAGGGAAGGAGCAGAGAGAGAGGAAGAGAGAGAGCAGCCTAAGCAAGCTGTGCACTATCAGGGCAGAGGCCAACGCAGGGCTCAAACTCATAAACCGTGAGATCATGACCTGACCTGAAACCAAGAGTCGGACACTTGACCGACTGAGCCACCTATGTGCCCCTGGACCTATCCTTCTAAAACTATTCCAAGAAATAAAAAAGGAAGGGATACTTCCAAATTCATTCTATGAGGCCAGAGTTATCTTGATACCAAAATCAGATAAAGACACCTGCTAAAAAAGAACTATGGGCCAATATCCCTGATGAACACAGATGCAAAAATCCTCAATAAAACACTAGCAAACCGAATCCAATAATACATTTTAAAAAATCATTCACTGCAATCAACTGGGATTTATTTCTGGGTTGCAAGGGTGGTTCAATATTCACAAATCAAACAGTTGATACATCACATCGATAGGAGAAAGTTTAAGAAATATATGAGTGTTTTCAATAGATGCAAAAAAAGCATGTGACAAACTACAACATCTGTTCATGATTAAAACCCTCTACAAAGGTTTACAGAACATAATAAAGTCCATCTATGAAAAACCCACAGCTCATATCATCCTTAACGGGGAAAAACTGAGAGCTTTTCCTCTATGGTCAGGAATAAGACAAGGATGTCCACTCTCACTATTTTTATTCGACATAGTACTAGAAGTCCCAGCCACAGTAATCGGACAATGATAAGAAATAAAAGGAACCAAAATTGGAAAGGAAGAAGTAAAATGTTCGCTATTTAAAGATAACAGGATACTCTATATAGAAAAACCCTAAATACACGACCAAACAATTGCCAAAATTGATAAACTAATTCAGTCAAGTTTCAGGATACAAAATCAATGTACAGAAATCTGTTGCATTTCGAAACACAAATAATGAAGCTGCAGAAAGAAATTAGGAAAGTAACCCCATTTACAATTGCACCTAGGTAATAAGATACCTAGGAATAAACCTAGTCAAAGATGTGTAAGGTCTGAAAACTATAAAATGCTAATAAAAGAAGTTGAAGATGACACAATGAAATGGAAAGACATTCTATGTTCGCAGATTGGAAGAATATTGTTAAAATGTCTGTACTATCGAAAGCAGTCTGCACATTTAATGTAATCTCTACCAAAATGCCAACAGCATTTTTCAGAGAACTTGAAGAAACAATCCTAAATTTGTATGGAACCACAAATGACCCTGAATAGCCAAAGCAACCTTGAAACAGAAAAGCAAAGCTAGAGACATCACAAGTCTAGACATACAGGTCGGAGAACAGAACAGAAAATCCAAAAATAAACCTACAACTATTTGGCCAATTAACCTTTGACAAAGCAGGAAAGAATAGCCAATGGGAAAAGGAGAGCCTCTTCAACAACTAGGGCTGGGGAAACTGGACAGCTACATGCAAAAGAGAGAAACTGGACCACTTACTAGCACCATACACAAAAATAAACTCAAAAGAGATTAAAGACCTAAAATTGAGACCTGAAACCATAAAAATAAAATCCTAAAAAAGAACAAAGGCAGTGACCTCTTTGATATCAACCATAACAACTTTTTTTCTGCATGTGTGTCCTGAGGCAAGGGAAATAAAAGCAAAAATGAACTACTGGGACTACATCAAAATAAAAAGCTCCTGCCCGGCAAACGAAACAGTCAACAAAACTAAATCATGGCCTACAGAATGGGAGAAGATACTTGCAAATGACAGTTCTGATAAAAGGTTAGTATCCAAAATACAGAAAGAACTTGCAAAACTCAACACCCAAAAACCAAATAATCCAACTTAAAAATGGGCCGAATATACAAACAGACATTTCTCCAAAGAAGACATCCAGATGGTCAATAGACAAATGAAAATATGCTCATCATCTCTTACCACCAGGGAAATGCAAATTAAAAGTACAATAAGCTATCCCCTCACACCCGTCGGAACGGCTAAAATGAGCAACAGAAGAAATACAGGTGGTGTGAGGATGTGGCGGAAGAGGAACGCTCGTCCACTGTTGGCGGGAATGCGAACTACGGCAGCCACTGAGGAAAAGAGTGTGGTGATTCCGCCAAAAGTTAAAAAGAGAACTACCTTATGTTCCAGCAATTGCACTACTGGTCATCTACCCTAAGGACACAGTAACACTAATTTGAAGGGATACTCCTATGTTTATAGCAGCATTTACAATAGCCAAGATTCAGAAGAAACCCTAGTATCCATTACCTGATGAATAAAGAAGAATGGTGTGTGTGTGTATATATTATATTCCATTATATATGATGGAATATTACTCAGCCATAAAATGGAATGAAATCTTGCCATTGCAGAGAGTCTAATACTAAGTGAAGCGAGTCCAATCGAGAAAGACAACTAATGTATGATTTCACTCATAAGTGGAATTTAAGAAACAAAATGAACAAGCAAAAGGAAAAATAAAAACAAAGAGGCAACCAGGAAACAGACTTTAAATTAAAGAGAAGAAACTGATAGTTACCAGAGGGAGTTGCTGGGGGAATGGGTGAAATAGGGGGTGGGGACTAAGGAGTACCTCTGTTGTGACGAGAACAGGGTAATGTATGAAAGAGGTGAATTACTACATGGTACACCTGAAATTAATGCGACGCTGTATGTTAACTAACTGGAATTAAAATAAAGACTTTGACGGGTGCCTGAGTGGTTCAGTTGGTTAAGTGTCCAACTTCAGCTCAGGTTATGATCCCACAGTTTATGAGTTTGAGTCCTGCATTGGGCTCTATGCTGACAGCTCAGAGCCTGGAGCCTGTTTCAGATTCTATGTCTCCCTCTCTCTCTCTGCAGTCTCCTCCACTGGTGCTCTCTCTCTCAAAAATGAATAAACATTAAAAGCAATTTTTAAAAGAAATAAAATGAAATAAAAACTTTAAAAAATGATTTAAAAATGTAAACTAAGACAGTAATCTGAGTCCTGATATTGTTTTATACTTTTAACTTTTTTCTTACAATTTGGGCATAACTTTGAATAAAACCTACGAAGCCCTTTTCAAAAGGCAGTTTATTTTTATATGTTTGAAAATAGGTCCCATGATATACTTGCATTATTTTTTTTTACTTCTGTTTACTCACGTCTATACCGTGTTACTGCTAAAGATGAATTTTAATATTTGTTCTAATAATAGCTGTATATGTGTCTATGTATATATGTAAAAATGACTATGATTTCTTATCAATATCTTCAAGGTAGTTAGTTCATTTTCCTATTATTTGGCGAGAATTAAGTAAACGGTGGTTAAGGATGGAGGGTGGTTTGATTATTAAGCTATGTACCTGTTTATGGACGACAGGCTTGTCTCTCTGCTTAGAGCATTTTTCTTAGCAGAATTTAAATTACTCATATGTGTTCATATATCATGTATTTTATATATTCTTATCCATCGTGGAAAGGAATTTAATTTAACATTATTTGCTTCAGCTTGATAGATGCAACCAACAAATTATATTCTATTCCAAATTTGTTGCACAATTTACAAACGTATTCCTGTCAAAAGCTTTAAAAAAACACCCAGAAAGTATTGTTTCTTACTCAGTATGTGTGCATGAGCTGGGTTCCTTTACTTCTTGAAATCTTTGGTGTGGGAAAGACCACATATTCTTCATATTTGTATGGTCATTTCATATACTCATTGAAGGAAGCATGGAGGCCATGTTTAAGTCAATCCCTTCATTTTACAGGCCATGAAGATGAGATTCTTTACAAATTAATTATCTTGCCAATGACCTACAAAGAGTTAGTGAAAGCTAACACTGAGCCACGAGCTCCTGGATTCACTGAACGTTTAGGAAATATTGGGCACCTATTATATTCAACCATACTAGGTTGTAGGGATAAAGTGATGAATACAGTCTTTGCTCTCCAAACGGCTCACCATATCACAGGAAGGGCATGGTAACACATAATTACTGCATATACATCAGCTAACATCATAAAGAGACAACTACAAGGACACAACATCACCTATGAAGTAGTCTTGTCTTCCAAAACAGCCCCAATAGCTCAGCTATGCAAAGGTCGAGACTGTGATTCAGAAGGGGTGGAACACAGAAAATAAGATGGCGACATCCAGGTCAGTCCATTTAAATATCCTGAATCTCTGGCTTATCAGTCATTCATTGCTGGGTGACAAATTACTCCAAAATTTACGAGCTTAAAGCAACAACACTTGTTAAGTCTGTTTCTGTGGGTCAGTAGTTCTGGTCTTTGGCTGGGCTGGTCAAAGTTGCGTCTCTCACGTGGCTAGTTAGTTGTCAGCTGAGGAGATGCAATCCTCTCCAGGGCTGACTGGCAAAAATATTCACTTCAGAGCTTCTTCATGCAATTGTTGGCATGATTCCCTTTCTGTGATCTGCGTGAACTGAGGGCCTTGGTTCCTCATTATCTCTTGTCTGGAGGCTGCCTTCGGTTCCTCGTCATGTGTGCCTTTTTCACAGAGAAGCTCATAAGAGCACAAGCAAGCGAACAGAACCAAAGAGGGAAAAGGTGCACAGAAAGAAGTCATGGTCATTTATAATCGAATTTCCAAAGTGACATCCCAACACTTTTGCCATATTCTATTTATTAGGAGCTAGTCACTAGGTCCTGCCAACACTCAAGATTGGTGATTACACAAGGGCATAAATACCAGGGCGTAGGGAGTATTGGAAGCCATTTTAGAAGCTGCTTATGGTACTCAGATCCCCTAAGAAGACATGAAGAAATGGTCCCCTCTTCACGGTAAAGTCTACTGTTCCTCCTTTGCCTGAAGGTGTGACAGAAGTCTCTGCCTTGCAAGACAATAAATGCCCCACTCAGGATTTACCTCCATCTCCCCTCTTGTCCACTTGATATCAGAGTTAAAACACACCAAAAGCATGCTAGGAAAATGCTTGGAATAGTAAGAGAAAAAATGGATTATATCCCTCCAAAATCATAGGGCAGTTTTCCCAACACGTATGGGCAAGGGCCAGGGAATACAAATGGATCCTGAAGTGGCTCATTCAAGGGGACTGAAAAATAAAGTTGTCAAAATGAGAGCTTACCAATATAACAACATTCTCCCATTTTCCTGGGTGATCATTTAAGACCTTGGCAAAGACCAAGGAAACAATGCTAACTAGTCGGTAGTATTGCTCTTAGAAACTTAAAAAAGTGATAGTTCATCCTACGTGTGAGACAGAATGCTCAAATTTTCTTTTCAAATGCTGTGATAAGGTATGAAAAGATTCAGAGAATGGGTACAGAGTGGCTCCCCTACTGGGCAGAAACCCAACCAGATGGCCATGCTCCATGCGAGTGCCTAAGCTAACTATATACACCAAAGCTAGAGAAAGAAATTCACTGGTGAATTCTACAGTGGTGCTCAGTGCAGGCATCCAGCTCTATAGACTCAGCCAATGGTAGGAAATGCCAATACAGAACTGGACTCTCTGACAGCAATAGGACTCTCGGGCTGTCAAAATAATAGTGCCCGAGGGGCAGGACTCAACCTTCCGAAGGGAGGTGGGTGCAATCATTGTAATAGTTGGTGAGGTTAGAACAGCAGCCTCCTGCCTGATCCAGAGAGGGCAATCTGTGCTCAGGATCGATAAGAACATGACATCAGCCAGCAAAGGTATTGGCCAATCCCTAGATGGATGATCAAAGAAACCAAAGACGGATGATCAGGAGCTGCCTCATGAAGAGCCATGACCTCCTGCTCAGTTTCCACACCAGCAGCAGTTTTTCAGATTGTGAACCTATTGACTAAAGGAGAGATTGGACTCCCAGGGGGAGCAAACCTGAAACACCGCAGCGGGTACCTATGGTAATGATTTTGCCACTCTTTTTCCAAAGAGATCTGCCATCATTTAATCAGTGGTGTACTGGGAAAGAGGAAATATCCGAACATCTGGGGAACTGGGTATAGGGTCCTGGCTGACATTTCTATGGGTCATCAGAGTGTCATAATTGTTCCCTCTTAGAATGAAGGCAAATGGGGGCCAGGTGGTCATTCTCCCGTTCTGCATATACACCTGGCATGGACATACTCTAACTGACAGGCCCCCGACATTGGTCCCTTGGCCAGTGGTAAGAGCTATTATAGTGAGAAAAGACAAAAGGTAAAATTTGAAACTATCCGTGACCCTCCTCCCCTTGAAGTATTAAATCAAAACAATATAGATCCTCTTTGACTTACGATGGGGTTATGTCCCAATAAACCCATCATCAGTTGAAAATATAGCAAGTCAAAAATACTAACCTACTGAACATCCTAGTACTCAGAACACTTACAGTAGCCTGCAATTGGCCAAAATCATCGGACACAAAGCCTATTTATAATAAAGTGTCAAATAGCTCATGTAGTGTATGGAATACTGTGCTGAAGATGAAAAGGAGAATGGTTTATGTGCCCTGTTTGTTGACTCCCAAGACTGGGTGGCAGACTGGGAGCTACAATTCACTGCCACTGCCCGGTGTCACAAGCGAGGATGGTACTACGTACCACTAGCCTGGGAAAAAAATAAAAAGATTGAAGAACAATTTCTACTGAGGGCTTTCACATCATCGCAAAGTCAAAAAGTCTTAAGGTAATTCATCATAAGTCAGGAACTGTCTGTATTACATTCTGGAGGAAGAGGAAATTCGTGCCAGCCTTAAAAACCAAAAGGATGCAGGAGTGCATGACATATCCCAGGCGAGGATATGTTAAATTCACCAGCCAGACCCTTAAAAAAGCCAGTGGGGTCCAAGAGAATGATGACGGGCTACTACCAGCTCTAGCCTCAGCCCACTGCAACAGCTGTGCGAGTGTGGGTACAGGCGACACGCTGGCAGGTGCCTAGTCAGCAATCACTAACCTCGTCAGTGCCATCTTTCCCATTTCTGTCATGAGAAAGGGCCAGAAACAGTTTGCATGAACTTGGGACATTGATGGTCTTGTGCCAGGCCTTATTCCCTCCTCCCCCCACCCCCCACCTACATAATATAGTCTAAAGGGATTGGGATCACTTGGACAACCTACGAAGCAACACATCAATCTATTTAATTGATCCACTGTATTGAAATTATGTTAATTGGACCAAATAAACGAAAAGTGGCCAGCACATCGGATGACTGGACAATGAAAACGCACTCCAGAATGCCACAGAAGTGAAGAGTTCAGTGGTCCAGTGGTCTGAGGCACACTAGGACAGCCCCTCAATAAAACGAGACTCACTGACACCTTGCGACTCTCACCACCAAGACGGAAACACAGCTCCGGTTTCTGGAGGCAGCTTATCTTATACCTGGGAATACCACCCTGTCCCACATGCTGGTTGATAAACAAGCAAGCCTGCCAGCTTGGTGCGGTTTCCAGAGCAGAAGACGGCTCTCCAGCAGGACCAGGCTCCAGCACAAGCGATTCTGCTGGGAGGGTCACACAACTTGGCAGACACTGTGGCTGCAGAAGTACGCCTGGTGTGGAAACAGGTGTGTGTGTGTGTGTGTGTGTGTGTGTGTGTGTGTGTGTGTGTGTGATTACCATTTAGACTCCTAGGGTCTTGAGTACATCCATGCGACCTACAGTGCAAGGCTATACACTTTTTGCAGAAGAGATCCCGGCATGTGACTAGTTCCTACGAAGGCGGAGCCCTGAGACAACGCACCCAGAGCTGCTTGGTGGGGGCTGAGACTCAGAGTCATAAAGTCAGGTGGCCCCGGAAGCATTCCTGTCCCTCCCCTTTTCATATCCTTCCTCTCAAAATAAATAAATAAATAAGTTAAAAAATGGTTAAGATGGTAAATTTTGGGGCGCCTGGGTGGCTCAGTCATTGAAGCGGCCGACTTCAGCTCAGGTCATGATCTCACGGTCTGTGAGTTCGAGCCCCGTGTCGGGCTCTGTGCTAACGGCTCAGAGCCTGGAGCTTGCTTCAGATTCTGTGTCTCCCTCTCTCTCTGCCCTTCCCCTGCTCATGCTCTGTCTCTATGTCTCTCAAAAATAAATAAACGTTAAAAAAATTTAAACAAAAGATGTTAAATTTTATATTAGGTATGTTTTTCCACAATAAAAATTGAGGGCGTCTGGGTGGCTCAGTTGGTTAAGCGGCCGACTTCAGCTCGGGTCATGATCTCACGGTCTGTGAGTTCGAGCCCCGCGTCTGACTCTGTGCTGACAGCTCAGAGTCTGGAGCCTGCTTTGGATTCTACGTCTCCCTCTCTCTCTGCCCTTCCCCTGCTCACACTCTGTCTCTATGTCTCTCAAAAATAAATAAAAATGTAAAAAAAAAAATTGAAACTATCAAAATTTTAAAAAATGTGTTAGAAAAAAATCCAGTTCCTCCCTAGATATGCTGACAAGACCAGACAAATCATAGAGCAGGGAGAAATGGTACAGACCCCTATGTTCTTGATTTTTAAAAATATACTAACTAAATTCATGCTGCTTTTCAAGCAATGGATTCTTTGATTACTCAGATGTGAAAACGTTTGGTGCTTGTCAGGACGCTCCACCTGGAGAGTAGAGGTTACTGTGCTGTGTGCGCCAGAAGATCGAGTCCCCTTGTTTTCCTAGTGTTACTTTAGCGACACAACTGTGAAGAATGTCTCACTTCGGAAACAAGACCACATTGAGGTGTCCTGCCCCATTGCTACCAAAATTGTTAACAGACTGTACTCATTTCTACAAATTTACAAATAGAGGAATAACTCTAATAAAAAAATTGCTCTTAGAAATGGAGCTATGTCAATATTTAAACAGGGGGCGCCTGGGTGGCTCAGTTGGTTAAGCGTTGGCTCTTGATTTCACCTCAGGTCATGATCTCACGGTGTGAGACAGAGCCCTGCATTGGGCTCTGTGCTGGGTGTGAAGCCTGCTTGGGAGTCTCTCTTTCTCTTTCTCTCTCTCCCTCTGCTCCCGTGCACGCTTTCTCTCTAAAATTAAAAAAAAAAAAAAGCTTTAAAAATATTTAAAAAGAACTCGGTATTTCTAAATCTGTTTAAACCATGCTAAGTGCCTGATCTTAAGGAGATAAAATACGTGACTCATCTTGCCGACGCCATCTCCTGACCGGCCCCCTGCCTGCCTGCTCTTTCCAATATACGTTATTGCCGTTGTTAGAAAATAAAGGGCTAAGATGAAGAAACATCACAAGAAAGTCATCAGTCTTCAAAAGGTCATCAGACCACTCCTGCGTGGAGTCTCACCTTAGACATTATCCCCTGTGAAATCTTCCTTGATTTCCAGAGCAGCCTCTACGTTTTGGCATGCGAACCAAGTTACAATTTCTATAACACCAATTTCTTATTCTGTCTTCTTTCCAAACTCCTGTAAACTCCAGGAAGGGAGAGAATCTTATTTGTTTCTCTATCTCTGGCAACTAGGTTGGTTATAAACGACTCATGTTTCTTCTGGTTTTGCCAAATTTGTGATTTTAAGCTCAGTATGATTATGCTTCTTTTAAAAGTCAGCTTAAAAACATTAAAGAGCATCAAAAGCCTGGGTACATACATCTCTGACAATATTCAGAAAGGCTCCATTACTTGCAAAAACGAAGCTTTCAGAGGATAACTTTTTTCCTAAACCACATCACATTTTTTGTACTTCCTAATTTAAAAGTGAAGATGATTTTAAACATATGGTTGCTAATTCTTAGAAAGGAAAAATTTTGTCTTGCATTCTTACTAGCTTACCATTCGTCTGTCTCTGCCCCTCCCCCACCCCCAAATATGAGCACACATGGTTTTTAAATTCTTCTATTATCTGGAAAGGCTGGGTTGAGATCATGAGTCTTCAGAGAAAAGATCCCCCTTGCAGCACAGAACAGTCGGTCAGATTTGTTACTTTGCAACTTTAGCAACCACTGATAATATTTGCAATGTTGGTTAACGACCTTATAATTCCCACGGACAATTTTGGAGGAGGGTGGATGTTTCTACTGATACGATTACTACTAGAAGCCCTAGAAGCCCGTTGAGGTTCAAGGCGGGAGGAAACTAACAGAAGATGTTTCTTTCAAGACCTCTTTTTTTGTGTGTGGACCATTATGGTACTTACATACTGAGTTCTTAGATACTCACCTTTGAAGGCAGTGATGCCTTTTTTTTTTTTTAATGTTTATTTATTTGAGAGAGAGAGAGAGAATGAGAGCGGGAGGGGCAGAGAGAGAAGGGGACGCAGGATCTGCAGTGGGCTCGATGCTGACAGCAGTGAGCCTGATGCGGGGCTCAAACTCATAAACTGTGAGATCATGACCTGAGCTAAATCGGACGCTTAACCGACTGAGCCGCCCAGGCGCCCCAGAAGCGATGCCTCTAATGAAATTATTATTTATCTTTATTTTTTTCTCTAACTTGCAGTAAGATTTATTGGAAAGAGCACTGGCTCAAGAGTCAGGACCTGGAAAAGAATTCTGGGTGAACTTCAGCTAGAGCTGGGTCATTTGCAAAATGTCAACGGCAATGGCGGCCTTGACCTTGTAAGGATTGTTCAACGTTAATTCAGATAATTATGAAGAAAACATTTTGGAACTATGAAAGGTTCAAATGTGAAGGAACATTATTATTGCTTTTTAACTTTTAAATCATGTTTTCTTTCTTCTGAACTAGAAGTATTTAAGTCTGTTTTCTTCTCCTAGGAAACGGTGAGCCAATTTTTCTCCTTATGAAAATATTTTCTTAAAAAAGTTTAAATATAACTGAACTCATATTGTATGGTGAATAGACCATTATTTTAATTAAATAGGCTATTATTTATTTAGTCCGCTTTGCTTGGCCCTTTAGAATCCCAGATTCTAAAACTCCTTTTCTTTGCTTATTTATTTTGCGGGAGAGACAGAGACAGAGAGCGAGCATGAGTAGGGAGGGACAGAGAGAGAGAGAGAGAGAGAGAGAGAGAGAGAAAATCCCAAGCAGGCTCCAGAGCCTGATGTAGGGCTCAATTTCACAAACCATGAGATTGTGACCTGAGCAGAAGTCAAGAGTCAGACACTTAACTGGCTGAGCTGCCCAGAGGCCCCAGTACATTTTCAAGTATAGTTGATGGACAATGTTACGTTAGTTTCAGGTGTACAATACAGCAATTCAACAAGTCTCTATGTTATGCTCTGTTCACACGTGTAGCTACCATCTGTCACCATACAACACTATTACCGTACCGTTGACTATCTGCCCCGTGCTTTACTTTTTTATCCCTGCGACTTATTCATTCTGTAGCTGGAGTCCTGGATTCCCTCTGCCCGTCGGCCATTTTGTACATCCCACCCCAGCAACCATCAGTTTATTTTCTGCATTTATAGGACTGATTCTGCTTTTTGTTTATTCATTTATTTTTTTAGATTCTACATATAAGCAACATCATATCTGTCTTTGTCTGATTGATGTCCCTTAGCATAGCACCCTTTAGATCCATCCATATTGTCACAAAAGAATTCACCCTTTTTATAGACCTGTGTCATTCCATTCATATATATACCACAATGAAGTCCTTTAAAAAAAGAATAGTTGTAGAACTTTGACATAAACTGGTGACTCTGCTGTACCTTAAAACCATCCAGGGGCACCTGGGTGGCTCAGTCAGTTAAGCAGCCAACTTTGGCTCAGGCCATGATCTCACTGTCTGTGAGTTCGAGCCCCATGTCGGGCTCTGTGCTAACAGCTCAGAGCCTGGAGCCTGCTTCGGATTCTGTGTCTCCCTCTCTCTGCCCTTCTCCTGCTCACGCTCTGTCTCTCTGTCTCAAAAATAAATAAAAAAAATTAAAAAACAAAACAAAACAAAACAAAAAAAACAAAACCATCCAGAGAGGAGTATCTTGGCAGGATATGTAGAGGTGTCACAATATAGATATAAGACCCCAGGTCTGGGCCTGAGAATTTAAACCAAGAGTAATGCCTTACAGAGACCACTGGCAACTCCTGGACACTGAAGCAAACTTCCGTGCTCCTGGTCCTCCATCTCTCCTTAAGGTCCTAGAAGTCTTCCTAGGCTCGTAACAAGACAACCACGGAGATGAGTTGGAAAGGGAGCAGGATCAGAACCAAAGATGGTGAATGAGGAAATAAGAACTGGCTGAGTGGGTGTCCAACTTCATTCATGGTCTTAGGAGCTGAGTCCGGGGAAGAAAGTGGGTGGGGCTTCCCTTGGGCACGGAGCAAGAAGCAACCACAGCCTTAGGATGTGGGTGCACACAGATTATCATCCAAGCAAAAGGTCCCTGACGAAATAGTCGATCAATCAAAATGAAAGGTATGACTTGCTGAGGGCCAGGCATTTTAAATGAGCACCTTATAAATAAAGTGGTGACTCTGGCCCATCTCCTGTTGCTTAATTGTCACAGTAAATCTGTGAGGTAGGTATGACGATGTTTTTAATTATTCTTTTAAGTTTATTTATTTATTTTGAGAGAGAGAGAGAAGGGGAGCAGAGAGAGAGAGAAAGAGAGAATACCCAGCAGGCTCTGCACTGTCAGCACAGAGCCTGATACAGGGCTTGAATTCGCGAACGGTGAGATCACGACCTCAGCCAAAACCGAGAGTCAGACGCTCAATGGACCGAGTCATCCGATGCCCCAATTATGACTATTTTTATGTTCACTTCACATGTGGAAAAGTTTGGAGACAGAAAGTTTAAGTGATTTTTAGCAGAGGCACCCAAGCAGTAAGTGATGGGGGCAGGAATGGAAACCAAGCATCACACTCCCGAGTCCCCGCCTTATTCTACTATTCTGTGGAAAACTGGAGTCTAGTCCTGAACTCCACGGCATACACAGGAAGGCATTCTACTATGCGCTTGGAGAGAATGACCCCTAGGTGGCACGGTGGCTTATAAAGGCACTGAGCCTTTTTTGGACTATTAATCAAATATTTAATGGCATTAGTAGTAAATGTAATATGAAATTGAAAGAAGCATATATTAGTAGATGGAGTGGGGCCTCGATCTAAGATTACCTATACATAAGTCTAAGTAACTAAAAGGGAAGGGTTGTAAATTTTAAATAATTAAGCAAGTGATTAAGTACATTGAGTTGCTCTGCCCCAGAATGAAGGCTACAGCTAGTTTAATCAATTATTTACTGTCTGACTGACCCATGGACCCTTTTCGGTGCCCAAACATTCCACAGTGTTCATCTGACCATGAATAAGACTCTGCTAAAAATCATTTAAACCTACTCTTGGAATTTCATATTCTGCTAGGGGCCGCAGATTTTTAAATAAACTACAGTTCGCACAGAGATGCCCTAAAGGCTGTGGATTACCAAAGAATGAATACGAATTTGTCAGATGGAAAAACGGGGCCACGAGCAGTGCTAAGACCCAGTACCAAATTGTCTTTAGCACTTTGACTTATCTCACTGGTCCTCGCATCACTCAAACCCTACCATGCCAACAACGGAATATTGTTAAGATTTTGCTTAAAGCCTCCTGGCCTCAGTTTCCAACAGAAAGAAACAATCTACAGAACACCAACCAAAGTAAAAATTGAAGGCTTTATGTTACAAAAGACCTCCTTCAGATGTCGGAATTCCATTTTAAGAAATCAACGGGGGCTGCCTTTGGTAGTTTCTTTAGATACTTCTGGGAACATGGTAGGATAAAATTAATTTGGACTATAACTACTGGCCTTACTTCACTACCACGTAACATAAGCCAGTTGGAAACATGTACATCACTACTGTATGAGTGCACTCATCCTCCAGATAAAGCACTGGCCACCACCCCCTCACCATTCTACAATTTCCAGCCTACAGAGTCAGTGATGCTCGAAGGGGCCAACATTAGTCCACAAGAAGAAAGTGCCACCAGAGCTGACAAGGGTTTGAAGGAGTAATCTGGACCTGGCGGGCACTCCAAACATTCTTTCCAAAAGCATTAATGTCCATTTCTTACTGCTAAGTGCTGCCAAGGGGAAAAAGAAACAAATGTTTGATCCTAGTCCTTGATACTTTGCATCTTCTTTAACGATCAGACAGGAAATGAGCGTTCAGGAACCTCATGAAACAACAAGGTGAAATGGCAAGTATAGTGTTGCGGATGAGGGCTGTTAAGGGCGGACTCCTGTCTCCCCCCAGCTCATTATGTTAAAGCCCTAACTCCCGGTATCTCAGAATGTGACTGTATTTGGAAATAGGGCCTTTCAAGAGGTAGCTAGGTAAAAGGGGGTCCTTAGGGTGGCCCCAATCCAATCTCCTCCTAAGAACAGGAGATTAAAACACAGACCTAGGCATCGTATGAAAACCATATGGAGACACAGTGAGAAGGTGACCGTCCGCAAGCCAAGGAGGAAGGCTTCAGAATGAAATCCACCCTATGATGCTTACGTTTTGGCCATTTAGCTTCCACTGCTGTAAGAAAATAAATTTCTGGAGTTTAATCCTCCCCAGTCTGTTGAGTTTGTTAGGGTGGCCCTGGCCGACTAACTCACACCCCAGTCTGTTGAGTTTGTTAGGGTGGCCCTGGCCGACTAACCCAAGTACCAAATGAGTGCTCTTTTACTGAGAAGTATTCTTTATAGGGAGTTCCTGGGTGGCTCAGTTGGTTAAGTGTCCAACTTTAGCTCGGGTCATGATCTCACGGTTTGTGGGTTTGAGCCCCACGTCGGGCTCTGTGCTGATGGCTCAGAGCCTGGAGCCTGCTTCTGATTCTGTGTCTCCCTCTCTGTCCCTTCCCTGCTCACACTCCTCTCTCGAAAAATAAATAAAACATTAAAAATATTTTTTTTAAAGACGTGTCTTCATCATTAGAAAAGAGATAACTGTGAGCCCGAGTGGCCAGGGAAAGGTCATACAGGAGGTCGGCCGTGAACTAGTCCTTGAAGAATAAGCCAGACTGGGAGAGTGTTCAAAAGGAAGAGAGAGCCTGATGAGGCATGCCGGTGGGTTAGTGGATCAGCAAAAAAGCCTGGAAAACAGTTCACATGGAGGAGTTGGGAGAAAAGACTAGGGGGATGGTTGATAGAAGTCTGCATATATTCTCAAAAAGGAATGTTAAAAGTGTATCGACTCATAGCCAAAAGTTCTTTCTCTCTTTCTACGGAAGTCAGCTGATGCCGTACTCTAGAAGAACACAGGACAGCAATGTCAGCCTGGCTTTCTCCGGGATAGATAGCAAACAGGACATAGTCTCATAATAATCAACAGGCTTTACCTCCCAGGTGCTTTCAAGGTCAGCATTTTTATCATAATATCCAGCTGCCGTTATTTCTACAGCTTTAATTTCGAGAGGCGGTCTTCTGGGCCCTTTATGAAATAAAGTAAATTGACCATAAATAATCTAACTGAAAAAAAAGAAAATTCGATACCTTAAAAAAAAAAAAAAGGAAGAAAGCTCCAGCTCCTTAGCTGGTATTTTTTTTCTTGTGAAATCCCCAGCATGAGACCCAGGAGACAGGTGAGGCATTTTAGGTAATAATGTAGAAGTCATTAGCACTCCAGTATCTGAGTTTGTTTTGCTCTGTCTTTGAGTTACCCTGTTTCTTTTCTTCCCTTCGATTTGTACATTTTTATTATATTCCCTGAGCACAACGTGTTCCTTGAAGAAGGCACAAAAGAAAAACTTCTGCAATCTTCTACTTCAGAGATTGTGGGGCTGGCTATGAAAATTATGATGCCCACACTTTTTGTTTTTTAATGTTTATGTATTCATTTTGTGGCAGGGGGAGGGAGGGAGAGTGGCAGAGGGAGGAGGAAAGAGAATCCTAAGCAGGCTCTGTGCTGTCGGCACACAGCCGGATCTGGGGCTCGAACTCACAAACCATGAGAATGTGACCTGAGCCGAAATCAAGAGTCAGACGCTTGACTGACTGAGCCAGGCAGGCGCCCCTGATGCCCACCCTTCTAGTCATCTGTGTTCCTTACCTGCTCCAAGTCTTTGAAAAATATTATCTACTTCTCATAGTAAGCCTCAGAAATTGGTACTATCTCCCCCCTTACACGTACATGTAATCCGGTTTTCAGAGATGGCGTTTCTCCTTAAAATCCAAATGACAATAAGCACAGGGGTGACTTTGCAGGCAGTCCCCAGGCCACTTCACTGCCAGCCAGGGCCCCTTTCAAATGTAATTCCTGCAAACTCTGAAGATCGTATGTGGTATAGAAATCCAGCCTCCTGGCTCTTTCCAGGCAGCACCATCCCTTCAAAACACAGTTCAGGTGTTCTGCTGGGCCCCTCGCACCCTACCCGTCAGTTGCAATGGCTTGTGCAAGGGCCACGGGGCGAGCATGTATCTTTCCGCTTTCCAGACCCCTTTCTATCTCATTGGGATTCACCGAAATTTCATTACTTCTCTCGTCATTATTGTTGTTTCATTATGCTGTTCTATTTGTCCAGTAGCTACTCTCGTATTTTCTAACATATTTTGTATGTTATTTTCCTATTGGTTTCTAAAATTGGTGTTAAGAAGTTGAGGAAAACCCGGGGCACCTGGGTGGCTTGGTCGGCTGAGCATCTGACTTTGGCTCAGGTCATGATCTCTGGTGAGTTTGAGCCCCGGTTCCAGTTCTCTGCTGTCAGCGCAGAGCTCCCTTCAGATCCTCTGCCACCCCCACCCTGCGCTCCCTCTCCCCTGCACTCTCTCTCTGTCTCTCAAAAATAAATAAACATTAAAAAAAAGAAATTGAGGAAAACTCTAATATGTTTATATTAAAATAATTCAGAATTTCAGTTGCAGGTTATCAATTTTAACATTGTGTATCAGCAATTATTTAGACATACTAGACGCTGTTTAATTTAAACTTACCTTTCCCTCCCCTTTTAAACGTCTATCTTCTATTTCTTCAAGCTTAATTCTGTTATCTTGCTATGGACAATTTTGTGGAATGATGTTTTACAAAATATATATTCGTGCTCAACTTTCTAAATTCTTGCAGGTCCCCAAATGTCTTTATCTAACCTCTTAGTTGATGGATTTTGTGGCAGAAGGTATCTTCCCAAAAATAACCACAGTAAAATTTCTAGCACTTCATGCTCTTAGAGAATCTCTCCATTCCCATGATTTGCATCAATGCAGAGCCAACCGCATTAAACTAAAAAGCCGTGGGACAGTAAATGAAGCCATCGAAACAACAAAAAGGCAATCTACAAAATGGGAGAAGATATTTGCAAATGATGTATCTGATAAGGGGTTACTATCCAAAATATATAAAGAACTCATACATCTTAATACCAAAAAAAACAAACAATCTGACTTAAAAATGGGCAGACCACCTGAATAGGTATTTTCCCAAAGAAGATATGTAGGTGGTCAACAAGGACGACAAGATGCTCCACGTCACGCGTCATCGCGGAGATGCAGATCAAAGCCCACGACGAGAGACCAGCTCACACCAGTTAGAAGAGCTGGTATTAAAAATATAAGGGGCGCCTGGGTGGCTCAGTCAGTTAAAGGTCTGACTTCAGCTCAGGTCATGATCTCACAGTTTGTGGGTTCAAGCCCCGCATCAGGCTCTTTGCTGACGGCTCAGAGCCTGGAGCCTGCTTCGTATTGTGTCTCCCTCTCTCTCTACCCCTCCACTGTTCATGCTCTGTCTCTCTCTCAAAAATAAACATTTAAAAAAATTTAAAAAAGTAAAAAGACAAGAAATAACAAGTGTCGGTGAGGATGTGGTGAAAAGGAACCCTCATGCACCATTGGTGGGAATGTGAATTGGTAGAGCCGCTGTGGAAAACAATATGGAGATTCCTCAAAATATTAAAAATAGATAGACCATGCAACTCAATAACCCCACAACTGGGTATTTACCCAAGGAAAAGGAAAACATTAATTCAACAAGATATATGTTTGTTTATTGCAGTATTATTTACAATAGCCAAGATACGGAAGTGGCCCAAGTGTCTGTCATAGATAAATGGATAAAGAAGATGTGGTATATATATGAATATACAATGGAGTACTATCCATACAAAGAGTGAGATCTTGCCATTTGCAACAAAATAAACGGACCCAGAGGGCATTATGCTAAGTGCACAAAGTCAGAGAAAGACAAATACGTATGATTTCGCTTAGATGTGAAACCTAAAAAATACTCAACAAATAGAAATATACTCATAAACAATGAGAAAAAGGAACTGATGATTACTGGGGGTGAGGTGAGGAGAAATAGGTAAAGAGAAGTTAAAAAAAAAAAAAGACTATTTACTTTCCCACCACTGACCAGGATTTTGCAACTGTTTTGACAAATCGAATGCAGCTAAAATAGTGATACCATGTCTCTCTTCTCACACACACTCAACCTGATCCTGAGAACCCAACGACCATGATGTGAGGAAGTCCCAACCAGTCCATGTGGAGAGACCATTTGGAGAGGTTCAAGTGGAGAGTAACTGAGGCCCCCAGCACACAGTCGGCATCCATCTCCAGACATGTCAGTAAGCAAGCCTTCAGAAGTTTCCAGTCCTTAGCCCCAGCGTCTTCCAGCTGAAGACACAAACACTGTGGAACAAAGACAAGCTCTCCTAGCTCTGCCCTCTCCAAATACCTGAGCCAAATTCCTGTTATTGTACTTTTACTGTTTGAGTTTTGGTAGAATTTGTCACATAGCCATAGTAACTGGGTTGACTTTTTTTTTATTTTATTTGCCAGCAGAGAAAGAGAAAAGGCAAGTTCTTCTATATCTTTTTACGAGGGCATGAATCCCATTCATAAAGGCTCCACTTCGTAACACCTCCCACAGACCCCACCCCTTCCTACCATCACTTTGGGGATGTGGATTTTAACATACTCATTTCTGGGGGACACAAATACTGTCAACAGTAGAGCTCATAAAGAAACTTTCTAAGGTGACAGAAGTTTCACTCCTACTAATTCTATTTTCCAGAAACTTGGACTAACTGCTACATATACTTCAGTTTCAGAAAACATGAACTTTTCGGCTTTTCAAAGTGGTCTGTTTCCTACGGCGCGAACCTAGATATTATGTGCTAAATTCTAGCTCGGATCTTTCTCAGCTCAGTTTCATCTTCTTCACGATTATTGCTCAAATGCTGCACAGTTAGACATTAGGACGCCTGTTTTCTGTTATGATTTTAAACCATTCCTCCCCATTTTTCTTGGCATTTTCATTAGAAGTTAAAGAAAAAATGGTTTAAGGATTCTAACTGGAGGTTATTTTGAACCAGAACGTTCAATTATATTGAGAAAGCAGCTGATTCCAAAGATAGATTTTAATCTGTGATGGTTTTTTGGAATTATTTAAAGAGAAAGGAAGACATGTGGATCGATTGTGAATATAGTGATTTTTATCATATTTGCATGCTATATCTTTAGAGGCAAACAGATTTCCAGGGTAGAAAAGACTGGGGTGATGGATAAGAAAATGCTGAAGGACCGACTTTCTGAGTTTGAGGAGGAGCATACCTGATTAGAGTGGTAATAAAGTTCTTTGGGAAAAAACTGAAGTCTAACTGGACAAGGTTTCCATGATGTGTCTCCAGATGCTAGTGAATAAAACATTATAAAAAGCAGATTTAAGCCTTTGGCCTAACTGCACTTTTTCAAAAAGGTAAAAAATTTGTGTGATGACAGTTAATTTTATGTGTCAGCCTCATTAGATCATGGTACCCAGATATATAGTTGACTCTTATTGTAACTGTTTGTGTGAAAGTATTTTTTTTTAATTTTTAAAAACTGTTTATTTAGCCTTGAGAGACAAAGCATGAGCAGGGGAAGGGCAGAGAGAGTAAGGGAGACACTAAATCTGAAGCAGGCTTCAGTGCTTGAGCTGTTAGCACTGAGCCCAAAGTGGGGTTCGAACCCTTGAATTGTGAGATCATGACCTGAGCCGAAGTCTGCCGCTTAACTGACTAAGACACCCAGGTGCCCCAAAAGTATTTTTTTAAATGAGATTAACATTTAAGTTAATAGACCCAAGAGAGCTGACTACCTTTCATAATATGGGTGACCCTTATCTGATCTGTGGAAGGTCTTAATAAAAAATCGACCTCCCCAAGAAGAGAGAATTCTGCCAGCAGATTGGCTTTGGACTTGCACTGCAGCATAAACCCCGCCTTGGGTCTGTAGACGATTGGCCCATCATTCAGATTTTGGACTTGCCAGCCTCCTGAATTGCAGGAGCCAGCTCCTTAAAGTCAATCATACTCTCTCTCAGTGTTTCTCTGAGGAACCCTGACTTAATACAGTAGCGGGGAGATGGAGAAGTATATTGATTTTAAGGAGTGGCTCATGTGCTTACGGAAGCTGGCAAGCCCCAAATGTGCAGGGCAGGGTGGTAGGTTGGAAATCAGGGACGAGCTGATTTGCTGTTCAAGTCTCAAAACTCTCTGCAGTAACGCTGTGGAATTCCTTGTTCTTCAGGAAACCTCAGTCTTTATTCTTAAGGCTTTCAACTGATTGGATGAGGCCCACCCATGCTATGGAGAGTACTCTGCTTTATTCAAAGTCTACTGGTTTAAACATTAATCTCAATCAAACTCCGTGCTTTCACAGAAACATCCAGACCAAATATCTGGGCGCCTTGGCCCACTCGAGTTGATACAAAATTGAACAGCACATACATTCCTATTGTTCGTGTTCTCTGTAGACCCCTGACTAATACACCGACAGCTTTAGTTCCTGGCACTGCGGATGAGAGGTTGAATAATAAAACCACCCTTCAAGATGTGGTTTGTAAATTTATAAATTTAGAGTAGATATCACGAAAATTATGGGGGGCAGAGGATTAAATATATTCTCTTCGTCTTTTTAGGTTTAAAGACACTGGGCATGGAAACGCCAGTTCTGTCTCATCATTACCTGTACTCGCATCATTGGCTATTTATGGACCGATAACCATGTGCCAGGCACTGAGGTCATAGCAGAGAACAATGCAAACCCTGCCTTCATGGAGCTTACGTTCTTATTTCTGTTGTGGTTTTACACATTGACACACATCTATTCTTTATTTCAAATGTGATATTATTTATAATAGTATTTCAACTTCTTTGAAAAAAATATCTTTCGCAGAATTCAGGATAGGAAAAAAACTGTTAGTTGACTAGCTGACCATGTATCAGAGTGCAATGCTTTATCTGTCCTGTGGAAAATCTGTGAATTGAAGTCAGGACATCTAATTTTTCTTTTGCTTCCTAAGGACTGCAAGGTTTCTAGATATTTACTTAGAATACATTGTATTACTTTTCTTTAAAAATTTTCTTTTCATGTTTACTTATTTTCTGAGAGATACAGAGGACAAGTGGGGGAGGGATAGGAGAGAGGAAGATACAGAATCTGAGGTAGGCTCCAGTCTCTGAGCTGTCAGCACAGAGTCCAACACGGGGCCCGAACCCATGGACCTCGAGATCGTGCCCTGAGCTTAACCGACTGAGCCACCCAGGCGCCCTGTCATATTACTTTTCTAAACATAGTTCAGTGACATGTCCCTCAAAATGTTTGCGACAGCAAGTATATGGCTATCGTGGGGAGAGCAATTGCTCATGGAAAGCGAGAAATGCCAAAAAGGTATCTTCGCTCTCAGTCCTTAAGAGTGTGAGAATACAGTTCTCTATTAAATGAGGACTCTCCTCCTTTCCTCGTTTGATGCTTTTTGTTCCTTGTTTTATCCTCTTTGGATGAATTATGAGATCAACTAAATATTCTCAGTACATATAATGAATGAATATATAATGAATATAATGCTCTGTGTTAGAGCTGAATGTCTCTTACTTTAAATCAAAAGCTAGAAATGACTAAGCTTAGTGAGGAAGGAGAGTCAAAGCTGAGACAGGCAGAAAGCTAGGCCTCTCATGCTAAGCTTGGTGTTTGTTACGTATTCTCTATGCTGTTTAAATTGTATTTCAGAGTACGAATATATAGCATATATAACATTAACATATAATTAAACATGTAAGTATTTGCTCCTTTAAATGAAAGTGCCCAGGAAAATAATAGCTGGCTTACATAGTAAGGGTATTTTTTAGCTTAATAAACTGTCTAAACTGTTGTCCAAACATCTCACTTGGCTTAACACTTGGCTTAAAGGTCACAGAATTTTTTCTTACATTTTCTTCCAGAGGCGTTATAATTTTACATGTTATATTTAGGTCTGTTATCCATTTTGAGCTACATTTTGGATATGGCACAAAATACGAAGCAGAGAATTTTGGATTTGTCTGTTTTCTACCAAAAAAATATCCTACTGCAATTTTGATTGCATTTGCAATTGAATTTATAAGTTGATTTGAGAACTAGAAGCATAACGACACTGAGTCTTCTGGGCCTGGATGGCTCAGTTGGTTAAGCATCTGACTTTGGCTCAGGTCATGATCTCATAGTTCATGGGTTTGAGCCCTGCATCAGGCTCTGTGCTGACAGCTCAGAGCCTGAAGCCTGCCTCAGATTTTTTGTCTCCCTCTCTCTCTGCCCCTCCCCTGCTTGCTCTCTGTCTCTCTCTCTCTCAAAAATAAATAAACGTCAAAAATTTTTTAAAACAATATGACATAGTATTTCTATTCATGAATTTGTGTCTACTTTTTTTTCTGTCAAAAATGTTTTACAGCAGTAGGGCTCAGGGAAGATGGCAGTGTGGGAGTATCCTGAGCTCACCTTGTCCCACAGACCCAACAAAGCAAGAGTTACATCTATAAAACTGACCCTGAAAAAGATCTGAAGACTGGCAGAATAGACCTTCCAGAGCTAATCCTACAGAGTAGTCCACTTTGAAAGGAGTAAGACCAGCAGATGTGGTTGGGAACCAAAACCCCAGAGCAACTAACTGCAAATGCACCACAAGCACAGGGGAGTCAAGAGGAGCGGACGCCATGCTATATACTCCTAGCGCTGGGGATCCACACCAGAAGAGTCGTCATCACGTCTGATTTTGAAAACCAGTGGGACTTAGTTCTGGGAGACCCACAGGGTGATAGAAAACTCGGTCCCCATTCTTAAAAAGCCAGATACTAGATTACTCAGCCTGAGACACAGCACAAAAGCATCACTTTGAAAAGAATCTGGGGTATACATGATGGAGACTTATTGACTAATCTTACAACATGTGCTGGAGGGGCAGGGATCTGGAGGCTTCTCTGGGAACAAAAGAGCTGGAAGGCGTTATTTCTTTTTCCCTTCTCCCTGCCTGGATAGCTGAAAGCTTGGTGGAGCTGGTGCTGACACTCTCCATCTACCTTGCTAGCACTGCATGCTCTGTCCCGGCATTTCCCTGTGGACCCGCTCCACCCAACCTGCCCGCCTGGACAGGAGTCTCTCCACAGCAGCTCCTGCCCCACTGCATCTGGTAGGCAGCTCTGGCTGAGAACACTCCAAAATTTCTCCTGCCTGGAGGAGATGGGGAAGGTAAGACCTTACACCAGCATGCCAGGGGTTCCTACAGCCCCACTCGTTAGCTAGCTAGGCAAGCTCTTCCTTCCCATGCGCTGCAGCTTCCAAATACATTCTACAAGGTCAACATTACCCTGATACCAAAACCAGATAAAGACTACAAAGAAGAAAACTACAGGCTATGCTCTCTGATGAATATAAATTCAAAACTGTCAACAGAATATTAGCACACTGAATTTAGTGATACACTAAAAAGTATCATTTGCCATGATCAAGTGGGATTAATTCCAGGGATGCAAGGAAGGTTCAATATTTGTAAATCATATTAATAAGAGAGAGGAAAAAGACCATATGATCATCTCAATAGACTTAGAAAAGTCATTTTACAAATTCATTGTTCGTGATTAAAAACTCTCAACAAAATACATTTAGAAGGAATATATCCTAACCTAACAATGTTTATCTATGAAAAACACACAGCTAATAAGATACTCAATGGTGCAAAACTGAAAGCTTTTCCTCTAAGATCAGGAATAAGGTAAGGATATCCTCTCTCACCTCTTTCTTTCTACTTGGTAAAGCAAATCCTAGCCACAGCACTCAGACACGAACAAGAAATAAAATACTTAAATTTAAAATGGTAAAGAGTAAAACTGTCACTATTTGTGGATGGCATGTAGACTCCACCAAAAAACTATTGAAATTAATAAATGAATTCAGGAAAGTTGTAGGATATGAAATTAATATACAGAAATCTGTTGCATTTCTATGCATTATTAGTGAAGTAGCAGAAAGAATTATTAAGAAAATAACCTCATTTACAGTTACACCAAAAAGAATAAGATACCTAGGAATTAATTTAACCAAGGAGGTTAAATGCCTAGACTCTGAAAAATATGACACTTGTGAAAAAACCTGAGGACACAAATGGAAAGACATACCATGCTCATGGATTGGAAGAATTAATATTGTTAAAATATCCATACTGTCCAAAGCTATCTACAGATTTAATGCAATATCTATCAAAATACCAGTAGCATTTTTCACAGGACTAGAACAAACAATCCTAAAAGGTATACGGAACCACAAAAGACCTTGAATAGCCAAAGCAATCATGAGACAGAAGAACAAGCTCAGGGTATCACAATAACATATTTCAATATATACCACAAGCTATAATAACCAAAACAGTATGGCACTAGTACAAAAACAGACATATAGATCAGAACAAAGAGTCTAGAAATAAGGCCACATTTATATGATTGATTAATCTACAATGAAGGAGACAAAAACATGCAATGTGAAAAAGAATCTCTTCAACAAATGGTATTGGGAAAATGGACAGCTACATGTAAAAGAATGAAACTGTGCCACTTTCTTATACTATATACAAAAATTAACTCAAAATGGGTTAAATTCCTAAATATAAGATCTGAAAGCATAAAACTCCTAAAAGAAAACATGGGCAGTAATCTTTTGGACATTGGTCTAAGCAACACATTTGTGGATAGGTCTCCTCAATCAAGGGAAACAACAACAACAAAATAAACTATTGGGACTACACCAAAATAACAAAAAAGCAATCTACTGAATGGGAGAAGTTATTTGCCATTGATACATCCTATAAGGGGTTAAATATCCAAAATATATAAAGAACTCATAAAACTCAACACCAAATAAACAATCTGATTAAAAATGGGCAGAAGACATGAATAGATATTTTTCCAAAGAAGACCTACAGATGGCCAACAGACACACGAAAAGATGCTCAACACTACTCACTGTCAGGGAAATGCGAATCAAAACCACCATGAGATATCACATCACACCGATCAGAATGGCTAATATAAAAAAGACAAGAAAAAAAAAGAAAAGACAATAAATACCAAGTGTTGGCAGGGATGTGGAAAACAGGCACTGTTGGTAGGAATGTAAATTGATGGAACCCCCTGTGGAAAACAGTATGGAGGTTTCTCAAAAAGTTAAAAATAACAATGCCATATGAACTAATAATTTCACTACCGGTACTTACCGAAGAAAACAAAAACACTAATTTGAAGAGATATGTACACTCTTATGTTTAATGCAGCATTATTTACAAGAGCCAAGGTATGGAAGCAACATAAGTATCCATTGCAGTTTGGCATATCATACTAAGGAAATTATTTTATCAAATAATTTCTGCGTATCTATTTAAATATGATGATAGGTGGTAACTACACTTATCATGGTGACATTAAATAATGTATAGAATTGTGGGATTGATATGTGATACATCTGTAACTAATATAACGTTGTAGGTCAACTATACTTCAATAATAAAACAACTTTTTATAGCTTTAAAATAAGTTTTACACATATTTCAATAGACTTATATTCCATTATTACACTCATTTTTAGTACAGATAGTATTTTTTTAATTTAAATTTCAATTATTCACGGTCAGAAGGACATTTGATTTCTATATATTGACCTTGATTGTACAACCTTACTAAACTCAACTCACTTATTTCAGTAGCATTTAAAAAATTATTTGGAATATTAATGTAAGCAATCATATTAGACAATGTTTGTTTTTTCAAATCTGTGTGCCTTTTCTTTCTTTCTCTCTCTTGCCCTTTTTACGGTTTTGGACTTCAAATACAGAACAAAATAGAACTGCGAAAGTTGACCTTCCCGTCCTGGTCCGGTTCTTGGAGGGAAAGTCTTCATGCTTGATCATTAAAGAGAAAATGTAAGCTCTTCATGAAACTCTTTTTGTCAAGTCAATGGAGTTCCCTTCTATTATAGTTTACTGATAGTTTTCATTACAAATGGATATGAATTTTATCAAATAATTTCTGTGTATCTATTTAAATATGATTATTTTTCCTTAGTATGATATGCCAAGCTACATTGATCATTTAAAGGTTGAACCAATCTTATATTTCTAGAATAAACCATAGTTGGCAATAAAATGTCATCTTTGATTTTTCACAGGTATGCCTGTACGTAGCAGGGCTTTGTCTTTTCAAAAAAATCTTTTCTTTAAATCTTATTTTTGCTGAAAATACAAAGCAACTTTCAAGAGTGAGTTGTTCGAATCACCACCTACTGAGAGCCTACTGTCCCTCCGGGGACCCCGTGCAAACACTGCCTGTGAATTCTGTAGACACTCTTTTTGTTCTGGACACCATGCTCATGTTCAATCAATTTTCAACCCCGTGCTCTGTTCACCCCATCCAGCTTAAGCTAACTTTCCTGCAGGGGAGCAGTGGTGAAAACAGAATCTCTCTTTAGTCTGAGGTTTACGACGGTTGCTTATGGTTTTGGCAAAAATCAACATTTTGTGGCTCATTTGCTTTCTTTGCAGTTGGTACCTCCCCACCCCTGTAATTACTAAAAGGTCTTGAGCAGTTTCCTGACTTTTCTTATCTTGTTTATTTCATTTGAAAAGGGGAGAGGTGCAAAATTCATTTACCGTTGTACTCTTGTTCTAGTTTAGAGTCAAAAATTTGTGGGAAATCAAAGCAATCCTGATTATCTTGCATTTCCTTAAAAAGCATGTGAACCTCTGCTTTCTTCACTTTCCAGGCCCCCGTGCGGGACTTTCCTGCCATTTCCACTTTGCATTTAGGTCCCAGGGTACCTCAGTGAACCATGCCCTTGCTAGAATTTTCCCAGCCTGGCAGTAATGCCAGTTACAGGACAGGGACTGGAGTCCTGCTGTCTCCACTGTTGGGTGCTGCAGACAAAAGAGCCGCCACACACGGGCCCCCTGCTGGTCGTGCTGCTCACCTCCCCTGCAAAGGTGGCCATTGATCTGCAAGGCTGAGGGTTTCAAAATGTGACTGTGTCTATACAATGCTTCCTGGTGACTTGCCTCTACATGGCAGTGCCCTCAAAGCCTTGTCAGTGTGACTCCAGAAGCCTGGAGGAATAATTCAGAGCAGCATGTGGTTCTCACAGAGGAGCACAGAAAACCCTTCATAACATCCTCCATAAATCACTTTCCTTTTCCTCAAGACATTCTGCTCAAGAAAGTTGCCACAATGCTGTCACTCTTTCCTTTCGTCTCTGACGACACTATTTGTCAGGCAGGATAACACTGATGCTTTAACTCCAAGGTATGTCACTCCCTTACATGAATGCTTTCTGGGGATTCAGCATAGCCTGAGAGCCCGCAAGGAAGCCATGAAGCCCCTCTGGGAAGTAGTGACAGTGACAATAACCTTTAGACTCCTGCCTGGGCTTGGCTCAGCCTGTAGAGCTGGGAGACACAATTCTGCCAGGAGAAAGAGGTTTTGAGCAAAGTCCGTGGCTACCCTTTGTTCTCTCTTGTGGTCTCTTTCATCCCTACTTCTCACACATTCACATTCAGCCAGCTCTGCCTCCCTGAGTCTTTTTGGAAACTTTCTTGCTGGTTGGATGCTTTTCTCAGTCAGTTGGAAAGACTGTTTCTTGAATCACTGTCAGGAGATAAAAGAGTGATAACAGGAAATAATTATAATATCTTGTTACAGAGTGTGGTGCTTAGCTTTCCACAAAGTATGGAAGGAATGTTTACAGAAGTGTATTCTTGTCAGATCCTCTGAGACTTCCTGTGACCTGACAGAGTAATATTGACTCAGTGCCAGCCAGTCAGCGAAGAGCCACTCAGGGTGTCTGTGGGGTCCTTACTGTGTCTCTGCTCTTCTCCCTCATCTCGTTGCATTTCATTGCCACTCCTCAAGAAGGAACGGGCTTGAGTGGGTCTGAAGAGGAAGGAGCTACTCAGAGCTTTAATCTAACCTGAAGGGTGACCATCATGACGGCTCTCTGTTGTGTGTGGTCTTTAAAATCTTTGGCTTTGTTTTGAAAATCTTTTAGCCCCTCACGGAAATAAATTTCTACACTCAAAATGGAGCTGCTCTTGCCTGGGTGCCATGTTAGGAAACTGAACTTCCGTGTTCCGGTAAATACTCCGCTTGACCGGAAACAGTAGATCTAGTCAGCCAATTCCTAAACTCCAAGCCAATTGGATCTATGCTTATTTCCTTGTCGCTTGATCTTTCTAAATAAGGTCAGATATGCACCCCTAGTCAATCATGCCCTGTGTCTTCAATGCCACTTCTAAAGCTTTATACAAGTCGACCTTGGCCAAAACCCCTCAGAGAGAGTGCTCGACTGCGTGTGCGATACTCGCCCGTCCATGAATTATGTTCCCTCGGAATAAAGGACATCAAACTCATCGCTCAACTGTTTGAATTTTCCTTTTTTAAAAAAAATTTTAGGAGTATTTATTTTGAGAGAGACAGAGTGAGTGAGCAGTGGAAGGGCAGAGAGAGGAGAGAGAGAATCTGCCCAATGCGGATTCTATTGCATCCAGGGCTCCAACTCACCGACCATGAGATCCTGGCCTGAGCCCAAATCAGGAGTCAGACGCCTAACTGACTGAGCCACCCAGGCACACTTGTTTCAGTTTTCTTATTTGATACCCTCAAGCTGAGGACTTGCCTGCAGTGCTGCTTCCCAATCATCTCTGATTATAAAAATCACTCGAGGTACTTGGTAAATGCTGAGACTCCAGCCTACATCCCAGACCTGAAGCAGAATGTGGAGTAGACATTTCTGAGAGAAGAAGGTGAGAAAAGCTGTCCTAGAGAATTGCTGAGCAGACAATGCTTGTTCATCTTTGTCCTTATAGTCCCAAGAAAAATGGAAATTGTACTACATGACTCAGCTGGTGTGTGTGTGTACATATATATACAACACAGTTTGCCCCTGCTATCCAAAAGCAGAGTGGTCCTATGAAACCTGTCCTAAGCATAAATGCCATTAAGCAAAGATGCATCTACTATTAATTTGTAGGGAAAATTTGGGGGGAGGCATCTCCAGACCCGAAATATAACTTCTCTTAGGCTTTTCTGATGCCTTAGGACACGTCTTGCTAGCAGATTCTCAAAATAAATCGAGATAAAACCCAGATGCTCATGGACGTGATCCAAAGCTGTGGAAGCTTAGGCTGAACGTGGTTTTCAGGGAAGGAGCCGCTCAGGTGTGCGCTGCCTCCATAAACCAATGCTGAACACTATTTTCACTTTTGGCCTTTTTTTTCCCCCATAAAAGTAAACAGCCTCTCTAGAATTCTTTCAGTTAGCAAAAACAGGCAGTAAAAGCCGGTCTTTTGCAAAAGCAGAGTGACCTAATGCAAACTTAAAAAGCAGGGGAGACCTGTATACCCATTTGAGCCTTGAGTCCAGAACTGTCCACTATCAAAACCAGCTATTTATACATATGATTGTCTGTTTGGAACTATAGGTGGATTGCTTTAGAGTTATCTACAGTTTTGTAGCTAGTGAGTGGCCTCAACTCTAAGCTTGGCAAAGACTCTCTTCTTGACCACACTTTGGTTAGGCTCTTCTTAACCCTCTTCTCAACCACATCTTGATCTTTTTTAAAAAAATGTTTTCACATTTACTTATTTATCTTCAGAGTGAGCACGTGAGAGTGTGCACCGGAAAAGGGCAAAGAGAAAGAGAGAGAGAGAGAGAGAGAGAGAGAGAGAGAGAATCCCGAGCAGGCTCCACACTGCCAGCACAGAGCCTGACACAGGGCTTTAACTCACAAACCATGAGATCATGACCTGAACCAAAATCTAGAGTCAGATGCTAAACTGACTGAGCCACCCAGACGCCCCAACTACCCCTTGATCTTGAGCTTCAATTCCATGTCTACCCCTATGGAGACTACTTTTAGCAAGAATCCTGCTAAGTCAGTTTCGAAAGAACCCACCACCCTTGACATCTGATCACCTTCGATATCTGATCAAACTCCTCATCCCTCAGCTTCGGTAGCTGACCTGACCACTGTGACCTGGTAAGAATCCTGTTATGTTGATTTAGATACTAAGTTACCCTTACTATCTACTCTTACTAATTTTCTACCCCCTGATTCCTTCACTCTCCTCTTCAGCTATAAATCTCTACTTATTGTATCCAGAATTAAGGTCAGTTCTATACTGAAGTCTCTTTTTTTCTATTGTAATACTTTCTGAATGAAATCTGTCTTTATCACTATAACTAGTGTCCAGCTCTGGTTCTCTCTGATGGGCAGGAACAGTAAATTCCTTGAGTGTCAAGAATTTCTACCTTGAGGGTCGAGTTTCATTGGTGGTGGTTGCCTGGAATACTGTGTTTAGAAAGATTCTGAGGCTACGTCCAACCTCAGCAGGAATGAAAGCTGTGATGTGTTAGTGATGTTTGTTGTGGGTACCTGTGGGTGTACACCATCTTCTCTAGGAAGATTCAGGGCTTGTTTCAGCCCTAGTGCCATTTTCAAGAAAGAAAACAGTTGAAGAACAAAACACCTGAAGATAGAGGTATTGCCTGGAGAAATTGAAAAATTACAGAACTGGCCTAGATAAGTATTTTCCTTTTCTTTTCATATCACGTCACTGGTGTAATAAAGGATGTGGGAAATGGAAAGGCAAAAGGAGACAAGGCTAGTAGCCGGAAGAAAGTGCTCAGGTGAATCTAGCATAGGCCTCAAGCTAAAGGGAAAAAGCCAGCTTGGAGATTTCCAGTTTTCTCCAACTCTACTCCTTCTTAGACTAGATATGGCTGTTATTGGTGCATTGGGGTCGGTTGGGTTCCAGGAACTCTGAAGTGCTGCAGGCTTACAGCGCAACACCTCCCTTCCTTCACTCACTCTCTTAGAACCGTGTCTATGAAAAAAATTAGAAGAATGAGCATTTAAGTGTAATTCATTTATATTTGAGCCAGCACCTCATAATTGCCAAACCTCTTTAGGAAAAGTCTGGATTAGAATACTCACCCTCAGGCCAATACCATCTTGAGAAAGAAGAACAAATCCAGAGGCCTCAGACTTCATGGTTTCAAACTATATTACAAAGCTACAGTAATCCGGATGACATGGTATTGGCATAAAAATAGATACAGAGATTAGTGGAAACTAGAAATACACCCACGCTTATATGATCAGTTAATTTACGACCTAAGAGCCAAGAACATACAATGAAAAAGGACAGTCTCTTCAATACATGATGTTGGGAAAACTGGACAGCCACATGCAAAAGAATGAAACTGGACCACTTTCTAACACCATACACAAAAATGAACCCCAAATGAATTAGGACACCCAGCGTGGACCTGGAGGCTGAGACAGTACCTCCCATTCCTGTGATCGCCAGAAAAAGAAGAAAGAAAAAGTAAAAATGAGAGTGAGTACACAGCTGGTCTATCTTCCCTGTTCAGGCATAGAAATTGTGGGAAGAACTGTAGATATGGAGAGATAAACAATTCTGCCCCCAAGGAGCCAGTTAGGGTTTACATTAGCTTAGTGTAAGGCAGGAAGTAGAGAGTCATGCATAAGCGTAAAAAACAGAGAAGTTGGAATTTTTGTTTCACAAGCCTAGTAATCAAGACTTTCTGGGTTGCTTTCTTCCTTCCTTTCTCTCATTCCCTGGCCTCCCTCCCTGTCTTCTGTCCCCCCACCCCACTTTTACACTGAAACCCTTCCTTTGGCCCAATTTTCTCAGGTAGACTTCTGAATATACCCTTTTCACCTCCAGTAGTAAAATATCAATTTGTTCTAGTTCTCTTGCCCTCTTTCTACTGCAGATCTTGGAGGAGCTCCATATTTAAACAATACTCTAATGCTACACACTGCCCACCATTTTTTCTTATAAGCCAGCCCGTCTTTAGGATTATTTATTATCTAATTATCCTATATCCTATTAGGATTATTATTATTTAGAATAATTTCAGAATTCTACTAGTCAAAAGAGAATTACAATTCAATTAAGTAGAAGAGAAAGATCCTGCTATTATCAAAGAATATTCAGTTCTGTTTGGTTTAAAGGTGTTCTTTAGGTTTGGCACTAACTACTGATAAATGATGATGTTAATCATTCTTGAGGTGAATAAAGACAACTCTGCTTTTAGTAGTGTCTCAGCAGGACTGTGTTCGGTATGAGCATTCAGACATCATTTGAGTTTTAAGAAAATTATTGAAAGTCATTTTCAGAAAATGTGTAAAACCCAAAATACATTTTTAGGGGCGCCTGAGTGGCTCAGTGGGTTAAGCGTCCAACTCTTGGTTTCGGCTCAGGTCATGACCACACAGTTCCTGAGTTCAAGTTCTAGCCTATTTGGGATTCTCTCTCTTCCTCTCTCTCTCTCTGCCCCTCCCCCTGCTCACTCTCTCTCTCTGAAAATAAACAAACTTCAAACAAATCCAAAATACATTTTTAAATGCATGCTTTTTTAAAATAAAAAACTGTTTTAAGTGGATTTCATATTCTACATGGAAATATGAACATATTTGACATTGATTTATAGTCCATTTTGGTGTTATTGTTCTTTATGTATTCGAATTAAAAACACATTTAATAATTTAATTATTTTTTTGAGACAGCATGAGTAGGGGACGGGCAGAGGAAGAGGGAGAGAGAGAATCTCAAGCAGGCTCCATACCCAGCATGGAGCCCAACACGGGGCTTGGTTCCATGACCTTGGGATCCTGACCAGAGCTGAAATCAAAAGTCAGAGGCTTAAACCCACTGAGCCCAATGGGTTAATGTCCCAATAATTTAATTGTAATGTAAATATTTTATTGGGTTTTTGAAAGACCCAAAGAGGAAGTCTGTCTCTTTTTAACTATCCACCTGGCTTCTGTTAACATTCACACCTAGTTGCTCAGCATATTAATTTGTTCAGTTAATATTAGTTTTAGGGCATTTGTCATCCACTGTTTCATCATAGCTGAATAAAAATTCATCTTAAACTAATGGGGGATGTTTGAAGTTTCCTTGTTGAGAAAAATAATAGAAACATTCCAGTTTTTAACATCTGCTTTATTTAGTGCATATATTTCAAGTACGGTGAATGCTGTCAGGCGATGCTTCAGCGTTAACACACACCTTAGTTCTCACACGCAGTCACTCCACACACGTCTACGGGTTTCACCGTGGGGAAAATGCTCTCCTGACACCCGATTGTGCACTGTTAAACTACTACTGGCCGGCGCAGTGGCTGCCCTAGCAGGGAGTTTAAAGAATGCAAGGTCTGGATATCCGCATTTTATTGGTGATTAGATCTGTATTTTGTTTTAGAGTCGGAACTTTTACTATTCTTACTATTATTTGGCTTCAAAATGGGCTTGGACAGTTGTCTCCAATGTATTTATTGAAGTGAGTTGGGTCCCTTTCATATTAAAAGTCTTTCATGGAGAAACATTTTCAGACAATCTTACATGGTATTTTAGGGTTAAAAAATATCCAAGTGAGCTGAAAGGGCCTATACAATTATTTTCCTTCACTTTGCACATTTAAGCAGAAACACAAAAATCGGTGTGACAGCATACTGCATATATAGGAAACGTATAGCACAGACTAGCAGGCAAACAGCAACATTCATTCAACAAATTCCCTGGCATGGCCTTGTTTGATCATTGTATGCGTAGACTACCCTAAAATAGAAGAGATAAATCCCACCTTTGAGACCACTACATCAATTCTACTGGTAAGAAACTAAGCTTGGCATTCTGAAACATTTCATATGACCCCCTACAGGGCTAGGAAGGAAATACTGTACTTCAAAGGATGACTTAGTTGTAGTGAAAATTAACCTTGTTTTGGAAGCTTAGAGATGTGAATTCTTCATCAGGTCCCGCTCTTAGCCAGTCTTGTAACTGCTATAAATTCACTTCACCTTTGCAATCTCAGATTCTGAATTTATAAAATTACAGGATTTAAATTCCTGTTTAATTCTATCATTCTCTGATTTTTCTTTTTGGGATTTGAGCTGTTATAAATGAATTTTTACTCCCTCTGCTGGTGGATAAGAGTACAACAATTAAAAAAAAAAAAATGATTTTGTGCTATGATACAATGTGTTTCTTTGGAGAACTATGTGATTACAGATGTTTGGATTTTATAAAGTGTGTTAAAATAAGTCAAATTCCCATCTATCCTAAGTCAAGTCTTAAAATGAGGATCAAATTAGAGTTCTGGAATCAGAGGCCAGAGCTCAACCCAACACAGGTCTTTTGAGACCAGGAAAATTATCTCTACCTTTGGTCTGCAGGCTTTTTACGCTAAGAGGGAAGAGAGGCATCAAAAACCACTACTCTGTGGGTATAACGTCACGTGCTAAGCCCAAGATCTTACATTCAGAAAGTATTCCGTGATTATTAACTATCATTGGAGTTTCTCGAGTGCTCAGCCTCTGTTTAAGCACCTAGAATAGATGTCGTTTTCACCGTATCTGCAATGCTGCACAAGTTTTCCTCACAAATAAAGCAAAATTCAAGAATTTCTTGCACGACTCAGACCAATTCTTACAATTTAGATTGGAAAACCTTTGTGTAGAAGAACGGCTTATTTGAAGTGGCTTCTATTGGGTTATGGCACGTTTACACTGACACCATCTTTTATATTCTCTTTCGAATCTATAATTAAGATGAAAATTTCTCAACAACTTTTCTTTATGGTAGTAAGTTAAGTTTTTCATAAATAGAGTCTTAGGTTAGAAAAGAATGTATTTAAACTTTAATTACATTCAGTGTCTAAACTTCCTTAAATGCTCATCAGGTTCTAAAATGATTGCATTTTCATATAAACAGCTTCAATTATTTAATTCACGATAATTGTAAAACTTATTAGCTTATTTTTAATTACAGTCGATATTTTTTAAACACTGTCATGGAATTTTCAAGCATCATGGAATAAAGATTATTATTATGAACTCCCACGCACCCATCCTGCGGTTTCAACAGCTGCCATCATACAATCACTCCTATTTCATCTATTCCCTCTTTATTCGTCCTCCACCCCTGTTAAAGAGAAAATTCTACATATTTTTTCTTTCATTAACAAATATGCCAATGTATTATCCTAAAAACATAAGGTTAATTTTAATTTCATTCTTTAATATTATATTTATATATGTAATATAAATGCAGTATTATTAGTATACCTACAGTCAAGAATATTAATATTATCAACTATCTGGTTAGGGTTCACATTTCTCCAATTCTCATAAATGTTTGCTTGATACTTGGTTTATTTGTATCAGGGTCTAAACAAGATCCACATATCACATGTGCTTAATAGTCCCTTCAATGTGTAACAGTTTAAAAACTGCTGTAATGAAGTGGACTGCAAAAAAAAAAAAAAAAAAAAAAAGCTTTAATCTGTAACAGTTATCCTTCCCTCTTTGTTCTAGCCACTTAACGTATAGCATCCCTCAATTCTAGATTTTGTTCATTAATCCCTCTGTGGTCATTCTGCGGTCATTTTCCTCTATCACCAGGAACTAGATCTAGGACCTTGACCAGAATCAGATTCCACTCTATCCTATTATTTCCTTCCCTTCCCTTCCTTCCTTTCCCTTACTTCCCTTTTCTCCTTTCCTCCCTTCTTCCTCCCCTCCCCTTCCCTCTTCCTCCCCTCCCCTCTCTTTCCCTTCTTCCTTCCTTGCAATGGGCATGTGACGTGGGTCTGAACCCTTAAATTGTGGGATCTGTCATAACTCCAAGTACACAATATCAAAATTGAATTGAATCACTAGATACCCAGTTGGTGTCCATACAGTTGAAGAACTGGTGATGGTGTGGAAAAAAAAGCCACATATTTGGTGATGGAACTTTTCTGCAAATAAAAAGTAAATCCTAGGTTTCTTTTATTTACATATTCCTAACTAAAATTATTTTTTAAAGCATATCTTTATAGGAAGTAGATTATATTTACCATATCATCTTTTGACCAAAACGTATTAATATGTTTGAGAAAAATAATTTAAGAGCAATAGTAAAAACTGAAATAGTTTTCTAGTTATGTTTTACTTGATCAAAAATTATAGCCAGTACATCCACTCCAGGTCTAGCTTGTGAGTCAGAATCCCCTCTTTTGGTATGAACCAGAAAACAAGAGTGAAATACAAAAAAGAAGCAAAGTGGGAGAGAAAGGGCCCACGATGGCAACACAGGAAGACTCTGAACTCACCTCTTCAATACACACACTAAATCTACACCTTTTATAGAGAAATTCCTTCTAAAAAAAGAACTTAGGGCTGACTGAAAAGCTTCTGCACAACAAAAAAATAGAGAGACTACATAAAGAATGGCAAAGGAAAGACATGGTACTGAGGGGAACCTCCACCCCGAATGTGAACTATAGTGGGGAGGGATAACAACGAAGGGCTATGAGCAGATTCACCTTTGCAGGGACAGAAAAAAAAATCCATTGTTTGAAAGGACAGCTAGCATATACAGGAACAAGCTCTAGAACTCTACTGAACAAAGGGGAGATGCTGTAACTCACTTTATTTCAGAGGGACTGGCAAGGACCATGGTTTACTTTCCCCTCCTCTGTGGTAGTGTGGATGGGGGCAGGGTCCAGGTGTCCCAGACAGCCTACCATCTTGCTGCACCCGAGACTCATAGCCCACCTCAGCCCCAGCCATCCCACATGGTGGCCCCAGTGCATGCACACTGAGACGCCCCTCATCAGCACTAATTATAACTCCAGCCATCTTGCTAAGATGACAGTGTCAAAAGCATTCCAGAAAACTGCAGGTCTACACCATTCAGTTCCAGATGACCTGACAGGGCACTCCAAGCACAGAGTGCCATGGGATCCTCTTGCCTGTACCTACTTCAGCTTCAGCCGTCTTGCCAGGGCACCCTCAGCATGGAGAGTCCCCAAACCTACCAGCTTGTACCCACTTGAGTTTCAGTTGATCTGCCAGGGTGCTCATTTGGCAGAGAACCCTGGGAATACCCTGGTCTGTGCCCATTCCAACTCTGGCTATCCAACCAGGATGGCCCCAGCATTAACTTCCCCATGAGCCCATGCCAGATACAGCTCTAGCCAGTCAGCCAACTGTCACCAGGTACACACAGTCTACATAGGGAATGACCATCCTGAAGACCATTCCTTCAAGTTTAAGTGAAGTAGCTATTCTGCCTGATTCATAGAAACAAACACAGAAAGTCAAGCAAAATGAGGAGACAAAGAAATATGCTCCAGAAGAAAGAACAAGACAAAACAAAACTTTAAGAAAATAATTAAATGAAACAGAGATAAGAAATATGCCAGATAAAGAGTTCAAAGTAATGGTCGTTAAGATGATCACTGGGCTGGAGAAAAGAGTGGAGAACTCAGTGAAAACTTCAACAAAGAAATAGAAAATATAAAAAAGACAATCAGAGTTGAAGAATGCTATAACTGAAATGAAAATACCCTAGAAGCAATCAACAACAGATTAAAGGATGCAGAAGAACAGATCAGTGATCTGGAAGAGTAATGGAAAGCAACCAAGGTGAACAACCCAAGGAAAAAATAATTTTGAAAATGAAGATAGAATTAGGGATCTTGATATAGATGGACAACATCAGGCAAACAAACATTTGCATTACAAGTATCTCTTAAGGAGAAGAGAGGGGGGAGGGGAAGAAAACCTATTTTAAGAAACAAGAGCTGAAAACCTCAATAATCTGGGGAAGGAAATAGACATCTAGCTTCAGGAAGCTTAGAGAGTTCCAAACAAGATGAGCTCATGGAGGTCCCCACTATGATACATAATGATTAAAATGTTGAAGATTAAAAACAGAAAATTTTAAAAGCAACAAGAGACAAACAACTAGTAACATAGAAGGGCAACCCCATAGAGTATTAGCTGATTTTTCAGCAGAAACTCTGCAGGCCAGAAGGGATTGGAATGATTTAAAATATTAAAAAGAAGAAATCTACACTGATAATACTTTATCCAACAAAGTTATTATTTAGAATTGAAGGACAGTTAAAAGTTTCCCAGATAAACAAAAGTAAAATGAATTATTCAGCGCTAAACTAGCCTTACAGGAAATGTTGAAAGGGCTTCATTAATTAGAAAAAAAGGTCCATAATTCTGAGTAAGAAAATTACAAAGGAAAAAATGTCACAGGTTAAAAAAATAAAAAGCAAACATACAGTAAAAGTAGGACGATCATTTATAAAACCAGTATGGACATTAAAACACAAAAGTAGTAAAATCAACTGTATCTATCAAAATTAGTTAAGGACATTCTCAAAATAAAAAAAAATGCAAAATATGATGACAAAACTTAGAGGGGGGAGTAAAAATAAAGTTATTTTAGAATGTGTTCAAACTTAAGTCACCATCAAGTTAATATAGAATGCTATATACTTAAAATGTTATATATGAACCTCATAGTAACCATTAACCAAAAACCTACAATAGATACACATAAAATAAACAGAAAGTCGAGCATGACATTAGAGAAAGTTCAATCACAAAGAAAGAGAGCAAGAAAAGAAGGAACAGAAAAGAACTAAATAAAACCCCAAAAACAATGATAAAATGACAATAAATACATACCTGAATGTTCCTATCAAAAAACATAGGATGATTGAATTGATTCAAACAAACAAAACAAACCCCATCTATATGTCGTCTATAGGAAACTCACTTTAGGTCTAAAGATATATACAGACTTAAAGGGAAGGGATGGAAGAACTTTTACCATGCACATAAAAGTGTAAAGAAAGCTTGAGTAGCAATACTTACTTATATCTGACACTACAGACTTTAAAACAAAGACTGTAACAAGAGACAATTGTAAATATCTATGCACCCAACATACAAGCACTTGAATACATATAGGAAATACTAACAGATATAAAGGGAGAAATTGATATTAATACAATAATGGTGGGAGGACTTAACATCTCACTTACATCAATGGATAGATCATCAAGCAGAAAATTCATAAGGAGACAGTACAGTGTCTTTGAATGATACATTGACCTGATGGATGTAACAGATACATACAGAACATTCCATCCAAAGACAAGAGAATACACATTATTTTCAAGTGTACACAGAACATCCTCCAGCAAAGATCACATGTTAGGTCATAAAAGTCTCAATAAATTTAATAAGATTGAAATTATAAAAGCAAGGATCTTTTCCAACTGCAACTGTATGAAACTACAAATCAGTTACAAGAAAAAAAAAAGGAATAAACAAACATATGAAGTCTAAAAACATCCCAGTAGACAATGGGTCAATGAAGAAATCCAACGGGAAATAAAAAATACACTGAGACAAATCAAAATAAAAACACAATGGTCCAACAGGTTTGGGATGCAGCAAAACCTTTTCTAAGAGGTAAACTTGTAGCGAGACAGGCCTACCTCAAGAATAAGAAAAATCTCTGATAAACAATATATCCTTACACCTAAAGGACCTAGAGGAAGAACAGACAAAGCCCAAAGTTAGAAGGAAGAAAATAATAAAGATCAGAGTGAAAATACATGAAATATAAACTGAAAAAATGAACAAAATTGATAAACCTTTAGCCGACCTCATCCTGAAAAAGAGAGAGAGGACTCATTAATAAAATCAGAAATTACGGAAGAGAAATAACAACCAATACTACAGAAATGCAAACGATTATAAGAGACTACTATGAAAAATAACATGCTAACAAACTGGACAACTGGAAGAAAGAACTAAATTCCCAGAAACATACAGTTTTTCAAAACTGAGCCAATAAAAAACAGAAAATATGAACAGATTGATTACTAGCAACAACACTGAATTGATAATCAAAAAATTCCCAAGAAACACAAGTCTGGAACAAGATGTTGTCACAGTGAATTCTACCAAACATTCTACCAAACATAAGAGTTCATCCTTATTCTCCATGAACTATTCCAAAAAATAGAGGAGAAAGGAAAGCTTTCAAATATACTCTATGAGGCCAGAATTACCATAATATCAAAACCAGATAAAGAGACTACAAAAAAAAAAAAGAAAAAAGAAACAAACAAAAAGAAAGCAAGCAAGAACTATGAGGCCAAGATCTCTAATGACCAAAGATGTAAAAATCCTTAATAAAATATTAGCAAACCACACTGAATAATGAAAAGATCATTCACTGTGAGCAAGTGGGATTAATTTCAATAGTTTACACATCTATCATCATGATACTCCACATTAATAAAATGAAGTTTAAAAATTCTATGATCATCTAAATAGATGCAGAAAAAGCATTTGAAAAAATCTGCCATCAGTTCATGATAAAAACTCGCAACAAAGTGGGTTTAGAGGGAACATACCTCAACATATTAAAGATCATCTATGAAAAACCCACAGCTAGCATCAAACTCAGTGGTGCAAAACTGAGACCTTTTCCCTGAATATCAGGGACAAGGGTGTCCTTTCTACCATTTTTAGTCGATATAGTATTGGAAGTCCTACCCAGCACAATCAGACAATAAAAAGCGATAAAAGGCATCCAAACTGATCAGGAAGAACGCAAACTTTCAGTATTTGCAGATGACTTGCTACTACATATAGAAAACCCTAAAGACTCCACCAATAAACTACTAAAAGTAATAAGCAAATTCAGTAAAATTTCAGGACACAAAATTAATATACAGGAATCTGTTATGTTTCTAGACACTAATAAGACACGACAGAAAGGGAAATTAAGAAAACATCTCCTCAACTGTACCAAAAAGAATAAAATACATAGGAATAAACTTATTCAAGGAGGTGAAAGACCTACACTCTGAAAAGTAAAACCCACTGATGAAAGAAACTGAAGATGACACAAGCAAATGGAAAGTTACTTCATGCTTACGGACTGGAAGAATTAGTATTGTTAAAATGTCATAGTACCCAAAGTAATCTATAGATTCAGTGTAATCTCTATCAAAATACCAATAGTATTTTTTACAGAATGAAAATAAATAATTCTAAAATTTTTAAGGGTAAAATTTATAAATGATACATCCAATAAGGAGATAATGTCCAACATATATAAAGAGTTATTGTAACTCAACACCAAAAACAATTTAAAAAATGGGCAGATTACCTAAATAGACATGTTTCCAAAGAAGACATGCAAATGACCAACAGACACATGAAAAGATACTCAATTTCACTATCAGAAAGACATGAAATAGCAAGTGTTGTTGAGTATGTGGAGAAAAGGGAACCCTTGGCACAGCCAAGGTTACTCTGGAAAACAGTATGGAGTTTGCTCAAAATACTAAAAATAGAAATGCCATAAGATCCAGCAATTCTACTACTGGGTATTTACCCTAAGGAATTGAAAACACTAATTTGGAAAGATTTGAAAATACCCCTATATTTATTGCCAAATTATTTACAATAGCCACCGTATGGAAGCAACCTAAGTGTCTACCAATAGATGAATGCATAAAGAAAAGTGTGTGTGTGTACGTGTGTGTATGTACGTGTGTGTGTATGTATGTGTGTGAATTTGTCAATACTTGTCAATACTTGCCCATCAATAAGAATGAGATCTTGTCATTTGTGACAAAATGAAAGAGAAATACAAATACCATATGATTTCATTTGAATGTGGAATCTAAAAACCAAAACAACCACAAACAGACCCATAAATACAGAGAGCAAAGTGGTGGTGGGGGTGGGTGGGAGGAAGGTTGAAAAGGGATGAGAGGAACAGACTTCTATCTATGGAATGAATAAGTCATGGGGAATGGTGTACCATAGATAAGACAGTCAATTGTATTGTAATAGGGTTGAACGGATGGTGGTAGAGTTGTTGAACTATACTTCAGTCAAGAAAACAGTAAAAGAAAAAAGAAGCAAAATGTAGTTTGGTCCTGTTAAAAAATGAAACTTAACTAAGAAAATTTTGAAGATCTTATTGTTTTTTTGTTTTTAAACCATTCATGTATTAAGCAGCATCCAATCAAGCAGATAGGAATGATCTCAGAAGAGCTGTAAAAAATGAAAGACTTTTATAGGCAGAAGGGAATGAAGAAGGAAGTTACACTAGCACAAAACAGATTGGCTGTGGCAACGTCACTTTCCTTTAGGGGACGACAAGGTTTGTCAGACAGATGACCACACTAGTGTTAACCAGGCTATTCCCGATAGACTGATTTAAGATTCCATTTCTGGGAGAGCATGACTATAAGTTAAGACTCAGTTTGAAGGGGGGCAGGAGGAGAGCTTAGCACAATTGACTCCATTTGGGGCCTGTTATCTTGTTTTTAACAGTCCCCAGGTGGTCTGTCTCCACATTGTTTTGGAGAGAGCAGTGTGCTGGAGACAGACTGGGTGACTTATGAATGTAGCCACTCAAATGGCTGGAGTCTGACGCAGTAGCAATGCTGTAATGCCTTATAAAGATCTGGTCCCAAGAATCACCAGATCCTCTGTTAAACTTTCCCCTAGTTTTTTTGTTTTTGTTTTTCTCAACAGAAAACCACAGCCAGTAAGTGGTTTTCTTATTCTTTTTTGTGGTTGTTGAACTCTGGGTCTATAGAAGTCACAAAATGTTTGCCAGGGCATCCCTATATAAGTCACAAAATGTTTGCCAGGGCATCCCTCATCTTATTTTTACATGTCTTGTTTAGACTTAAAGTTGGGGCACATAAAATACGTAGAAATAAACTGATTTAATTTATAAAACTACTTCAGTATATTAACTCAAATATAGAAAATGTAGCCTCTTAGGATTTACTGGATGAAAACATATTAAAGACTTCTGTAGATAGATCCTAATGAAAAAGAAACCTAAAGCATTCAAATGAATTAGATTTTAAGTGCTCTATTTACTTTTTCCATTCTTGTTTCTTTATCAGCCCTGACTCTACTGTTAGAGAGAGACAACTGAACCGCTGACATACTTCCATGGTTCACTTCTCCATGAAACAAAACACGAAGTTTTCAAAGTTATTTTGGCTCCTGTGACACCCTTCCCCCTAACTTCTATGCACGAAAACTTGGCATGTTGAAAATCTTCATCAAATATTTCTGAAGGAATCACTTTCGAGTGATATTCTACCAGACGTAAGGCAGTATAGAATACATTCTATCATATAGACTTTCTCTACTGGCAAGCAGAAAAATGGAAAGCCTAGGCAAGTGAAGGTGAATTATTTCCACTCAAACTTATAAAATAAAACCTGAGTTAGATTTAGTGGTAACTGGCAATAGATAAGGAGCATTAACCAAGGTAATTGAGTTTTATCAAATGAAGGAAGATTCTGAATTAGACATAAGTGAACCTGCAATTGGCTGTGCTGCCTGTTAACATTTGAAATTCCCTAACTTGATTGTTCTGCATTCCGTATTCAGATAATATTTTTACCATGAAAGAAACCCTGGCAGAGAGAGCACATGAATACAAATGGACAATCGGAAATGAATGACTGGTCTCGGAAGAGGCAACAAAATCAGATCCTCAGATCCTGACGGTCAAGAAATACCTCCCAAAGGAATACAGAAAGGGAGGATGGGAATCTCCAAGATAAATTTTCCTTTACAATTTTAATTTTCCGAAATTTAATATTGGAGGATACAATGTTTCCTAAATTTAATATGGGAGGATACAGTTTATATCTAAACAGATCAAGAATTATATTGATAACTCAGGAAAAAATAATCAGTTCTTGGTCCTATGGAACTAGTTTTGGTTGTGTCCGCACTGATGAGATTTGCCTTTTGGAAAGACTATACTTCTATTCCATGTCACGGAAAACTTTATTAAAATATTAATTTGTCAGAGTCACTCGGTTCAACATCGTGCCAGACCACAATGCATCTGTATTCAGATCCTCAGGCAGCCTCTTCTGACATCTTCATAGAAAAATGATGAGGCCGTGTCACTTGTCAGGAGAAAGATATCACTGCTTCTCTACTACTTTCCATAGCTCGGAGATCCCTGTAAGCTTTTATTTGTTTCAGTTCTAGCCAGTCATATTCTGAGTGAAATTTTTCTCATTATGTGAGCTGGCTCTGACATTCTCACGTCTCACCACACCAAGGGAGAAACTGGTTTGGTGTTTCATACATTTGCGAAAATTGATAGAGTGGTTTCGGCCACACACAGCCACTGTCTGTCAGTCATATAAATCTCCAAATGGTTGCACTCTGGAAAAAGCCTGGTGATAGTCGCCTTTCCAGAGAACATGAAATTCCTTGCCTGAGTGTTTTCTGATCAGTTTTCTGTAATTATATGCAACCCATCTCCTTACTACTAGCTGTATTCACTTCTGGCTGATACTCAAGTATGATTATCAAAGAAAGAACTACAAGAACCATAAACAACACCACATAAGAGTTTTTGAGTTGAGGTGAAAAACAGTTGGGAGAATAATTCCATATGAGGACCTGAAAATATGCTTTTACTTCTAGAAGGTATTATGCTAAGTGAAACAGTCCTATTAATATCTTATTAGCAACGAGGTATTGGGTTAAGATTGTGGTTATTATTTATTTAACTGCTGTCCATTACCCCATTACATTATTATATAATACTTTATTCATTCTCCTACAAATGGATATTCAAAATACTTTTATTTTTCATCATTACACAGAAGGATGTAATAAATATTGTTCGGTAAAAATAATTAAAAACAAAACCTTTTCCCAAACCATGAAACCTCTGCACAAGGGTAGCAGAGACACAAAACAGCTTTGTCACTGACTCAACATTAAACCAGAATGTGACAGATATCACAGACAACCCACTAAGGAATTACAAAGACCGAAAGAAACATCACCCTTTACTGTAGCCAACCAGATACAACCTACTACGTGTTCTCAAAGTCAGCAATAAGCAGTCCTCAAGTAAGTAACCTTGACAGCATCATTTAACAGACATGGTTCATCCTAAATTCACGTGGAAATCAGGCTCACCATTTGTGTTAATTAGTTTTACACAAAGGAAAAATAAACAACTCTATTTATGATGGCAAGTAGTTTGCATCTTGGACCAAGGTGCCCACCAAAATTAGGCTACCCTCGCAACAGAGACTGGTATATAGGAGCACTACCTCCCTTGAAAGAGATGGATCCCAGGCCTTTGAGAAAGACATTCCTTGAACGTGCCTGATCTGGTCTGATCTCGGAAACTAAGCAGGGTCGGGCCTGGTTAGTACTTGGATGGGAGAAAGACATTCCAGGGTCCTAAATCTGGCAAGAGCCTTACATGGCTTCTAAGAAGATTGGCATACAATTCAAAGAGATAGGGAAAGAACTTTAGTGTTAAAGTAAATATTCTAAGAAAAAGGAGAACTGTTTTCCTTTATTTTCTACATGGAACATTAAACCTCTTATTTTTAAGTTTCTTTACAATATAATTTTATAGTTATTGTGCGTATGTATAATACGTTGATATAAAATATATATAGAAGTGAAATTGCTCTTTTGTACAACTTGCATTTTTTGGGGATCTTTCATCAATATTATAAAAATACTTTCCAGAGAGTTTTTCCAAATTTGTACTCCCTCCAGTAATGAGTATGCATTCTTGTTTCTCAAAATCTTCACAATACTTGGTAATGTCAACTTTCATAATTTTTATAAATTAGATGGATAAAAATGGTGTCACCTTTTACCATACATTTTTATTTCCCTGATAATTAGAGAAGTTAAAAACCTCTTCATATGTTCACTCGCTATTTTTGCTTTCTTTCCTGAGATCTTCCTATCTATTCCTTTGAGAATTTTCCATTGGATTTTTTGGCCTTTTTAGTATTTTCGTTGAAAATAAGTCCTTACAAATTTTGAACATTATCCCTTATTAGTTATATGCTTTGCAAATATTCTGTAGATCTATGGTCTTCTTAAAGTGTAGATTATTATCAACATAATTATGATACTAAATACAAATGTCATAGTAATTTGATAAGGAGAAAATATGGAATATTGAAATTAAATCAAAGGATTTCTCCAAGCTCACCCATGTGGCTGTGAGCAGGCCGTGGCTTCTCCAGAGATTTGCCTCATAAGAAGGCAAACAGACCAAGAGAGAATAAGAGGGAATATCCAAAACAGAAGCCACAGTCTTCTTAGAATATTGTGATATTCTGTTACTTCTCCCATACTCTGCTCATTAGAAGTGAGTCAGTAAGTTCAGCGCACCTTCAGTGGGAGGAGATTATATAAGGGCATGAATACTAAGGGCCCAGGGTGTCTGGGGGCCATTATAGATATGGACTGCCACTGAAGGTTTTTGAGCCTGTGCCTATCTCCAAACGTTCTCATTCTTTTTTCACATTTGATTAATGATTTTATTGATAAAATTTTAGTTTGCATGTAATTTTTCTCCACAGATGTAAGGAATTTCTTCAATGTCACTGAGAAGACCCTTCTGATTCATTATGTGACTTGCTTTTCATTTGGTGTCATCTTTTTATTCCTGTTTTTGCAATGATGTCCCTCACAAGGGGAATTTTTCTTGAGATGTTTCTCCATCCTATTTCCTTTGTTTTCCTATTTTATTCTTTTCAAAACTGCATTGGGGAGATTTTGTATCTCTTTTTCTTCTCTTTAAATTGTGGATTTTAGATGCATAATCTTGGGTCAAGATACTAGCTCTCAGGTTCAATCTTTCTTGACTCAACATGGATATATCAAAAGCATACAATAGGTTAATAAAATGCATGTAAAAAGAAACCTAAAAAAGAGAGGAAGACATATCCTGGCCAAAAGGGTTAAAACTTTCTAAATGAGGATCCAAATTGGCTTTGAGTGTCTTGACAATCAGAGTATCCACCAATAATCTACCAAAAAGCTGGTCCTTTGTAATTTAGCAAATTGGGGGGTAGCTGAAGATAGACATTCTTTTTACTATATACCACCCACATCCTGAAACCAATTTCTCAAAGAGCGAACAACTGGAACTGGATTTACTTTCTGGAAGAATCTCTTTTGTTGCACAGTTCAGGATAGAGAGTATTGAAGGGGTTCAGGACCACCCCCGAAACATCACTCCCCAGAATGTGCCACTTTGGCACATGGATTATTTTGAACTGAAGGCACCTGAGACCCTGTGGACTCAAGGGAAACTTTTGTCCTTCCCTTAACCACACAGAAGAATCTAAACTCGGGGTTTTTCCCAGAATAAGGGCTATTAATGGAGATAAATGTTATCTGAGTGACCCATCTGTAGGACAGGCAAACATCTAATTGCCAAACATCTGCTCAACTATTGCCCTATAAAGTATTTTACTTTACTCTGAAATCCCGGATTCTTAACACTTTTGGTCTTAGTTCAGAATGACATATATACATCACCTTGCCTATCTTTGGAAATTCTATGTCTATGTGGATTCGCCATATGTACACCTATTAAGTTTTATTTTCTCCTGTTAATCTGTCTCAGGTTAATTTGATTCTTAGTCCAGCTAGAAAGACCTGTGAGGGGACAGGAATTCTTGCTTCTCAACAATATTTAGTGTATAATTTGTGTGTTATTTGCTTTCATGTAAATAAGTGCTTGGAATGTTTAAATATGCTTGAAAACAAGTTGTTCTTGGTTGTTTCATCAATTTACTTGACATTTCTTTATCAAAAGAATTCAGAGAGAACTCCAGCTTTGCTTTGAACCTAAGTGATAATCAATTACAAAATAATGGTATTCAAAGTTATTAAATTGTAAATGACATCTCACAGGCTTTGAATATGACTGATAATTTGGGACCAATTTGGATTTATCTTTCTAAAATATATAAAAGGGTCTATTAAGTTCCCCAGTGGTTTTATTTGCAAATGTCAAATGAGTTTATCCAATTTTCTTCTTCACCAAGTTTACTTTTTTCCTCCTTATTAAGCTAATTGTTTCAGTGGTCCACAAGTATTGTTAGATTAATTGTGCTGCTCACATAACTATCCAGAATATGAATTTAAAGAGTTCATGGCAGGACAGAGAATCACATGCGCTTTGTTATAAGGTCTTAGACATGTCTAAGTGTAATTGGGACTAGAGAAACACATAAAAAAACAGAGAAAATTATGTAACAGTCATTCTATTAGAGTCAAGTCCATTTTCATCTATGAGATTGTCTGAAATTGAAGTAGAAGATTCTAACAGGTTGTTTGATTTTTGTTCTTTGGTCAAGCAGTTAAAAAAACTCAAGAAAACATCTTCTGAAATGGAGAGGAGAATAAAGGGGTAGGGCACTTAAGTTTTATCGCCTGATTTTCCCTTTTCCATAATAATACATAATTCAGTAAGTCTCCAAGTTTAATGTACATAAAAATCAACCAGGGAGCTCTGGAAAGGTAGATGACAGGGAAAGGTGATCAGTATGCCGGATAATTACTTTTTGCTTCTATTTTTTCAATTGTGGCATCAACTAACTAAAGCTCTATAAAGAACTTATTTGTAAAATAGAAATTTCTAATGAGACGTTCTGAAATTGGAAAAAAAGTCATGTGACAGTTAAACACATTCTGCAGGGATAATATTTATGATTGAGTATGAGGAGATGGAGAGTACAGGGTGGTGGTAATTCTCTTCCTGTTCAAATGGGGAGTGGGAGGGAGGAGGAGATGTCACTAGAGTAGGGGTTCCTAAGTAATAATGATTATCCACTGGGTGGAAAATAGTCTAGCTACAAGACACTGGCAAGCTGCCTCAAACCTTTTCTCATGTTATCTTACAAGCAAAGATAAGCTTGAAGCAGTGGGAAGTAACTTCGGAGGAAGGGGAAAAGGAAAAGAAGTTTGAGGGAGGGAAAGAAGGAAGGAGAGAAGTAGAGCTAGGTATAGATAGAGAGTTAGGTATAAAACAGAAAGAGACAGAAAGAGGGAGCACTATACACAAGTTAAAAAAGAAACCAAGCAGTTTATGATGAGAATTCGTAGCTCAGTAGAGAAGTCACTAGAAGTTTGTTTGAATCGTGGTGGTTTGGACATAACAACTGCCGATAAATATTAGAAATCAGAGATCAGAATTAAGAAAACATATAACAGATTTTCTCAAAACAAACAAACAAACAAACAAACGAAAAGCCACTAAGATAAAAATAGAAAGCAGTCTGCTCAGTTGGGGTTTTGACAAGTTTGCATTGTCTTAGAAAAGTTTATCATATTCTATGTTTTTAAAGAAGTCTTTTGAGGAAAGTGTTCATCATTCTTTTGGAAACAATCAATTGTCGAACAAACTAGAATGTAAAATGGCAGCATAAGATGAAGTTGCTGGCTGGACTTCTTATTCCTAGTTTCTGTTAAAATACCTTTTAAAAGAGATGTACGGGAAAATACTGCATTAGCAGAAAAATCTAAAAAGGAGAATAAATGACTGCCAATGGCAATTCAGCAACGATGGTTTAGAAGATTCAACTACTCTGTTTATTCAACCTATTGAGCAAACACAGCAAGCACAGCTTGAGAGAGAAAGAAGGGATCTGAACCCTGTCCCATTAAGAGCTCCAGGGACAGGGACAGGGACAAAAATTTCATACTCAGCCAGGTGGTTGTTAAATGAAAGTCATCCTAAGAATTAATATTGTTAAAATGTTCATGATATCTGAAGCTATCTGCAGATTCAATGTAATCCCTACAAAAGTACCAATACTATCTCTCGCAGACCTAGAACAAATAATCCTAAAATTTGTACGGAACCACAAAATATCTTGAAGAGGCAAAACAATCTTACGGAAGAAAAAGACAGGTATCACAATCCCAGATTTCAAGATACACACAGTGCTTCAGTAATCAAAATAGTATGGTACTGGGACACACACACACAAAAACCAGACACGTAGGTCAATGGAACAGAGTAGAAAACCCAGAAATAAACCCACGAATATATGTTCAATTAACCTATGACAAAAGAGGCAAGAAAATGCAATGATGAAAAGACGTTCTTTTCAATAAATGGTGCTGGGAAAACTGAACAGCTATATGCAAAAGAATAAAAGTGGACCACTTTCTTACACCACACCTCAAAATAAACTCAAAGTGGATTAAACACCTAAATGTGAGGTCTGAAGCCATAAAAACCATAAAAGACCTGGAAGAAAACATATCTTGGATACAAACTTATCAACAGTTTTTTTAGATAGTTCTTCTCAGGCAAGGGAAACAAAAGCAAAAATTAACTATTGGAACTCCACCATATTTAAAAGCTTTTGCATGGCAAAGCAAACTATCAACAAAAGGAAAAGGCAATCTACTGAATGGAAGAAGATATTTGCAATATTTGCAGATGCTATGATCCAGGTGACATGACTTTAGAAAGGCAATGTTCTAAACAAATTTGGGCTAAATTTTAAGATATTGTTGATGAAGGAATCAAAAGCTTGGTGAGCTGGTAGGCACGATCCTGAAGAGAATCACCAACTCACCTTAAGTGCTTTTAGTATAGGAAATTTTCTTTCACTACTTTTGAATTCTCTCTTTTCTTAGGAAAGTATGTTGTACACACAAATGTGTTACATGTATATTATTATTATTTAATTTTACTGAGTTTACAATTATTCTGGCAACATAAGTTGTGCCTGTTTGGAAGAAAGTTTTCCATAAACACTGATTGGTATTTGTTGGAAATGTGTAATTTATACAAAAAAGAAGGTAAGTCTCTATTTACTTGATAAGAAAAACCAATTTCTCAACCAGGAAAAAATAGGTTGCTTTGGTGAGTGTGTTTTGGTAATGTATTAGATTTTAAAAGAAAAAAACACATAGCCAGACCAAATTTTGTTTGGTTTCTCAGCCACCACATGGAAAACTATGATAGCAGTTAGAAACCTTAATTAGACTTCTTGAACACTGAATGTCTTGGGATACCATAGAATCTAAGTCCTGTGAAAACCGGAAACTTGTCTGTCTTACTCTCTACTTTATCCCTGACCCCTAGAAAGGGTATAGCACAGAAGTAGAATCAAATAAATAAAGCTGAATGAATTAAAAAAGAAAAGTTAACAGGCTCAGCCAGAAGCTCTAAAGTAGGACAATTTTGAAAACTCTTCTAAAAAATTATTTTTCTCATGTAGGCTAAACGGTCACAGATTTATCATCTCTGTAAATAGTAACAGTATTAACAGACCACTTACTTCCTTAACAACTGTCATTACAAATGGTTTTACCTCAATTTCATAACTGTTGGATTCTTTTCAGTGAACACTGGTATCTGCCTGTATTTGAAGACAGATGGGTAATTCTTTATAAACTCGCTACCATGTCATATGTTATGAAAAGAATAAATGTAACATGGGGTTCCACCACTTATACATTTGTTAGCCAACAGGCACGAAACAGTCATACAACCTATTTCATACGCTTCAGCGTAGTTCCTCTTCCATGAAAAGATCACACGAGGCAAATATGCCAAGATTATAGATGCAGTATACAGCTAGTCCTCTATTTTGAGTCACTATTCTTGGAACTCTCAACGCAGGACTGGCTTAAAAATTCTAACCAAACAGAGCTACTCTAAGAAATTGGGGCACTGGGCTCATTGGATCCTAAAACAATGTCTATGTATAGGCATACCAATTTGTACAGAGGTTCTGCCCAATTCACATATTTGATTTTTTGATGAAGTGAATAGTGTTCATCTAATATATTCTTGTCTCTCTGGTCCGGAGATCAGAGAATCAAGAATAGATGAAGCAACTTTTGTCATTGTCTACGTAGTAACGTTTTTCACATGTTAAATCATCACCCCCAGAGGGAATATTCTTATCGGCATCCTCCAAACGTGAACTCCCCCGCCCGCAGTGGAGCGCTGCTCAGCCTGCTGGTGTGTGGCAAACCTCGGACGCTGGTCTCTGTTCCACAGGATGGGGATGTTAGAGTTGTGAAGAGTAAGGCTTGTTTTGAGAGACGCCAAGTGAAGTTTAGAAGAAGACAAGACGGTAAAACTGATTACTGTGCTTGGAAACGCTTGGTAATTCAGGATAAATATAGGCACAACACATCTAAATACAGGATGATAGTTCGTGTAACCCACAGAGATGTCATTTGTCAGCTTGCTTCTGGGCGTAGAGGAGAATAATAGTTCGTGCAGCTCATGCTCATGAACTCCCAAAGTTGAGTGTGAAGGTTGGCCTGACTTAATACACCCCAACCACAGTGTTCTATGAGGATTTTTCAAATAAAGACAGTAATAAAGTTATTCACCAAGAAGCCAAAAAAAGGAAAAAGAAAAAAGAAAAAAGAATACTTCAAACATTAACTGGCTACCAGTGTGTAAGTTAAAACTAAACTACAACAAATCTATGTATGGAAGTATTTTAAAAAATATTATAGACCATATAATACTGTGAAAATGTATTTAAATATTTTATCTTGTTTTATTATTATTATTATTATTATTTTTAGAGAGAGAGGGAGAGTCCAAGTGGGGAAAGGACAGAGATGGGAGAGAGAGAATCTTACACAGGCTCCATGCTCAGCACAGAACCCAGTGCAGGACTGTATTTCATGACCCTGAGATCATGACCTGAGCCGAAATCGAAGAGTTGGTTGCTTAAATGACTGAGCCATTCAGGCACCCCCAAATATTTTATCTTTAAATATACAAAATTAGTTATGGATCTCATATTTTAATATCTTGTCCAGATTGTCTTACTTTCTTCTTCTCCCCACCTTCTGTCATCAACAACATTTTATTCATCCTCCAGGCACCGTTTAAACTTATCTTCTTACATGGAGCCTTCTTGGATTACCTTTATTGGAACAGATTTTTCCTTCCTGACATTTGCACTTCTATTACTGCTTTATTCTAACTTTGGATGATAGATTATTTTCCAGACTATCAGGAGAGGTAGGGAGTGTATTTTTCTTCACTAAATTCAAAAACAATCACTCAGTAACTTATCTAAAAGGTAATTTTCTAGGTGGGGCAAAATTCTTTTTTTTTTTTTTTTTAAGTTTAATCATTTATTTTGAGAAAGAGAAAGACAAGATGAGTGAGGACAAAGGCAGAGAGAGAGGAAGAGACAAAATCCCAAGCAGGCTACTAGCACTGTCAGTGCAGAGCCTGATATGTGGTTCGATCTCACCCACCATGAGATTGATTTTGAGCCAAAATCAAGAGTCAGATGCTTAACAGACTGAGCCACCCATGCGCCCCCAGGTGGGGCACAATTCTGAGTGGTGATCAGGGAAGCATTTAGAGAAGTAGTTGTACCTTTGCTGGGCCTTCAAGTCCATGTTGGACCTTCTCAAGAAGTTGCCAATGAACTTGGGGGAAAGAAAAGAGATTACACTTCAAAAAGAGACAGTATGAAAGGGGGACAGAAGATTAGGAATGTCAAGAACATGTTTCTGTGTGTGAAAGACCTCATGATAAAAAAGGAGAAAGAATTAATGAAGTCAGCACATGGGAGAAAAAAATCATGTGACAAAGATCACAAAAAGAGGGGTCAGGTTTGGAAACGAAGTAGTTTGGGGGCTTCCTCAATTAAGAAGGGGAGAACAGGGTGGAGTGCACCTGGGTGGCTCAGTCAGTTAAGTGTCGACTTCGGCTCAGGTCATGATCTCGTGGTTCACGAGTTTGAGCCCCACGTTGGGCTCTGTGCTGACAGCTCAGAGCCTGGAGCTTGTTTCAGATTCAGAGTCTCCCTCTCTCTGTCCCTCCCCCACTCACATGGCTCTCTCTCTCTCTCTCTCTCCTCACAAAAAATAAACAAACATTAAAAAAAATTAAAAAACAAATGATGAGGAGAATGAAGAATGGTCTGGCCCCACGTTTTTCAACGCACGACAAATACTTGCTGAGTGAGCATAAAACGAGTTTCCTTTGATAATGAGGCCCAAGCAGAATCAGAATGAAAACCCACAGTGTCAAAAATGCTACTAAAAATTATAAATCATTAGACAATAGATTAGTGATTCAACATCTGAGTTCTCTGCCATTTCCTTTTCTCTAAATCTGTTTGTCTTTATTTCCTTCTCTATCCAACTCCCTTCTCTTTTGTCCTTCTTTCTCGCATGTCATATAAAACTTCTACCTCAGATCACTTTAAATTTCAACTACTTCACTCCTCCCCCCAAGATATTAAGTACTAGTCAAAATCGTAATCACAAAATAATGCGGATTGCAGTCACTGCAAATTAACTCATGCTCCTCAACCATAAGTAAATAAATATGATGGAATACAGAATTCATTTCTCCTTCTCCGAAACGATTAGCTTAAGCCTTTTATACTATTTTCCAATCTCCTGTGCCACACATTGTATTAGTAGATCTCAAATCCAAATCCACAAAGAAAATAGAGATCATCGAATAGATGCACCTTTGACTCTCTCCTTTTACCTCTTAAAATCTGGGGGAGAGAGGCGATGAGGAGGGTGAGAAGAGACATCAGCACTGATAGGGAGTCTGACTTCAGGCTCCAAGCTGTATGTCGCCTCCAGCACTTCTCAGAGTGGGTGCTGTTAGCATTTTCAACGGGACAACTCTTTAGGAACATCACGTAAGATGTATTCAAACTCCTTGTTTCTATTTCTTACTAATTATTTTGTAGTTTTTTCTTTTTCGTTTTATTGTGTATTATTTCATTAGGCTTGCTCACTATTTCCCCATATTTTATTTATGTTATTCTATTTTTGATTCTTCTTATATTGCTTTGATCTTTATCATGCTTTTATATTTTGCTTCCCTTTATTCCCTGAGTCTTGCCACTACTTCATTTAATCCTCTTGTCTTTTAATATCTATGTAAGCCTTTATAACTTTGTAGATCCAGGGAGGAAGAGAGAGAGAAAGAGGGAGAGAAAGGTCTCTGAAAGAATAGGAAGCTGTTTGAATTCTTCTTCTGTTTCCTTAGTTAATTCCTTTTGTGTGGTATTTTCTTCATTTGCTTTTGGCTTTATTCCTTTCCTTTTTTAAAACTTTGAGATAGATCCTATGTTGGTTTATTTTTTAAAATTATTTATTACTCACTTTAATTATTCATTATTCGTGTGCTGGGTAAATTATTTACTAAACCAAAGGTCAGAACCAGAGGCAGGCACAGAGGAGAGGGCAGGAAGGAGAAGGTCGAGCAGGTGTGCGTGGATTAGATTACCTCCCGAACACTTCGCCGCATCTGTCATTTCCTTCTCTTTGGTGTTAAATAAAAACCAAAGTGGAGACCACAATTTGGATATACCCCTAGACCAAACACTCCCAGTCACATAACTAAAGCGTAAAATTGTACTCATTTCCCCTGGAATGCCGAGTCCGACCTTAAACCAAGCTTAAACTTTCTTCATGTCTGGGTGACCTTACAGCTTCTTAGCAGATCAGCTTCAAACCAGTAAGCTCATGCAATGGAAAGGACAGTGAGTCTCCAGTAACAAATTACTGAAAAAAAAAATACAATGTACTTACTCTTGCTTTAACTACTAACTGTAAGTAATAACGACTTTAGGTTTTGAAGTCTCCATTAATCAAGAGTTTATAACTCAAAATATTCCTATCAAATAAAGCTTTATGAATTTTCTTTTGCTATTGGTAGCTCTGCGAACATTTTCTCTTCCTTTTCAACATCCAGGAGGTAGGTGGCCCGCTCTTAGCCTCGAGGGACCACTGCTTCCCTCCTTATTTGACCCTACTGTACGATCACCTTCACAGTGGGCTTTTGAGGAAATTTATTCTTTTGTGGTGGGGTCCCCTCCCTAAGGAAAGAAAGGAAAAAACAAAACAAAACCTCAAGGCAACCTTGTCATTCGTGTACGTGACAATATCCCTCATGGCCTTGGAACATGAGACTACTTCATCCACTACATGTTTGTATGTTACCATATATGAGAGACAAAGAAATGGAAAATGTATAAAAAACTACACCATGTCGCGTTTGGGGCTCAATTCTCTGGGGACAAACCCAACTGAGCGGAGCCAGCAGGAATAAAGTTGCTTCCTGGAAAGAAAAGCCTCGGTGTCACAACTCTCTGTGCGGGAATCCTGCTACACTTTAATGAACTTTGAAGAATGTAGGCTATCGGCATCCCCGTCCATTTCAGTTTCTGAACATTGAGTGGCAGTATCCATCAAAACGTAGGGTTAAGGATTATCATCAGTCTTCTTATTTCATCGATAATTGAGTTTTTCATTCATTTTTTTTCTTTATTGGTTGGAGAAAGAGTTTTCCAAAAGAGAAAACAAAACCTGTTTCTACACTATCTTTACTTAGAAAGTCTTTGTAATGGTTTGGCATTAGAAAGTGGCCTTAAACAAACAAACAGAAAAACAGAAACAGCTCAGAACCATACTACCCCCAGAAAATCAAATTCAACCTCACTAGCTCCTCTTACAGCGTTACAGTAAATGTGTTACGATAAACTTCCACATCGTGGACTAGCCTGTAAAAGCTTATGAAATGAGAAGGAAATGGCCACATTCTATGCTCCGTATGTCATCCCTTCCACGAAGCTTATTTTAAGTCTTGTCTCTACCACCACTTACTGACTGGTTTAAGGTTTCTCATTTACAAAATGAGAATCATGATGCCTACCACGTTCTCTTGTTGCAAAGAATAAGTAGCCCCGAAGTAAAAGTAAGTTTTACGCTCCAAAGCATTTACCTAGCTAACTAGCATAAGGACCATGGAAAATCCATTTCTAGCCCAGGAAGCTGGGAAGAGACAGAGGGCCTGCTGTCTACTTTATTTTTGCTCTTCTCATTAACTTCAAATTCCTTTTGGTAGTTTGACCAATTGTAAAGCCATTTTGCTTTAGTATCCCTGTCTGGGACTATTATTACATATTTCTAGGGTTCCAATTTGTTTTTAATCCACAAACTGTTTCTTGCAATTTCAGTTAAAAAAAAAAAATCTCGGCTATTTTCTTAGCTCTGCCTTTTGTTAATTCAATACTTTCCCCCTGCCTCTACTGCTTGGATGGCTGGTCTGAATCAATCCAAAAGATTTCCACTGACAATAGCTGGGCAGATTTCTGTGTTACAAAAATGTTATATACTATGCGTTAGAGTTCTGTGTTTAATGGATTGGACTCAACCAGTCGTGTTAACCTTTCTGCCTTATTCCCTTTCTACAAAAAGGGCACCATGTTGAGATTTCTAAACTTTCTTTTTGTGACTAAGGCAAAGCAGTCGAGATTTTTAAAAAATGCTGAAACTACGTACAAACACTTGGAAAACTTTCTATCAAAGAAAATGTGTCAAGTTTGTACATTATGGGAGAAAATGTAACATGGATACAGAGGCCATCCAGCTCTTTAGCTGATATATCCGGCCAGTCTTCAGAACTGGGCCCCATATATTTTTTACACCCTCTGTCTTCTTTTCCCCCAGAGAAAGCTGCTATGGTATTGAGATTGATAGGCTCAGTTTCCCAGAGAAGATATGTATGCCCTGCGGGCTCTCAGGGAATACACTACGTACTCTCCCCACTTAAATGTGGCACACATACTCTTTAAGACTAAGTGTTAAAAGCACCCTCTCTTTGAACACTTCATTAAATACACTAGTCTTGATTAACTCTTTCACTGAATCAATTTATTTTAAGTTAATTCACTACTGTCTTAGAAGGCCTTAAATAATGAGCCCTTCCTCCCACATTCAAATATCTGCAGACAGTAACCATTTGGCATCTAATAAATAATTGTTGAAAAATTAATGAATTGTTGGTCTATATATCAGAAATTAATACCTCCTACATCTGTTCAGAGTTAATATATAGCAATGGAGGGTGGTGGTTACCAAGCCAGTTAGCATACATCTCATTAGGATTTGAACCGTTATGTTAATGCTAGTGACAATATTACTTTTCTAAGTACGTCTTCTTAAGTAGGCAGTTTCTAAGAGACTCCACCTGGAAATTCTGTAATGGGTTATCTGGCCTATGCCTGCTCTCCTTCAACAGACCTATGTTTAGTCTTCAAGACAGTGTATGTACCGGATTTTCTGTGAAAGGGAATCACACTTAGAACCAATAAATGTTTATTGTATGAAGGGTTTTTTCTAAGCGTTATTCAACTTTGCTAATTTTATTTTTTAATTAAAACATTTTTTTAATGTTTATTATTTCTGAGATACAGAGAGAGACAGAGTGTGAGCAGGGAAGGGGCAGAGAGAGAGAGGGAGACACAGAACCTGAAGCAGGCCCCCAGGTTCTGAGCCGTCAGCACAAAGCCCAACGTGGGGCTTGAACTCACAAATGGTGAGATCATGACCTGAGCTGAAGTCGGGTACTTAACTGACTGAGCCACCCAGGCACTCCTCACCTTTGCTTATTTTCAAATAAGAAAACAAAAGTCTAGGGAGGTAAGGTAGTTTTCTCTAATTACATAGATGTAAATGGTTAAATTGGGCTTTTGGATTCTGAATCCAGTTATCAACTGTAGAATACTTTTCAGGCCAACCTGGGTAATTTTATAGAGTCTATTTTAATTCCCTCTCGCCAAAGGGCCTATTTGTTCCTTATTAAGCACATTTTTAGGGGAGACATTTATAAAATAAAAACGACACCGATCAAAACATTGGGTATTTGAACAAAAGCTGGAAATGAAGCCAACTGAGCAGGTCAGATCTGAATCAGATCTCGAGTCTTCCTGCCCTTCTGGGCTCCAGCCTCCCCATCACGGTCAACAGAATCAAACCTGCCTTGACTGCTCCTTCTCATTTGGTACTTATATTTTCACTAGTTTATTATTTTTTTTCCAAAGACCCAGTGTCAAGAGTAAAGATCTAAATATTGTCTCAATTATAGTATCCAACTTAGGGAGAAAATTTAATAATATTAGAAATAATGTCATTAGGTAGATCGTGCTGACTAGTACAAGGTGATCAAACATGCCAAATAACACCACCATGACTATATAAACTCCAAACATTTTTGGTTTGACACTTGCTTCTCTTTACCTCTGGAAGGAAAACAACAACATATTAGATATGGGTAAAAATTCCTTAATAGGGGTATCCCCTGATTTACCCACACAAATACGGTATCCAGGTATGCTATCTCCTCTGTGACTTAGCCTGAAACTCAGATTCTTCCTCTGTCTACTTAGGATATACGAGTAGAAAAACTCAAAGTTTCCTTTCAACTCTAAAATTTTAAACTTTTATTTTTCTAAAAGAAAATGTTCATTGCGCTAAAAGCTTGTTCTAGGAGAGATCATGTTAAACTGGCATTCTGGGGGTGAATAAAATGACTGGTTTCTAGCACTTGCTGATTACTGTAGTATGAATACTCCCATTATAATCAATTTCAAGCTACCAAAGTGTAATTAGCAGGTGTAGAGCTGGAAAGAGATGTATACAATCTATTTTCCTGTAGTTCAAGCTAACTCCAGCACACCTCTGACTGAAACTCATCAATAATTTGATTTAAACATTTTTTAAATGTTTATTTTTGAGAGACAGAGAGAGCGCGCGTGAGAAGAGAGTGAGTGCACGTGAGTGAGGGAGGGGCAGAGAGAGGAGACAGAGGATCCAAAGCAGGCTCCGCACTGACAGCAGATGGCCCAATGTGGGGCTCGAACTCACAAACAGCAAGATCATTACCTGAACCGAAGCCAGACGCTTAACCAACTGAACCACCCAGGCACCCCAATAATTTTACTTAAAGAAACATACTTAAGCATTTTTAGGTGTTTATAATTTTATGTGTGTCCCCTAGGAATATGCACTTAGGTTCTTTCATTAGGTATGTGTTATTGACAAGGTTGGTCCTCTTAAAGCTTGAACGAAATGTGTACACCCCATAAGCAAATATTTGCTGAGCATCTAATATTACCAGGCGGTGTTCAAGGCAATACATTTTAGTAGTGAACAAGACAGACACAAATCCCTGCCCTAATACAACTTGAGACTTATCTCCAAATCATCTAGAAACGCTGTGGTGAAACAGAAGATGCCATGTCAGTTAGGAATCTTAGTTGCAATGCATAAACCAAAATACAGTTAATTCGCCTCTGTTGTAAGACAACTTACTGGTTCATATAAAAGCAGGATCTGAAACTATACCTGAAGTGAGGCTTCATCCGGGGCTCAAATTCATCACCAAGGACCCAGTTGTGTTTGTCCCACTAAGCTGTTTTTTTCTGCTTTACACAGGACCCCTTGCAGGCCAATGACGTCCATTCCCGGCAGCGAAACGCTTATTGTATTTCAGATCTCCAACCTCACATCCAAGAGAAGAAAGAAGGTGCCTTTCAGGAGCTCCTGCGAACCAGAGAAAAAGCCTTTATTTTAACAGAAACCCAAGATCATGGCACTTTACTTTTTATTAGGTATTTGCCCATCTCTAAGAAAATCTTTTTGGCCAAAGGGGTAAGATTTGTTGGTTCTGTGAAGTCCATATTTCACCCTTGGAGTTGGAGATGGGTCTTCTGTCCACTCAAATCTCATGGATCAAATAGAGAATGGTGATTCATAGGGGCACATGTACCCCAATGTTTGTAGCAGCTCTATCGACAACAGCCATATTATGGAAAGAATCCAAAAGTTCATCAACTCATGAATGGATAAAGAAGATGTGTGTGTATACACACACACAATGGAATACTACTCAGCAATGAAAAAGAATGAAATCTTGCCATTTGCAACAATGTGGATGGAAATGGAGAGTATAATGCTAAGTGAGATAAGTCAGAGAAAGATACCATATGTTTTCACTCACATGTGGAAGTTGAGAAACTTAAAAGAAGACCATGGGGGAAGGGCAAGAAAAAAATATATAGTTACAAACAAAGAGGGAGGCAAACCATAGAGACTTCTAAATACGGAGAACAAATGGAGGGTGGAAGGGGGTGGGGAAAATGGGTGGTGGGCATTGAGAAGGGCACTTGTTGGGGTGACCACTGGGTGTTTTATGTAAGTGATAAATCACCAGAATATACCCCCGAAGCCAAGAGCACACCATATACACAGTTTGTTAGCTAACTTGACAATAAATTACATAAATAAAAAGAAATCCATGCACGAAAAGATGAAAAAAAACCAGGCAGAGAAGGCAGTTCTTCTAAAAACAAAAGCTATTTTGAAAAAAATAAAATAAAAAGATGGCAGACAGTATAAATAGCAAGTGTTAGTTATCGGTACTTAGCACCTGTAGTGTGAATTACCATACCATCAGAAAAATGAATAAAGCCTGTACAGTTTCTATCTCTCTGGTCGCTTACGAAAGAGACTTGCCTTTGGGCTTATGGTCTAATAATGGATCTCACAGCCAAAATAGTTAATACTTTAAAAAATATTAACTGAAGATTAGGACATTTGGAATCAATTATAGTTAACACAGGTGTCCCAGCTTGTCCAATGGAAAAATAGAGAAGACATTTAACAAGGATCAAAGGGTCTCCTCTTCATGTTTTATTAGTTTTTAGTAAGTCACAGAAATTTCTTGCTGATATCAAGTGTTTTATTCTGTATCCATAAAATGAATTGAGAGAGTCAACTCTTTTAGAGCAAGTCAGAATATACATGACAATAATCACACTACGAAGATGCTTATGGTTGATTTCTGGAGAAATATGTAGAACAAAGGCTGAAACTTAGCGTTTGTAAGAAAAGAGTTGTCTTTAACTACTGTGGATTATGAAAAATAATGACTCTGCAATTGGTTTGTAAGTTTTTTCTTCAAAAATATCTACACATAACTTCTTTTCACAGCCATATCTTTCACTTTCAAGTGAGTATCTGCAAAATGTATTTACGCCAAAGTTCAAAAAATTGAGGCATTATCAAAATATATTAAATTTCTCTTTTTCAGATGTTCGGGAAAGAGATCGACAAAGACAGGCCTGAACATTTAGATTTAATTATGTCAACCGAGCTCATCTCTCTTCTGACTGTGATTATCCCTTCTACTGTGATTAAGCTGCGACCTAGCAAGTGACGTCAGTACTTTCATCTAGATGTGCCTTTGTGTTCTTCGTCTAAATCCCACCAGGGTCTAGCTGTAACTTAATCCTGTGCCTCCTTGCCATATCCTCAAGGGAAATTAAGGACTGCAATTAACCTAGGGATTTCAATGAAAACTCCTGATGATATGCATTTTTCTGTACAAGGAACCTGACACCCACTGGCCTTGTTGGAGTAGTCTTAACTTCGTTTTATCCATTTGAGTCACAGCTGATTGAAGCCGAGGTATCTCAGCTATTTATTGTTGTGTAAGAAACTACCTTAAAATTTAGTGGCTTTAAACAATAACCATTTTTTTTTTTAAATATCATTACTCCGTGGGTCAGGAGTTTAGGCAGCGCTCATGGGGGTGATTCTGTTGGGCATGGCACTGGCCAGGGACACTTGGTGTCAGCCAGTTGATGGCTGGTCTGGTCTGGATGGTCCAAGATGGCTTCACCCACATGGCTGGCACCTTGGTGGGGACACAGGGAGGCTGAACTCAGCAGGGCCCTTCCTTCTTTCTATGTAATCTCAGAGCTTTTGCGCATGTCTGTCAAGCAAGATGGTTAACACAGCAGCTCCAGCCTCCAGGAGAGACTGTTGTTCCACCGGAGGCCCAGGGAGAAGCTCTAAGGTTTCTTCTGACCGCACTGTGGAACTTCCTGCAGGGCACTTCTCCTATATTCTATTTCTCAAGCATCACTGCGGCAAGGCCAGTGTTAACTGGAATTAAGTTAGACTCCTCTTTCAGTGGTAGTAGAACAGAATTTGCAATCCGCTGTATTTTGCCACAGGCAGCAAATCCATAGGTTTGCCAGGGATGTAAAGCCAGGATGAAGAGGTCAACTAGGTAAAACACATTCCTCTTTCGGTAACCTGAAACTGAGAAATTGGCATGATGGGCCAGTAAGCTATGATAAAATGGGGGCGTAGGTACCAGCAGAGGCTGGTGTAAAGCCAGCTGGGAAAGGGGAGAGCAGTTATAGGAACACCTTGCAAGGGATTGCATGGCTTCTGAGACGGAGGGAGATGGAAAGAACGGCTGTCTAATCCTTATATATCTTTATGATAAACCTTGCTTCCTTGAGGTTACTTAGGTGAGACATTATTTCTTCGAACCAAAAATCCACAGAATCAGCTATTCACCATCTGTAAGCCATGGTTTTGCTAAGTTTTGACTTTAAAAACAAAATACTACACATCACCGAATCCTTTGCAATATTTACTTCTCAAAATATTTCTCAGGCGGAATAGTTAAATGAAGTCTTTAGGACTAAAGTACGACCATAAAATGTTGAAAAATCATATATTGAGTCTATACTATGACAAAATATGTTCACGGAAGCGGAATACCTCAGCTAATTTTGGAGGGTTTTTCTATCCAATACTAATCACAATCATCACAAGTGCCATTTTTCTTTCCTTAAAATTATATTGGCATTTAGATTTTTTAAGAGGGTAAAACTTTAGGGAATTGTATTATCAGCGGGAAAAACTCAAGTATTTTCGGAAAGAGAACAAGCTCTCTGTCTAAAAAATATCTCAGTCTACAGCTAAAAATTCACTAACAGTTCGAAATTAAATATTCAAAAATTAATTTCTGCCATGTACATGTTCTACAGAATAGATCTGATTTGAAAGTCACTAAGACTGATTGGATCTGAGTCTTGAACATTGGATTTTTTTTCTCCTGAGAAACACAACTTTGCTCCACACACAGCTGGAGTATTGAAGAAGTAAAATGTTACTGGATTTCATTAAATCTGAGATAAACGTAAGCTGATTATTTTGGTCAGAACCAAAATTGGCTTAGGTAGTAGGAATAAAATAAACAAAACAAGGCCCCAAACCTAACCTTTGCCTTTTTTTTTCTGTCATTGATAAATTAAAGAAGTTTAAAGGAAGGTCTAAGCATTCAGTTCCTTTTTCGGGGTTCCATATAGGAACAGAAGCAGCAGCTACGTCTGGAGATTGCCCAAGAAATGGTCTAGGCAAACATTTTGCTTCAATGCTGAAAAGTCCTTTTTTTGTTATAAGGAAAAAGGAAGACCTAGTCCTGAATTTTTATACTGTTGCTTCTTTTTTTCATGTCGGAAAGAACCCTCTATTTCTCTCCAACTAATGTTGGTGTTCTAATCTCAACCATTTAATGTGTTTCTAATTTGAAATCTTTCAGTCTGAAAAGAAACCATCCAACAAGTTTAAAAAGCAGTGTCCTGCCACTCATTTGCAGAGATTTTAATGGGATCAAAAGAATCCAGCCCAAGTAAACATCTAAATCATAGGTTGGGAGGTCAGAACAAACCTGAAATGGCTTAGATATCATCTCTTGCTTTGAAGGACTAATTATGTTCAGGTAAATAGCAATGCATTCGAAGCCCTTTCTGGAAGAGAAATCCTCGTAGCTTTTATTGAAGCCTTAGTATTCTTTCTTGTTTATTAGATGCCATTTCAACTTTACAGGGAAACAAAATACTTATCTTTCCTACACGACGGTGAAATTGAAGGTGAAATTAGGCCATAATTTCTTTTTCTTTCTTTCTTTTTTTTTAACTTGCCATGTGCTTAATTAGTCCCTTTCTGGGTATTCTCTTCAGTGCTGAGAGAGTGGCCACATTGCTGATTTTTTGCTGGGAGTGTGGATGTGTTTTAAGCAGAGGCAGGCATCCACCGTGGAAGGCTGTCCCTCACGATGCCAGGCCCCGCTGCAAAAGCAAAGACTGGAAAGAATTTGTGGAGGTGGGGAGGGGAGGGCTCCCAAAACATTATGTAATAAATAATAGATTTCAGCCACTGGGTAGCAAATGAAAGTGAACATTTCTGTGGGTTTTGCTGTTTCTGCAAACAGCATTTTTGCTTTTTTTTTTTTTTTTTTTAATATTTAGGCAAGGGTACAGTCATTTTCCACCCTATGAAGGATTTAACATTGAATTAAACTGAATATTACCCTAATATTTGCACCATTCTAGAAACAGCTGCAACCGGTCGTGAAAACCAGATCTTCAAAAACTGTCCTCCAGCAGGAGAATGTACTAACCAAAAGCTTGCCTGCCGCAGAAAATGACATTTTCAATAAATACAAATGCAAACATTTCTAAGTAGATTTTTGGTACGAGCGTGGCTGCATAAATCGTCATCTTTCCTCTTCTCTTCTGGAAATCATAAAAGAAAAAAAACCCTCCGTTTGGAGCCAAACTAGATGAATGTAATCCCTACAGTCTAAAATGCATGGACCACGTGTCACAAGTAGCGGAGAAGTGGCAGACGCAGGCAGACAAACGTGAAAGGGAAAGCATGAAGAATTCCAGGGGACCCAAGGGGGCGGAGCTCAGGAAATAGCAGGAAAAGCACGCTTTCTGAAAACGGTTCCGTCAACTAAAATACACAACTACACTCCTTGTTAGTAATGATCTGTGGAGAAACCAGGGTTGGAGGCAGAAGGCTTCTTGAACCTGGCTTGTTTCAAAGAGGTGGAGGAAATGAGCTACAAAAGAAGAAATACAACAACCGGCTGGCTACACTGCAGGAAGCTATTTGTCTCCATGGCAGCAGAGGACAGACTCTTTTATATTAAAAATATGGAAGTTTCCTTGGACTCTTCTCTTACAGGGAAAAATTTCCATGAACCCAAACTCTTGAATGGTGGAGGTAAAACCGGAAAACAACTCTGAGAACTGGGAAGTCAATGGTACCTAACGCTTTAAGACAAAATTTGAAAATTTTGGTGCAGACGAAAAAACAATGACAGAGTATTTTCCCATGATTTAAAAAATCTTAGTGAAGAAGCTGGATGCTGGAGGATCACCATTCAGAAATTTGACAACCTGAGGAGCTAATGATGAAATAACAGCAAATAAAGTATGAGCTTGAAGAACTCAGATGTAAAGAAAAAATGAAATTGGAAGGAGCACGAGGAAGAATAGAAATTGGAGACAGTGGGGGTGCCTGGGTGGCTCCGCCGGTTAAGCGTCGACTTTGGCTCAGGTCATAATCTCCTCGTGAGTTCAAGCCCTGCGTCAGGCTCTATGCTGACAGCTTAGAGCCTGGAGTCGGCTTCGGGTCCTTTGTCTCCTTCTCTCTCTGCCTTTCCCTCTCTCTCTTTCAAAAACAAACAAACATTAAAAAAATTTTTTTAAACCAAAAGAATTTAAAAGATCAGGAAGAACAGATACGCAAACCCAGTAAAAGAGTTCTAATAAAGAATCGGAATCCTGAAGAAAACAAAATTGAATAAAATATTCAAATTTTAATTCAAGCAAACATTCTGAGATTAAAGCAACCACAAAATGAGAATGAATACATTAAAAAGCTTACTATGTGTTAGGGAATCTCAAACTGGAATTGTCAGCACCAAAATGTATTCTAGGAAAATTACTGCACCTCAAAGATAAAGAATTTGGGGCGGCATGGCCAAAACAAAACAAACAAAACAAGAGTTCCTTGTAAGCAGGGTAGAAGACTGGCCTCTCCTTTCCTAGGCAGAATTTAACTACATGCAGCAAAGTGACACTCAACAAGATACCGAAAGGAAGAAAGCATAAGGCAAACTATTCTTTGGTGCAAAAATGTTAGTCAAACATCCATCGACATGCAGAAACATAGGAACAGTATTTTGTGTACTCTTATAGGAAAACTATTTTCCTATACTTTTTTTCATTTTAGGAAATGGCTGGAGAATGAACCTCAGGCAACCAGGAGATGACACAAGGAAGTAAGACAAAAGGGTTTGTAACCATCACGAAACCTATGTACCGGTGAAAACAAACTTAATGTGGTCACGACACAAAACTATACACCGTGTGAGAGACATGTTGAAAATAACTAAGTTTTTTTTTTAATGTTTATTTATTTTTGAGAAAGAGAGAGAGACAGAGTGTGAGAGGGGGAGAGGCAGAGAGAGAGGGAGACACAGAATCTGAAGCAGGCTCCAGGCTCTGAGCTGTCAGCACAGAGCCTGATGAGGGGCTTGAACCCACGAACTGTGAGATTATGACCTGAGCCAAAGTCCAATACTTAACCAGCTGAGCCCCCCAGGTGCCCCGAAAGTAAAGAAATTCTAAATTGGTCAAAATGTAAAGACTCCCGAAAGTAAAAAACACTGCAAAAAAGCAAGCAGAGAACACAGTGTTCCCATCCTGCGAGGTAGGATTCACACCTGACCCAGTATCACACTTGACTGACTCTAAAATGGCACTGATTTTATGATTTGCCATTACCTTATATTTCATTAAAAAAGAGTATTTGCTGCCAATTACACTGTGATTCAATATGTCCTTGTCACCAAAGCTTTTTATTCCATACCTCCTGAAATACGTAGATGTATTGCAACAAAGACTTAAAAAAATTTTTTTTAACGTTTATTTATTTTTGAGAGACATAGAGACGGAGTGTGAGCAGGCGAAGGGCAGAGAGAGAGGGAGACACAGAATCCGAAGCAGGCTCCAGGCTCTGAGCCATCAGCACAGAGCCCGATGTGGGGCTTGAACTCACAGACCGTGAGATCATGACCTGAGCTGAAGTCGGCCGCTTAACCGACTGAGCCCCTCAACAAAGATTTTTAAACACCATTTATCACTATTAGGCATTCAAAAGAGAAACAGGTCAATGAGACCTCTGGTTTATTATTTCTAGACATTCTTGACGTTCAGAGCCAGTTCATCTGAATCCACTACCAACTGAAATTCACTCATGTCTGTGATGCTCTGAATGATAATCAGTTTCTGTGCTAGCAAGAGCATTGGTGATGCCATATTTCCTAAGTGCTCTCCATGACTGATTCCAGAATTTTCTTCAAAGCCATTGTATCTTGTGTAAATCATGAAACAGTTGGCCCCACAAATCGGGGAACTGGAGGAGAGCTTCATAAAGAAACCACTTACATAGCTATGGGCAGGGTATATAGTTAGTTTAGTATCCCAGGCGGTAGGGAACCCTTACCGCTCCTAGTCCTGATGGGACAAGAAGAAAGAGCAGTAGTGCTCACCGGAGAGCCAACCGTTACGAGCCATAGCCTCTGGGTAGAGCCACTGCTCAGCCCGTGAGGCGAGCCAGGGCAAGAATATCTCAGCCTCCTCCCTTCGTCTCCTGCTGGGGCTCCCTAATGATTGAACACAATGGAAAGCCAGAAAAAGTTAATGAGCCCCTTAATCAATATATTCCTTCCAGGCTCCTCCAAGTTAGAGATGATGGCTATCGAAACAAAGCACCTATTAAGCTGTAGCCACCGGCTTTTCTTGTACATGTGACACACCTCTCTGCTCTCTGCTCACAGCATCCCATCGTGCGGTAATTTATTTGCCTACTTGTCCATCTCTTCTTAAAGCTTATGGACAGGGACCGTATCTGTCTTAAGTCTGCATTCCTAGAGTGCAGCGACGGGGACACAAAGCTTTGGGTATTATGGGTTGGTTTTCTAAGTGCCTGCGTGTCCTGCTGGAAGACTTGAGGAAGTCTGGAGGAAAACCCAAACACCGGGGGTCCTTACAGTCACGTCATGATGTTGCCAAGGTACTGAAAAAGTTTGAAAACCACTGAAATAATGTATTTGCAGGTGACTGTAATACTATTATTATTAGGTTACTTGGGCTCTCTTAATTTAAAAACTATTAATCCAAGAATCCTGAAAGAACTCTTGAGGAAGGCCAGAGGAGATTAGCTTCTTCTCCAATATTTTGGTTTCCATGAGGACAGATCTCCCCTCCTGTTCTCAGACATCCGGCAAGATGACAGAGAATAAGGATCGGGAACGCCCCTTCTCCCATGGATACACTGAGATTATAGCAGCATCAGTGCAACCAACTCTGAAAATAGCCTGAAGACTAACAGCACACTTTCCATAGTTAATCATAGAGAGGAGGCCTAGGATAGGAAGGGCAGAGAGGTATAAAGGGGGGTCAGAAACCAAACTCCAGGCAAGACTAACCACAAACAAGAGAGACACCACATGCATGGAGAAGCGAGAAGATCATACCCCACGTCACGCACCTTGGGACGTGGGGCACCGGAGTCCCCAAACGTTTTGCTTTGAAAATCAATGGGACTTAACTGTAGTACTTGACAAATCAATGGACTCAGCTCCAGGGGAGCAGGAGGGGAATAGAAAACGGAGTCCCCGCCATTCAAGAGCAAGGTAACAAATAACCTGACCAAGATACAGCATAGAAGCAGCAGTTTGCAAAGCACGTGGGGCGTATGTGAAGATTTATTTGCTAATGTCAGAATGTACACTGGAGGGACAGGGATTTTTAAGAGACTTCTCCAATAGCAAAGCATGTGGCGGATGCCACTTCCCGCCACCACTACCCCACCCCACCCCCATAGCAGGCAACTAGCGACGCAGCACCAACACTCTCTACCTACCTCGCTAGCACTGTGCACCCTGCTCTTGTGTTCTCCTGTGGACCCTGCCCATCCAAGTCACCCCACTCCACAGGAGACCTGCCAAAGGAGCCTCGGCATGGCAGGCACCATTCCTCAGTGACTCCTACCCTGGGGAGAGGGGAAGGGGACTACGTACGCCACTGCACCTCAGTCCCAGCAGCCGAGCCTTACAGCCACCAGCACAGAGTGCCCTGCCTATTAGTAGGACTGTAGCGCCAGGAGACAGACTGGCGGCAGGTAGCAGGTCCGGCTGCGCCCATCAACAAAAGCCTCTAAGGGGACAATGCAGGGATAACTCTCTGCAGTTTGGTGTGACGCGAGTCCCTGCAGATGGGCTGAGGGCGGGCATCTGTTCTGACTGCTGATGCCACCCAGGTACAAGCCTGCAGGGGCCTCAGATGGCCCCGAATAGTGAAACCCTGCCCAGGGCACTCACAACAGGCAAAGTGGGCCACTGCAGCTGACTGGGCTGAAGGCAACTGTGCTCAGACACCACAGTAGGGTGCACACAACTCATATAAGTACACCCTGAAACGTCTGGTTCTGGAAAACAGGGACATTGCCCTACAAAGTTCCGCAGGAGCTCTTCTTCATAAGGCCACTCAGTACATGCAAAACCAGGAGAGAGAGCTGATTTTCCTAATACACAGAAATATAGAAATTTAGACAAAATGAAGAGACAGAGGAATATGTCTCAAACCAAAGACCAGGATAAAACCACTGCAAAAAAAAAAAAAAAAAGTTAAGTGAAATAGAGATAAGTGATGATATGACTGATAAAAAATTAAAAGTAATGATCATAAAGATACTCACTGGACTTGAAAAGAGAGTTGAGATCTTGGTGAGAATTTCAACGAGACAGAAAACGTAAAAAAAAAAAAAAACCCAAAACAAAAAAAACCCAGTCAGAAATTAAAACAACAACAACAACGAACCTTCAATAATTGAAATTAAAAGTATACCAGAGGGAGTCAATAACCTATTAGAAGAGGCAGAAGAATGAATGAAATCAGTGATCTGGAAGACAGAGCAATGGAAAGCAACCAAGTTAAGTAGCAAAAAGAAAGAAGAACGAAAAGTAATAACAGGTTAAAGAAATTCTATGGGATATTCAAGTGTCAGAAATTCTATGGGATATTCAATCCATTATAGGATTCAAAAAGGAGAAAACAGAGAAGGTGGCAGAAAAGTTATTTGATAAAATAGTAGCTGAAAACTTCCCTACTTTGAGGAAGGAAACAGTATCCAGGTCCAGGAAGCACAGAGAGACCCCAAACAAAATTAACTCGAAAAGGTCCACACCAAGACGCATGATAATTAAGTGGCACACAAGGAAAACTCCATAAGTCTATCAGCTAGTTTTTCAACAGAAACTTTGCAGGCCAGAAGGGAGCGCCACGATAGATTTAGAGTGCCGAAAGGAAGAAACCCACAACCAAGGAGCTCAACACAGGAAGGTTATCATTCAGAATAGAAGGAGAGAGAGAGTTTCCCAGACAAACAAAAGTTAAAGACGTTCATCACCGCTATACCAACCTTACAAGAAACATTAAAGGGAATTCTTTGAGTGGAAAGCAAAGGCAATGGTCAGGAGTAAGAAAAACATGAAAGGAAAAATGTTCACAGGTAAATGCAAACATATAATAAAAGTAGATTCATCAGTTATAAAACCACTATGGAAATTATAGCACGAGAGCAATAAAATGAATTATTTTTATTAAAAATCAGTGAAAGAATTTATAAAATTAAAGGAGGTGAAGTCTGACTTCATGTACAGAAAGTGTGGGGAGAGGAGTAAAATTTTAGTGCTTTTGGAATGGATTCCAACTTAAGCAACCAGCAACTTAACTGCTTTATGCAGAAGATGCTATATATAAACCTTATGAAAACCACAAATCAAAACATGTCATATATAAAGGCCCCGCCTTCTAATGCCGTCGCATGAGGGGTTAGGGCTTCAACGTATGAATTTGGAGGAGACACATTCTCACTGCAGAAATAGGGTTCAGGTATAGAGAGTTACTGTGACCCCAGGATCGAGCCATATTCTCGAAAGCTCTATGAGAGATAAAAGCTGACTTTAACTCCATCTGCTGGATTCTCTCTCTCAACTGAGTCAGAACATAGTATGGATGAAATACATTCATCTTTTCCCTCCCTCCTCCTCCCCGCCCCATCCACTTCACTGTCCTCTCTTCTCCCTTCATCCCTTTCTTCAGGGTCAGAGGGATCAGTTAGTCACAGCCCTCAGTCCCTGGCACATCACCAACACCGGGTCACATAAGGACCCTAATTTTACTTCTCACTCACTGATGACCTCAAATCCCAACCGAACTCTGAGTACAAATCCAGAATGATATGTTCCTTTCCTTTTTCCAAGTTGGAATTTTCAGTTCACGGCACACTGGAGTGTATCTCAAGATCTCCAGATAATTAGCAGTTGCTATGAGCCATAGCAAACAACGAATTTAATTAAAGTCACTTTTAAACATTTTAAGTGAGATCACTTTTATGTTGGTTCATTCCGGACAGTGGAGGCCTATGCCATATACCTGATATAAAATGTCTATTTCCAATGACATCTTATTTTGGCCCTTGGTGCTGATGCAATAACTTTAATTTTATAACTACAGTATGAAAAAGTTATTCCTTCTTTCAAAGATGCAAGCGTTACGCAATCGTTGACTAGTATAAGCCATCCCTGAAACACTCAGGAAATGTGTTTTACCAAGATCTATCCCCCCATCAGGTAAGACGTGTTTGGGGGGGGGCACTGGTCACACAATGTTCCACCCTGGTCGCCTTCTACTGGTCAGGCTCAAGGGTGGTCGCTTTGTCTTTCTTAGTATATCTTAAAGCCTGAAATTGGATACTGTATACCAGGTTCACAGAAAGTCCATACTGAGCCTGCATTGAAAACCTCTTATGTGCCCCCTCCCTACCCCCTACCCATGGGGGAAAATCCAACTAAACAAGGACAATATCTAGACATTAAAGGAATGATAGAGAAGAAAATGCACCCATGGCCTTTTCCATTTGTGTGCCTTCCTGGATGGGTGTGTAGGTATAGCTTCTTCTTGACCACGCCTTCTATGTGTGGAGCCCTGGATTAACCCTCGTATTCAGTATAGGAGACAGGTGCATTGGGAGGAATAAAGCTAGATTCTTCAAGCAGACATATACAGACTGCAAACTGCCATGGCCCAGAGTGTCACAGGGGCCCTGTTTTTATGGTTTTGTTCTCCCGTATTTCCCTTCAGACCAACAGCCTGCTATTAACCAGGTCACAGACCCCAAAGTTCCTTGATTCAACTTGTGGATAATTATAAATTCATGTATTTACTCTAAAGTCTGGCTCTCATTGGAAGCCTGGCTGATCCTGATTAGCGCTTTCTTAAGCACTTAAATTTTTTTCCAATTCACATCTCCTTAGGAAAGTAAACATCTTTAATACTATAACACAATTTTTTTCTTTCTTTTTTATCCCAAAGGTGGAAAATCATGATGACAGTATTTAGAAAATCCATCACCCGCTCCCTTGAACAAATTATAAGATGGTATTTCTTATGGAAAAGTTTGAAATCCATTGCTATCGCTGGGGAGTTTCTTGAAGGGTTTCTGTTCTGAGTTTAGCTCCTAGTGAAGTTAGTTGGATGCCTGACGTCTTTTCTTCAATCATCCCAGCTGTCTACAGAGAGATTCTTTTAGAATACTCTCTCCTGTCTATTCAGGTATGCCCAATTATGTCAGACAAAAAAAACTTCTTACCGTTTCAGATAGCAGGTGCTTCAAAAGCTGAAAAGGTCCCACTCCACACCTCAACCACCTTTTGTCAGTCACCTTCTACTTGTCAGGGCTCAAGGACGGTGGCTTCGTCTTCCTCAGTATATCTTAAAGCATGAAACTGTATATTGTGTACAAGGTTCACAGAAGGTCCATATTGTGTCCATTTTGTGCCCTAGAGAACAAAAAACTCCTATTCCAATTCGGCTAGCTATATCAACCAGGAGGTCTAGCTGCAGAAACTCGTGTTCTCCAACCCAAAGGCAGCATGCTACCTCAAAAGCGAAGCACCACGAATTAAACCCCCAATAAAAAATAAACATGTTTGAATAAATTGATTAATGCAAACGCACTCCCAGTAAATTTTTCTAGTGTATACTTCATTTAAACGTGAATATTAAAAAGTGAAGGTTAATTATTATCTAAATATCCAGATATTCTTAAAATACTGCATGTCAGAAAAATTAGTTTTCTGAAATTCTTACGTATTTTAATATATTATCGTTTTAGATAACGTAACTAATTGAAAAGACTATCTCGTATGAACTTCTGTTTCTACATTGTCACAATGTTTAATATTTTAAATGTTTCTCATGGCTATCTTATTTTCAAGACCTTTATCTATATAACAGCTGCCATGTTTATGACGCCCACTAAAGGAGGTGGAATGGTAGAAATATTGGAAGAAATCTAGATTGTAACAAGTCTTTCTGTTTGGTTCTTTTGTGGTTCAGTTATTTACTCTTTCTACCTTTCATTTTCTTTCATACTCTTTTTCTATATGTGGGCATCTGACAAAAGAACCATCTAGATAATTCAAATTCCTCACAACAAAAACAAAATAAATTTGAAGGTTTTTAGTTTTAGGTTTTAGAGAAATTCTGCTTCTTTATATAAATGTATAATCTTCGGTCTAATTCAGGAGAATAAAAAATTAAATCTGTTTCCTGGGGTATTTAACTAAATGACACGAACAACAAGATTTTTAAAGAAATTCCCCTATGACCTCCCAAAATACGAGTTTAAGAAAGTGTTTGCTAATTCCTGGGAGATACTGTTAGCTTGTATTCAATCAGCGATTTGGCAGAATACAAGGCAGTTCTCAAAGACCCCCAACCACAGTCCCAGGAGTCCTATCTGAAGTCAAGAAAAATAAACCCCATCTCCGACACACCACCAGTACTGTTAACAATCTGCCACGGCCTTAGAGAACACACGTAAATGAAAGGGATTGAAAAAACAGGGATCATTTTTGAAACACGAAAGATAAAATATCTTAGAAAGAAGTGGGTAGGACCAGTGTTGAGGTATCCTTAAGAATCAAGTCTCCCCCCACCCATCCCCGCTCCTTACTACCATTCCATTTGTTTTAAACTGCCCTTCAGCCAAATTGAACTTTCTTTTGTTCTCCATCCACCATCCATCCATCCATCCATCCAAAGTCCTCTCAAGGGACCAAGTCTTTGCCCAATTGCTTAAAATCTCATCATTCACCAGTGTTCCAAACATCATCGGGCCCTCCTGACAAACTTCTTTTCAGCGCACAAAACCCAGCTCAAAATGTCATCTTTTTGGTAAACTCATTCCTGGTGGCCCATTTAGAGTTCATTATTCTCTGCTTTGGTTTCCAACCACAATTTTTTTTTTCTTCATGGTTCTAAAATGTCTCATAGCCCTGTGTTGCCATTGTTTGCACGTAGGTCTTCCCACCATGCTACAATCTACCCAGGGTTATTATTCATCTTTGTAACTTCCACAATTAGCACATTTTCTAGAATAGAACAATGTCTAAATATTAATTAAATGAAGGGATACATGGTTTTACAGTTGGTATACTGAAAAATCATGAATTATAATAGAATGTCAGCCTTATTATTATTTCTTAATTCTTCTGCTGTGTTAAGCTTTATCCAAGATGAGATATAATTCGTCTACTGTTAGATGAAAAAGCATGGCAGCCTTCATGAGTTCGCTAACTTTTTTTAAATGTTTATTTATTTTTTGAAAGAGAGAGAGACATGTGAATGAGAGAGAGTGTGAATGGAGAGGGGCAGAGAGAGAGGGAGACACAGAATCTGAAGCAGGCTCCAGGCTCTGAGCTGTCAGCACAAAGCCCAATGCAGGGCTTGAACTCAGGGACTGTGAGATCATGACCTGAGTCGAAGTCTGATGGTCAACTGACTGAGCCACCCAGGCGCCCCTTGAGTTCTCTATTCTAACGCAGTAAATGGTCTCAATCTAGTAATTTGAATGTCCAGATGTTTAGATTTTTCATTTGAGGTGGAGACCAGGTAAAAGAAAACTTTATTACTTAAAGTATGCAGTATTCTTCAATTGTGACTAAAGAATGTGATTAAGAATGTGATTCTTAAATTGTGATTTTTAGAAAAAATCACAAGTTTGCAGAATTACTGCAAATACGGTATAGAGAATTTTTTTATTTGTATTTTATTTGGTAATTTTCAGGAATGTTCTTGAACCATTTGGGAGCAACTTGATGGCCTAATGTCCCATCACTCCTGTGTACTTCAGTATTTCCTACGAAGATACTGTCTTGGAACTACAACACCTCCATGAAACCAGGAAGCTGACACTGAAACATTACTCTCAACTTATCCCCGGGTCCCATTCAAGTTTATTCAGTTTCCTTTTTTTCTGGCAAAATGATCTAGTTCAGGGGCACCTGGGTGGCTCAGTCTGTTAGGCTTCCAGCTTTGACCCAGGTCATGATCTTACAATTGTTGAGTTCAAGCCCTGCACAGACTCTGCTTTGGTTCTTCTATTCCTCTCCTCTCTCCGCCCCTGCCCCATTCATGTGCACTCTCTCTCTCTCTCTCATAATAACAAATAACATTTTAATGCTCTAGTTCAGAATTACGTTTCATGTCTTTTAGTCTTTAAGTTCAGAATGATTCCTTAATCTCTCCATGACTATCGTAACTTTAACATGTTCTTTAGAATTTATTTTCAAGTTAGTTGACATGCAGTGTAATCTTGGCTTCAGTAGAACCCAGGGATTCATCTCTTACATGTGACGAGCAGTGCTCATGCTGAAAAGTGCCCTCCCTTGAGTGTCAGTTTTGCTGTGTCCCTCATGGGGAGTTCGTGCCGTCTCTTCAGGCTTGGGTTCAAGTCACGTTCTCTGGAAAAATTACTGTAGATGTGATGCTGGGTTTCCATCTCATCCCATCAGATGGAATGGGGTTTCAATTTGTCCATAACTAATGATGTTCATTTGAGCACTTGATTAATTACTCTTTGTAAGAGTATTTTGTGGAAACGTACTTCGAAACTGTATAAATGTCACATTCCTCACTGAATTGTCAACACTATCATTTTTGCTTATATTTGGATGAACTCGTGTTTTTCTATTTTAACTTATTGCTACTGTTATATCAGTGTTCGTTGCCTCCGGTTTGGCAAGTAGGAAATGAAAAAGGTCTCCTTCATTTGTTTGATATGTCTGCATCATTTTCTGACTACTTCCTTATCTTCTGGTACAACAAAATGTTCCAGGCTTATCTCCTACTTTGGCTCAATCTTGGAATCAGCCATTTGTCCAAGGATGTCTGGTTTCTATTAGTGGAGAATGTTATTTAGAAGTAAGATCTGGATGCTAGGTGTACTCGTTGGTACTGGGTGTCCATTGATCCCAATGGAAAGATCTAGGAGATTTATATACATACACAAATATACATATACACAATAAACACAAAAATGTTTATATAAATATATATAAACACAAAAGTATATATAAATACAAATATATATGCTTATATACATGTATATATACATACATATTAATGTGTATATGCATATATGTATATATGTATACACCTGTAGATGTGTGCATAGATCATGACCTGTGTGTGTGTATATGTATATATACACGAATTTCTATTTCATTGATCTGTCTGCCTGAACCACGAGTTCAGTTATCTCCAGTTCCAATCCAACATCATGCATTTTATTCTAGTTTTCTTCCTTTCCATATTTTTAACTGCTTTCTCTGGCAATGAGAATCCTGGCTCCAATGATCCTTATTATGTTTACTGATCTGATCAATCCCCCATATTAACTAAAATCTCATCTATAACACTGAATTATTCAGCAAGGCAAGGAAAGAGAAGAGATTTCTACATTTTACATTTCCATTTAGAGACAGAACTTGTCGCTCCCCATGCTTAGGCTAGAACTAGGTGACTACTGGCCTCTGGTCAATGCAGGGAAATTAGAGAATGGAGGCTGGTTGGCTTAGGTTTTCCCTCCCCTCTCACTTCCTTTCCCACTGTCTACTGGTTTGTGGCTGCTAAGGTCAAAGAAGGGAAGGCAAGGTGATGGGGACAGAGATAAGATAGTAATATACTTTTTTTTTTTTCAGTCTGACTCTGTGGTTTCATGAGCCCTGCACTGACAGATGGTTAAATCCAATTCTCCAAAAGACATTTTTAAGACTTCTAGGAGGTCTCCACAAGTGTTCCCCCTCAATGGAAATTCCCATGACGTTTGTCACACTTCTTTCTTTCAGTCACTCCCGATACCCCTTCAACTTCAACTGCTTTGGTACCCTATCCTTAACAGAATCTCAATGCTGGGGTCTTCTCACACTTTTGTAGAAATTCTCTTAGCAAAAGTTCAGAATACTCCATCTCTTCACTTTTTTTCTGGCAGGCAAGAAGTTCATATTTGGTCCCCCAAAGCGTCTCTTGCACCGTAAGTTCTGGGAGAGGAAAACATCCATGTAGCTGTATATGGTGGACATATTTCTCACCCGCTGTGTACCCTGCATAGGAGTCAGACACCAATCCTTCGTGACTCCCACGTGCAGAGAATACATGTCAGGGCTCCCTGGCTGATCTCATGGAAAACCCTCTTCACTAGACTTGAGATAAAGAAGGTAGCTCTGCCCCTTCTCCCCAAATATTTCCAAGTATTTCTGTTTTCTCCATATTCTGATCCATTTTTTTATCTTGAATCTGGCTGAGAGATCCAAGTTTTTCAGTTTCCCTTATGAATTTGGCATGTGTAGGTTCTCCTCAAAGCCATGTTAGTATATAATATCTGCCATATGGGTAATTAACTTGAAACAAGCAGAAATAGCCCCGTTTTAACACAATCAGCTTTGAATGACAAAGTTAAAAGCTAAGAGAGAAAAAAAAAAGAGTGTAGCCTCATCTTAACTAGAGAAGAGACTCCTCTACCCTTCATCTTAGACTGGATGTGCCTCTCTGTCCCCAAGACTTCTGACCTCTGGTTTTGACTACTTATAATTCTTCAACCTCCCTGTCCCAAGCTCAGCCACCATTGTGGGCATTTTTCAATGGGGATTTTCAACATGGATAAACATTTTTCAACACAGATTTTTCAACATGAATACCCACTCTAGACCCAGACTTTCTTCAGGCTTTGGGCATACATCAGTAAACAGAAGAAAAATTTTTGTCTTATAGAACTTGCAGTATAATCAGAGAGGAAGATAGCCAACAAACCAAAAACACGTACCATGATATCAGGTTGAGACAAGTTCCATGCCAAACAATGAATCAATCTCAGTGGATAAAAACGGATGGAAATGAGTGAATACTGGTTTAGTTAGAATAGTTGAGGAAGGTTCATCTGATGTGATATTCCTTCCACCTGAAGGAAACTGGAGGACTAGTTAGGAAGCGTTGGCAAAAAGAATTCCAGGTAGAGGTAACAGCAAGGACAAAATACAAGTGACAGGCCAAGCTTGACATGATCCAAGACAAACAAGTGGCTATTACACTTGAAACAGAGTTAGCTGGCGGTTAAGTGCTAGGTAATGGGACAGAACATGTAGGGCCTTGTGTGCCATGGCACAGATTTCAATTTTATTTTGTGTGGAAAGAGAAGTCACCAGAGAGGTGGTTTTGAGCAGAAGAGTGGAGTGCTCTTTCAGCCATATTCCTGTTGCTGATCAGAAAATGCCCAAAGCTTGACAGACAATACTTTCTTCGTGGTGGGAAACCATTCTTGTTCTTCCTCTCTCCATCGCCAACACGGACTGCCTCATCACCTCACCTATACTTCTTTTTCCATCTTTTTTGTATCCAGTACATTCCATACACCACAACAGAATTTTATCCTAAAACTTAAGTCTTTCACAGATGCCCTCATCCTTTTGGGTGTTTGTTTTTCTTTTGCCTGATTTTTTAAGACATTCCATGGATCAGTCTCTACTTTTCCACCTCACCTCACTGCCCCATTCTTCACACCATTTTCAACAGCTACCCAATGCTGCATGAACAATCCTCTAGCACTCCTGCCTTCACTCTTTCAATAAGCCTATTTTTAAATATGTATTTCTAGTTTCTGGCTTATCTAACAGACAGTAATCACCAATTTCAGTAATTACCATTTATATCTATTTCTGTCTAAGTTACACTGACAATGAAAAAGAGACAAGGATTCCAGAAAGAGATTATCCTTAAGATGATTTTTTTTAAAGAGTCATTAGGTTTTAAGTTGGAGGAAGGGTGGTGGGGCCAGGGGAGAATAAGGGAGGAGGAAGCAGTGGGGTGGGGAGTGTCACATACCAGGTAAAGGGAACAACACATATAAAGGTGGAGAGACATGAAAAATATATTGGAATGTGCGAGTGGTTTGGAATGAGCGATGATACTGGTGTGTGTATGACCATGGTCAGGAGAATAAGCACAAAGAAATAGAGGAGTTGGAAGATACTGAGGTTAGGCTAAGAAGTTTGGATATCATTCTGAAGGCAATCCAATGAAGGATTTAAGTGGGGGGGAATAACACAGACTTGAGTTTGAGAAATATAGTATTATACCACAGAAACCAAAAAAATGGAGAAGAAAAGAGCTTATTAAATTGGCAATTTATAACTAAGTATTCCAAAGCTATGTTTCTAATCACTAACATTCAAAGTGGAGATCACAAAATGTTTTCTTCCTTAGCTTAAATCTCTCGAGCACATAAATAAGATACTTAAAGTATACAGTTTTCCACTAGAGTTATGAAAGGTGGATGAGAACAAGATACAAAAGAAAATGCAATAAAAGAGAAAAAAATCGGCTTTGCAATTAGATTTTGTTTATGCTAACTTGGTTCCTGTTATTGGTAAAGACCATCTGTCTGGGATAAATATTCAATTTACGTAAGTGAAAGCACAGTCTTGAGTGAAATAGATCAAATCAGCTACAGAAAACGGCTCTTAAGGAGACTGTTTTTACCAACGTGAGCTGTTTAGACATATGCAGTGTTCAATCGTTACGTAATTGTCATAGGGACAAACTTTTTGTATAGATAATTCATGTCTTGGAAGAGTTGTAAGAAGTGCTACTCAGGGAAACAGAAACTGGAAAAACATTTAAAGAATAAAGTGAAAGACAAACAACACTTATGTGAGGAATGTATATGGAAAAGGAAGTTTGCCATTCATTTGAATGTTTCTTGATCACCCAATGTATGTCAGGCATGGAATGGTTCTGCTTGAAGAACCCTAATACACAGGCTAAGAAAGGAGAGCATGTTGAGGGCATAGCTGAAGAGGGGGCCAAAAGTGAGCCAAGAGACAGGGGCCCTTTCAGAGAGCAGGTCAGAAGAATGACCAGTGGGCAATGTTTCAAGACCTACAAAATAGGGGTCTAATAATTTTTTTGCAATTTTTTTTACTTCAGTTAAGGCTTTTCTTATCTGCCTTATTTCCCACTAGTTTCAATTAATTCAGGTTGAAATATTTATGTCAATTTTTTAACGTTAAATAAAACCTCTGAATTCCTCCTATGCAGAAAACCTTGTCAACACCAGTGTATAAAGATTTTGAATGTGCACAACTATCAGCAAGAACTTTGTGCCTAGACTTTTGATATTCATGTTTATTTACTTATAAAGTTTTTCCAATATTAATCTATGATATACATTATATAAAACGTGCAAAAAATAAATTTATATTGTGACATGAAGGCGAAATTATATTTTAAAATATTTACATTATTTAATGATAGCACATTTTTCTTTCACAAAAAATTAGTAATTTAGAGAAGCACAATATGGTATGTCCCTTATTTTTAAAACTCTTGCATTAATATTCCGTGCACAGCAATTCAAAGAACTAAACCTAATTTCAGTTTATTTGATGAAACCATTACTGTTTTACTGGCTTTCCTAGTTGAGAGAGATACTTTATAAAGAGCTCTGATAGGAAGAAGCAAATACTGGCTCCCATTACAAAATACTGACATTCAGGGGTGACTGGGTAGCTCATTTCATTGAGTGTCCAACTCCTGACTCTTGACTTTGGCTCAGGTCATGATCTTGTGGTTGGTAAATTTGAGCCCCGCATCAGGCTCTGTGCTGGCAGCATGGAATCTGCTTGGGATTCTGTCTCTCTCTCTCTCTGCCCATCCCATGCTTCCTCTCTATTTCTCTCCCAAAATAAATAAAAATAAACTGTAAGAAAAAAATCCTGACATTCATTTTTCAATTCCATCCAATAATTAGGAAAAGGTTTTTACTGAACTCTTTCTAGAAACTTTCAATTTTCTCTAATGTTTATCAATTGTCCTTTCAGACAATTAGGAAGCAGATGAATCTTTGTATTTTTGATAAGTGATTTCAAAATTCACTCAATGTTTTTACCTGAAAGATTTTAAAACAACTTATAAATAAGGTATTCAATTTTAGAGGGACAGACATAAGAGTTGCTATAGACAACATACATCATCTTCGACATTCAAATAATATCACACTAACAAATCCTACTTTCAAGATACTCTCTACATAGCACATATTTTTTTTAAAAAAATGGGGAGTTTTGGGAAGATGGCAGAGTAGGAAGATCCGGAACTCACTTCATGCCATGGACACAGCAAGATAACAGCTACACGTATGTGATTAACTCCAAAAATGACCTGAGGATGGTCAGAAAAGGCCTTTCTGGCTAATAATAAAGAGAATGTCACATCGAAAAGGGTAGGAGGAGCTGAGACAGTATTAGGGACTGCATCTCTAGCGGGACTAATCACAAATGGTTGGGACATCACAGGCATAGATAAGCAAGAGGATCAAATGCCACACCAGGCATCCTTGGCACTGGGGATCCACAATGGGGAGACAGGTCCTCATAATGTCTGACTTTGGAAGCTGGCAGGACTTAACACTGGGAGCTTTACAAATGGGTGGGCTTAACTCCCATAGAGCCAAAGCGTGATAGAAAATTGAGTTCCTGCTCTTAAAGAGCCAACATACTAAATAACTCAGCCAGACATTTAGCACCGAAGCAGTGGTTTGAAAGCCCCCGAGGTACTTAGGGGCTTATTCATGTCCCTGAATAATCTTAGGACATGTGCTGGAGGAACAGGGATCTTCAGGATATTTCTCTGGGAAAAAAAACTGCTGGTGAGCACCATTTCTCTTTTCCTCTCCCAGCCTAGAGAGCCTGGTATCTGCAGGAGCCAGCACTAACACTCCATCTACCTTCGTCACTAACACTCCATCTACATAGCTCACATCTATCTACCCCAGCCCTAGCATTCCCTTGTGGACCTACCCTATCCAACACCCCTGCCACAGCATGCATTCTTCCAAAGGGGCTTCTGGCCCCATCGAAACCAGGTGACAGTTCCAATGGGATCAAAGTAACTCCTACCCCGGGGAGGGAAGCAAATAGCACGAATCAGCATGCCTGCAATACCTGGAGCCAGACTGCCTGGTGTGCTGCACTGGGAGCTAGCCCTGCCCTTTGATGCACCTGCATCTGTGGCAGAGAGGCTAATTGTAGACACCTCGACTGAGTACTGGCCTTGCCCATCAACAAGCCACAACAAGACAGTCACGTGTTAATCTCTCAACACCATGAGAAGCATAATCCTATACTACCCTATTGGTAACCATTTATCAAAACCACTAATAAACATGCAAAATGGCAAAAACTAATCATAATTTTTAAAGCAACAAGAGACAACAGTTACATACAAGGAAAACTTCCTAAGACTATCAGCTGATTTCTCAGCAGAAACTTTGCAGGCCAGAAGGGAGTGGCATGATATATTTAAAGTACTGAATGGGAAAAATCTGCAGCCAAGAATACTCTATCCGGCAAGGCTATCATTCAGAATATAAGGAGAGATAAAGAATTTGCCAGATGAACAAAAACTAAAGGAGTTTATGACCAATAAATCAATTCCGCAAGAATTATTAAGGGGGACTCTGAGTGCAAAGGAGGGACCCAAAGTGACGATATAAAGGTAGGAAACTCGAAAGCAGTAAAAGTTCATATTTTCATGAAAAAGGGGGCAAGGAACTCACAAAAAAGCATGTAAAATATGACACTATATACCTAAAATGACACCACATAGGGAGGGGAAGAGTAAAGAATGGGTTCAAATTTAAAGGACCATCAACTTAATATAGACTGCTACATGCAGAAGAGGTTAGATACTAACCTAATAATAACCATATACCAAAATCACTAATAAACATGCAAAGAATGAGAAAGAAATACAAATCTCTCACTAAAGAAAATCACCAAAACATGAAATAAAGACAAGAACAGATCAGAGAAAATTTATGGAAATAGCCAAAAAATAAATAATAAAATGACAACAAATACATATCTATCAACAATAACTTTGGATGGAAATACATTAAATGCTCCAATCCAAAGACATAGGGTGACAGAATGGATTTTTAAAACAAAACAAAACAAAAAACAAGACCTATCTCTATGTTTTCTACAAGAGACTCATTTCGACCTACAGGCACTTGCAGATTGAAAGTGAAGAGACTGAGAAACATCTATATCATCCACACGGGGACCACAAGAAAGCTGGAGTCACCATACTTACATTGGACAAAACTGACTTTAAAACAAAGACTTTAACAAGAGACAAAGAAGGACACCATGTAATAATAAAGGGGACAATCCAACAAGAAGCTAGAATTGCAAATATGCACCCAACATAGGACTACCTAAATACATATAACAGTTAATAAAAAACATAAAGGAACTAATCAGTAATAATATAGTAGGGGCTTTAAGAGCCCATTCACATTGATAGACAGATCATCTAAACAGAACATCAACAAGGAAAAATGTCAGAACATTCCATCCTAAAACAGAAAAATTCACATTATTTTCAAGTGCACATGGAATATTCTCTAGAATAGATCTCATATTAGCCTGTAAAACAAACCTTACCAAATTCAGGAGGATTGAAGTCATACTATACATCTTTTCTGGCAATATTATGAAACTAGAAATCACAAGAAAAAACTGGAGAAGACACAACCACGTGGAGCCTAAACATCACAACCAATATATCAAGGAAGCAATCAAAGAAGAAATAACAGGGATACAGGCCTAATTCAAGAAACGAGAAAAAGCTCAAATAAACAATACAATACTATGCCTAAAGGAACTAGAAAAAGAAGAAAGCCCAAGTTGAGTAGAAAAAAGAAAATAATAAAGATCAGAACAGAAATATATGATAGAGACTTAAAAAAAAAGAACAAAATCAATAAAACCAAGAATTGGTTCTTTGACAAGACAAAATCAATGAACCTTTAGCCAGACTAATCAAATAGAAGAAATCCAAATAAGAAATGACAAAGGAGAAGTAACAACTGACTCAAGAATACATAGGATTATAAGAGAATACTATGAAAAATTATATGCCAACAAATTAGATAAGCAACAAGAAATGGATAAATTCCTAAAAATACACCAACTTCTAAAACTGAATCAGGAAGACATACTCTGAATAGACCAATTACTAGTAACAAAATTGAAATGTTAATGAAGAGACTACCAAAAATAAAAGCTTAGGACCAGATGGATTTACAGGTGAAATTTATCAAACATCTAAATAAGAGTTAATACCTATCTCCTCAAACTATTAAAAAAAAAGAAGAGAAAGAAAAACTTTCAAATACATTCTATGAGGTCAGCACTACCCTGAAATAAAAACAGACACCACAAAAAAAAGAAAACTATAGGCTTATATCCCTGATGAACATACATGCAAAAATCCTCAACAAAATATTAGCAAATTGAATTCAATGGTACATTTTTAAAAAATTTCTTTAATGTTTATTTTTGAGAGAAAGACAGAGCATAAGTGGGGGAGGGCAGAGAGAGAGGGAGACACAGAATCTGAAGCAGGCTCCAGACTCTGAGCTGTCAGCACAGAGCCTGACATGGGGCTCGAAACCAGCAACCATGAGATCATGACCTGAACTGAAACTGGACACTTAACTGACTGAGCCACCAAGGCACCCCTCAACAGTACATTTTAAAGAATGTATAGTTCTCCATGATCAAGTTGAATTTATTCCAGAAACGAATGGAATTTATTGGCCGTATTCCAGCAGTGCAAGGGTATCTCAATATTCACAAATCAATTAGCATGATACATGATGTAAACAAAGCAAATAATATCGCATGATTATCTCAATAGCAAAAAAAGTAGTTGACAAATTTCAACATCTGTTCATGATAAAAACCTCAACAAAGTGTGTTTAGAGGAAACATACCTCAACATACTGGTTGCTCTATGTATTTAGGTGCTTCCATGTTGGATGCATAAATATTTACAATTGTTACACTCTCTAGTTGGATTGTTCCCTTTACCATTGTGTTTTGTCCTATTTTGGCTCTTATTACAGTCTTTGTTTTCAAGTCTGTTTTGTCTGGGGACACTTAGGTGGCTCAGTCGGTTAAGTGTTCAGCTCTTGATTTTTGGCACAGGTCATGATCTCACAGTTCGTGATTCAAGCCCCACATCAGGCTCTGTGCTTACAGTACAGAGCCTGCTTGGAATTCTCTCTCTGCCTCTCCCCTGCTTTCTCTAGAAATAAACAAACATTAAAAAAATCACGTCTCTTTTGTCTAGGTATTGCTCCTCCCACTTTCTGCTTCCATTTGCATGATATTTTTCCAACCCTTCACTTTCAGTGTGCATGTGTCTTTAACTCCGAAATGAATCTCCTATAAGCAGCATTTAGATCTGTCTTGCTTTTTTATCCAGTCACCTTATGTCTTTTGATTGGAGCATTTAATCCATTTACATTCAAAGTAAGTATTGACAGGTATATACTTATTGCCATTTTGTTACTTGTCTTATGATTGTTTTTGTAATTCTTTCTTGCCCCCTTTCCTTTATGGTTTGATGGCTGTCCTTATTGATATGCTTGGATTCCTTACTCTTATTTTTTTTATATCTCCTATAGGTTTTTGATTTGTGGGTACCGTTAAGTTCATATATAACATTATATATATAAGAATTTCTGTTCTTGCTCCAATATGTTTTTTTTAATAGACAATCACATCATTTTGGGTTGCAAAACAAAGTATACAACTGGACTATTCTTCTTTTATTTAAATTTTAGTTAGCCAATAAACAGTACAATACTGGTTTGGGGAGTAGAGATCAGTGATTCATCACTTACATACAACACCCGATGCTCATCATAACAATACTTACCACCCATCTATCTCAGCCCCACCCACCTCCTCCATCGACCCTCAGTTTGTTCTCAACAGTTAAGAGTCTCTTGTGGTTTGTTTCTGTCTCTTTTCTTCTTCCCTTCCAATATGGTCATTTTTTTGTTTCTTAAATTCCACACATGAGTGAAATCATATAGTATTTGTCTTTCTCTGATTGACTAATTTTCCTTAGCATAATACATTCTAGTTCCATCCATGTGGTACGAAATGGCAAGATTTCATTCTTTTTGATGGCTGAGTAATACTGCATTATACATATATAATAATATATATATAATACACACGCACACAGTCTTCTTTATCATTTCATCAGTCATTGGACATTTGGGCTCTCTCCATAGTTTGGCTCTTGTTGATAATGCTCTTATAAACATTGGGGTGCATGTACCTCTTTCAATCTATGATATTGTATCCTTTGGGTACAACTGCCCTGTTTTTGAAGTGATCAATCACGTAATAAAAAATGTCCTAACTAGAAACATATTAGACATTGATCTGTTCCTTTAGACTAAAATCATATTTTAATGAATCTTTGTTAAAGGTCATTTTTTCTTTTTACATCATGAGGACAACGGTGCATACACTGTATTTATCCCGTCTATTACATGGTATTCTCTTATTTTCTGACATGATAGAAAATAGGATAAATTACCTTATGTGTTTGTTCCTGTGCTTAAGATCAAATTTAAAAATCCTTAATGTAGTTCCTAAGAATCTGGCCTAGCTTATCCCTTAAGCTTGATTTTCCTCTTTTCTTCTTGCTCTGTGTATGAGAGCCACACTGAACTTCTTTCTTCACTGAACTTCAGTTTCTTAAGCATACCAAGATTTTACTTACTCCCAGGCTTTGCCTACCTTCTTTCCTCTGCCCAGAATGTTCTTACCCATCCCCACCTTCGCCTGGCAAAGTGTTGTCCTTCCTTAAGACGTAACATAAATGTCACATTACCGAAGGCCTCCAGCCCCCCATCTCCCACCCAGCCACTGCAACCAGATTAAGTTCCCCCTTCCACACTCCTCAGACCAACATCAAACTTGCTCACTGCCATGTGTCCAGCATTTAACACGATCTCTAGCATAGAGCAGGTGGTGATAAATAATTATGGAGCCATAATAAACATTTCTGTAGCATAATGGCAATACGGTTCCTTTGGCTAAAAATGAGAGACATTTTTATTACCCCATTTTAATTATATAACACAAGTAATCTTTGATCCCAAATGTCTCCTTCAATCAATAACCTTATGGTTTAGAAAATACGCTTGTGATGGCTCATTCTGCAGGTCAACTTGGCCAGGCTATGGTGCCTAGTTGTTTGGTCAAACACCTGTCTAGATGTTGCTGTAATGGTATTTTGTAAATGTGACCAACATTGGACTTTAAGTAAAAGTGATAATCCTCAATAATACGATGGGTCTCCTTCGGTAAGTTGAACACGTAAGAGTAAAATCTGAGGTTTTGAAGAAGAAGGGATTCTGCAAAATGAACATAAAAGCCTGCCTGAGTTTCTGGTCTACCAGCCTGTCTTAACAGATTTCAGACTCGAGACTGTAATACCAACTTTTACACAAGTTTCCAGGTTTCCAGCCTTCTGAAACACATAAATGTGTAAATAACTAAATAAACGCTAAATCCATAATTCTTTTTAGATAATATTAGCTTAATCATATATCAATATCAATCATTACATTTTCCCCTAAAATATCATAGAAAATAAAAGAATAAAGAATTTTTCTTTTTTATCTCCTTTATTTCATCTTTTAGGGTAATATATAACATTGATTAAAGTGTAATATATTAGTTAACTCAGTGTGGCTCACAGATCTGGAAATATATTTTGAATTATAACCCTCAGTACCCATTATACGATAAATTTTAAAGCTTTCCTGCATTGTTTTAATATCATTTTATTGCTGCCTTTCTCCTTAATATGGAAGATATTTGTGTATACCTGGGAAAAATTATAGTCTTCATTCACATTAATAAATTTTGGCTGACTTGCCACCCTAGAAAACCCATAAAAACAACTTCATTAGCATATGGCATATAGAATTTAACACTGTTATTAATATTTTCTTTGAAGCTTTTAAAGTTCACTAGTTCTAAGTTTAACACCACTGTGTTTCAATCTTATCTAGTTTTTGAGGGTATGAAAAGAATCAGACAACCACGAAATGAAATTTGCTTTGTTCACATATTAGTGTAGCATGGGTGGGGGTGTACTGCTTTGAGTCAGTTGTTCTTGGAGAAGTAAAGCCTCAACATTTCCAAATCGCTGCTATTATTGTAGACTTATGAAAAACAGTAACTTAAATATTCAATATTGAAATAGCCATTTTCAACACATGCAAAATTTGACATAATGATATAATGATCCTCATCCAGTTTCCAAAATCATCGGCTCAAAGGCAATCTTGTTTCATCTACCCCTCCCACAAATTCCCTTCTCCAGACTACTTTGAAACAAATCCAGACATTATGCAATTTTCTTCTGAAATGTTTTAGTGGGTATCTCTAAAAGATAAGAACACCAGAGGCACCCGGGTAGCTCAGGCAGTTGAGTGTCTAGCTCCTGGTTTTGGCTCAGGTCATGATCCCAGGGTTGTGGAACTAAGCCCTGTGTCAGGCTCTGCACTAAGTGTAAAGCCTGCTTAAGATTCTCTCTCCCTCTGCCCTTTTCCCCAAGTCTCTTTCTAAAAATAAAAATACATAAATAAAAGATCAATTAAAAAAAAGATAAGAACTCTGGAAATAAAATAACCCACAAATGGGTCATCTACTATAAAAATTTAATAATAATTCCTTAATTCATAAAATATCCTGTCAACATTAAGTTTCTAAAATGTCTCATAAATGTCACGTAGAAATTGTTCTAATCAGGATCCAGAGGAGGCCTTCTACTGTGATTATTTTATTCTATAATTTTTTCCCATCTCTTTTTTTCTCTCACAATTTATTTCTTGAAGCAAGTGGATTATCTTTCCTGTAGAACTTCCCAAAGTATGAATTTGGTAGATTATATCCCATTCTTCTGTAATGCTTTCCTCTGTCTTATTTTTGATACTTTGGTAGTTGAATATAAAAGGCTTGATGTGATTTGATTATTTACTCATTTCCTTCAGAATTTGTTCTGTTTTCATCAAAAATTGCATATTTGATTCTCTCTTTTCTTATTGTTAACAGCCATTTTAGGTATCAATGATATTCATTAATTCATGAGGAAAAAATTCTGAGCATATGAGCCCTAACTTTAAAGTCCAGTATGGGACATACTTTCGGTATGGGGGGGGGGGAGCCAAATCATCAAGGACCACCAGAGATTTGGAGATGTGCCCCTCTCACCATATGGTGTTGCTCTTACACAATTAACACAGAGCCATTGTGCAATTGTACAAATCAGTCTTCCTTCTTTTCACTGCTCTGTGATGTTAGAACTCAGAATTGACCTCTTAGCCCTATCCTCATTGCTACTGAATAATCAGTGGGGTTAGGAGTAAGCCCTCAGAGAGGAAGAGAGTGTACTTATTTTATCTAAGACATTTGTGAACTAAAGTTAGAGACTAGAAAGATAGAATTTTCTCTGCATTTGCACCATAAACTAGTAATATGGGTTGCACTAGTCATAATCAACATCACCCTCACCAATAGCCATCATTTGAGACTATTTACATGGAGTATCTACTCAAATATCTCTATCTACTGTATGGAGTCCTAGGTCACAGAAACAGAGAAGTTCCGCCTGTGTTCTTCGAAGACATAATGATACTTGGCAAGAGGGGAGAACATGGATTAATAAAATATAAGTAACAGTAAAATAGATGAGGAAAATGGCCAACAAAAGAGTCAACAGAAGTAAGAAATACACATTTTCAAATGAGGACTGAAGAAAGAGTTAGTGAAGGTTGAGGTAGCCAGGAAAGTCTGTGGAACTATGGTTGCTGCAAAGGAGCCCTACAAACTGGCAATTTGCGAGTAAGGAGACAAAAACCTTCCTTCGAATAGAAGATTTTTAAAAAATAGGCAGTTTCCCTTTCCATCAATGGCAGACAATGTTCCCCAGATGGCATCATGGGTGAATTTTTATTGGATACTTAAGGAAAAAAATAACTTAAGTCCTTTAAAAAACTTTCAGAAAACAGAGGAGGCAATAATTCACAACTCTATGAATCCAGCTTAAAACTAATACAACCATGTGAATTATTTGACAAGAAGAGAAAATATAGACAAATATCACTCATTAACATAGATACAGAAATCTAGAACAAAATTTTTGCCAATTAAATCTAATTTACACAACACACATGCACATACACACACATGCACAACTCAAAGTGAAGTTTATCCCAGGATTATAAATTTATTTTAGAATCTGAAAATAAATCAAGATAATTTACCACACTAGCAAAGGAAAAAACTAGATGATTCATTGAATACATTCAGAAAAAAACAATTAACAAAATTCCATACTCGGTCATGACAAAAAAAAATTTCAAAGAAAATATAGAAGAAAACTTCCTCAGTCTGATAAAGGGCATCCATGAAAATCCTACAATTGACATCATAATTCATGGCAAAATACGCAATTCTTTCCCTCTAAAATTAATACCAAAGCCAATATATCCACTCACACCACTTCCACTCATTATTCACTAAAGTTCTAAACCAATGCAGTAAGGAAAATAAATAAATAAAATGTAAAACATAGAAAGGAAGGAAGAAATAGTAGGCAGAACAATAGGGAATAAAAAAGTACAACAGTCTTTATTTGCATATAGTATGATTATGTATATACGTGAATAGAAAACTCAAAGAAACCTAAGCAAGAGTCTATTACATTTATACTAAACTAGATAAATTGAAATCAGCATGACTTTGTGATATAAGGTATATACAAAAAAAAAACTGTATTCCTATATACAAATAAATTTTTTTAATAGTTATTTTTGAGAGAGAGAGAGAGAGCAAGCAGGGGAGAGGCAGAGAGAGGGAGGGAGACACAGAATCCAAAGCAGGCTCCAGGCTCTGAGCTGTCAGCACAGAGCCCGATGCAGGGCTCAAGCCCACGAACTGTGAGATCATGACCTGAATTGAAATCAGACGCTTAGCCGACTGAGTCACCCAGGCACCTCACAAATAAATTTTTAAAGTTCCAGACCATTTGAAATAAATATCAAAAGACGTAACACACCTAGGAATCAAGTTTTAAATATATATAAAATATTCTACAGTTAAAAACTACAAAAATATTGAGAGAAATTTGAAAAGATCTACGGACATGGGGAGCTATGCCATTCTCATATTTATAAAGTCATTAATTCTGCGCAATTGGTCTACTGATTCAAATCAATTATAATTAAAGTTGTAGCAAGACTGGCTTTTGGGGGTGTGGATGGGGAGTTGATATATTGATAAGTTAATCCTAAAATATATTTGCAAATATAGAGGACTTAGACTAGCCAAAACAATTTTGGAAGACAATAACAAAATTAGATGACCTACCCTATCTGATTTTAAAACACAATATAGAGTTTTAGTAATCAAGACATGGGATACTGACAATGGTTAGATCCAGTGAGCAACACAGCAGAAGATAGATTTCAAACACACCTCCTCACGTATGGTCAAATGATTTTCAAAAAAAAAATTCAACAAAACAATCTGAGAAAGGAAAAACTTTGCAAATAGCACTGAGTAAATTAAATACATAAAAATAATGGGAATTTGATACAGATATCACACCATATACAGAAATTAACTTGAAATGTATTGCAGAATTAAATTCAAAAGCTAAAACTATAAATCTTTTAGAAAAAATAGAATAACTTTGCAACTTTTGGTTATGCAAAGATTTCCTAGACAGAACACAGCATAACTCACAAAAGAAAAAGATGATAAAATAGATTTAATCAAAATTAAAACTTATCAAAGGATGCAACCAGTAAAATAAAAAGGCAAGCCATAGGCTAAATATAATTTTGCTCTAATAATACTACCACAAAAAAATTCCTGTTGGAAAGGGAGCCGTGATGAGAGACAGTAGGCTAAACCCCCAAGGCTAACAACAGTTAATGTTGGAGAGGATTGAGTCAATCAGCTCTCATTCCCTGTTTTTGGGGGTGCCAAGTGGTACAACCATATTGCAAAACTATGTGGAATTATCCTAGAATGCTGAATATAAGCTTTCTCATGAAGCTAGCAATTTCACTCCTAGTTATATACTCAACAAAAATGCATCAATATGGACACCAAGGTCCAAGACCAAGTGGTCAAAAATGGAAAGAAACTTAAGTATCGCTCAACAGAATGAATTTCGCGTGTGTATAAGATGAAACACCACAGAGCTTGAAATGAAGGCAGCATGCTACAACAGCATAAATGGAGAGGACAAGAACAATGAGGTGAGATTGGAAATGTAGTTAATGGTTGGATTTTTTCTAAACTTCATTTATTTTAAGAGAGCGCGAGCGCGAGAAGGGCAGCAGAGAGAGAGAATCCCACACAGGCTCCATGCTGTCAGCACGGAGCCCAACACAGGGCTCGATCTTGCAAACTGTGAAATCATGACCTGAGCCAAAATCCAGTTCCAACGCTTAGCCGACTGAGGCACCCAGGCGCCCCAGCATCCAGAGTTTTCAGGGACTTGGCAGTTATAGCAAGGAGACTGGGGGTTTTTGATTCATCTGACGACAAAGGCACTGAAAGATTTGATGGAAGACAGTGATCTGATACGATTTATAGCTTGTAAAAAGGTTACTCTGGCGGCTCTGTGGAGAAGGGGTTGGGTTGTGAATCAGAGAAAAAGCCAGGAGAGTCATTAAGATGTTGCTGAAATGGCCCAAACAAGGGATGAGTGCTTTGAACTAGAAAACAGTAATGTCTCTCAAAAAATATTGAAAATGAGCTTCTGGGCTGGTGAATCCGAGTGTTTGTATGTGCCACTCTGCTGGGTCCCAAGCTCTGTAAGGACTGAAGTTCCTTTGTTCAAAATCTTGCCCTATGCATTGCTTTATCTAGTTGTTAATTTGTATTTTTTAATACCCTTTGGAATAAACCCTTAGTTTAGTGAATAAAAAAAATAGGAATAAACAATTCTTTTAACCTAAAACTCCTTGTAACCTTGTGACCTAAATGTCAGCATTTGCTTCTTGATGTATTTGAGATTAATTATTTTTTAAAAATTATATCAAGAGTTTACCTCGCCACTTCATAATCCGCTAAAAGCAACTGCCAGGGTATTTTATATTCTATACTAACTCTCAAAGTCAATTCTAATAGATACGGAACTTCCTTCCACATTGCTTTTTTTCACATTCATGAATCACTAGATTTTTATCTATTACCTATGGAAGTTCTAAAGATACCATGCTTACTTCTAAGGTTACCGAAGCCACCTATTTATTTTGGTTTACTCTGTTCTTTAACAGGGACAGTTGTCATTGGCACCATGCTGTTATATGTCTGCTTATCTTAATGGTAATGTAAGTTATTAGCTTGTGTAGTTTAGTAGAAAGCTCAGGTCATTTGATTACTAATGGTAAATGAGAATAGACTTGATAAGAATTCTATCTTTTAATTTACGGCACACACATTATCTTTTCTCAAAACTCTCTCCCATTTAGCTCTTAATGAAATTTAGCAATGCAGAATGACTTTCATATAAATGACAGTATTAGGAGGGCACATGGGAACTGACCCTGGCGTGCTTGTGTTGTTCACGAATCTTCCAAGTCTCGACTGATTGGGGTTGAGGGTAATACAAATAAGTAAGAACACTATTCTCTTTGCTCTTTTACCTCTAAATCAAATGAGAAGCGCTGAAGTCAAACTCCTACATGTATCTGTGGCACTTTGCAGGAGGTGACAGCGGATTTGTTACCTTCTCAAAAAACTCAGATCAGAAGCTTGCAGAGAGTGACTGACTCATTCGTAGTCTGGCCTGTGCAATAAACTTGTGTTCTAAACAAAGGGTGGCTGTTTTGGCCACTGTATGTTTCATATATATGAATTTTAAATCCAAAAAAAAAAAAGGCTTCCGGATTTTTGCTTCAGCCAGTACTGCTGCCAAGTTGTACTATAAAATCAGCACAAAGTCACTTCAGTTTTAGCTGTATGGTTTTAGTGTCATTTCCAGGGTAGGGATTAAGTTGATTCTGGGTGCAAGGTGGTTTTGCCCAAGGAGAATTTTGATAGGAGTCACTGTTCTAGGGTTGTGACTTATTCTGAAACTGCATTCTTGACTAGAATGCGATTTACGTCTCTTTCCAATGAATGCAATGTTTAAAAAGACACTGTGTCTCCTGCATTTATTCTCTATCTTCAGCACCTACAATAGAGTCTGACACAAGTGCTCAGGTTCAACGGATACGTGGGGTTATTAGTGCTGTCCCCCAAATATTTCCAGATCTACTATCAGGCATATGGAAAGACTACACATCCATGCCATCCCTCGCCTTGAATTGAGGTCTAGTCACGGGACTTGCTTTGTGATAGAAGTCATCTGTGACACTTTGTTTACCATACAATAGACATTAAAAGACTTTCAGGGAGAAGAGGAGAATGGATCATTCATAGAACTCAGTCAAAGTGGTTTATGGACCTAAGTGTCAACAACAAAACTCTGAAAGTATAAACAGAAAGTATAGTTGAGTATCTTCCAGATACTGAGGTAGGGAAAGACACAGAAAGACCCAGAAAAGTATTAATCATGAAAGAAAGATGGATAGATGGGACTCTATCAAAATTAAAAACTTTTGTTAATCTAAAGATACTCCAAAGAACAGTGAAAATACCAGTTAAGACTGTAACAAACTATACACAATACACATGGCTGATATATATGAAGACAAGAACATATAAAGTACTCCCCAAATGAGTAAGAAGAGCTCAACAACTTAACTGAAAAATGGCACAGGAGTCAGCAAATGGTGGTGGAACTGGACACCCACGTGCAAAAAAATGAATCGAGGCACGAGTCTTACAGTCTTGGTAAAACTGAACTCTGAGTGAACCGCAGACACAACTATAAAACACTCCTACCAGATAACAGGAGAAAGCCTAGATGATTTTGAGTTTAGCGATGGTTTCTTAGATAGAACATCAGAAACATGATCTGTGAAAGAGACAATTGACAAGCTGGATTTCATTAAAATATAAAACTTCTCTTCTGTGAAAGACACTGTCAAGAGATTGAAAACATGAGCCACAGTTTGGGAAAAAATACTTGCAAAAGACAGGTCTGATAAAGGACTTGTGTCCACAGTATTCAGAGAACCCTTATAACTCAACCATATGGGGCATGGGGATGGCTCGGTTGGTTGACCATCTGACTCTTGATTTCAGCTCAGGTCATGATCTTGCAGTTCCTTGGATCAAGTCCCATGTGGGTTCTGTGTTGACAGCAGGGATTCTCTCTCTCCCTCTTTCTCTGCCCCTCCCGGCTTGCAGGCTCTTTCTCTCTCTCTCTCAAAATAAACAAACATTTAAAAAACAACAAAAAAGTCAACAATAAGTAAAAAAATCAACTGGGTCCAAAAGAAAAAAAAAAAAGGTACAAAGACCTTAACAGGCATCTCACCAAAAATAAATAAATAAATAAATAAACAAACAAATAAAACACAGATGGCAAATAAGCATATAAAAAATGCTCTGCATTATATGTCATTTAGGGAAACACATAGAAGTTGAGTGTTCTGGTCACTGTATGTGTAAGTCTCTTTGTCCATAACATGGGCAGGATAAGAGTACTTATTACATAGGCTGGATTTGATTGGTTAAATACACTGATCCATGTGATGATTTTCAGCATAGTGTTCGGCCCATAGCAAGTCCTCGAATCATATTCTCTTTCAGGTCTTATCAATTACCACGCTGAGCCTCATGGAACAGTACCTTAAAGACTAGCGTTACAGTGTTGTTGGACATCCCCCTGCTGTCCTGGCTTACACTGAAGCTATCCCTCAGGCATAGAATACTCTGAATTTCCGGCATCTAAGTCCATAATGAGTACTGAAAATTAAACACATTTGTGAATGAAGACCTTAAAAAAATGACTAGTGGATCAGTCAGGGTTCAAAGAAACAGAACCAACAGGAACTATCAACTAAGAGACTTGCACAAGGATTTAGCTTATGGGATTGTAGGAGCTGACTAGGGCAAGTCCAAACTCTCTAAGGCAGGATGTCAGGAAGGCAAGCTGGAACTCTCAGGCACACGCGGAAGCTGTTGTCTACAGGGGAATTTACTCTTCAGAGAAACCTGAGCTCTTAAAACCCTTTAACTAATTAAGTCAGAACCACCCAGATTAAATAGGATGATCTCCCTTAAATGTATTGGATTAGGAATGCCAATCACATCTATAAAACCTTCACAGCAACACTAGATCAGTGTTTGAGTGAGTATCTTGGGACTGCAGTTTAGCCAAAGTGACATAAACTGGCCATCCAAAATATGTAAGTTCTGCTTATATGATGCATACACTAATGAAACACACCTTGACAGAATATAGAAGATGGGGTTGCAGAGGGTTCACGTTTCTTGGAAATTTCCATAAAGAGAGTAGACCCAGCTCCAAAAAAATCTCGGTTTATTGGTGGCTGCATAGACCTCAATGTAGCTAAATTGTAACCCCTCCAAATAGAAGCTATAACACTTATTTCTTTTTTAAAAATTCTCTTTAGGGTTTGTTGGTGTCTTTTTAATGGTATCTCTGTTCATAAAAGTTATTTAATAAAATTGCATGGGAAGTTGAAGACCCAAAAAGGAATTTATTTATCTTCCATGTCTAATATTATTCATAATTCCAAGCCTGCATAAAATTTAAACATTAGAAAAATCTTTGGGGGATTAAATTCTACCGGGAAAATAAGGCAATGCAGGGAGTGTGTCAAAGTCATGAAAAATTTCAAGCACAAGATCAAAATACTTGCTTCGTTTGGAAGAAATGTACTATTTTCTGGTGCAAATGATTACTAATAAATGGAAATGTTTGGTTTCTTCTTGTTCCTATTAACTGTCATATAATTCACATCAGTCAATAGGCAGACCTTTAGTCTCGTAAAAATGGAATAATTTGGGGAGAATTATGAAGCCAAACAATACTGAATAGATGGGAGGCACTTCTATTCTATCTATTCTATTCTATCACTAGCAGGATGTGAACAAAATATTCAAATGAGCAGGTGCAGACTCCCTGGCTTGTGGGACATGCTGTACATTTTCATCTATGCTTTAACTGTCTTAATTCAAGCAGGAAACACAGGAAAGCTACTTTCTCTTTAATTTTTCAAGAGACCAGGGTCCACTGCTTGCTGGTGTAATCTCAAGTTTGAGAACCAGTGGTGAAGAAATGCCTTTGACTAGCTTGAATTTGAAGAGCGACCGGTCTCAAGCTGCTGGGGAGGAGGCAGAATGCAGATTCCCAGGTCTGTCCATGATTGTGATTCCACAGGGATGGGATGGGAGCCAGCCCAGTTTTGAGACGCTGCCTTGAGCCTTCAGGGACAACCCTGAGAAGAGGCTCTGCCTGCTCATTTATGTCTGCAATCTAGACTGGCCTAGACTCTGCACTGAAACATTCTTGGCCACGTTTATAATCCTCTGGGCCGTCCTGGGGCTTCTCTTATTTCTTCAAAGTTAGGTTAGCTTTGACCAAATTGAGATAAACAGAATGGAACATGTAATTTCAGATCTATTCTACGAAGAGGGAAACTAAATGAGCTTAGAAATTTCTAAGAAAAGAATAAAACCTGGAGGAATGGGAAAAACACCATTTACTTTTCTTCCCCCTGGGAGCTAAAATGGTTCAGAATACTTTTTCCTCCTAATTATTTTCTATTTCAAATGCTACCAGATCTAACCAAATGCATACTCTCCTGGTCGAATGAATTAATAGGAGGAATTTATAAAGGAATTAAAAAGTATGATGAAAACTGGTTTTATTTTATCGACTTTATGTTGCTCAAGAGGATTCAGAAGTTTGAGAATAGAGAACTTTCCCATTTCATAAGACTCTTCTAGCATGGAACAGACAGTCACCTGGGGTCTGTAGATCCTGGCTAACGACATACCACCCTCAATCCCTACACTCCCCTGCAGGCAGGGGTGGGGGTGGGCAGTGCAGGAGTGAATTGCTATCTCCAACTCAGTGGAACTTAACTGCTAATAAAGTCTGTATCAATTGCTAGCAAACATTATCATTTTGATTTTCTGCTTGTTATGTCAATGCATGTAAATTAACAAAAAAATTCATAAGATAAGTAGCACAATCTTAACACAGTTTAAAAACATGTACTTCGTCCTGGCCTTCATATAGGAAATCATCATTTCATGGAGTGTCTGGGTGGCTCAGTCAGTTAAGCGTCTGACTCTTAGTTTCGGCTCACTGTTGGTGAGTTTGGGCCCCACATCAGGCTCTGTGCTGACACCTGCAGAATCTGCTTGGAATTTTCTCTCTCCCTCTTTCTCTGCCTCTCCTTTGCTCACTCTCTATCTCTCTTTCAAAATCAATAAATAAACATGAAAGAAAAAAGAAGTCCTCATTTCATCATAACCTCCAGTTTTGTCTTTTTTTTTTTTAATTAGATGAAAAAGGTTACAATTTCTTTCCATCTTGATATTACTACCAGTCCTACTGAGATCTCCTGAGAATATGGAGGCACTAGCCTTGGGTTGTTGGTGAGCCCAAGGTGTCATAACCCTGGACAGTGCAAAAGACCTCTTACTGACCCCTGGCCTAGCAGTATTTTTTTTAATTCTGTATCACGGTGATTTGCATTGATGCATTTCCATGCATACCAATCTATGAATATTTGGGGGGCTGATTAAAAATGGAAGCTGTCAGAAATTAAGTATGCATTCGTTAGCACATCAATAGACTCACTCAAGTGGTTGGTGAACATTTTCTTAGTGACTTATTTCCTGGACATTTGATTTTTCAGTACTCCTTTCTGTTGAGAAAGGTAGTAGTTTCTTTATTCTTGTAATTGCCATTGTGCTAGTAACAAGTAACTATCAACACTCAACCATGCCTGGCTCCCAGCAAAATCATGACTCAGGCAAAGGTTGTTTTGATCCTTTTACCTGTGTTCAGAACTTACTTTATTCATTTTTGCACTAAATATTTGTTCTCAGTGCAAGGTTGCTGGTAACCTCAAAAGGTACAGTTTTGAAGGCATTTGGGAGTAAAAGCCAGAGAGAGGTAAGAGGATACGAAGAGACTGAGATGAGAAGAAGTGGTGATAATTTTGAGAAGGTTTGCTGCATTGGGTGACAAAGGAAAAAAGGGTCATTAATGTGGTGGGAGTCAGAATAGAAGAAGGCTTTTTAAGTGAGAGAAATAACAGCATGTTTGTATGCTGATGGGATGACCCAGGAGATAGTGAAGACCTGGGGAAGGAGAAAGGGGACACCTGTTACTCAGCCCTTCAGAAAAGGAGAGCAACGGGACCCTGGACAAGTAGAGGACTTGGCATTATTTAGGACTGTGAGTAGTTCATATTTAGTAACTCAATTAAAGGCAAGTCATTTGGGGATTTGTGTAGCCATGTTAGGTTGGAATGGTGGGTGAGTGAGGATGTTGACATCTGATAGCTTTTCTCATTGATGTAAGAATTGAATGTGAAAATTATAAAGGCATTTGAGGGATTTGAAGAAATGAATAAAAGTGTAACATAAGGATCTAAGCCAGTGAAGGAACGAATGGACAAAAGTAGTACGGAAGTGTTGTTTGGTGCCCAGTGGCCCCTTGAGGTCCATGATTATGAATTTACTGTCCAGGTACTAGGTCACAGAAGACAGAGAATTGGATTTATCCTTAGATGGGGTTCAGTTAGGCGATTAAAGTGAGAGGAGGGAAGGGCAATATTGATAAAGCCTTTAGGGGTAAGTAAGGTGAAATGAGGTCATAAGGGAGGGGGTGTTTAATCTGACAGAACTGGCAACCTTATAAGGAGAGGCAGAGATAGTAGAGATCTCAGGGTGCACACACTAAGGAAAGGCTGTGGGAACACCAGAGCCACAAGAGAGCCATCTATAAGCCGGGAAGAGAGGTCCCCGTGGAAACCAACCCTGATGGCATATTGATCTTAGACTTCTAACTCCCTGTAACTATGAGAAAAGAACAAATTTCTGTTGTTTAAGCCTCCCAGTACTTTGTTAGGGCAGCCCTGGGAAACGAAAGCACTAACTTTCATCACCAACAACAAAATCTTAGGGAAGAAAACTCAAAGGTAGTTTTGAGAGTTTATTGCTCTAAGACTTCCTATACATTTTTGCTGACATTTACTTAACAATAACTCCTAAGTATATTCTAAATGTATATCCTTATTAGTAGAGAAAAAAATCAAAATGCATGAAACTATTTGAGAATAATACATGCAAGTATGTAATTATAAATCCAACACCAGTATTTGTGAACTCTCACATAAATTTCTGACACAGTTTCTAGATATACATATTCTTGGGAATAGAGCAAATATAATCGCATTTATTTCTCTTCTTTTAACATAATTTAGAATAATGGAAAGAAATCCTTTGCCAAAAAATGACACACGGGTACATGTATGGCACTTTATTCTTATAGATTGCGCATTGTTACAGATAATTCTCCTATTTTCCTGTGGGTTTGTTATAAATTCCCCCGGAAGCCCTAGACTCAGTAGAATGATTGTACTTCTTTTTTGAGAAACGTAAGGTAAAACTTCCAAAACTGGCCATGCTATTTTGTCATAAACTCAGATTTGTTAGCTTCTTTGAGCTCCAGATTTTTCTTGGAAAAGGAGAGAGAGAGAGGGAGAGAGCCAAAGAGAGAGAGAAGAAATTCCTGCTACTTACCAAAGTGCTAGTTCCTAAATTTACTGGCACTCCCATTAGTGACACATCTAAAGAATGCTATTATATACTCCTGGGTTATAAGCATGGAAGTGGGTAGTTCAAACCATGTCATGGGAAAGGAAGGAAGAAAAAGGAAGACCATGGTAGTTTGGACCAACAGAAGGAGGTTTTTGCCCATGTCTTTGCCCATCAAAATCAAGAACAAATGAACTAGAAGTGACTAAGATTTAAGACTGCTACCCTGAACCTTAGTTTGATGTTAATATTTTAAAATTGAAAACGGTGTGGAGTTTCCTCAAAAAAATGAATATAGAGCTACCCTATGACCCAGCAATTGCACTGCTAGGAATCTACCCAAGAGACACAGGAGTGCTGAAGCATAGGGGCACATGTACCCTAATGTTCATAGCAGCACTTTCGACAATAGCCAAATCATGGAAGCAGACCAAGTGCCCATCAACTGACGAATGGATAAAGAAGTTGTGGCACATATATACAATGGACTACTACATGGCAATGAGAAAAAATGAAATCTGGCCATGTGTAGCAACATGGATGGAACTGGAGGGTATTATGTTAAGTGAAATAAGTCAGTCAGAAAAAGACAGATACCATATGTTTCCACGAATAGGTGGACTTTGTGAGACTAAGCAAAAACCAGGGGGAGGGCTAGAGGGGAAAGGAAAAAAAGACACAGAGAGGGAGGGAGATAAAACATAAGAGACTCTCAAAGACTAAGAACAATCTGAGGGTGAGGGAGGTGAGGGAGGTGAGGGAGGTGAGGGAGGTGAGGGAGGTGAGGGAGGTGAGGGAGGTGAGGGAGGGGGGAGAGGGGGTGACAGACATTAAAGAGGGCACGTGTTGGGATGAACACTGGGTGTTATATGTAAACCAATTTGAAAATAAACTATTATAATAAAAAAAATAAAATTGAAATGTTCTTTCATGGACATTTCAGATTAATTTGGAGGACGATATAGGTTTCAAAGAAGTGGTCCTAGATGAGGAAGAAGAGGTTATTTTGAGATTCGAAAGGCGACAAGTAGAAGTCAGGCTTCTCTGGTAATTCAAATGATAAACCTATTTTTCGCAAAAATTCAGTTTCCTAAAAATTTCAGTTCACATTGGTAATGTCATGTGGATTTAACTCTACAGCAGTGACCATGATGCTGTTATCTTGTAACAACATTTATGTAAAGTTGTTTAGGGATATTTGTAATTAAAAACATAACAAAGTAAATTTGTAATAGTTTTCTTGCACTCAGGAAAGCATGTTGAATTATAAATGAGCAAGCACTTTGAATTTGCTCCCATTTACATAGATTGGTACCTTATTATTTAAGTGGTCTGCAGCAAATTTTAGGATAGTCCTGACTGAGGTGACCATAATCCCAGTTTGCCCAGGGCAGTTGATGTTTTATGCCTCTTGTTCCAGCGCAATGATTATCTGAGATTCTTTTCATTTTCAAAAGTATCTTCATTTGCATTAAAATTCCATTGTATTATGATCTACCCACCAGCATTTCATGACACCAACTTTGACAAGTATTGGATTAGAGAATCTATAAATTAAAAAGTTATCTTATACTCATTTGGATATAAAAATTATAAAAAATAAAGAGTTCCAGAGGTTGGAAGATGGCAGAGGAAGAGGTGGACCCCAAGCTCCTCTCATCGCATGATTACAACTAGATAAATATCAAATCATCCCACATACTCCAGAAACAGACCTGAAGACTGCAAACTCCACAACTAAAGGTGGAGAAAAGGCCACACCAAACACGGTAGGAAGTGCAGAGATGCAGTGTGGGAGAGAAACCAATCTTGGCTGCTATGGTAGTATAGAAAGGTAAGAGACGGTCTGGCACGCAGGGGAGTGCAGTGCATGGGGAAAATGGATTCCCATAGCAGTTGGTTTGGAAAGCAAGAGAAGCCGAATTTCCTGGGTTCTTGTAATCAGTGGGCTGTAAAGCCTGGAGTTTTAAAGTTTAGTGGGCATGGCTGGGATAGAGCCTCGACGACCCTGTGCTGCTCTTGGAGAAGGCAGGCAAACAACCCATGGACACACAGCATGGAAACAGATCTGAAGAGCATCTGGACCACACAGTGGGGAGGTTATTTGCTCATTTTAAAGTGTGTCAGAGAGAGGCAGCATGTAGACTATGTAGAGATTCCTCTAGAAACAAAGGAATTGGCTAGAGCATTCTCCCTCCCCTGCCCCTCAGCATTAGCACAGGGCCACCTGCAGCTCCACAACTCACTACCTGACTTAATTAAACAAAGACCCCCCCCCACCCACCCACCCCACACTCTGGCGGAACCACCTCTCCCAGTCATGCTTGCCTCAGTCCCAGCACAGCAGGCCCTCTCCCCCAGAAGATCAGTCCAAACCCCTAATCACACCACATCTCTCAGCTCAGGAGTTTTGTAGTGCCTCAGTTCCAGAGGCATTGGTGACAGGTCTCATTTCATCAACAGACCAGAGCACAGCTAGTGAACACATATCACATTCAAGCCAGGGACCAAACACTGGCCAAAAACAGGCAAAGGAAACCTCTACAGACAACTGACCTGAAGGATAAAGCATCCAGGACAAAATAACAGAGCACATACAGCACACATTGGAGATATTCTCTCAAGCACTAGGCTCTGGGAACAAGAGACACTACACTGGAGGCACCAAAGGAACTCTTCTTCAGAAGGCCATTACCCTCAAGGAGACATAGCTGACTTTCCTACCACAAACAGGCATGGATATTTAGATAAGAAAAGAAGAGAAATTTATCCTAGATGAAAGAACAGGACAAGGCCACTGTCAGCAATCCAAGTACCTGATGGAGAAAGTAATGATCATAAAGATACTCATTGGACTTGAGAAAATAGTGTAAGGCATAAGACAGACCCTTAACACAGCAATAGGGAATACTCTATGAGAGATAAAGGCTCAAAACCAAAATGAGAAATGCACTGTATAGAATGAACAGGAGGCTGGAAGAAGCAGAGGAATGAATTAGAGACTTAGAAGACAGAGTAATGGAAGTAATCAAGCTGAACAAAGGAGAGAAAAAAGAATTATGCAAAACAGAACGGACTTAAGGAACTCAGTGACTCCATCAAACATAGTAACATTCATATTATAGGAGTCCCAGAAGAAGAAGAGAGAAAAGGGGACAGGAAATTTCTTTGAAGAAATAATAGCTGAAAACTTTCCTAATGTGGGGAAAGAAACAGATTTCTAGATCTAGGAGGCACAGAGAACTCCTATCAAAATCAACAAAAGCAGACAGACACCAAGACATATTATAATGAAATTCACAAAATATAATGATAAAGAAAAAATCTTAAAAACAGCAAGTCAAAACAAGTCATTGACTTACAAGGGAAAACCCATAAGGCTAGCAGGAAATTTTTTAACAGAACTCGGCAAGCCTGAAGGGAATGCCATGATATATGCAAAGGGCTGAACAGGAAAAATCAGCAGCCAAGTATATTCTATCCAGTAAGGCTATCATTTGGAACAGAAGGAGAGATAAAGAATTTCCCAGATGCACAAAAACTAAAGAAGTTCATGACCACTATACTAACCCTACAAAAAATATTAAAGCGGACTCTCTGAGTGCAGAGGAGAGCCCCAAATTGACAATATAAAGGTAAGAAACACAAAATCAGTAAAAATGAGTATTTTCATTTAAAAAATCAGCCAGGGAACTCACAAAATAAAAGGATGTAAAATATGACAACATACACCTAAAACACAGGGAGGAGAGGAATAAAGAATGAGTTCAAACTTAAAACACCATCAACTTAATATAGACTGCTACATGCACAAGAGGTTCTATTAATGTAATAACCATATATCAAAAGTCACTAATAAACATGCAAAGAATAAAGAGAAATAAATCCAAATATATCACTAAAGAAAATCAGCAAAACATGAAAGACAAAAGATCAAGAAAATCTACAGAAACAACCACAAAACGAGTCATAAAATGATAATAAATACATATCAACAAAAGGCTTGGGATGTGAATGGGTTAAATGCTCCGATGAAAAGATAGAAGGTGACAGAATGGATAAAAAAACAAGACCCATCTATATGTAGTCTACAGGAGATTAATTTTCGACCTAAAGTCACCTGCAGCTTGAAAGTGGTGGGATGGAGAAACATATGTCACAGAATAGATGCCAAAAGAAAGCTGGAGTAGCAATACTTACACTGGGCAAAATAGACTTCAAAACTAAGACTGTAACAAGAGATAAAGAAGGACACTGTACAATAATAAAGAGGACAATCCAACGAGATATCATTGAAAACATTTATGCGCTCAACTTATACCATTTATGGGCCCAAATACATAAAACAGGTAATGACAAACATAAAGGAACGAATTGTTAATAATAAAATAACAGTAGGGGACTTTAACACACCACTTGTATCAATGGATAGATATAAACAGAAAATCAACAAGGAAACAATGGCTTTGAATGACATGCTGAAACAGATGGATTTAACAGATATATTCAGAACATTCCATCCTAAAACAGCAAAATACACATTCTTTCAAGTGCATATGAAACATTCTCTGAAACAGATTACACATTAGCCCATAAAACAAGCTTCACCAAATTCAAGAAGACTGAAGTTATACCATGTATCTTTTCTGTCCACAACACTGTAAATCTAGAAGTCAACCATAAGAGAGAATCTGGGTAGACCACAAATAACATGGAAGTTAAATAACATGCTAGTGAACAATAAATGGGACAACCAGGAAATCAAAGGAGAAATTAAGAAGTAAATGGGCATAAATGAAAATGAAACACAAGCATCCAAAACATCTGGGATACAGCAGAAGTGGTTCTAAAAGGGAAGTTTATAGCAATACAGGCCTCTATCAAGAAACAAGAGAAATCTCAAACAACCTAACAACCTAACCTTATATCTGAAGGATCTAGAATGAGAGCAACAAACAAAACCCAAAAACAGAAGGAGGTAATAAAGATCCAGCATAAATAAATGATACAAAAACTAAAACAAACAATAGATGAAACCAGTAGCTTGATCTTTGAAAAACATTTTAAAAATTGATAAACAAGTCAGACTTATGAAAAAAAAAATGCCTCAAATAACATCACAAATGATCCACAGAAATAAAAACAACTTTAAGAGGATATTATGAAAAACTATATGCCAACAAATTGTACAACCTAGAAAAAATGGGTGCATTCCTAGAAACATGTAATTTACCAAAAGTGAATCAAGAAGAAATAGAAAATTTGAACAGACCAATAACCAGCAAGAAGTTGAGTCGGTAATCAAAAAACTCCCAACAAACAAACATCCAGGACCAGAGGACCTCACAGGTGAATCTATCAAATATTTTAAGAGTTAATACCTATTCTTCTCAAACCATTTTAAAAAATACAAAAAGAAGGAAAACTCACAAATTTGTTCTATGAAGCCAGATAAAGACCCAAATGAAAAAGAGAACTATAGGCCAATATCCCTGATAAATATAGATGCAAAAATTTTCAGCCAAATACTAGCAAACCAAAACTGACAATATGTTAAATATATATATATTTTACATATATATATATATATTCACCATGATCAAGTGAGATTTATTCATGGGTTGCAAGGGTGGTTCAACATTTACAAATTGAAACCACATGATACATCACACCAATAGGAGAAAGGATAAAAAACCATATGATCATTTCAATAGACTCAGAAAAAGCATGTGACAAAGTATACCATCCATTAATGATAAAAGCCCTTAACAAAGTATGTTTGGAGGCAACACACCTCACCATAATAAGGCCGTATATGAAAAGCCCACAGGTAACATCATCCTTAATGGAGAAAAATAGAGGTTTCCCCTAAGGTCAGAAACTAGGCAAGGATGTCCACTCTCACAACTTTTATTCAATACAGTACTGAAAGTCTTAGCCACAGCAATCAGACAACAACAACAAAAAAACAAAACTATCTAAATTGACAAGGAAGAAGTCAAACTTTATTATTTGTGGATGGCATGATACTACATATGAACACCTCAAAAGACTCCACCAAAAAACTGCTACAACTGATAAAATCAGTTAAGTCTCGGGAAACAAAATCAACATACATAAATCTGTTATATTTCTATACACCAATGGAGCAGCAGAAAAAGAAATTAAACAATCCATCCATTTACGATTGCATCCAAAATCATAAAACCCGTAGGAATAAACCTAACCGAAGAGTTGAAAGACCTGTACTCTGAAAATGATAAAATATGTATGAAAGACACTGATGATGACACAAAGAAATGAAAAGACATTCCAGGCTCATGAATTGGAAGAATATTGTTAAAATGTTTATACTACCCAAAGCAATCTATACACAAAATCCTTGTCAAAATACCAATAGCATTTTTCTCAGAATTAGAACAAACATTTCTTAAATCAGTATGGAAATACAGAAGACCCCAAATAACCAAAGCCATCTTGAAAAAGAAAAGCAAAGCTGGAGGAATCACAGTTCCAGACTTCAGTTATATTACAAAGCTGTAGTAATCCAAACAGTATGGTACCAGCACAGAAACTGACACAGAGATCAATAGAACAGAATAGCAAACCCAGAAGTAAACCCACTACTATATGGTCAGTTAAGCTTCGACAAAGCAGGAAAGAATATGCAATGGGAAAAACAGGCTCTTTGACAAATGGTGTTGGCAAAACTGGACAACTACATGCAAAAAAAAAAATGAAACTGGACTTTCTTACACCACACACACACAAAAATTCAAAATTGGGGTGCCTGGATCGCTCAGTGGTTAAGTGTCTGACTCTTGATTTTGGCTTAGGTCATGATCTCAGAGTTCATGGGATCAAGTCCCATATTGGGCTCTGCACTTTGAGCGCAGAGCCTGCTTGGGACTCTCTCTCTTCCTTGCAAAAAAATAAATAAAACATTAAAAAAATAAATTCAAAATGCATCAAAGAGCTAAATGTGAGATATGAAACCATCGAAATCCTAAAAGAGAACACAGACTGTAAACACTTTGACAGCAGCCAAAGCAACTTTTTTCTAGATATGTTTCCTGAAACAAGGGAAACAAAAGCAAAACAAACAAATGAACAACAACAAAAACAACAAAACAAACCCAAAAAACTATTGAGGCTACATCAAAATAAAAACCTTCTACACAGCAAAGGAAACAATCAGCAAACTAAGGCAACTTACAGAACAGCAGATGTTTTCAAATGACATATCTGATAAAGGGTTCGTATCTAAAATATATAAAGAAGTTATGAAACCCAACACCCAAAAAAAGCCAAATAATCCGGTTAAAAAATGGGCAGACATTTCTCCAAGGAAGACATCCAGATGGCCAACAGACACATGAAAAGATGCTTATCATCACTTACCCTCAGGGAAATGCAAATCAAAACTACAATGAGATATCACCTCACACCTGTCAGAACGGCTAACTGAACAACACAATAAAGAACAAGTGTTGGGAAAATGGGGAGAAACAGCAATCCTCCTGCACTGCTGCTGGGAGTGCAAACTGGTGCAACCGCTGTGGAAAACAATGTGGAGGTTCCTCAAAATGTTAAAAATAGAACTGTCCTAAGATCCAGCAATTGCACTACTGGGCATTGACTCAAAGAATACAAGAACACTAATATAAAGGGATGCGTGCACCCTGATATTTATAGGAGCATTATTTACAATAGCCAAGATGTGGAAGCAGCCCAAGTGTCCACTGATTGATAAATGGATATAGAAGTGGTGTACACAACATGTGTACACACACACACACACACAATGGAATATTACCCTACCAATAAAAAATAATTGAATCTTGCCATTTGCAATAACATGGACAAAGCTAGAGGGTATAATGCTAAGTGATGTAAGTCAGTCAGAGACTGACTTCATTCATGTGGAATTTAAGAAACAAAAGAAACGAGCAAAGGGAAAAAGAGAGAGAGAGAGAAACTGAGGAACAGACTCCTAACTATATATAACAAACTGATGACCAGAGGGGAGGTGGGTGTGGGGAAGGGTAAAACAGGTGATGGGGGTTAAAGAGGGCACTTTTTGTGATGAACAACGGGTGATGTACGGAATTATTGAATTACTATATTCTACACCTGAAATTAGCATAACCTGTATGTTAACTGGAATTAAAATTCGCAAATAGAAGTATATTTAAAAAGTTTATATATAAATTCAAATATAAATAATATCTCCCACTTTGTGCTACATCGTGACTAGTCCTTGTTGTAAATGAGTTTGTCATTAAAGAATACATTTTATTGCAAAAGCAATGGAAAGTTAGTGTGTTTGAGTAGGAAACATACAAAACAAATAGATTGTAACCAACAGATCATACATATCAAGACATGTCTGAACCTGACCCTCTGAGTCCAGGTTCACCCATTATAGAATTCAAAGAAAGTGTTACAGGATCAAGGCAAGAAGGTTGGTTGTCAGGAACATTGCCTGAAAGAGGTCAAGACTTAAGAGATAAATTAAAGATGTGTTATGGATGAAAGCATTCATTAGTATAAAAAAATACATTTTATAGGAAACTAGGAAGAGTTACACCCATTGGAAAGTCACAAAGAAGAAAATGGTCATGTAAGAACACAGAGACAGATCAACAGAAGAAGGCCGCAGGGTTTGTATCTTGACTGAGGTAAATCTCAAACACAATGAGCTCTTTTCCTAGCTTTCTTTTCATGGAAGTCTGTAATGAGGGCAAGCTGACTAGTCTGTCTACTTGGCTATGAGTGATTCTAATGACAGTTGAGTGACTTACTCATGCCCATTCTCCTCATTCCCAAAGGCAAATGGGCTGTTATGCAACCAATGCAGAATTAATTTAAAATTTAGGTCAAATTCAGAATGTATTTGAGTTGTCCTTTAAAATAAACCAAGACTATTCCTGCTAATATATTTCTATAAATAGGTACAGTGTGGCGGCACCACCGGTGGGTCCTATGGTACCCATATGGGTAAAAAAAAGGCAGTTAACACCCTAGAACATCTAGTTTGAGATGATATACTCTTGACTTGACTGAAGAATCTCTCTATATGTAAATACTAACATAATTTTTTCCGTCAGAGCCTTGAAGAAGCAATTTAAATCTCTGAGAATTCCAAATCCTTCTGGAGGCAAAGATATCTTTTTCTTGACAAACTTAAGAGTCTTTTTTCATTAATGCAGCCACGGAAAGAAACAGTGACAGAATAGTTGCTACAGGGGTAAAAGCCCTGAAAGAGATGAATCACAGTTTAAGGCGGAAAGTCTGAAAGCACAAAGCTCTGTGTGGTGAGTACAATAGAGATGAGGGAAGCATTCATAGACAAATGCCCTTGCCTTGCCATCACCTGGGTTTGTGAATGGCTTCTTCAGCGCTTGCTGGTAACAATATTGACTGTGAAGCGTTCAGCTCGGCACTAAACAGAAGGTGACCTGGACTAGATCCAGGCCCCCGGCTGAGCCTGTGATGAGCATCCAGGAGCTGGCTGAATGAGGGATCGAGGACTTGCGGTGTGCAAGACAGAATAATGAACAGAAGTGGGACAACAGCAAGCGAAATTGGCCTGAGAAATGAGGGTACCAGGAGCACGCAGCCAACAGCAGGGCAGAGCTGTGGAAAGTTGACCTAGAACATGACCTCCTGACCTGTGCACTGCCTAGGAATGACCGGACTCCCTTCCTTCAAAGTAAAGGCTGAGTAACTTCCGATGCTTCCTTGCCTTAAGACCCGCACTAAGGCACACTGTGGGCCAGCTATGTCCCAGGAACTAGCCGGCCCCGGAAATGGTCTTAAGAGAAAAATCAACATGGTCTCTGGGTTCATGAAGCTCAGAATCCGGGACATGAGATAGAGATTAACCATATCAGTGTGTGTGTGTGTGTGTGTGTGTGTGTGTGTGTGTGTGTAACATAGATATATATGTCTCTTCAGTATTGCATTTTTTCAGTATTTTGTAAGCAAAGTAGAGGAAATAATATAGGATTAACACACAAAAGACGTTAATTGGTAGAGCTTGCATACACAGAAAAATCCAGTTAAGGAGATAGGCTTATTTGCAATGAGGAAACATAAATTGAAGTAGTTTGCAAATTTCATAGGAAACAGTAAAAAAAAAAAAAAAAAATCAAACAGGGATGCCTGGGTGGCTCCGTCAGTTAAGTGTCCAACCTCTGCTCAGGTCACAATCTCACAGTTCAGTTTGTGGGTTCCAGCGCCCTCCCGCCCCACATCGGGCTCTCTGCTATCGGTGCAGAGCCTGCTTTGGATCCTGTCCCCCTCTTTCTCTGCCCCTTCCCCACTAGTTCTCTTTATCTCTCTCTCTCAAAATAAATAAACTTAAAAAAAAGTCAGATCTGCTACATGGGTTTGTGTGCCATTTGCAGCAATACTGAAGAAGAGAAAACAACACTTATTCAGAGACAGATCACATGGGCCAGGCTTCACGGCATCAGGGCAATAAGTTACAAGACTACATTTCAACACTGTTAAGCAAAGTTTAAGAACTATTCCCAAATAGGTTACATTTTTGGCCCTCAGGAGTTCATTCCTACAGAATTCAACTACTTTAAACCTCTAGCAACTAAGAAAATGATTCCAAGACTCCCAAGGAGTTAGAAAGTCTCTGCAGACCAGAGAGACCAACTATATTGTTGGCTCTCACCAACAGCCCTTGCATTCTTCATGGAAATATCTAGAAAAAAGTCAGATGCCTGTGTGGCCACCACCTCCTGTAACATGCATATTACCTACATTCGTGTGTATCACATATGAAACATGGTGTTGAAAGTGGCACAGAGACAGGGTTCATGCTACAAGATAGCACACATTAGGGATTTCCGTCTCATCTGGAAGGTAAAAAAAAAAAAAAAAAAAAAAAAGGCTCCCCAAGGATGGAACGGTTGAGTTAGATTTAGACTTTAGAACAGATACCTGGGAAGGACGGGGATGGCCTGCAGGATGAGGGGACCCTGGAACCGGGAGAAGGCTAGGCGGTGGCGAGCAGCCTGCAAGGGGGCTGGCAGGTGATAAGAGAGGAGGCTGTACGGATAGCGAAAGGCCATAGGGCAGCAGGGTCCAGTGGCTGTGGGAAGGGTGTGGGGCTTTATTCTGAAACCACCAAGGAGCATTTAGAGCATCTGAAGTAAGGTAATTACATATTCAGTTTTCTTTTGTACAAAAACCATCCTGGAGTGAGTAAATACATTATCAAACTAACGGCTGCCCATGTACAAATACGGTATAGAGGACATGGTAGTCCTATGAGAACAGTGGCCACTGGGACTTTGCACAGCTTGAAGAGCCATATGTGTGAGCTCTGGCAGTACAGTGAAAACATGAGGAAATGTTTAAGGCCAAAACAGGACTTTTTAATAATGGTTTATTTTCATCCATCCAATAGGGATTACCGCTTGGCAGGCATCCTACACAAGAGCTAATCCCTCCCTGGTTCTGTTTACTGAGACAGAAGCTGAGTCGAACCCCCAACTGAGTGCAAGACTAATTGCCCATATTACATAAAGAAGCTTTTTGTTACAAAAAGCAAAACATGCCAATGGTCGATAGAGTATGCGCTCCATGTGCCTACAACTGGGAAGCCATGGTGTCTCTTGGAGAAGGTTTAGGTTTCTTGGTTGCCTGTGCACAAAGCCTTTTTGTTCACGTTCCATGTTAACAATTGCTTCAGAAAGTTCCTTCATCTGGCAGCAGACAAAATTATGCCCACTCAGTTGGGGGAAATTCCATTTTTCATGGAGGCCTTTTACAGTACTAATGGTTTTATGTAGGACATTTGGGAAGCATAGGAGCCAGACGGTATACTGATAGAATTTCTACAGTAAAACATTGCCTAATTCATTCCTGTGCTGTTTCTTTCTTCAGTTCTCCAATTTATTATTAGTAATGGCTAAGACAATGGACCAGTTTGCTCTGTCTTTTCTACCCTCCACAATCCCCTGTATTTACTGAAATACACCTAAATGTATATATTGCTTTCATTCTGAGCATCAATATATAAGGATTTCTTCAACTGCCTACCTATGTATGTACTAGGCACTCTACACTGAGAAATACATAGACCTTGATTCTATCCTTTATAATATAAAACCATTAAAGACCTTGTCATACGGATACTAAAAACAAAATACACATAATTTATTTACATTATAGATATAATTTTAACTGTTAAGGGACTAGCAAGGACAATGCTATGTTTACAAACTCAGGTAATTTCCCTCCTGGGGACCCCGAAAGATTCATTTCCTAGTCTTCCTTGCGGCTAGGTGCGAGTCATGTACACTGTTTCTAGTCAATGCAATGACGGTGGACATTGTGACTCCAGAGTTGCCCATGAACATCCCTGTGGAAGACTTCGTGCTCCCCTTTTCCCTCCACACAGGAAACCTGGAGGCCGTGCATAGGGAAGGAGGAGGCCTCCAGAATGGAAAGGGCTTGCATTCCTGAGTCACTACTCAGGGTGCGTGAGTGCTGCTCTCCAGGAACATCCACGTTGGACTTCGTATGCATGAGAGACACACCTCTGTGTGCTGAGATTTGGGGTTCGTCACAGAGGACAGCCTATCCTGACACAACGTATCAACATTATTAGATTAGATCTAAGCCTTGTAATAAGAAAAACTGTTTTAGTGTATGGCAGTGTGGGGGTTCTGCCTTGATTATTGAATGCATTTGTCTAGCACTAAATACCCGGTATAAAAACTTTTGTGCAGCCAACAGGCAAATGGATAACGTGTTGTATATCTACACAAGGGAAATATTATTCAGCACTTAAAAGAAATGAGCTATCAAGCCATGAAAAGATATGGAGGAAACTTAAAGGCATATTGCTAAGTGAAGCAAGCCAATCTTTAAAAACTAAACACAGTAGGAGTCCAACGATATGATGTTCTGAAAAAGGCAAAACTATGTAATCAGTAAAAAGGTCAATGGTTGCCAGGGGTTGGAGGTGGTGGGGAGGGACGAATAGATAGAGCGCAGAGGACTTTCAGGGCAGTGACAATATTTTGTTTAATACCATCATATTATGGTATTATATATTATATGGTATCATATATTGTATTACAGGATATATATCACTTTATATTACATTATAATGCATCAGGGAGGTATCAATTATAACATATGAACCACTCTGGTGGGGGGGCATTGATAATAGGAAGTTTATTCATGTATAGGGGCAAAGAGTATATAGGAAATATCTGTACCTTCCCTTCAATTTTACTATGAATGTGAAACTGCCCCCAAAATATAGTTGCAATAATAGGGAAGATGATAATAATAATAATAAATATTTGTAAGAAATAACCAAAAAGATGTTTATATCAGCAATCATGTTTGGCTAGTTTTAATACCAGGCTATCTAAAAGATACTGCTAGCTGTGTATTTATATCTTCTGGCAAAATAATCTAGCAATACTTCCAAGTGTGTAAGCTTGCATGAGTAGAATCAAAATAGAACCTATTGAGAAGCATGAAGAATCTGGAGGGGGGAGTTTGTGGTAGGGCAAAGATGATAACTTCTGCTTTCTTTATCTCAGATACATATCTATGACTCCTGCTAAAATAATACTGAATCATTTAGTATTAATGATGTTATAGTCATCCTAAAATATAGTTGCTGTATTTTCCTTGGATAAGGATTTTGAGACACTCTTCCATTTCCCATTGAATCACACTCCTGGTATCCACACCAGCATGCCAATATACAGTAAGATAAAACTCAGGTTTTAATTATTAATAGGATTCTACTAATACAGAAAAAGGAGTAAATGAGTAAGTTTTATGTCACTTGCCCAAATATTTTAGGAGAGAAGATTACGTTGAACAGTAAATTCTATGCTGAAGCAGCTGTGAGTTCCTTTTTCTATGTCCTAATATATAAAATTCTCACATGTGAGGCATGCCAGCACCTATGCCAACAAGGAGGGGACAGAAGTGAGGGAAGGAGCCTGAGAAACATAGCCTAATACAATGGGTGCTCCCAACTACACAAACAATTCATGGTACAAAAGGCAAGGGTAGCCCCAGTTGAGGCTGCTTCTGAGATCTAAGGGTGTCCAGCTGTTAAGTGGGGCAGGGATAAAAAAAAGTAAGTTACTGTGTCAGCTAATACTTAAAAACAAGTGGGCATCAGCATCATTTTGACTATGGCAGAAATACAGCCCATGGACTGGGGTCGGGGAGATGGAGAAAGTAATGGTATTGGTGGAAAGGATATAAGCCGCTAGGTGGGAAGTTTAAGGCTGATAAACAGAGATTTGGGGCAAGGTTCAAGCCGAGATTGGCAGGGGGAGTATTAAAATCTTGGGCAGTGGAAAGTAAGGCATAGTACAATGGGGATGAACTGCCCCAAGCGGTACTTCCATTATCAACAATAAACAAAAATAACAATGGCTACCATCTGTTGGCTATTTAGTATGTGCTGGTACAGGATCTCTATTTTTAGAAATGAGGAAAGGGGCACATTGGAAGAAGACTTAATCACTTGGGCAAAGTCATACAGTTAGTAAACGCAGAGGTAGAATTTGCACACAGGCTTTCTGACTCCCCACACCTGGGCCCTTGGGTCCAAACACTAGTTTGTACCAGGTACCACTAGGGGTTCAGTTCTCCAACAACGTCTCTGTCCGGCTCAAGATTCAGTGAGAAATTAGATGTCCTGAATCAACTACCAAGGCATCAGAGACTTTAACTTAAAAGGATTCTGAAGCATTGTCTCTTTCTTCCATACCACCTGACTATAGGGTCTTACATTCAACAGGTCAATATTCATTGTTCATTTTTTAAACTGCTTTTAAATAGAAGTTAGGAAGATTAAACAGAAAAAAAAAACAACAAAACCTTCTCCTCTACTACCGCAGGAAGTAGATTTATGCTACTAGGGAGAAAGGAAGTTTCTTCTCCACAGCATCAAGCAGCAGCACATATTTTCTTATAAATCATGAACCTTCTAGATTCACCTATACTCACCAACTTTTGTACAGTTGACCAACTATGTCATTTGACCCAATTTAATAATTTTGTGCATACCATGAGTTAGACATCCAATGGATGGTCAAATGGATTCAGTTTGTCTTCTTAGGGGTTCTCCATCCCCAGAGGTCTCTGGCTATAGTAAGCACTCAATAAAAGTTGGCTGCTTTTATTGTGTTATTATTATTATGTACAAAGCAATCGATGTCACAGCTGCAAAGGTTTTAGATTGAGAGCCCTCTATTAAAATACTTCTGTATTTCTTGTGGCCATTAACCAGGACATCATTAGAGACTTGGGAAAAGATTAGCTAATGAGTGGCTCAATTCATTAATGAGACAACTCAGCTGTGCTTTTTCTTCCCTTGATGGCAGAGCCTCTTACTCTCCAAGGCACTATTTAAACTATTAAAATAACTAATGAGATCATTACTGTTGTCAGACGAGTCCCAGACTGAGCAGATATCTCTACTAGTAATTGTCAAGTACTTGTGCCAGTAGAAAGTTCTACATGCTTACTGACACCAAAAGAAAATCAAAGTCGGAGCAGAGCCGAGAACCAGCTCCACAGGTTCCGGGTCCAAACGTCAGGAAGTGTAGACTAACCTAAAGTTGACCTGTTTTCAGTCACAAATGTGATTAGAAGTATTCCTTTGTGTCAAGACACTTTAAGGTTGAATTTTTCTATGATTTTTAAAATGAATGAACACAGAGGCCTTAATTGTCAACAGACTCGCATGAAATAGGACTCATACCTGGCAGACTGTTATTGATGATTAGTAAAAAATATATATGATTAAAAGCATGTGTGACACCGATACCTAGGAATTCCCAAGTCCATCAGATAGAACTTCCTGAGTCCCTGTTTCTTCTGGGATGGGTTTTGATTTCTGAGAGGGAACTGTGTGAGGGATAGGTTAGCAAAAAGCTACCATTGAGTTTAGGCTCTTCATCTTCCATATCATCTTCCGTATCATTAGGCTTATTCATCTTCCATATCATGTAGCTCTCTGTGCAGTCGCTGCCCATGAATTGCAGGTTTATTGACAATAAACAACCTTTTCTAGACGGACTAAGAATATCTTGCTAAAAGCATTTCTCTATGAGTAATTGGTACACAGCAACCCCTGCAAGACCCTGACTTAACAACAGCTCAAGCTTGGAAGGGGTTCTGCTTAGGGCCAAGTTTGCTTCTGGCGTTCACCAGAAGGGAGAAATGGTTTAGAGACCCGCCAATAATCCTTTCCTTCCTGAGAACAAAGAGAAGTCCGCTGGAATGTGAAATGCACTTGAAATATAAAATGGCCAGCTGTTATTTTCGGAACATCAACTGGTATCAAGGGTCAACCATTTAAATTCTAGCCTGTAAATGCAGCTGAGTATTAAAATCACCATTACTCTACACCACAAGGCATCAAAGAGAAAGTCTTCATGGTAGTTATTTAAGAAGAAAAGTCATATTTTCCAGTGTAATCTTTTAATCCAACTTAATTCCCTCAGAGTAAAACAATTTGTATAAAATACAGTGATGGCTGTTTTGGCATATCTTAATTTTTTCTTTTTGTATAGGGTTTTTTTAAATTTTATAATAGTTTATTTTCAATATTTATCTACAAAAATCATGCTTCAGAAGTGACTGTCAGGAAGGATAGTGTGATTAACCATAGTTCTTATATAATGAACTCCTTCTCTAGTAACTTGCCCTTATTTTACATATTAGTTGAGTAAAATGCAATACAATTACTAAATGCTGATGTAATCTTAAAAACGGCATCAACTTGTAAATAACGGTCTTAGTATATGAAAATCGTATAACTAAAACAATATTCAATTTAATTGTAAGAATACGTACGTTCTGGAGGTAAGAAGAAATGAATGTGACTTTTCTTATCTGTATTTCACTTATTTTTTACTGTGTGCTTATGTCCAAGTTATCTTAGAGATGCGACCAGAATCAATCTTTTGACCTCTCCTCTTTTCTTTCCTAAAAGAAGGGAATAAATGGATAACCAAGCTAGTGCTGGGGGTGTACGACGTATATGCAGTCATACCCTGAGAATGCACACATACCTAAACGATATTCAGTACATACTTTTTTTTTTTTTTTTTTGGTGAATCAGGAGAATCTGTGTTACCTACTTTTTGTTTTTGAATGTATTTTTATACAGGATTCTGGGGACACATAAAGAATCTGCTGTATGTTCCATGCTTCTTCATCCAATATTTTCAAAGGCCTATGTTTGTTGATATGCATAACAAGAATAACCAAAGTCCCTTCCCCATGAGACCCCACCGTCTGATGGGGAGTTAGATATCTGAAAAGTAAGTATGAGCCATGGAATAAATCCTACGCTGTATATGTATAAATGCAATAAGAATACATACAAGTGAATGCATAATTGTGCCCAGAGGAAACTTTAATTGAAGTGGCGACAGTTGTGTGGTTAGAATTATAGTTAGAGGTTTTCCAGGCCTAAGTGGAAGGGTAGGGAATAGCAGTATACGTGGAAGAAAAAGCAAGTGCCATGACAGATGTACGAAGTGCCAGGCAGCCTCACTCCCTTGGGCTTTCTCTGGGAAGAATTTCGGGAATTTTCTACCATCCAGTTGGCCTGCTGGTTTGCTTATTTAAATTGTTCCCATGGATCAGGAGGATATGCTGAGGAGGCAATGAAATTTTCATAAGGCAATAGGCTGGTGGAAAAAGAACCTCTCTTTCTCAAACTGAGGATGTTAAAATCAAGGAGTATAATGGGGTATTAATGAGGGGACACATTTGAAGATTAATTTTGAAGGGGAAAGTGCATCAAATGGCTAAATACCCATGTATAGGGGTCACATAATCATGATTGTTCTTGTCTGTATGATTGCAGCTTTCTTTTTATACCAGTTATTAGTAGCAAAAATTATAAGTAACCTGCTATCAAAGTAGTGACTCTAATTGACTGAAAATGGGAAGCTCCCTTGACCTTCTTCAGATTTGTCAAGACCCATTTGTTAGTTCATCTGCTAACCCTAGGGACTCAGACACGCTTCTATGCAGGGCTTAAAATTCTGGGAATTCCTTTGCCTACACCACCCTAGGCTGATAGATATGTGGCATAATTAAGATCAGTGCCTTTTGGTGCAGTAAAAGTCAGCTTTTGACAAACTTTGAGAACTTGTTTTTAATACACTAAATTAACATAAGACAGGGACAAGAGCTTAAATATTAAACTGAGTTTAAATACAGTGAGCTCACTATATTCAAATGGATCTTCAAAACTGATGGGTAGTGAAAGCCCAGAAACAAAACGCCAGACACGCAAAGTATATAAAGGATTGAGAAACACACGGGAATATGGCCCTGGGTGAATAGCTTGGGCAGATGCCGTGGTGCTCAACCTGTCTTTCTGGTGCTCACTTCACGAGAGGGTGGCCTTTACTTAAAGGGCCAGTGACAGACCTGCACTATTTAAATGAACTTGGGTGCGTCTGCACATTCAGGATATTTTGGATCTTTGTCCTGGGATGAATCAAAGACCCCAAATTCTGATTCTAATAAGAAAATGCAGACTCCTAGCCATGTCCATGGAAATTTGCACCCTTGGGTTTCCCATATAATCTAACATAGCTCAGATTCTCCCTCAATATCTACTTCCCATTGTATATAAGTACCATAACTTCTTTATCCATCAGGCAATGAGAAAAAATGAAATCTGGCCATGTGTAGCCAGATGGATGGAACTGGAGGGTATTATGTTAAGTGAAATAAGTCAGTCAGAAAAAGACAGATACCATATGTTTCCACGAATAGGTGGACTTTGTGAGACTAAGCAAAAACCAGGGGGAGGGGAAGAGGGGAAAGGAAAAAAAGACACAGAGAGGGAGGGAGATAAAACATAAGAGACTCTCAAAGACTAAGAAAAAAACTGAGGGTAAGGAGGATGAGGGAGGGGGGAGAGGGGGTGATGGGCATTAAAAAGGGCATATGTTGGGATGAACACTGGGTGTTATATGTAAACCAACTTGAAAATAAACTATTACAAAATTAAAAAAATATATATCTACTTCCCCTCTCTTGAACATCTCAGAAGATTCAGTCTGCACTGCCTCCTCTCTCAGTCTCCTACAGTTGTGGATTTCGTGCTATCAGATGCTTGTCATGAGACATGTCACGAGAGATGGCATCCTACCCAAATAGACTGTTTATGTTAAACTCAATGCTGTCTTCTTCTATTCTATGGAAGTTTTGACTTCCGTGCATGGTTTCCCAGACACTTGCCGGAAGTTTACAGACTTCTGTCTTCAATGTTAAATCATAGGAAATCACAGCGATGTGTTCAGTGGCATTATGGGATTTTACTAAAGAGCTTAAACTATTTAAAACATTTTATATAGTGCCTGTACTTGATATTTTATGAAGTACATATATTCTCATTGTTAAATCTGTGCCTGTTTCAGGGAAAATTTTGTCCATATGCTCCCAATTAATTTGCATTTAGCTCACCAAATGTTGACATGAGTGGGATTTTCAGTACAGGTCATTGGAAATTAACTTGCTTTCAAATTCTGTAAATGACAGATTATTTCATTGAGGGATCTTAGTGTAGTATAATGCCAAACTAATCATTTGTTGATGCAGAATGTAAGATGAAAGTCAATTTACCTGGTAATTATTTTATTTCCTATTCCCAGAAAACCAGGGAACCAAAATAGAAAAAAAAATCCAAATTGAGGACATTTATTGTATTTAATTCACTTTAGTGAATATGCCTCCTGTTCCAAAATGTATTTGAGGTGACTTACAAATAAAAAAAATACAAGCTAAGAAAATTAACTTAGAAATAGAAGTTGCCTATTGCATATCTCTAGGAAAGAAAATGGGACTTTTTAAAGAGCTTGCTGAAATACCACCTTTCTCCAAACACAAACCTGACTTGGGAACAGAACAAGATTGGGGCATTATTTTTTCAAAGGCATAAATAATCAAGTATAGAGAACCTCGGTCCACTTCGATATAATGTTAAAAGCTGGGTTAGTCTGTTTCTGTCTTGGTGGCTGCTCTCATGTCTGTTATGACCATCCTGGTGATGAGACAGTGACATGGTCCTCTCGGACACCGTGACACTAAGAAGTGAGTCTTAGGTGGGGCCAGGTGAATGTTACTGGTAGCTGTGCCCAACTCAACCCCCAAGTAAAAATAATGAGGCAATTCTGGAGGTCATTAGACATGATTTTTTAAAAAATACCTTGCTTACTAGTAGGCAAGTATAAGCAACTAGGCAGAGGTCATAGAAGTAAGCCCTAACTTTCTCCACATACCTTGCCTAGCTCAGCATCTTCCCTCATTCTCTCACAATTCACCCCAAGTTTGGGGCAAATCACCCCTTCTCTCTCTGTCCCCTGCCACACTTTTGGATCTAGTCTCCAATCTCCCAACTGCATGTACCACCAAAGAACAGCTTTAGAATATGGGATTCCATAGTTATGGAAGATTGAACCGAAACATCTAATTTTGTTTCCCCACAACATAGAAACTCTATCAAATTAAGGTAAAGGTAATTTTGAGAAATGAAGGCAGGAGAGAGCAAGAGAGAAGACAATAACACCTATTTTGGAAAGTGAAAAGTGGGCATGGATAGGTGGTCATCTATTTAGAAAGCCTAAGAAATTCAAATTCTAAACCAGCAGAAAGCTAAAGCTAAAAATTAATCTGATTTAAAGCCCAGAATTTAAAAAATAATAAACAGAATTTTAAAGAGATTCAAATAGGTGGCACCAGGTACCTCTTTAGAAGTGAAGTAGGCTAACGAATAAAAGAAATTTCTTAAAGCTTTTTACCTAGAAGGCTAGATCTCTTCCCTTACTTGACACCACTGGACAACTTCCCTTTTTCCCTACTGTACAAGGGGAAATTTTAGAGAGGGTAAAATGAGGGTCCTCTGCTTTGGAGTACAGAAAGCATAGTTGAGGCATAAATACTTAATTGAAAACCAAAGGATTAAGTGAGTACATACACACTGAATTCTAATGCCCTGCACATTTCTTTCCCTGCTCAGCTCCCACACTTTACTTCCAGGTAGAAGATGAGAACAATCTTCTCAAAGGAATACGACTAGCCCAAAGGGAAAAATCACTCATTATTTCCAACATTAGAGTTTCCCAGAAACTGCTTCCAACCTGGTCACCCAACAGTCTGACTGGTATGGTAAGAACTGCCAGTCATACATTTGGTCTCTCACTCATATAAGATCAGACAACTCATGATTACTGACATTTGAAGAAGACCTCCAGAAGGGAAAAAAAAAGACAAAAACAAAAGAAATAGATAAAAAAGCAACTTAGAGAAGATATAAGTTATGCAGAAAAATGAACATCTAAAAAATTAACTTAGGTCTTCAAAATGATAAGCAAATGTGTTACAGGCATCAACTGAGAAGACAATGCAGCAAAAAGATGGGAACTTCATAACATAAAAAAATCCTCTTAGAACTTACAAAGGTTATGGTATAAATGAAAACAATAGATATTAAAACTGATGAAATGTCACATAAAATATAATAATAAATGAGAAAAAGAAGTGATATAAAAATTCAAGCATCAGTTTAGGAGATCTATCATCTGAACATCAAGAGTTCAAAAAAGAGAAAAGAGACATTAGAGGGGAAATCTTGGCTATTTATTTTTAATTCCAAAGCACTTATGTCAAAATTGGCAGAGGAGGAGGGTCCTAAGCTCATCTACACCCATGGGAACATCTGGGTAACAACCACATCAGTGTAAATAACCTAGAAAATGACCTGCAGTCTGGCAGAACAGACTCTCCACAGTTAACTGTAGAGGAAGGGCCACATCAAGGAGGGCTGGAGGGCAGAGATGTGATCAGGAGCCAAATAGACCCAGGAACTGTTCACGGGAAGGAAGGACATTGCAGGCAGGGAAAGGGGGTAGAAGCAGACCACCTGACCCCATAGCAGGCACTCCAGGCTCCCCAGGCATTGAGGACTCATGCCGAGAAGATGAATCCTGATAACATTTGGCTTTGAAACCAGAAGGTCTTGACTTCTCAAGTTCTTACAATCAGTGGGGCTTAACACCTGAAACTTAAAAAAATCAGTAGGCTTTGCTCTGGGAGAGCCAGAGGGAGGTAGGAAACTGAGTTCCTGCCCTTAAAGAGACAGCATAACAAGCAGCTCTGTGGAGCTACAGCACAGAGCAGCTGTTTGAAAAACTCCTTGGGTATACCTGAGGGAGATTTGTTTACTAATCTCAGAGCGTGTGTTGGAGGGGCTTAGATCTTAGGGAGACTTCTCCAGGAACAAGGAGGTGGCAGGTGCTCTTTCCTTCCTCTGTCCCCAGCCTGGACACGTGTGGGAACCAGCACAGTGTTAACATTCTCCATCTACCCTGCTAATAGCATGCTTTGTCCCTGTACTTTTCCACAGACCAGCCCCCTCCAGCCCAGCTGGCCTCAGCAAGAGTTTTCCCAGGGGGCTACAGGTCCCCACTTCTAGCAGACAAGCACAGACCCTGCCCCTGGGTTCTTCTGTGGACTCCCACCCTCCAACACACCCTTGGCAGGAGCTCAACCAAAGCAGTACCCCAAGTCTGGCAGTGCGCAAACAGACCCAACAGGGGCTGGCACCACTCCAAAGTGACTCCTATCCTGCTGAGGGACAAAGACAACCACCAACACCAGTCCCACTGGGGCCCCAGAGGTGGGTTGAAGGCAAACATCGAGTGTGACTGCAGGCTTCACCCACCAAAGAAATACTTCTGGGCACAACACAGGGAGGGTACCCTGCAGTTGGGTGTGACCACAATTCTAGAAAATTCCTGGTCTGACTCAGCTCAAGCCCCAGGAGGCCCCAGGCTGGTAACAACACAGGGAACCAAACCCTGCCCACAATAGACAAAGAGAGACATTAGAGATGACTGGGCTCAACATAAACTTGGCTCAGCCACAACACAGGGCACATGTGACATGCACAGGAGGCATTCCTAAAGCACCGGATTCTGGTGAACAGGGGACGCTGCACTGCAAGGGCCTCTTCTTCATAAGGCACTACTTTCAAGAGCAGGAGATGTAGCTGACTTTCCTAAAGATTGAAACACACATAGCGAACAGGCCAAAATGAAGAGAGGGGGGAATGTGCCCCAAATGGAAGAGTAGGATAAAATCAGAGCAAGACAAGTAAGTGAAATGGAGATAGTAAACTATGCCTAACAAAGAATTTAAAGTAATGGTCATAAAGATATTCACTGCACTTGAGAAAAGAGTGGAGAATCTCAGTAATACCCTCAGCAAAGAGATGGAAAACATTAAAAAAAGAGCCAGTTAGAGATGAAGAACTCGAAAACCAAAATTAAAAACACAATAATTTGTAGACTAGGGGAAGCAGAAGAATGGCTCAGTAACCTGGAGGCTAGAGTAATGGAAAGGAATCAAGCTGGAAGAAGAGAGAGAAAATAAATAATAATAAAGGAAAATAGATTACGGCAACTCAGCAACACCATCAAGCATACATAACAGTTGGGTCATGAAGATACCAGAAGAAGAACAGTGAAAAAAGGGGGCTGAAAATTTATTTGAAGAAATAATAGCTGAAAACTTTCCAAATCTGAAGAAAACAGAAATCCAGATCCAGGAGGCACAGAGAAACCCCAATAAAATTAACCCAAGGAGGACAATGCCAAAATACATAGTAATTAAGATGGCAAAAAGTAGCGATAGAGAGATTTTTAACCCAGCAAGGTTATCATTCAGAATAGAAAGAGAAATAAACAGTTCCCCAGACAAACAAAAGTTAAAGGAGTTCATCGCCAATAAATCAGCTTTAGAAGAAATGTTTAAAGGAATTTTTTGAGTGGAAAGAAAAAGGCCATAATCAGGGTAAGAAAATTATGAAAGGAAAAATTTTCACAGGAAACATAATAAAAGTAGTAGATTATTTACTTACAAAGCAGTAAAATCAATTATATCTTTAAAAATCAATCATGAGATTCACAAAATAAAAGGATGGAAAGTGTGCCATCATATACATAAAACTTTGGCGGGGGGCAACAAGAAATTTAGTGCTTTTGTAATGGGTACAAACTTAAGTGGTCATTAGCTTAATATAGACTCTTATACCCTAAGATGTTATATATGAGTCCAATGGGAACAAATAAAAACCTGTAATATATTCACCAAAAAATAAAATAAATAAAAAGAAAGGAATCCAAGCATATCACTAGGGAAAGTCATCATACCACAAGGGAAAAGAGCAAGAGAAGAAAAAGGAACAGAAAAGAACTACAAAAACAACTGTAAAACAAATAACAATATTAGCAAACCAAATCCAACAATACATTAAAAAATCATTCAACATGATCGAGTAGGATTTATTCTAGGGATACAAGGGTGGTTCAATATTAATAAATTAATCAATATGATACATCACATTAACAAGAGAAAAAATAAAAATCATATGATCATCTCAATAGGTGTAGGAAAACAACTGACAAAGTACAACTCCCATTAATGATAAAAACTTTCAATAAGTAAAGGGAACATATCTCAACCTAATAAAGGCCCTACATGAAGAAAATCAGCTAAAATCATACTCAATGGTGAAGAACTGAGAGCTTTCCCACAAAGACCAGGAACAAGACAAGAACGTCTACTCTCCAGCCATTTTTATTTACCGTAGTACTGGAAGTCGTAGCCACAGCAATCAGAAAACAAAAAGAAATAAAAGGCATCCTAATTGGTAAGGAAGGAGTAAAACTTTCACTATTTAAAGATGACATGATACTATATAGAAAACCCAAAGACTCCACCAAAAAACTACTAGAATTGATAAATGAATTCAATAAACTGACAGGATACAAAACCAATATACAGAAATCTGTTGCATTTCTATATAATAATGAGGTAGCAGAAACAGAAATTAAGCAAACCCATTTACAATTGCACCTGAAAAGAATAAAGTACCTAGGAATAAACTTAATCAAGGAGGTGAAAGACCTGTACTCTGAAAACTATAAAACACTGATGAAACAAACTGAAGACAACACAAGCAAATGCAAAGATATTCCATGCTCCTGGATTGGGAGAATACTGTTAAAACGTTCATGTTATCCAAAGAAATAACAAATTTAATTACTATCAAAATGCCAACAGCATTTTTTCCACAAGTAGAACAAATACTACTAAAATTTGTACGGAACCACAGAAAACTCTGAATAGCCAAAGAAATCTTGAAAAACAAGAACAAAACTGGAGGTATCACAATCCCACATTTTAAGATATGCTACAAATCTGTAGTAATCAAAATAGTATGGTACTGGCACAAAAATAGACATACAGATCAAGAGAACAGAATAGAAAATCCACAAGTAAACCCGTTGTTATATGGTCAATTAATCTTAAACAAAGGAGGCAAGAATATGCAATGAGAAAAAGGCTTCAACAAATGGTGTTGGGAAAACTGGACAGCTACATGCAAAAGAAAGAAATTGGACCACTTTCTTACACCATACACAAGAATAAGCTCAAAGTGGATTAAAGACCTGAATGGGAGACCCGAAACATGTAAATCCTCAAAGAGAGCACAGGCAGTAATTTCTCTCACATCAGCCATAGCAACATTTTTCTATGTATGTCTCCTGAGGCTAGGGAAACAAAAGCGAAAAGAAACTATCAGAATCACATCAAAATAAAAAGCTTCTGTACCCCAAATTAAACAGTCAACTAAAAGAAAACCTACTGAGAAGGTATTTGCAAATGACATATTCAATAAAGGGTTAGTATCCAAAATATATAAAGAAATTATACAATTTAACACCAAAAAACCCCCAAATAATCCAATTAAACACCATGAACAGGGGTGCCTGGGTGGCTCAGTCAGTTAAGCGGCCGACTTCAGCTCAGGTCATGATCTCATGGTCTGTGAGTTCGAGCCCCGCATCGGGCTCTGTGCTGACAGCTCAGAGCCTGGAGCCTGCTTCAGATTCTGTGTCTCCCTCTCTCTCTGCCCTTCCCATGCTCACTCCCTGTCTCTATGTCTCTCAAAAATAAAATAAATATGCTAAAAAAAAAATTAAACACCATGAACATTTTTTCAAAGACATCCCGATAGCCATCAGACATGTGAAAAGATGCTGAATGTTACTAATTGTCAGGGAAAAAAAATCAAAATCATAATGAGTTATCACCTCGGACCTGTCAGAACAACTAAAATCATAAACACAAGCAAAAACAGGTGTTGGCAAGGATGTGGAACAAAAGGAACCCTCATGCCCTGTTGGTGGGAAGACAAACTGGTGCAGCCATTGTGGAAAACAGTATGGAAGTTCCTCAAAAAATCAAAATTGAATTACCCTATGATCCAGTAATTCTACTGCTGGGTATTTATCCAAAGGATATGAAAACACTAATTCAAAAAGATAAATGTACCCCTCCTTCTTACTGCAACAGTATTTACAAAAGCCAAATTATGGAAGGAACCCAAGTGTCCATTGTTAGATGAATGGTAAAAGAGATGTGGTTTATATACAGAATGAAGTATTACTGAGCCATAAAAAAGAATGAAATTTTGCCATTTGCAACAACATGCATGGAGCTAGACAGTATAATGCTAAGTGAAATAAGTCAGTTAAGGAAAAACAAACACCATATGATTTCACTCATGTAGAATTTAAGAAACAAAAAGAGCAAAGTGGAAAAAAAGGGACAAACCAAGAAAGAGACTCTTAACAATAGAGAACAAACTGATGGTTACCAGAGGGGAGGTCAGTGGGAGAATGGGGGAAATAGGTGAAGGGGATTAAGAGTCCACTTACCATGATGAGCACTGAGTAATGTATAGAAATGTTGAATCACTATATAGCACACCTGAAACGAACATTGTATGTCAATGATACTGGAATTAAAAAAAAAAATTCCAAAGCAGAATAACAGGAGTTTCCAGATTGAATGAATCTGATACATGCCTAGGACAGAAGATGAAAAGACCCACATTGAAAATACCTCTAAGCGACTCTAAGTCTTAGAACACTAAGGACCATTAGAAGATCTGACAAGCTTCCAGAGAAAGAAATATAGGTCACATCAGGAGTCAGAAAGTCTTCTGCAAAAAATAATGTAAAATCAGAGAGGGAGACAAACCATAAGAGACCCTTAAACACAGAGAACAAACTGAGAGTTGCTGGTGGGGTGTTGGGTGGGAGGATGGGCTAAATGGGCGATGGGCATTAAGGAAGGCACTTGTTGGGATGAGGACTGGATTTTATATATAAGAGTCACTAAATTCTATTCCTGGAAAATAACTTGGATTTAAATTAAAAAAAGGAAAAAAAAAAAAGAATCAGAATGGCTTCTGGTATCAGGGTTCCTGGTTGGCTCTGTCAGTTAAGTGCCTAACTCTTGATTTCAGCATAGGTCATGATCCCATAGTGAGATTGAGCCCTATATCAGGCTCTGTGTTGACAGCACCCCAGCCTGCTTGGGATTCTCTCCCTCCCTCTCTCTCTGCCCCTCCCCCCCCACATGCTTGCATGCTCTCTCTCAAAATAAATAAACATTAAAAAAAAAAAAGAATGGCTTCTAGTATCTCAAATGTAATACTATGATCTAAGATATAAGAAACAATACCTTGAAAATTCTGGAGGAAAATTAGGTTATATATAAAATTTTATATTTAGTCAAATATCACTCAAGTATGTACAGAATGAAGGGAGAAGGAAAAGACATTTTCTGACATGTAAAATATGACTAGTAGTATTTCAAGGAGACTAAAAATAATGGTGGAGTGTTTGGAAGTAAACCAGGGCAAGCAAATAAGTCAAAGAAAACCAAAAAATATTAATTACAAGAAAACCAACAAAAAATTGTACAAAAAAGAATTATCATAATTTACTTCATATCTTATATACAAATATCAGTTACAAAGTTGTTATTAGGAAAATACTGAAGAATGATCAAATCAAAATTACAAAATAAGTATTAGCAAGATAAGTGCATGCAAAGTATACAGGTAGATAAGGGAGGTGCAGAATATACTAGAACATATTAACATAACATATAATATCGAAAATGGAAAAATAATTATATTAAATTAAAAATGACCTAAATCTACCAGTTCAAAGAGATTGGCAGAGTGGATCAACAGTCTCGCTCTATGCTTTCTATAAGATATTCACTTCAAATATAATAACGTAAGCGAGTTTAAAGTAAAAGGGTAGAGAAAGATAGATCATGTGCACACTAGTTAAAGGAAACAAAGAATTGGCTAGATTCATGTAAGATAAAGTAGACTTCAGAGCAAAGAAATTTCTCAGACACAGAGAGGGACATTTTATAATTATAATGATAAATTATAAACAATGTCTTCCAGCAAAAAGATACAGCAATACTAAATGACTAAATGTGTACACACCAAATAGAACTGGGAAATACATGATGCAAAACTGATAAAACTGAAAGGAGAAAAGAGTGATCTATGATTATAGTTGGAGACTTCAATGCACCTCTTACAATGATAGAACAACTAGACAGAAAAGTAGCAAAAAAAATAAATAAATAAGAACTCAATGATATCAACAACTAGCAGGATCTAATTGATTATTTATAGAACAGTCTTCTCAACAACAGCAGGATATACATTGTTTTTAAGTGACTACACAACATTTACCAAGACAGACCCTATCTTTAGCGGTAAGACAAACTTCAACGTGTTGAAAATAATTTAAATTATACACAGTGTTTACTGACCACAATGCCATCAAATTAGAAATCACTAATGGAAAGGAAACTCTCCAACTTTGGAAACTCAACAACACACTTCTAAATAACCCACAAGTGAAAAAGAAATTCTCAGAGAAAATTTTAAAAAATTTTATGAAACTGCAAATACAACATACCCAAATTTGTGAGAAACAGCCAAGTAAGTGCTCTAAAAAATAAATAAAAATGTTTTTAAAAAAAGATCTCGAATAGTGAAGATGTTAATTTTTCCTAGATCTATATACAGGTTTCCTTGAGATCCCTATCTAAACTCCAGCACGAGGGCACCTGGGTGGCTCAGTAAGTTAAACATCAGACTCTTGATCTCAGCTCAGGTCATGATCTCACAGTTCAGAAGATCAAGCCCTGCGTTGGGCTCTGTGCTGACAGCATGGAGCCTGCTTTGAATTCTCTCTTCCCTCTCTCTCTCTGCCCTTCCCCTATTCATACTCTGTCTCTCAAAATAAATAAATATATATATTTTTAAAGTCCAGCACGACTTTTTGTATACACAGGCAAAATTATTCTAAAGTTTCTCTGGAAAAACAAAGGGTAAAAACAATTTTGAAAAAAAAAAAAAGTGGGAGGAATCCATTTGTCCAATTTCAAAACTTTATACAGGTATAGAAATCAAAACTATAAGGTGTTGGTAAAGAGATGGACGCATAGAATGGAAACAAAAACCCTAGAAAGAGATCCATGTAAATACGATTAACTGACTGTTGGACAAAGGTGCAAAAGACGGCCTGGATCAAGACAGTCTTTGGCAAATGATGATGGAGCAATTGGCCAATGCATCAGAGGAAAACAAACCAACAGACAACCTGGATCTAAGTCTCACCATTTTATACAAAACTACCTCAAACTGGATCATGCACTTAAATACGAAATGTAAAACTACAAACTTTTAGGAAAAAAGAGACTTAAGGAAATCTTCAGAATTTAGGTCTAAACAAAGAGTTATGAGACTTGGTACCAAAAGCACAATCCATAAAAGGAAAAATTGATAGATTAGACTTCATCAAAATTAAGTAATTTTGGCTTGCAGACGACTGGATGAAAAAGTTAGTTACAGAGTGGGAGAAAGTATCTACAAACCACATATGCGACAAAGGAATACTATCTAAAATATATAAAGAACTCTCAAAACTCAGCATAAAAAACCAAAACTCCAATCTTATAATGGGCAAAAGACACAAGGCGTTTGCCGAAGACAAACAGGCATGTGAAAAGGTACTTGACAAATTAACACAATAAGGGAAATGCAAATTAAAATCACAATGAGAAATCACTATATACATACTAAAATGGAAGACATTTTTTTTTTTTTTTTTTTTTTTTGACGAACAGCAACTGCTGGCAAAATAGAGAGAAATTGGACCACCCATTTGGGAGTTTTTTAGTACACACAAACACACATACACACATACATCATACAATGCAAAAATTATACCCTTGAGTGTTTATACAAGAGAAATGAAGACTTATGTCTACACAACAACCTGTACATGAATGCTTACAGAAGCTTTTTCATTATACCCCAAACATTAAATAACTCGGATATCTCTCAAAAGGTGAATAAACAGTGGTACATCCACATTATAGACTAATACTAAGCAATCAAAAGAGATGAACTATTGATATATGGAAAGAACCTGGATCAATATCCAGAGAATTATGAGGGATGAAAAAAAAGGTCAACCCCAGAAGGTTACATACTGTATGATTCCATTAATACAGCATTTTTGAAATGACCAAAAAAAAAAAAAAAAAAGGATATGGAGAATAGATTAGTGGTTGGCAGGGGTTAAGTAGTAGATGGGGTCAAGGGGACAGTGGGTTGGGCTATAAAAGGGCAACATGAAGGATCACTGTGATGATGGAATGTTGTGTCTTAACTATCAGTGTCAATATCCTGGTTGTGATATTGCATTATAGTTTTACAAGATAGTACCATTGGAAGAAACTGGCTAAAGAGTACATTTGCTCTCCTTGTATTATTTTTTCAAACTATGGGGTGCCTGCATGGCTCAGTCAGTTGAGCACCCAACTCTTGATTTCAGCTCAGGTCCTGATTCCAGGTTTGTGGGATCGAGCCCTGCATGAGACTCTGCTGAGCATGAAACCTGCTTAAGACTCTCTCTCTCTCTCTCTCTCTCTCTCTGCCTCTGCCTCTCTCCCCAACTCATTTTCATACTCATTCTCTCTCTTTAAAAAACACAAAACAAAAAAGAACTGCATATGAATACACCATTTTTTCAAAATAAGAAGTTGCATTAAAAAAATAGAAAAAGTAAACTTGGGCTAAACATTTTTTCTCTTCACCTTCTAACTCTTCAATTTACCCAAAGATCTTTTTAGAACTCACCAAATAGCAACGCTAAATACATCAGGGAGATGGGTCTCTGAAGATTTTGGGCTTTGTTGGAAGTTATTAAAAACAATTATTCATCTACCCTTCATGTCTTGATCATGATTCATCATGACTTATTTGCCTTTGCAAGTTAGAGCTACCACTTTTTGATGTATTTTTATGAGCCAATTTTCTGTGTTAAGTAAACACTTTTTAATTTATCTCCATAAAACCTCTAACGACCCTCTGAGATAGGTAATTGTGCCTAATTTGCAAAGAAGAAACGATTCTTTCAGAAGAGAATGACTGTCAAACAAAACCCAGGAAGTGATGAGCCAGAATGTGAGATTTTTTTTTCTCATTGCAATGTACTGTACTCATAACCACTATATCATGGTGCTCCTTCTAGAAAACTCTCACACATTTTTTTCTTTTGCCATTTGACTCAAATATAATTTCTTCCTTTGAGTCTCTCTTGACTGTCAGGCAGAATTCTTTACTCTGTTACTGTCCCGAATATCTTGTATACACCTCTTTCAAAGCACTTTGCACACTCTTACAACTGTCTTTTCCCGAAGACTCTGAGATCCTATAGGGCAGTTACCAGATCTCTTTCATTTTATTAAATTCCTAATAACCAGTGTAATGCACACTTAGTAAAATCACAATAAATGTCTGTTATTTGAAAGAATAAATGGTGAAAACCGTTTCACAGATTAAAGAGGGTAGAATCTGAACTGTGTGTGTGTGAAGTACAAAATCAGGGAGAACACAAGCATGGGTGTTAATTAGGCTTGAAGCGGAACTGGCCTCCCTAATGAGCCTAATGAGTAACTTCCAGTTATGTCTCTGGCATTTAGAATGAGATGGAATTAAACATCTACTGTCTAAGTCTATGTATTCCTGTAGGTGATGCTCCCCAAAATATTTGTTGGATGCTTCAGCTTATTTGGTGTATCCCATAAGAGCTTTGTGAACACAAACATATGTGTTTATATATATAAACAAACATAAACCAAGTGACAAATTATTAGGTAGTGTCATGTCATATCTGTATTTAAACAGAATATATATCCAAGATCAAGCAGACAAGAAACATGCTGTACTCTACTCCATCCTCCCTTTGATGAGGGCAGTCTTACCAGCCTAGGTGGTTGACATAGTGATGAATAAGGCAGTTCTTATTTCAAGGGTGGTAGATGACAGGAACTCTTGGGAAAAGAGAGCAAGTACTCAGGTCCCCATGAACAAAGGAAAACGGACAACATAGAAATGTTGGAGCATGATCACAACTAACAGCTTAGCTAGGTCATGCCTGTCACATGCAGCCCTCACTGGAATTTGATAACCATTGGCAAGAATATTCTTCTAGCAAAAGTACATAAATAAGGCAAGTTATAAATCGTATGACTTTATTTGGTACCTCTATGTGTTAAAGATTCCTCAAAACATTGCTGTTTGAAATATTCTCTTTTTGCCACTCTCTGATTGGTAGACGTGGGGAAAACAGAAGACAGGGGCAGTGTGAAAGGATGACTAATCACTGTCCACCTCAAATAAGTATAGTCTCTAAAAAATGAATGCTTCTCAGCCACCTTCCATCAGCCTCAATATCCATAAATTACTAATTTTATTTTTATAGAAATAAGGAACCATGAATGATGCTAATTAGTTTCCCAAGAATCAACCTTGAGACACTGATTTTTGGCAGAACATCAGACTGGATATTCTGAGAGACTTTTTCACTAGAAAACATCTACATCCTGCATAAGACATCTTTCAGAGTTGTGAGTACTCAGTATCATTCACATAAAAACAAATTTTCTCTGAGGTCCAGATGACAATACAGCAAACTAGGGCCAGCAAAACATGTAGAAAGGTGAGCGTGACCCTCAAAGACTACACTCATCCCTAAGAGAGCTGAAGTGGTTCTAGGTCAGAAGTGCTCCCTGGTTCCCAAGAAAATGTATTTTATCTCAAGAGGAAAATATTTTAACCACTGAAGCTCTTCAAATATTGAATTAAAACATTTTTCCATTAAAATGATTGCCTCTACAATCAAAATTCTTTGCAGAGAGAAGTCAAGAGGGTCGGATGGTTTTACAAGTAAAATCTACTACAAAAATGAAATGCCCAGAAATACATCCAGCAAGAGAGGTTTAAAAATGGTATGGAGAAACCTTAAACACAATAATAAAAATAAATGAAGATATTCTATGTTCATGGATAGGAAATCTCAATGTCATAAAACTCCAAGCAGTATACTCAACAGTATTCCCTCTCCAAATTCATCTAGATTCAATCCAGTTTCAGTCTAAGTCCCACAGGTTCTTTTTTTCTTCCCTTTGAGAAGCTTCCTTTTTTCAGAAATTGGATTCTAAAATTAACATGGAATAGCAAACACGTAAGAATTAACAACGTGCTCACGAAAGAGAATTTGAGAAATCACTCCCTACCAATGACGATGGCATATTGTAAAGCAATAGTTAATTAAGATAGTGTGGTACAGACACTAAAGTTAACAAACTGGTAAAAATACTGAATAAAGAGTCAAGAAATAGACTAACACATCTATGAAAAATTCAAATGGGAAAGTGGTGGTGGCATTGTAGATAACTGAGGGACGGATCAAGTTTTCAAAAGATAATACTGGGACAATCGACTATCCATGAGACCGTGGGGTGGACAGAGAATGATCTCTTCTACGTTCCTCACACCACGATAAATTCCTGATGGATTCAAGACTTAAATGTGAAACAAAAAACCTCCAATCTTTTAGAAGAAAAATTAGAAAAATCCTTTTAGGAACTTTGTAGTGAAGAAGGGCTTTTAATAGGGCCTAAAAATACTAATCATAAAAGAAAAGATCGGTAATCATAATTATCTTCAATTATTTACTTGAATACATAGAAAGACTTCATAAAGAACATTAAATGACAACCCGTAAACTTGGAGAATACACATATGATACATATAATTGACCAAAGACTGGTAATCCAAACTACTACCTATCAAAAAGAAAAATGAACAAGTAGAATGATGGGCAAAAGACATGAAGAGTTATTTCAAAGAGAAAGAACCCAAGTTACAAATAAGCACAAAAAAATTACCCTCAAAAGCTTTTTAGGAAATACAATTTAATATAGCAATGAAATACCATTTTATAAACATTAGCTTGGAAAATATTAATGCGTGATTAAATTATAACAAATTATTATAACAACCTCAAACCAATAAGGCAGTATGCTATAAATTTGAATACCTGCCTAGGAGACAAGCATAAAAATACTGTAGTATCGTTGTTCACAACAGAAAAATGTTGCCAGCACCTGGAATGTCCACTGATAGAAAAATTAATAAAAATATTGAGTTATTTTGCATACAATTTGATTTGACAGAAAATGAACTAACTCCTGTTTTATGAAACCAAGCAAGAATCTTGGAAACACTGGGTAAAAAAAGTAATTTTCTGAAGACAGCACACATCCCAGAAAAAAATTTCATGTTAAAGAACAAAGAAAATTAAACGTACTGTTAGAGATACCCAAGATTTTGTGACAATTTTTTTTTTTAAGTTTTTCAAAGAGGTAATGCTAAGATGAAGCAAATACACAGGTGAAGTCAAAGTATTTGGGCGGGGGGAGTGGGGAGAATTTACAGGTATTTCTTGCATTATTGTACTTCGTAATAGGTAAAATATAGCTATCTATGTTCTTTTGTCTCTATCAAATATTACACATTTGAAGAGTTAGTATTAAGATCTTGTATGTTCAACTAAGCAAAGACTTTGACGCAAGTGTTTTTATTAAGTATTTCCAGGCATACCTCACTTTATTTGTGCTTTGCTTTATTGTGCTTCCCAGAGACACGTTTTTTATAAATTAAAGATTTGTGACAACATTGCATCAAGCAAGTCTATTGGTATCTTTTCCAACAGAATTTGCTCATTCGGGGTCTCTGTGCCACATTCTGGTAATTATCACAGAATTTCAAATTTATCATTACTATATTTGTTATGGTGATCTGTGATCAGTCATCTTCGATGTTACTACTGAAAGTTAATTTTTAAGTATTAAGTGTATTCCAACTGCTCCACCTACCAGCTCTTCCCCCATTTCTCTCCTTCTTCTTGGGTCTCCCTGCTCCCTGACCTACAATATTTAAATTAGGCTAATTATTAATCTACAATGGCCTCTAAATGTTCAACCGAAAGGAAGAGTCACATGTCTGTTAATTTAAATAAAAAGCTAGAAATGATTAAACTCAGTGAAGAAGGCATGTCAAAAGCTGAGATAGGCCAAAAGCTAGTTCTTTTGCACCAAACAGCCAACTCGTGGATGCAAGGGACAACTTGAAGGAGCCTAAATGGGCTGCTCCAGGGAATACACAGATAAGACAATAAAATAGCATTATTGCTGATATGGAGAAAATTTGAGTAGTCTAGATAGAGCATCAAGCCAGCCATCACATCCCCTTAAGCCAAAGCCTAATCCAGAGCAAAGCCCTAGCTCTCTTCAGTTCTAAGAAGGCTCAGAGAGGTGATGAAGCTACAGAAGAAACATTCGAGGCTTGAGGAAAAAAGCCATCAAAAATAAATAAACGTCAAAAAAAAAGTTATTGCAGATGTGGTGGCAATAGCAAGAGAATCAGAACCTAAAATGGAGCCTGAAGATGGGACTGAATTGCCACAATCTCATGATGAAACATTAATGGACGAAGACTTGCTTCTTGGGCTGAACACAACCCCTCAAAAAAAAAAAATTCTTCCTGAGGTGGAATCTACTCCTGGCCCTGTGAAAATTGTTGAGATGACCACAAATGATTTAGAATATTACATAAAATTAGCCAGTATTACATAAATTCAGTGGTAGGGTTTGAGAAGACTGACTCCAAATTTGAAAGGACTCCTACTGTAAGAAAAATGCTATAGCTAGTATCACATGTTACAAATTATTCACAAAAGGAAGAGTCAACAGTCATGGAGGCCCTGATCTTCAGCAACCACCATCCTGATCAGTCAGCAGTCATCGACATCGAGGTAAGAGTCTCCATCAGCAAAAAGATTATGAGTTGCTGAAAGCTCAGATGATGGTTAGCATGTTTCAGCAATAAAGTATTTTAAATTAAGGTATATACATTGGTTTTTAGACATAGTGCTATTACACATTTAATAGACTATGGCATAGAATAAATATAACTTTTATGTGCACTGGGAAACCAAAATTTCTTTGTAATATTTGTTTTATTATGATGTGATATATCAAAGCCATGATATCTCTGGGATGTGCAGCACAAAAATACTTTGTTTCCCAGTAACAGCAGCAAGTAGAAAAACACCAGATTAGGGGTCAGGAGACATGTGTCCAAATCCACTTCATCAATCAACTAGCTCTGTGAATCGGAGTGAGTCATGAAATTTCTCTGAGTTGCTGTTTCCTATGTAGAAAATGAAGATTAAATTAAACCCTGTCCTACCAATTTCGCAAGCCTATTAAAAGAGATAATATAATAGTGATTTGAAAATTGTTTAGTGCGAAGGTGCAATAACGATGTTAGTGAGTAAATGTCATTGCCCACATTGTTGGGGTAAAATTTTGATATTCAGTGTTGTGGAAATAGAACAGCAATGGGAGGAACTTTGGCCCAGAGCAACAGCTGGAAACACTCTCCCATAAAAAGGTGATGATTATGAGCTTTGAGAAGACACTTCAGAAAGAAAGAACAAAGTTTTCTTTGCTCTAATGTAAGTGAACAATGTTTAAAATTTTGAAAATGTTACTCTACCTGGAAAGAATGATGACAGCAAGTATAAGAAAATGAGGCCTGAACCAAGGGTTGGAATCCTAGTTAAAACAGCTTTGTCAACTAATTAGCTTTGTGATCGGGGAAATCACTGAATCTCTTGAGTCTCCTATTCTGCATCTGTAAAATGTAGTTCAAATTTGAACACTGATATTTTCTCCAACTCTATTTAATTGCAAGGTTATGGAGAAATTTCCTTGACAATGAGCTGAAATGTGCAGTAAAAACTAGTGATGTTACAAATAGTATCTTGAATGTTGGGCTTTTATAATTTCCCAAGTGGTTTTACACACATCACCTCTTTTCATAGGTCCTTAAAATTTCAATATTGAAAGAGATATTAAATGGCAGGCTGATTATCCTTTTGCTGATGTGTTTCTTTTCAAAATCAATACTAAATGTACAGTCTATAGTTGAATATTCTAGGGACTTAGAACTATTTCACAAGAAAGCCCAGTCTCATTTTGAGAATTTCTGATTAGTGAAATTTCCTCAAAAGAAGTCTATCTCACAATGATGTTAACACTCAGCTGTAAGTTCCCTGTAGATTATCGCACCTGATCCTCAATCAGCCTTGTGATGGAGGCACCATGATTGGCATTTTACACACTGCACTCGTTCAAGGTCACTCTGGCAGTCTGGATCCAGACCTCAGCCTCATGCCCATCATGCTCCTCCTGGTATAACTTATTTCCAAACCAGTGTACGTACACTTTTAAAAAATTAATAAACTTTCTTTTGTATGCCAGATATAGAGTTACTGAAAAACTGAGCAGAAAGTACAAGAGAGTTCCCACATGCCCTCCATCTGCCCCCTCCACAGATTCCCCTACTATGAGTATCTTCATTAGTGTAGAGCATTCGTTACTGCTGATGAACCATATTGATACATTATTATTAACTACACTTTATAGTTTACATTGGGGCTCACTGTTGGTGGTATACATTGTATGGGTTTTGACAAAGCTGTAATGCTATTTGCCACCCCCAAAGAAGTACTGTTCAGAATAGCTTCATCGCCCCACAAATCTCCTGTCCTCCACCCGTTTGTCCCTTCCCTCCCTCTCCCTGAACTCTTGGAAATCACAGATATTTTAATATCATATGGAGATATGTCTCCATAGTTTTACCTTTTCCAGAATGTTGTATAGTTAGAATCGTGTGGTTGCCTTTTCAGATTGACTTCCTTCACTTAATTATATGCCTTTAAGTCTCCTTCCTGTCTTTTCATGGCTTGATAGCGTGTTTGCTTTAATTGATAGAAAATATTCCACCTTCTGGATGTACCACGTTTGTGTTTTTATCCATTCACCTACTGGAGGACATTTTGATTGCTTCTAAGTTTTGGCAATTATGAATAAAGATTCTATAAACCTTCATGCACACTTTTTTGTGTGAACATAGTTTTTTTTTTTTTTTTTGAGAGAGAGAGTTTTTCCAGCTTTACTGAAATAGGTTTGATATATAACATTGTGTAAGTTTAAGGTATACAACTTGGTTATTAAATATACACGTATATTGCAAAATGATTACCACAGTCAGAGTAGTTAAAACATCCATTACCTTCGCAAAGTTACCTTATGTGGGGCTGTGGTAATAACACTGAAGATCTACCGTCAGCAACTTCCAATTGTATTATACAGCATTGTTAACTATTGTCACCAGGCTGTAGACTATCCCCAGAACTTGTCCTACAACTGGAAGTTTGTACTCTTTGACCAACATCTCATTTCTCCACCCCCACCCCTTAGCAAGTACCATTCTACTCTGTTTCTCTCAGTTCAGCTTTTTTAGATTCCACATAGGAGATAATTCAGCAGTTGTCTTTCTCTATTTTATTTAACTTAGTATAATGCCTTTGAGGTTCATCTGTGTAGATGCAAATGATAGGATTTCATTCTTTACATGGCTAAATAATATTCTATTGTGTATTCATCTGTTTTCCTTATCCATTCGTCTGTTGATGGACATGGGTTATTACATGTCTGAGCATTATAAACAATGCTGCGATACGCATGGGGATACAGATAGCTCTTCGAGTTAGTGATTTCATTTCCTTCAGATACACAGCCAGAGTGGGATGGCTGGATCATATAATTGTTTTTAATTTTTTGAGGCATCTTAATACTGTTTTCCATAGTGGTTACATCTTAATACTGTTTTCCAGGTTACATTTCTCATCAACAGCGCACAAAGGTTTCCTTTTCTCCACATCCTCACCCACACTTTTTTTTTAATAGTAGCCATTCTGACCAGTGTGAAGGGATATCTTACTCTGGTTTTGATTTCCATTTCCCTAAGAAGTGATGTTGAGCACCTTTGCATGTGTTTGTTGGCCATTTGTGTCTTGTCTTTGGAAAAAATATTTGTTCGGGTCCTTCATCATTTTTAAGTAGGATTATTTGGGGTTTGCTATTGAGCTGTGTGACTTCTGTGTATATTTTGAATATTAACCCCCTTATCAGATATATGGTTTGAAAACGTCCTCTGTAATTCATTTTCATTTTGTTCATTGTTTCTTTTGCTTTTCAGGAGCTTTTAAATTTCATACAGTCCCATTTGTTAATTTTTGCTTTGGTTCTGGTCTTAGCCAAAAAAAAAAAAAAATCATTTTCAAGACCAATGTCAGAAAGCCTTTTTCTTGGGTGTTCTAGGAGTTTTATCATTTCGAAAGTCTTATGTTTAAGTTTTTAATCCACTTTGAGTTAATTTTTGTGAGTGGTATAAAATGGGGACTCAGTCTCCTTTTGTACATGAATATCCAGTTTTCCCAACACTTTGATCTCCTTACATGCTGGACTGGACACCAGAAGCCCGGTGTATAGCTTCTAAAATGTAATTTCTCAGTGAAACAAGGAGGCATATTTTTAAATGAAATAAAGGTTTCTTTAAAGTATGCTTTGGTAAACTTGGCACCTTTGACATTATCTCTTTTAATTTGTATTCACTGCTTTTTTTTTTATTAATGAAGCAATATATGTATAGTCGTTAAATATTTCTTTAGGGGCACTTCAGTGGCTCAGTTGGTTGAGTGTCCAACTCTTGATTTTGGCTCAGGTCATGATCCCAAGGTTGTGCGACTGAGCCCCACATCAGGTGTAGAGTGGAATCTGCTTAAGATTCTCTCTCCCCCTTCTCCCCCACTCGTACTCTCTCAAAAATTTTTTAAATATTTTACTTTTTTAAAGAAATCATGTCTATCATTTCACCATCAATAATCTGTTAATATTTTATTGCATTTTGTTTCAGTATGTATCTAATTTTCTCTTTTCTTTCTCTTCCCCCTTCCCTCTCTCCCTCCTTCACTCTGATTCGTTCTTCTTTCCCTCTCACCTATATACTTAAAATACTAACTGCTTCACATACATATATGTATGTGTGTATATTTATATATGTATTTATACAGATATATTTAATTTTAATCTAATATATAAAAACAAGCAAGTCTAATAATTATATATTATATACATCACTGTATATAATATCATCTAATTGTTTTTATTAATATCCATAATTTCAATTTAATCCCAGATTGGATGGCATCCACACTTCCCCGGGAGTTTGCTTTGAAGTTTCCAACTCTTCGAGCTGTATTCACCTTAACTGCCAAAGACCACTCCTCTGAGAAGCTCACACACATACTATTCTCTCTGGTGTCTCTCCTCCTAGCTTTTTGTACCTTTAATCCCGAAAGGGAGGTAACACATTTGTGCAATGGCTACTCTTTCAAACAGCATGAACCAGTAGACTGTCTTTCCAGAAAAATAAGTATCCTTTTCAAATTTTCTAATATTGCCTTTATTACTTTGAAGTTTTCTTCTTCTATTTCATTAAAAATATTTTCCGATAGCCGCTTTTATGGTCAAACATAATTTGCAAACTTATTTGTGTAAAAGAATACCCCTTTTATGGAATGTAAGTTTAAATCATTTAAATGGATTAAGGTTTTTAACACATACAGAATTGTTAAAAATAAAAAGCAGCAAGTGTAAAATCTGAGGTATTTTAGAAAATTCATCTAACCAATTTTATTTTCATTTAATAATGTTAGTTTCACTAAGAGTCAATCTACAACATTAAAATGGCTGAGACATCTATGTACATATGCATGTATTTTACCAGAATATTGTGGACTTACTGAAATTTGGCCTTTATCACTATTACAGTAGTTAAGTGACAGCCCATCCAAACTCACAACAGGAAATGAAGGAAGAGCATTAAGCTTCTATCCTTCCCCAAAAAACCCCATAATAAGACATAACTAGTATTCTAGCTTGAAACCCTGCTGTCTCAAAATGAAAGACAAAGGAAAGGTAAGTATCACTAATTTTGTTACAGGGGATGAGCTCAAGTAACACTTTCCTCTTTCCCACTTTTGGTATTGAAGAAAACTAAGTAAGAATTACTTCTGAAGTGCCCAGAAACACTTGAGCTTCAGTCCGAGTGCTCAATAACCAGAGGTGACAGAATCCATTTCCAAACTCTTCACTGGTGTAGGCGCAGCGTGAAAACCTAACTCTTTCACATTAAATCAAGTAAGAATACCTTGAAAAATTATGGCTGGTGCTTCCTTTTACTGAGAATTTTCAACTTCTAGACTGCAAGAAATGCTAACGGCCTTTCCAAGGAAATCTGAATTATTTAAAAAATAAGATAAGTTGTCAGCATGGGCTTTAAGAGAGTACAAGTAGAAGTCTTCTGACTTGTCACTGAAACAAGATAATAGGGTAATGAGAGTCCATTAGCCAGGCTAGCTTATGCCACATTAATGAGCAACCCCTAAATCTCCATGGCTTAAAGCAAAAGAGCTGGCTTCCCATTTGTGTGAAATGCCTTGTGAGTCTGGGCAACACTCCAGTCCATTGGCTCCTGTGTCATTTCCAGTGTGTGTCCTCCCTATCAATTCAAGCTCCCACAATTCCACAACGGGAGGCAAAAATTCAAGACAGTTTTATAACTACGAGTATATGCTCCTCCCTGTAAATGATACACATTATTTCTGGTGCTACACTTTCTTCCCCTATTGCAACAGCATGGGGGCTGTGAGTCTCCCCGATGGAGAGGAGGCAGATACGGGCTGAACACTGCAAGTCTCCCCCATCATAAGGTGAGCCCCAGACCAGGCTTCACATCCCCACTCCTGATTTTTGCCAAATGAAACTCCCCTGTTATCAATTCAATCTCTACACATTTGCAACTCATGGTACTGAATTTAAGTGAAATAATTCTGTACAGCACACTCTCAAAGTTGACTCTACATGCATAAAATAAAAATTTAGCAGATTTACTGTAGATCCCTCCAAAGTCAGCAGAAGCAGGCACCATGGCCCCAGGAGTGGAGACTATGGCTGCTACCCAGCTCTGCTTTTCAGTGACTGAGTTACCACAGGCCAATTACCTAAGTAGGGTTTGTTTGCTTGCTTGAACAGTCTGAAGACTGAAGTTTTACTTTATTTATTCTTCCACTTATGAGGTTACAAGCGTACAAAAGGCAGGCCTAGAGAGGAGCTGGGCTCTCCAGATAGGACCACTTTGCAGCATGGGGCCAAGCACAGGCCACCTCTGGATCAGATCATGGTGCGGTGTGGGGGCTGGGTGAGAAGCGGGCTGCCATCAGTGGAAGCTGCAGTTGCCACAGCCCTTTATGTTTGTGCTTTCATGCAACAATTAAGATAATGTATTACTAACAAAAATGTCACAATCCTCATTCTTTGGCATCCTAAAACCATTATTCTCATCTTTTAATGGTTTAAGAGTTAGATTATGGAAAATGGGTGCTTATGCTTTCGCTCTTCCAAAGTTAGCCTGAGACGAATTACTGTTTGCTTCTGTCTGCTTTTCAAATGCATTTTTCTTAGTTTATTTACTTTGAGGGGGCAAGGAGAGAATTCCAAGCAGGCTCCGTGCTGACTGTGGGGCTGGATCTTACAACCTGTGAGATCATTACCTGAGCCAAAAATCAAGAGTTAGATGCTTAACCAACTGAGCCACCCGTTGCCCCTGAAATGCACTTTTCGGTGTCCTTTTCCTTCTTACCTCTTCCCGCAGGTACCGAAGTCCTCATGGCGTCCTCCAGTTATGCAGTACCATGCCACCCAAACTTGTCCCAACAGAGAAGGAGCCAAGGGCAACAGCTTTGGAAACGACATTTTAGGAGACAGGACATTTCCGGCATCCCTCAAATATGTCCATGGATATGGCTAGTCTTGTGTTCCCAGACACACGAAATCTCTTTTTCTTCTGGATAGTAATGTGGTAGCAGTTAAGCCTGTGTTTCAATCCCTGTATCCACTGTTTTCTTTCGTAAAGGATTAGTAAATTCCAGATATCGGCTGTACAACATTGTGTCTAGTGTTAACAATATGGTATTGTGTGCTTCAACGCTACTTGAGAGGGTAGATTTTCTGTTAAGTGTATTTACCACAGGGGTGGGGGGAGGGTGTAAGAAACTACGTAGGAGTTTGAATTGAACCCTTTGCTCTCCCTGTAAAGGACAACTGCTGTGCTTCAAGAATTTATAATCAAGGAAATTAGAGGCTTGAGGATTTTTCAACATTTTTATTTTTCTATTAATATATATGATTCTTAGAATCCTCATTCCTATTTTCTCCATATCCTTTATGATTTTTCTTTATGTATTAGGTTATACCTAATACACACATACATACATATACCTAAAGTACCTTCTCCAAGCTACTTTATACCTATCAACTCATCTTTTGCCATATATAGGAAAACAAAAGATCTTTTAGTACAGCAGCAGGCTCGTCACAAGGGTATCATCCCAATAGCCAACGCAATCCTGGCTCAAGACCAACAAAGTTGAAAGATACATTATCTGATTTCAGTAAGTGTACAATCATCAAGGCGCATGGCATTGGCAATACATAAGACACAGAGATCAATGAAACAGAATAGAGAACCCAGAAATAGTCCATACAGATGTAGCCAACAGAGTTTTGAAAAAGGCACAAAGGCAATTTGATGGGAAAAGAAGTATTTTCAACAAGTGGGGCTGGAACGATTGGACATTCATATGAAAAAAAAATGAACCTAGACATAGACCTTTTATATTTCACAAACAGTAACTCAACGTGGGTCACAGACCTGATCACAAAATTATAAAACTTCCAGAAGAAAACATAAAAGAGATCTACATGACTTTGGGTGTGGCGATGAGGTTTTAGACACAACACCAAAAGCACAACCCATGAAACAGGAAATTAGTAGACTTGATTCAAAGTAAAAATTTCTGTTCTGCAAAGGACACCGTTAAGAGAAGGAAAAGACAAGCCACAGATGGGGAGACAACCTTTGCTCCAGCACATATATCTGATGAAGAACTTGAATCCAAAAAAGACAATGAACTTTGAAAACTCAACAGTAAGAAGACAATCTGATTTTTAGAAAGGGGAAAGAACTGAACAGACAGCCCGTCAGCAAATAAGCACATGGAAAGATCTTCAGTATCTTAAGTTGTGAGGGTAACAAATTAAAAAGGAATACAATACCACTAAATAGCTAAAAATTAAACTGATAATATCAATGGCTAGTGAGGACGTGAAGAAACAGGAACTCCCAGTCATTACTGAGGAGAAAGCAAACGGTATGGCCTCTTCGGAAGACTATCTGGCAGTTTTCCACAAAGCAGAACATAGTCATACTGTATGATCCAGCAATCTTGCTCCAATTTACCCATTTGATTTGAAAACAACTTACAGAAAAACCTCATGCAAATGTTTATAGCAGCTGTACTTGAAATCACCAAAAAACTAAAGTAACCAAAATGTCCATTAATAGAATCAACGGCGATATATCTTTATGATGGACTATCACTCTCTAATCAAGAATGAACAATTAAGCAGCATAAAGACAAAGATAGATCTTAAATAAATATTGGAAATAAATCAGTCTATGAAGGCTACCTACCACCTTATTCCAAACTATTTGACTTTCTGGAAAAGACAAAATTATGGAGACAGTGAACAGATCGGTGGTTACCAGGAGTTTGTGGCAATTTTGAGGAAAGAGGATGGTATTCACTAAGAGAAGCATAGAGATATTTTGCCAGTGACAGTCTCCTGTATGATCCTGCAAAGTCAAATGCGTGACACTAAGTTTGTCAAATGCTATAGAAATTCACATCACAAAGAGTAAACTTTAATGGACTATTAGAAGTTTATATAAAATGAGGCACACTAAAATTTATGAGTTTATCTGTGCAAACATGGATTCAAACTGGGCAGTGCCTAACTGCAAGTGGCTAGGAGCCCTCCACCAACAGAAACCACGGGAAAGGTTTTCTATAGAGATATGGAAGCAAAATGAGGAAATTATTTGATTGGCTATAACTTAAGGGGAAGGGGAGTTTTGCTTTCCTTCATTATTGCTTTCCTTTGGGAACTTAGCTATGCACCCTGCATGGGATAGGTATCAAAGAGGAGTAAAAATTGCAAAATCAAAGGGCACACTAATAAAGTAATCAAATGTTGAGTTACTTTATTTTTACTTCATCATTAGACCAATTCCTGGGAGCAGGATGTGGCCAAGGCCACAGCTAGAAAGTCATCTGTGTGACTGCAGCCCAGGCAGGGCCCACTGCCCACACTGGGGGAGGAGAGGTGCTAACTTGTACAGGGCAGGGCAGGAGCAGGGCGGGCTGAATGGAGAGGCTGGAAAAATCTCCATGCAAGAAAACAAGCGGAAAGGTTATTACCCTGCAAAGGACATTCCTCCTGTGCTCTTCTGCTCAACTCAACTCACCTGAGTTGGACAATCATTTTCTTTTCCAATAGGAGAAACTGATTCTGTTCCATCCTAAACAGTACTGATTATGTTGAGATGGACCCCAAGTGAAGGAGAGGGAAAAGGATCTCTGCCTCCACATATCAGCCTCTTGGCTCCAGAAGGTCAGGCGTTGGGGGTGGGATCTGCAGTTTGGGGAAGTTTTGAAGGGGAGCCAAGTGGGAGGCTGGCAGCAAAGCAGCTGAAATCCTATCATCGGGCTCTCGCCAGCAGACAGTGAACATCCCACACATCCTCTCTAGGTCTGAACACAAGTTTGAATTATTTAGTTCAATATCATCTTCTGTTTTGCAGCAAAATCTAGTCAGAGCTGCTTTTAAATTGGATTTTCTGTCTCTTCTGTTGAGATGGGAATTGACAGTGTCATCTCTTCTCATCAGGCCACTGGCACCGCCAAAAGCCCAGAGTCTTGCTCCCTGGAAGTCAGCCTCTCCTTTCTTCTTGTGTGTGGATCACGACACCATCCTCTGCAGGCTAAGGAACACAGGCTCTTTCCCGTGATCAACGCCCGCTGCTTCTACAGACATTTCTTGCATGTTAGAAAATGCAAAGAGGTGAACGGTGCCCAGGGAGGCCCACAATGAGAAAGGAAAGCAGACTAATGGGCATGACCTAATCTCTAAGTTAAAAATAAAGAACTGAGGACACAATTACTTATAGGCCAACTGCTGAGAAAAGGAGCTTAATTTTAGTTTACGATCTAACCCTGCAAGACGATAATTGTAACCGCTTACTGTGTGTGTGCTACATACTCTTCTAGTGACTTTTAGTCCGTTATATTATTTTTCATAATAACCACAATGTAGGTATTATCACGGTCAGTACGGCATAGTGCAGGGGTCAGCGAAAGTGTAAAGGGCCAGATACTAAATATTTTAGGTTTTGTGAGCTGTAGGGCCTCTGTTGCAACTATTCAACTCTGACGTTACAGTGCAAAAGTAGACACAGACGATATGAAAAGACGATATGTAGATGAATGGTTTGGGCTGTGTTCCAATACAACTTTACGAAAACAAGGAATGGGCCAGATTTGGCCCAGAGCAGTCATTTGATAACCCCCTCACATGGTAGAGAAAAGGTTAGAGCCATGGGCCAGACACTATAGATTTGCTTTTCTAATCTACCTCTTACTAGCTCTTCTAATACTTAATCTCTCTTTGTCTCAGTTTTCTCATTTGTAAAAACAGAACTTACCTCATTTAGTAAATTCCTAGTACATTGTTGGTACTATGTAAGCATTTGATACCTGATTTCCAATTCAGTTCTATTTTTTTTTTAGTTTTTTTTTTTATGTTTGTTTATTTTTGAGAGAGAGAAAGTATGTGTGTGCAAGTGGGGAGAGAGGAAGAGAGAGAGGGAGACACAGAATCCAAAGCAGGCTCTAGGCTCTGTGCTGTCAAGCACACAGCCCGATACTGGGCTCGAACTCATGAACTGTAAGATCATGACCTGAGCTGAAACTGGATGCTTAACCGACTGAGCAACTCAAGCACCCCCTACTTTTCTATTTTCAATTAAATTTTGTTTTTCAATTAAAAATTGGAATACAGAGATGGGATTGGGATTCAGACATGTTAACAGCGATACAATGAAATCTCTTTTAAAGTGTTGCTCCACAATCTTAATTATCATGTAGAATAAAATCTCTCTGAAATACATTCAAGTATATTCAGAGGAAAAGTAAACAAGCCATTTTTAAAACAGTAGAAGATAATGAGTCAGAAGCCCTCCTTCATATGCCATCAGAACCAGTAGTTGGATAGTCAAGAAGTTTATTAAAGGGAAACCAAACAAAATGTTACTTGCATGCCTACTGCATCTGTTAGAGAGTAAGCTAGACAAAAGCAAGCAACAAGGAAAAAGAAGAAGAGAACTAGAGCAGAAATAAATGAAAATGAGAAAAATAAAAGAATCCATGCAAATACATGTGATTTGAAAATATCAATAAAACCAACAAACCATTAGTGCAACAAGAAAGAAAAACTCAAGTTACTAAAATCAGGACAGAGAGAGGAAACATCACTACTAATCTTACAGACAAAAAAAAAAGTTTTAATGGAATACTATGAACAAGTCTATGTGACAAACTAAATCACATAGAAGATACGGACAAATTCCTAGAAAGATATAAAGTGCTGAAATTGACTCAAGAAGAAATGGATAATCTGTATAGACCTATAAATCAAGGCATCAGTAATTCTGAAACTTTGACCAAACCCAAAGCAAGCTACAGATTCAATAAAATCTCTATCAAAATTCCAACAGCATTTTTCCACAGAAATAGAATAATCCTAAAATTTTGTATGGAACCACAGAGGATCCCAAATAGCCAAAGTCATCTTGAGAGAGAACAAAGCTAGAGGCACACAAACCTATAGAAATCAAACTAGCATCATATTGGCACGAAAACAGACACACAGATCAAGGGAACAGAATAGAAACCTCGAAATAAACCCACGTAGTCAATTTATAACAAAGGAGCCAAGAACACACATTGGGTAAACAACAGCCTCTTAAATAAATCGTGTTGGGAAAACTGCACGGTCACGTGCAAAATAATCAACTAGACCTGTATCAGACACCATACACAAAAATCAATTCTAAATAAAGATTTAAATATAAGACCTGAAACCATAAAACTTCTTTCTTTTAGAAAACATAGGCAGGGGCCCCTGGGTGGCTCAGTCGGTTGAGCGTCCGACTTCGGCTCAGGTCATGATCTCGCGGTCTGTGGGTTCGAGCCCCGCGTCGGGCTCTGTGCTGACAGCTCAGAGCCTGGAGCCTGCTTCAGATTCTGTGTCTCCCTCTCTCTCTGCCCCTCCCCCACTCATGCTCTGTCTCTGTCTGTCTCAAAAATAAATAAATATTAAAAAAAAAAGAAAGTAAATACCTTACTTCTTAAAAAAAAAAAAAACATAGGCAGTAAGTTCCTTGTTATCAGTCTTAGTGATGATTTTTTGGATTTGACACCAAAGAAAAGGCAATGAAAGCTAAAATAAGTAAATAGGACTACATCAAACTAAAGTGTTTGCATATCAAAAGAAACCATCAACAAAGTGAGAAATCAACCTATAGAGTGGGAGAAAGTATTTGCAAATCACATATCTGATAAGGGACATTAGTATCTAAAATATATAAAGAACTCCTACAATTTAATAGAGAAAAATCTGATTTTTAGAATGGGCAGAGGATCTGAATAGATATATTTTTTAGAGAAAACATACGGATGGCCAACAGGTACATGAAATACTCAGCATCACTAATCATCAGGGAAATGCAAATCAAAACCACAATGAGCTATCACTCCACACTTAATTGAATGACTGTTATGAAAAAGACAAAATAACAAGTGTTGATGGAAATATGGAGAAAAGGGTACCTTTATGCACTGTTGATAGAAATGTAAATTGGTGCAGCCACTGTGGTAACACTGGAAGTTTCTAAAAAAGTTAAAAATAGAAATATTGTATGATTCAGCAATTCCATTTCTGGATATTCAAAGGAAACAAAGGCATTAATTCAAGATGCTATCTGTACTCCCATGCTTATTGCATTATATACAAAAGCCAAGTATGGAAGCAACCGAGGGGTTCATTGATAGACGAATGGGTGAAAACGTGGTATATACACAATGAATTTATTCAGCCATAAAAAAGAAGTCTTGGCATTTACAACATGGATGGATCACGAAGGCATTATACTAAACGAAATCAGATAAAGACAAATACTGTATGAGCTTACCTTTATATGGAGTCTAAAAAAAAAGAAACCCCAAAAACAAAAAACTAAACTCATAGATTCAGACAACAGATTGGTGGTTGCCAGAGAAAAACTTGGTGGTTTAGGAGGTGGGAGGTAGGCAAAATTGGTGAAGGTGGTCAAAAAGTACAAACTTTCCATTGAAATATAAACAAGTCTTGGGGATATAATATACAGCATGGTGACTATAGCTAAGTAACACCTTATTGTTTATTTTTAACTTGCTAAGAGAGATCTTAAAAGGTATTAACAAAGACACACATACAAAATTTGCAGTTATGTGTGGTGATGAATATGAACTAGATCTATTATGATGATCATTTCACAACACATAAATATTAAATTGCTTATGTTGTATACTTGAAAAATAATAACATGTTACATGTCAATTATATTTTAATTTTAAAAAGTTTGTCAGTCCTTCGAAACTTTAAACATACTGTTACTCTATAACCCAGCTACTCCACTTCTAGATATATTTCTAAGAGAAAGGAAAATGTATGTCAACACAAAATCGTCTACATAAATATTAATAGCAGCATTATTGATGGTAGTTAAAATGTGGAAGCAATCCAAATTTTCACCTACTGATGAATGGATAAACAAAACATCTGTACAATGGAATACTATCCAGCCATAAAAAATAAGGAGGTACTGATACATGCTATGACACGGTTGAACTTGAAAACACTGTGGTGAATCAATGAAGCCAGGCACACAAAAAATATGTATGTTGTACGATTCCATTTATGTGAAATGCTCAGAATTTCAGGGACTGAAAGTAGGTTAGTGGTTGCCCTGGGCTAGGGGAGATGAGGAGGGCAGAGGTGGGATGGTCAATGGCTGCTAAAAGGTAGGAGGTTTCTTTTCTAGAGCGATGAAAATGTTCAGAAATTATATTGGTGGTTGCACTATCCTGTGGCTGTACTAATCACTGAAATGTATGCTTTAAGTGGATATATTTTGAAGTTTGTGAATTATCTCAATAAATCTATTTTGTGTGTGTGTGTGTTTTTTTTAGAAGAATCCATACTACCACTGATGACTTATTAACATGACTTATCACTCATGATGTTAACCTCATTCACCTGGCTGGTTTCAAACTGTACAACTACCTTTGCATCCCTCTCCATACTCTACCCACCAGAAGAAACTTCTAGTACAGGAGGAGTAACTCCATAAGTTATTTGGAATTCTTCTGTGTGGGAGATTTGCCTCTTCTCATTTTTGTATTTATTCGATATTTTTTTTTGTAAGTCTGAAGTAATGAATATTTATATATTTTTTTGCTTTGGGATATAATCCAGTACTACATTATTCATTTCATTGCTCAAATTGTTCCAGCTTTAGTCATGGGAACTCTTTCAGGTTGGGGCTAATGCAATTTTAAGTAAATTACTTCTTTACAATAATGAGTAAAAGTGATCTGGACATGCAAACAAACAGCCAATTCAGAAGATGTCATTCAACTGAACGGAATAGAATTTCATGTGTAGCTAGAAAGTAGCCTTGAGACCATGAGCATCTCATGGGTGGTGGAATCAGCCACGATGTTTTACAGGAGGTGTGGGGAGTGCTTGCAGTGCATCTGAAAGTCATTTAAGAGCTTCAACTCAGGGAGGGCCAAGATGGCAGAGCAAGATGGAAGTTCTCTGTTTCTCTCATCCCTGAAATGCAGATGGCTCAGCACCCAACCGTTTGGCACACCTATTGATCTGAGGATAACGCAACAATCTGCATAACTCGAGCCACAGAACTTGGCAGGTATGGGGCATGGAGAAGGGAACTGGAGGAGAGAGAAGCCATGGAGAAGGGAACTGGAGGAGGGTAGAGCACTGTTTTGTGGTAAGAGGACAGAGAAAGGGCGGAGAGTTCAGGAAAAGCACTCCTCCCAAAAGTAGCTGGAGAGAAAGAGAAAGAGTGCGAACAGCCAGAAGTGACTGAACAAGAAAGGGAGAAAGGAGAGAGGGTTTCAATACCCCTAGGACTCTATAAACAGGGCAGAGCAGCCTCAGAAATTCCACAGCCCAATACTTGGTAGTGCTCTGGTGGGAAGAACAAATCCCCAGGAGCAGGCAGCAAGGTCTGAGAGATCTGCAGGCCACATGGGGAGAAGCAGTTTCCCTGTTAGGAGGGCATTTTGTAGAGGCCCTATGGCCTCCCCACAGGCAAAATTCCCAGAAGACCCCAGAGAACAGCCATGTTTGCTGGTATTGGAACAAAGACTCCAGGGTGCAGTGAAAACGGGTACCAGCTGTGTTATGATTTACCACAATACTGGAACTGCTGCTGCTATGCAGTTGCACCAAGTTTTTCTGAGCAAGCAGGCACCCAATCGCAATCACTCAGCTTCTGTGGCAGCGTGATTGCATGAATGTTCTTGGGAGCAAGCTGGCACCTAGCTATTGCTCAGGGAGACCCTTCCCCAGTGGATCAGAGTGGGTCCAAGCCACAGGGCCCTCAGAAGTGAGGGATTTGGAAACATGGTCTCATCTGAGATAAAATTTGGGAGGGAGGTGCCACCTGACAGGCTGATGGCTTGGACACAGACAGTGTAGAAGCAGGAGGTGGAAAGAAGCCCGAGACAAAGGAGAGATGCTTGATTGCTGGTTGGTGAGAGTGCAGAGCTCTGGTGCTCAAGGCTGGAAGCTTGGTGATGCCATTTTCACCCTTCCCACACATGCTCATATACATGAACATGCACCACAATGGTCCACCCTAGTAACCTAAGCAGAACCTAAGTAGTAATCTAGTGAAGAACGAAGCCATTACACCAAGCCACGTCCAACTGCACCAACCAAGCCCTAGAGGACCACAAGTCTCTCGGCCTGCATAGTGTACAGACTATAAAGTGCTTCACAGTTTGATGTCTAGGGGAAGGTGCATATAATTTCATGCAGACTTCATTCTGTTTGCTAGCCCATCCATTAATTTTTCTCTTTTATTTTTTCTTTTCTTATTCTTGGATACAGAAAGAAAACATTTTCCTTTTTTATAAAAACTGGTTTTTAATTTTTTAAAATTTTTTATAAATTTTGTATTCTATTTTACTTTCTTCATTTTATTGTATCTATTTTAAATGTTTTCTTGTTTTTTCTTTTCTTTCTTTCCCTTTCTTCCCTATTCTATCAAGCTTCTTTCTTTTCTTTATTTCCCTTTCTTCTCTATTCTATCAAGCTTCTTTCAACAACCAGACCAAAACACACCTAGGATATAACTTCTTATATATTGTTTTTTGGGTGTTGTTTTTAATATTTTTAATTTTATTAATTCTTTCTCTTTCTCCAAAATGAGGAAATGAAGGAATTCATGCCAAAAGCAAGAACAGGAAGAAATGACAGCCAGGGACTTAACACAGATATAAGATGTCTGAACTACAATTTAGAATCACAATACTACTACTACTATCTGGGTTTGAAAAAAAAAAGACATACAATTTCTTTCTGCAAAGATAAAAGAAGTAAAAGCTAGTCAGGATGAAATTAAAAATGCTGTAACTGAGACACAATCTCAAAAGGATGCCACGGTGGCAAGAATGAAGTAGAGCAGTGAATCAGTGATATAGAAGACAAAATCATGGAGAATAATAAAGCAAGAAAAAGAGGGAAACTAAGGCACAAGAGCACGATGTAAGAATTAGAGAATTCAGTGACTCATTAAAAAGGAATAGCATCTGAATCATAGGAGTCCCAAAAGATGAAGAGAGAGAAAAAGAGGTAGAAGGTTTATGTGAGCAAATCATAGCGGAAAACTTTCCTAACCTGTGAAAAGACACAGACATTGAAATCCAAGAAGCACAGAAAACTCCTATTAAACAAAAACCGACCATCAACAAGGTATAGCATAGTCAAATTCACAAAATACACAGACAAGGAAAGAATTATGAAAACAGCAAGGGAAAAATGTTCTTAACCTATAAGGGAAGACAGATCAGGTTCTCAGCAGACCTATCCACAAAAACTTGACTAGATATACTCAACATGCTGCATCAGAAAAAAATGCAACCAAGAATTCTTTATCCAGCAAGGCTGTCATTCAAAACAGAAGAAGAGATAAAGAATTTCCCAAACAAAAACTCAAATGTTCATGACCACTAAACCAGTCTTGCAAGAAGTTTTAAGGAGGACACTCTGGGGGGAGTAAGGAAGAAACAAAATAAAAAAGACCAAAAGCAATAAAGACTAGAAAGGACCAAAGAACAAAACCAGAAACTCCAAACTCTACAGGCAACACAATGGCATTGAATTTTTATCTTTCGGTGCTCACTCTAAATGTCAGTGGAATAAACATGCCAATGAAAAGACATAGGGTTACAGAATGGACAAAAAAACAATATCCATTTATATGCTATTTACAGTAGATCCACTTTAGACCTAAAAACAATTCAGATTGAAAGTAAGGGGATAGAGAACCATCTATTATACTAATGGTGGCAAAAGAAAGCTGGAGTAGCCATACTTCTATCAGACAATCTGGATTTTAAAATAAAGACTGTCACAAGGGCATTATAATTAAGGGGTCTATCCACCAAGATCTAACAATTATAAACATTTATGCCAACATGTAAAACCTAAATATATAAATCAATTAATCAAAAACATACAGAAACTCATTGATAATAATACCTTAAGAGTAGAGGACTACAACACCCCACTTACAGCAATGGACACATCATCTAGGCAGAAAAATCAACAAGAAAACAATGGCTTTGAATGACACACTGGACTGGATGGACTTAACAGATATATTCAGAACATTTCATCCTAAAGCAGCAAATTACACATTCTTCTCAAGTGCACATGGAGCATTCTCCAGAACAGATCACATACCAGGACACAAATCAGCCATCAACAAGTACAAAAAGATCAAGATCATACCATGCATATTTTCAGACCACACGCTATGAAACTTGAAGTCAACCACAAGAAAAAATTTGGAAAGAGAACAAATACTTGGAGATTAAAGAATATCCTGTTAAAGAATGAATGAGTTAACCAAGAAATTAGAGAGGAAATTATAAAGTACATGCAAACCAATGAAAATGATAACACCACAACCCAAAAACTCTGACATGCAGCAAAGGTGATCCTAAAAGGGAAGTATATAGCAATCCAGGCCTTCCTCAAGAAGGAAGAAGGGTCTCAGACACAACCTAACCTTACACCTTAAAGAGCTGGAAAAGGAACAGTAAATAAAACCCAAAACCAGCAGAGGACAAGAAATAATAAAGATTACAGCTGAAATCAATGCTATCAAAAAACAAAACAAAAAAGAAAAACAAAAGCAAGAAAAAAAACACACAAAAAAACAGAAGAGAGCAACAAAACCAGGATCTGGTTCTTTGAAAGAATTAACTGATAAACTCATAGTCAGTTTGATCAAAAAGTAAAAGGAAAGGACCCAAACAAAATCAAGAATGAAAGAGGAGAAATACAAACAATAAGAGAATATTGTGAGCAATTCTATGCCGATAAATTGGAAAATCTGAAAGAAAGGAATAAACTACCTGCTGAAACAGGAAGCAATAGATAATTTGAACAGACCCATAATCAGTAAAGAAATTCAATTAGTAATAAAAACCTCCCAAAAAACAAGAGTCCAGGGCTGGATGGCTTTGCAGGGGAATTCTACCAGACTTTTAAGAAGAATTAACTCCTATTCTTTTGAAGTTGTTCCAAAGAATAAAAACGGAAGGAAAACTTCCAAACTCATTCTATGAGGCCAGCATTACCTTGATTCCAAAACCAGACAAAGACTCCACTAAAAAGGAGAACTATAGACCAATTTCCCTGATGAATATGGATGCAAAAATTCTCAACAAGATACTAACCAACCGGATCCAACAATACATTAAAAGAATTATTGACCATAATCGAGTGGGATTTACTCCTGGGATGCAGGGCTGGTTCAATATCCTCAAATCAATCAATGTGATACACCACATTAATAAACAGACAAGAACCTCATGACCCTCTAATAGGTGCAGAGACAGCATTTGACAAAATACAGCAACGTTTCTTGATAAAAATTCTCAAGAAAGTAGAGATAGAAGGATCATTATCTCAAGATCATAAAAGCCATATGCAAAAGACCCAACACTGATATCATCCTCAATGGGGGAAAAACTGAGACCTTTCCCCCTAAGGTCAGGAACAAGAGAGGCGGGTCCACCCTCACCACTGTTATTCAACATAGTATTCAAAGTTCCAGCCTCAGCAATCAGACAACACACAAAAATAAAAGGCATCCAATCATCAAGGAGGAAGTCAAACTTTTTGCAGAGGATATGATACTCTATATAGAAAATCCAAAAAGATTCTATCAAAAACACTTCTAGAACTGATGCATGAATTCAGTAAAGTCACAGGATATAAAAATCAATGCACAGAAATTGGTCTTATTCTGATATACCAATAATGAAGCACAAAGAGCCATCAAGGAATCGATCCCATTTATAATTGCACCAAAACCCATAAATACCTAGGAATAAACCTAACCAAAGAAGTGAAAAATCTATATGCTATAAACTATAGTATATGAAAGAAATTGAAGACACAAAAAATGGAAAAACATCCCATGCGCATGTGTTGGAAGAACAAATATTGTTAAAATGTCTATACTACCCAAAGCAATCTACATATTCAATGTGATCCCTATCAAAACATCACAAGCATTCTTCACAGAGCTAGAACAAGGCATCCTAAAATTTCTATGGAAACACAAAAGACCCCAAATGGTCAAAGTAATCTTTGAAAAGAAAACCAAAGCTGCAGGCATCACAATTCCAGACTCAAGAAGTATTGCAAAGTTGTAGTCATCAATGCAATATATGGTACTGGCACAAAAACAGACACTTGGGTCAATGGAACAGAATAAAGAACCCAGAAATAGACCCACAAACATATGGTCAACTAATTTTAGACAAAGCAGGAAAGAATATACAATGGAATAAAATTTGCTGTCTCTTCAGCAAATAGTGTTGGGAAAACTGGACAACAGAAGAATTAACCTGGACCACTTTCTTACACCACATACAAAAACAGACTCAAAATGGATCAGAAACATAAACGTATGACAGAAAGCCATCAAAATCCAAGAGGATAAAGCAGGCAAAAACCTCTTTGACATTGGCCGCAGCAACTTACTCAACAAGTCTCTGGAGGCAAGGGAAACAATAGCAAAAATCAACTATTGGGACCTCATCAAGATAAAAACCTTCTGCACAGCAAAGGAAACAATCAGCAAAACTAAAAGGCAACAGAAGAGGAGAAGTATTTGTGTGACATATCAAATAAAGGATTAATATCCAAAATCTATAAAGAACTTACCAAACTTAACACCCAAAAAACTAATAATCCAGTGAAGAAATGGGCCAAAGACATGAATAGACACTTCTCCAAAAAAGACATCCAGATGGCTAACAGACACATGAAAAGATGCTCAACATCACTCAGGGAAATACAAACCAAAACCACAAGGAGATACTATCTCATGCCTGTCAGAATGGCTAAAATGAACAACTCAGGCAACAACATACGTTGGCCAGGATGTGGAGAAAGAGGAACACTTTTGCACTGCTGGTGGGAATGCAAACTGGTGCAGCCTCTCTGGAAAACAGTATGGAGGTTCCACAAAGAATCAAAAATAGAGCTACCCTATGACCCAGCAATTCCACTACTAGGTATTTATCCAAAGGATACAGGTATGCTGTTTCAAAGGGGCACATGTATATAGCAGCACTATCAACAATAGCCAAAGTATAGAAAGAGCCCAAATGTCCACTGACAGATGAATGGATGAAGATGTGATATATATACACAATCAAAAAGAATGAAATCTTGCCATTTGTAACAATGTGGATGAACCAGAGTACATTATGCTAAGTGAAATTAGTCAGAGAAAGACAATTATCATATGACTTCACTCATATGTGGAATTTAAGATACAAAACAGATGAACATAAGGGAAGGGAAGTGAAAACAACATAAAAAGGGGGGGTCGGGGACAAAATGTAAGTAACTCTTAAATATATAGAACTGAGGGTGGCTGGAGGGGTTCTGGGGGGAATGGGCTAAATGGGCAAGGGGCATTAAGGAAGACACTTGTTGGGATGAGCACTGGGTGTATATGTAGGGGTTGAATCACTGGATTCAACCCCTGAAATCATTATTGCACTATATGCTAAGTAACTTGGATGTAAATTAAAAAATAATTTTTAAATAAGAGCTTCGCCTCAAATGTTAACTTATAAAACGATGCCTACCATGAAAAGAAAAAAGCATCAATGCCCCTAAATGCAATTGTCCAATTTTTCTGACCCCTTTTGTGTGGAAGCATCTTGCGCTTTCAAACCACACCCCCTCTTCTCCCCTCTGCCGGCCAGGAGAGGACTCAGAACTTTTACAATCCAGACAATCTAATGAGACTTCTGCATTTAACGCAGCCTCTTTCTAGAGCTATCGATATTATCTTGGGCGAAGAGCACAGCCTGGGCTGCAGAGAGAGTACTGTTCTACTCTGCTTGGTTTCCAAGCACATTTCAGACCCACCCCGAGCTTTAAACAGCTATTTATGAAAGATTCTAAGTAAATCTCAACATCTGGTTGACCTTTGATAAAGTCCCTTTTGGAGAGGAGAAGAATCTATTCAGTTGTTTGTTTGCCACATTAACAGTAATGCTTTCCTTTATGACAGATGTCTGTTCCAGGGGACAGATCTTTCAGGGCAATTATATTCTATTAGGGAAAATTACACAGAAACTTGAATTTCCAGTAACAAGCATGGGAAAACAGAAGAGCATTGTGAATTAAAATGTTATGTTTCTCTGGTTTTATAAATGTATGTTTATGATCAACCAGCAAGAAGCAATTGGCTTTCTGCGTATTCATTAACTCATTCATGTATTCATTGATTCAGCAGTTATTGAAAATCAACTGTATTTTAGATGCGAGTAGAAATTCTAGTCTATGATAGAAAATTTAAAAATTAATTAATATATATTTTTTAGATTTATTTATTTTTAGAAAAAGAGAAAGAGGGGGGAGGGACAGAGGGAGTGGGAGAGAATCCCAAGCAGACTCTGCCCTGTCAGCACAGAGCCTGATACGGGGTTCAACCTCACGAACCATGAGATCATGACCTGAGCTGAAATCAAGAGTCAGATGCTTAACTGACTGAGCCACCCAGGTACCCCAACATAAGATATATTTTATTGTGATAAGGTCATAAAGTTATTGTATCACTGAGGACTCAAGTCTGTTGTGTGGATGAGCAAGACTTCTCTATAGATGTGGCATTTGAGCAGAGACTTGAAATCATAAGATCCTCTCAAGTGAAAGCTAAGAATGGTACCTTCCAGAAAGAGAAGCCAGCATCCAAGGCCTAAGCAAAGTGCACTGATGCAGAGTGGTGATCAGGACGGGGAATGATAGGGAATGTTAGAGATGCAGGAGCCAGACACATCAGGCTTTAGGTAAAAAATCAAAGCCCTAGAAGTCCAATAGCCTGCTTTCTATATTGAAAAGCTCTGCTTACTGGCAGAGAACAAATTATAGAAAATCAAGAAGAGATGGCAAAGACACCCCTTCACAGACTTGCATTAGTTCAGGCAGGAAAGAGGAGATGGCGGCCGGTCGTTGCCTGACAGAAAAGATGTACTGAAATTGAAAGCAAAGACCTTGCTGACCAATCAGATGTGAAAAGCAGCTCAGGACTCCTGCTTCCAGGGAACCGACTCTCACCTTAGACGAGTACAATATATTCAACCCAGAGTACAGAAAATACCACAAGTGGGTGGCCACACCTACTGTTGGGGAGGGAGGACACTCTCCGGCCACATTGCCTCGCTCCCTAGGAGAGAAATCTACAGTCTCATCTTACTCAATGTCCACCATATTTTTCCTGCAGGAAGGCAAGTCAGAGGCTCTGTTTGAAAGAAGTTATTTTTCCTCAGAAGCTGTACATTCATGAATGTGGGAACCGGAGAGAGATCAAAGCCAAATCTGCCCGGGCCAGCATGGCGCGGCCAGACCTGCCTTCCCACAGTTGAGCAAAATCAGCTGTGCACTCACCGGGGCACGTTAATAATGCGAACAAAGGCGTGTAGCACTAAAGCAATGGAGCTACAACATGGCCGACCTTCGCTCCGTCAGGTGACCGCGGCATAGTTCAGAGCGGAGGTCGACCCTCTCCACTGCCTCCCTTTGCTTATTCTGCACGCAGAGGATGACAGCATCATTATTCTTGTGACACTTAGGAAAAAAATCTGCTAATACGGAGGGTGTCCTTGAGCAATAGGGGTTTAGATTCTGGGCCGACTTTTAGCAGCAAGAGACATCTGCTGCCATGAAGCGAATTTTTTTAAATATATGCATTTGCACTTTTAATTATCTTCTACAATAAAGCCGCCATCTCCACCTACAGGGAGGTTCTTAAAGCCATTTGTATTAAATTCCTATCGCTGCTCTAACAAATTACCGCAAACTTAGGAGCTTAAGACAACACAGATTTATCCTCTCACTTTTCTCGAGGTCAGAGGACTCAATTCAGTCTCACCGACTGAAGTCAAGGTATTCGCAAGGCTGCTGTGTTTCTGGGGGCTCCGAGGGGGAAGATCCCCTTCTCTGCCTTTTCCAGTTTCTAGAGGCACCCGCACTTCTTGGCTGGTGGCCCTTCCTTGAAACTCTCCAACCTCTTGCTTCCAAGGTCACATCTATTACCGGCTCTGGTCCTCCTGTAGGCCTTCATATAAGGACCTTGTGACTGCACGGGGCCCGCTGGGGTAACACAGGATAACCTTCCCGTCACGAGATGCTTCATCACCTCAGTGACACCCTTTTTGCTATCTAAGTCAACATAGTAACAGGTTCGGAGGATTAGGACGGGAACATCTTTGGGAGGGGGAAACATTACCCAACCCTTCCTACCCTTTATAGTCAAATTTCACACCCTGGTCTCTGGATTCTACCAGAACTCCAAGAGATCAGATAAATAAAACTGAAAGCTTCCAACTTAAAAAAAAAAAAACAAACAAAACAAAACACAAAACTTATCATAAGTACAAATAAGTAAAACGGATCAGAAATTTTAAAAGATGCCATCTAATTAGTAAAATCTCATTCAGGGCATCAACTTAACTTTGGCAGCCTTGAGTGCCATAAAACTTAGGGTGGTCTTTCTGCTTCTTGAAAATATTCGCGGGCAGTAGGCCTTTATAACTCAGGAAAACAAGTGAAAAACTGTGATGCCTTAACAAACAGAATACTACATAGGAAAGTCGATGAAAAGTAAACCGCTGTTTGATGGTATTACGCTTTAGTTTCCCTGTGAGTGCACTGGCGCTAAAAATGAAATTCATAATAAACAATGTTCTTCCTGTATTCAACTTTCTTCAGATTAATTCAGGAGCCCCTGGAGGGTGGTCGAGAAGCTTTTCATTTTGCAAATATATCACACCTAGAGAATTAAGACAATTAGAGAAAAGGGTTTTAAAAAACCCACTGGAAATGTAACAAAAACTCCACTATGTTGCCATTATGGTATTTTATTTAAAAAACCCATTGGTTCTTTTGTTCGATTATTCATACAAAAATATTTGAGTCGGTCCTCTATGTATGCCAGGTGTGTGTTGTTTAGGATCTGATAAGCCACTACAGGATGGGGCCCTTTGCTCCGAGTTTGACACTGAAGGCTCCAGAGCAAACAAGTAACATGATTAGATGTAGGTTTTAATGGGGTCACTTTGCCTTTTGGGTTGAAACTCGAAAACGGGAAGGAAAGATTAAATGGAAGAGACTAGTGTGAACAGTGTGATGGGAGTGTGACTGCCAACAAGAACACGAGTGCTTACTTAGCCTATGATGTATTCTCATCAAGAATCAATGACCTACATGGTCTCCTGGTTTGTGAGATCGAGCCCCATGTCGGGTTTCCAGGCTGACGGCACAGAGCCTGCTTGGGATTCTCTCCCTCATTCTGCCTGCTCCCCCCTCATTCTCTTTCTCAAAATAAATAAATAAATAATTAAAAAAATCAGTGACCCATAGGTGGTTACTCACTATTTCAAAGGATGCTATCGGAATCTACACCAGAGCGTTCGGTTCGTTGGCAAAATGAATGAAGAAGCATGATGGGGTTGTTTAGGATGAGTGAAGCCTAGTTGGAAACATCTGCCCGGGCCCCCTCCCCTCGCCTGAGTGGAGCGGAAGCCTGCAAGCCTCACACCTGGGTCTTATGTGTTGCCTTCGAGGTCCGGAGCTAGAGCCCCACTGATTCTCGCTTTGTCCACTGAACCCCACTTCTAGGTTGACCAGTCCTTCCACCAGAATTCTATGTCCCCCTTGCGGTAAGCCTAAAGACACCCCAAAACTATGAGGAGAGACTGTATACATTTTTGTTCATGCTTGCTAATAAACATTCGTAGGTTTGGTAGAATTTGGTCTAAGACTTGCTTTCTCTGTCATGACCATCTTACAGGCAGTTATTCAGGGAAGAGAACGTAAAGCCACCAACCTTCCACGGACCAACGAGAAACTATTTACTAAAAGCACCTGACATTTTTGGAGAGGTCCAATCAGTTTGGATCTATTCGCATTTAATAAAATGATTTATTTTTTTAAATCCAAATCTGGATTCTGTGTGCTTGTGGTCCACATTGGAAATTTCTATCTGTATTCAAATACAACAATGCTCTGAGGTTTCCCTTTGAAGCCATCTTTACTAGGTTCTAGAAATAGAAAAAAGACCAGATAGAGTTCATACCTAGTATGAACAGTGCACTGGGAGTATGGGTGATTTGTATTTATAGCCCTGTATTTTGATGTATTTTACAAATTTTCTTCAACAAACAGATCTTAGATTTATGGTCATTAAATACCACTACAAATCCTTAAACATTTTAAAGAGCATTAAGTCATTATTTTTGGAGGCACCTGGGTGGCTCAGTCGGTTCAGCATCACACTTCGGCTCAGGTCATGATCTCACGGTTCAGGAGTTCGAGCCCCACATCAGGCTTGCTGCTGTGAGTGCAGAACCTGCTTCAAATCCTCTGTTCCCACACCTTCTCTCTGACCCTTCCTGGGTCACACTCACTCCCTTTCTCACTCTCTCTCAAAAACAAGTATTTTTTTAAAAATTAAAAAATAACTCATTTTTGGTAACTTAAAAGTGAACTTAGGCCAAAAGCTTCCAATAGCTAAAAACACAGAGCTTTTCAGATAAAAGTATCTAAAATTTCTATTAAATATTATGTTACTTTTTTAGATGTAGAACATCAACAAAAAAATCTCTGAAGAATATGATAATTGGAGAACTATATAAATTCTGTAAAAGTTACATATGAATTATATAAATATTGGAATTTATTTTTAATAGTTATATTTTAAATTCACCCCATTGATTTTTGGGAAAAAATATAAATATACGAAAACATTTTTAATTAATTCTCCTGATAAATCATTTAACATTTCTAATAAAATTACCAATTGTGTTTTAAACGTTTCTTTCCTATCCCCTACCCTCCATAATAAAAATCTGTCAGGTACAGGTCTCAAAATCAATTTTAATGATTACTCGTATGAACTGGATAATGGGTGAGCCAGTTAATTTTGTTAGTTTTTCTCTGGGAATTTGAATATTTTTGATACTTTATCTTTCATTCCTCCACTTTGTACTGATCATTACTTTAGAAAGAAATGGTTGAAGTGAAATTTATTCTAAGATAAAACTCGTGTAGACGTTTGCTCTGTACTCTGATAGAGACTAGGATCTCTTCTTTAGGTAATTAATTTAATGGGTGACGTTTGAAAAAAGTAGGACTTCTAAAGCTTCTACCCACCGCCCCCCTTCCCCGAGTTACGTGTCTCTCAAATACCCATCAGGTACCTCTTATCAGAAGGACATCACCTGAACCCACTTTCTGAAGGGGCTTTAAAAAAAATTCCATGGGTGATTTTAATTTAATGGCGTAATGGTTGAACTGGGGAGGCGTTTGGAGCGCATTCCTGCAATGCCCAGGCTTGGCCGAATTCTCTAACCAGGCTTCAATGGGAACCAGATAAAAACGTACGGTATCTGCAAATTTTCAGTGGGTCTACACGACACGGCCTCCCACAATACCTACATAGCTCTGGTTGGTGGCGCTGAATTATCTCATTCTAGGGAGTTCAAGCTTTTCACTTTTTGTGAAAACATGAGGGCTACAGAATCAAGACCGGGTAAGGTGACACGGGGAGGGAAGGCCATTTTTAGGCTACAAGCAATTTCTCACTCTCAGGAAACTCTGGCGCTGACGTTGGTCTGTAGTTCACGGGATAACTGCGCCCTCTGCTGGGCACCCGTGGAAGCTAGGAAGATTTCACACTGAGCCCTTTAAAGAACTGCATCCTTTTTTAAGTTTATTCTGGGAGAGAGACAGAGAGGGAGCATGCACGAGTTGGGGAGGGACAGAGAGAGAGAGCGCACGAGAATCCCAAGCGGGCTCCTCTCTCAGCGCAGAGCCCGAGCAGGTATGGAGAGTCTGTTGCTCAACCAACTGAGCCGCCCAGGCGCCCCTCAAGAACTGCATCCTTAATCCCCCTCCCCCCACTCTTTCCACTCGGTTTTTATTTTCAACTTTTTCAAGCTCCCAAGCCAGCTAACCAACATATCAAACGCTGTGCACAGGCAGGGAAGACCCACACCTCGGGCCTTTCTTCTGTTCACACAAGGTAGACCGACCAACCAGAAATGAACGTTCTGGCCCTAAGAAGCTTTCTGGGGCCCACAGTCCCCCCATGCCCATCCGCGGGGCTCACGTTCCCAGACCCCCGGGGGACGCCTGAAACCGCAGGTAGTACCAAACCCTCCGTCCGTGTACTATGTTTTTGCCTACACATACACACCTGTGATCAAGTTTAATTTATAAATGAGGCGCAGAAAGAGATCAACAGGAACTAATAAGATACAACAACTCCAACCACATACGAACACAAACGTTACGTGAATGTGGCCTTGCTCTCCCTACACGCATTGCCCGCGGGGACTCACCCTTCTTCTTGCGATGCTGGGAGGTGAGAAAATGCAGGGCGGAGCTGAGGAAGCGAGGTAAATAGCGTAGGCGTCAGGCCGCTATTGACGTAATGACGCAGAGTCAGAATGAGGGACACCTGCTTCCAGGCCCAGGGCAACCGCGGAAAACGGGGACGCTTGTAGTCCCAGAACAGTACGCGCTTCCGCACCACAAAACCTGGTTCTGCCCCTGGGGGCTCTGAGGTCGGGGTACCTCAAGCTGGGCCTTGCAACGCACAGCCAGTAGGGAAGCCTCTAGGAAGGAACTTGACCCGTGGAGAAAATGATGGTGTCCATGTCCACTTCTGACTGTGTGTGTGTGTGTGTGTGTGTGTTTGCCTGTATGTGCATATGTCCGTGTATGTTCGTGGAGGTTTTTTTTTTTTTTCCTATATCATGATCAAGCCTCTGGTATTCAAGAACTTTGTTTTAAATATTTCAACTTGATGTTCATAGCCTGAGCAATCAAGAGAGGGGATTCCGTTCAGGTGTTCGGCAGAGCAGGTGTGAGGGAGAGGCAGGGAGCGACCAGAGGGATGGTGAGTGGTAGAAAGGAAGAGGCCGGAGGGGCTCGGAGGAATCCACAAAGACACGGGCAAGTGGTCCCGAACCGTGCGAGACAGCAACCCGGTAAGTGACAACAGGGATGGGTCGGTGGGACACAGAGAGGACCCCGCCCTGCAGCCGTAGAGACATCCGAGGAGGACGCCTGATACCCTTTGACCCCACTGTTGGGGACTCACAATAGTCACTGAAGGGAAGTGAGGTCCCCAAAGCTGGAGACCCGGGAACATACTGCCTAGAGACTAGCTCTGTACAACACTTCTCTTTGAAAACCCAAGCATATTTGAATTGAAGCAGGTGATTCCATCTAAGGTTTCTAGATACTGTATATACACAGAATTTGTTTAAATTAAGTGTATTCTGTCTGGATGCTGTGGTTTAAAATGTTAACAAAAAGAGGTAAAAAGTGCCATCTGGTGGGACACTGGAGAATTAACCTGAAAATATTTACAAGCGGATGTGGTTTTTTTCCTCCCCTGTAAATACACAAATAACATGCTATTCTGTTGTAACGGAAATAATACCTTATCCTACATGGTGGTGACAGGACTATGAGGTGGTCTCGCGGGTAAAGCAGACAGTACAGTGTGCAGCACCCTCCATGACAGGTAGATCTCGTACTTTCTTATTCGTATTCTTGTTCTTATTTGTTAATCAAAATGACACTCCTGTTATTGAAAACAGATCACTAATTGTTGGTCCTACTGAATTTCATGTTCAGGATATCCATTTAGTAAGCCGTTCGCTTAACTCCAGAGTGTCCATTTCGACTCTGGGGTAGGATGAGATGGTAGCCTCACGTTCACACCTTCCATGGGATGGTTTAAAAATCTGCTCAAGAGACACTCCTAATTTATTTCAACATCCACGTTCCCCAGCACCGTACTAGACGCCACTGGACTTTAGAAGAAAGAGAGAGAAGAACATCTACCACCCGAGAACAGCAGCCTACCCTCAAGGTCAATGGCCTGGGTGCGGGCGCCTGCGGGTCATGTGTAACATCTCAGAAATGCTTCTACTATGTATGTAGCAGCAGCAGGACCTGCTGTGACAAAGGGACTGCCTTCCCATCTGTTATCTGACTTCCTTTCACGTCTGAAACGGCACCGGGAGAACCAGGTCGTATAGTTAGAAGATCTGGATTTTCCAGGCTCCGCTCTTGCTGTAACTCACGGTACCGGCTGAGGGGCATCTCATCACAGTCCGGGTTTCACTTCCGTGGATATGATCACTCCGCCCTCACTACTGTGGGTCCCCAATAGTTCATGTGCCAGATGCCACCTTCCCCTGGGCTCAAGCACACAGACCCTAGAGCGACTTTGAACTCGATATCCTGATCCTGCAGAGCAGCAGAGGTAATTCTCTTCCCTTGGGTTTTAACACCCTGCGCAGCTTGAGGCAGGGGTGGGGGGGGGGACAGGAAACATAGATATCAATGTAAAATGTTTCAGAATTCGGATCAATTGGAAGCATGAGCAAACGGAGAGCCGGGGCCTGGAATGGAGCTGCACACTGTTTTTACGACCTCCAGTGCAGCCGTCAATATTCTGCTAAACTCACCGACTGGTGGCACGGTGTTAACGCTGCCGGTCACACCTCTGATTTTTCATTTCCTTTCTCATCTACGAAGTAGAATCCGAATAAATAAAAATTAACTTTCAAGTCTGAAAAATAGACCTACCTTGATTGCTGCCACTTTATAGACACATTGAAATATATATGATGCAGTAATATCATTCTTTACTTCTTTCGAGAGAGAGAGAGTGAGCACAAGTTGGGGAGGGGCAGAGAGAGAAGAAGGCACAGAATCCAAAGCAGGCTCCAGGCTCTGAGCTGTCAGCACAGAGCCTGATGCAGGGCTCGAACTCACCAACCACAAGATCATGCCCTGAGCCAAAATCAGACGCTTCACCAAGCCACCCAGGCGCCCCCAGAAATATCATTTTAAAATAGCTTTATTAATCCTTCCCTCAATGAAGTGAAGTAATGACTTGAAAAATACATCCAGATCCACCAAGCCAAATACAAATCAATAGTTTGATTATCCAGATATCACTGAGGAAGGAATTTTTTGTCTTGATTTCTCTTCACTGTTTGACCATTCTCGTAAGACAGATAATTATTTTGAGTAGTGGCAGCAGAGGCCCGTCAGAAACACCTCCTACAGGCGGTTGATACTATTTTCCACGTAATGACAAGGGTTTCGTATTTTGTATACTTCGTTAAGGTATCTTCCCAACCAACATCGTGACGGCCACCGCGGCTGTTCTTCTGACAACATCCAAGTGTTGCAATTACCTACAAATCGTCACAAACCTTACAAATTCCTGGCTGTGCACGGCACAGAGTCCTTTGCAAGTTTCTTGTGGTTACAAAGCGTGTGCACATTCATACGCTTGGCCAATTATAACCTCCATCTGGAAAGCCCACCATATAGGAATACATTCGTAACAAACTTGGCTGATGGCGCAAGGGAAAAGGGGAGAGAGCTAATTCATTGAGTATCTGGCCACAGTTACTATGCAGCTCATTTGAATATAGTCTCTTCTCTGAACGTTCGGATGAAACGGATGATGACAGTAAATGATACACTCTTTGTAGTGTATACTGAATCCAGGAGGTGGGCTCTTAAGGTAACAGGACTGGTGTTCTTATGAGAAGAGGGGAAGAGACACAGGGGAGGAGGCCGTGTGAGGACAGAGGCAGAGATGGGAGGGGAACGCCTGGGGCCACCAGTGGCTGCAAGAGGCAAGGAAGGAGCGTCCCCGGATGTCCAGAGGGAGTGAGCCCTGCCGACACCTTCGTTTTAAGCTTCTAGTCTTCAGAACTATGAGAGAAGTTTCTGTTGTTTTAAAACACTCAGTTTGTGGTAACTGGTTACAGAAGGCTTGGGAAACAAAAGTCACACTCGAAGATGAGGAAGCGTGGAGACCCAGAGAGGCAGTGAAGCTGAAGTGTTAAATATTCATCTCATTCTGTCTCTCTCTCTCTCTCTCTCTCTCTCTCTCATACACACGCACAGAGGTACATTCCTATGGGATGGCCTTGGAAATAGCCAAAATGTTCTCCCAAGAAGGAAGAGAAGCTTGCGCTGCTCTGATTAACGGGCGTTGTACGCGCACACGGGTCGGAGTTGGGTAGAGCCCATGGGCCACCGCTGGGAAGCAGGCCCAGTGACAGCCACCTCTTCCTGACACAGAGAGAAGCCCTCCCGAGGGCAACAGGCAGGCCTGCAGACGTCACGTAGGAGGGCTCACTGACAGAGAAACCGGCTGTGACGACGCACGATCACCATGAACTGCGGCCGGAACATCGGTGTGGTTGGTGAATTCTCTGAAGGTGACCTTCGAGTCCCTGCTGACCAGGGTGTGGAAAATCCTCAGGGCGTCCGGGTGGCTCCGTCAGTTAGGTGTCTGCCCCCTGGTTTTGGCTCAGGTCATGATCTCATGGTTCGTGGGCTCGAGCCCCCCATTGGGCTCTATGCTGCCAGTGGGGAGCCCGCTTGGGATTCTCTCTCTCTCTCTCTCTCTCTTTTTCTCTTGGCCCCTCCCTCACTCGTGCTCTCTCTCAAAATAAATGAATAAACTTTACAATATTAATTAATTACATGTTTTAAAAATGTGGAAAACCCTCTCACGCAAGGAAAGGGAAAGGCCCTGCTCTAGCCCAGTCTGGCCCAGGGTGTGGGAAACCACACAACCAAGGGACGTCAGTACAATGTAGAAGCCAGAGGATGAAGCGAGAAAAGGGACTGAACACACGGGTCGGAGTTGGGTAGGCCCAGAGGGAAAGATGTCTTCTCATCAAAATGAATCCATTTCCCTGATTCTTTAATGTGGCCGGACCATAGGTAAGGCTGTACGTGTGGCATAGATGACAGAAAATGTATCTTTTGTAAAATCTTTCATAAATAAATGCCTTAATATTATACATGATCTTCATTCCAAAGGAGGGGTTCACTCCCTAGAGTCTGTGATCATGGCGGCCCACGGGCACCCATGGTGCCCGCCTGGGAGAACCGCAGGAGGCCCGGCCGGTATGGCCTCATTCCTGGCTGTCCAGGGGAGCCGCTCATCTCAGAAAGACAGACGGCTCTCTCAAGAGTCACCACTGACCTTTCTTTGAATGTTTAGAATCGAAATAATTCAAGAAAATAGAACTTTTAAAATTAGAAGAGAAACACCAAAACTATTTTCCGTAGAAGAGTACAGCTACGCGTGCCTAACGTATGTGGGTGGAACTTCACTGCATCAGGGTGAGAAGCATACTTTGGGTCATTGAGTGTCAGTGCAGCCCAGTGTTTCCACACTGCAAGGAACAGAAAACCCAGTCTGAACTGGCTAAAACGTGAAAGGAGGTTTGTTGCTATGAAACAGGAAAGCCCAGAGCCCGGTCAGGCCTCGGGCCTCTGTCTCCATGTCTCTGCGGGCCCCAGGCTGGTCTCTCAAGAGTGCTTGACCACAACCAAGATCAGTGCTTCCTCATTCATGCGGGGTGGGGAGAGAGAGGCACTCTCTGGACAAAGTCTTTTTTTTTGTATTATTATTATTTTTAAGTTTATTTTGAGAGAGAGAGAATGTGAGCTGGTAAGGGGCAGAGAGAGAGGGGGAGAGAGAGCATGCATGCGCATGAGAGAGAATCCCAAGCAGGCTCTTCAGGGTCAGCCCAGAGCCCCATGTGGGGCTGGAACCCACGAAACCATGAGATCATCACCTAAACCAAAATCAAAAGGAGGACACTTAGCCAACTGAGCCACCCAGGCGCCCCTAGACCATCAAAGTCTTAAATGTTGCTCAAAATGACATCTCTGAATATTCATTGAATATCTGTTTGGCACGAGTTACTGTGCGGCTCATTTGAATATAGTCTCTGAACGTTCGTTCGGATGAAATGGATGATGACAGTAAATGATACACTCTTTGCAGTGTATACTGAGCCAATCACAGTAGCTAGGGGATGTCACAGGCTAGCTGCCTCTACCCGCTCACCAGTAGACGAATTCCCAAGGCAAGGAAGTTAGGGTACCTCACCAGAGGTGCACAAATCAGGGATCTGTCGCTGGAATTGAGACGAGGACTCTCCTATCCCCATATTGATGTCTGTAACATGCAGGGAGGACAGGCAACCAATATTTTCACAGCACTGAGTCACTGTCCGGTTTGAACAAGGTAAGCGCAGAAACTTTTTCTTGCAAGAATTCTTCACGTGTTTATAAAACTGCAAGGATCATACTCTATTTTTATCAACATGGTAACTACTAAATTTAACATTTAAACAAGACATTAAGCTGTTAATAAGTTGACAGCCTTGTGCATGTGATGTTTAGTGACATCTATATTAAGAAAATTGCAAAAAGAAATCTACACGGAGACACCTTTTTCCACCTGCTGGGCCATCAAAAATTCCCGAGTTAGAGGAGCACCTGGGTGGCTCAGTTGGTTGAGCGGCCGACTTCAGCTCAGGTCATGATCTCATGGTCTGTGAGTTCGAGCCCTGCATCAGGCTCTGTGCTGACAGCTCAGAGCCTGGAGCCTGCCTCAGATTCTGCATCTCCCTCTCTCTCTCTGCCCTCTCCTTGCTTACTCTATGTCTCAATGTCTCTCAAAAATAAATAAACATTAAAAAAAAATAAAGTTGGCCACAAACTTAAAAAAAAAAAAATTCCCGAGTTAGAGCATCCAGCTTCGGCTCAGGTCATAGTCTCACAGTTCTTAAGTTCATCGGGTGAGCTCAAGCCCAGCTTTGGGATTCTCTCTGTTTCTACCTCTTCGATCCTTGTGGAATTCTCTCTCTCTCTCTCTCTCTCTCTCTCTCTCTCTCTCAAGAATAATAAAACTAAAAAACAAATTCCCAAGTTTGAGGTCATAATGTTTGCCAAAGCGTGACCCTCTCCTACATTGCTAATGAGAGAGACAATTGCCACAAGTTTTGGAAGCGAAATTGGATAATATTCATCAAAATTACAAATGCATTCACGTTTTTTGTTTTGTTTTCAGAAATTCTACTTCTGGAATATATGCTGCAAATTTACCTGCAGACATACAAATGAGCGAAAAAACTGGAAACCACCTCCGTGTCCATTTGGAGGGGCTGGTGTGTGGAATCCTCGCCCTGGGACACCATACTTTTGTAAAAACACAGATCGAAAAGCCCTTTACATCCGGATCAGAACTATTTCCGAGGCAGAACCCTACACGGAAAAGAGAGCAGTGCAAGGTCACCTTTTGGTGTAGACCAGGGAATTTCTCATTGTATATTTTTGTAGCTTCTTTCAGCAATTTCATTTAAGGTCTTCTCCAACGTTAAGTCTGACAAAACTAAAATGTGTGTTTTTCTCAGGTATTTCTCAGGAAAGACTTTGTAGAAAGCTCTTTCTGTCTCTCTTTTGAAGAACACCAAACATTTATTCAGAAATGGACTAGAAACACATGGTCCCCTCCACAATGAATGCCTCTTCCTCTTCTTTTGAACAACAAAGAGACACGAATGGGGACTGTAAAGATCTCTTCTTCTGAGGAATGATATCCTAACATTTTTTTCTTCAATGGGGAGTGTTACATCAAGACTACTATGGTAAATAAAAAGATAACGAGACAATTATTAGTGCTGTTCAGTAATCTCAATGGCATTCAAGTTTCCATTCCAGTCTTGTTTGAATCTGTCAGTGTTTCAGATCTGACTCCTTTCTACCATCCCAGCCTTTTTGAGGTGGGGTTTTGTTTGATTTTGTTTGTGTTTTGTCTTCCTCAGCACAAACTCCATTTTATCCCAGTCTTTGAACCTGCCCCAAATGCTCTTTCTCTCTCTTGTCACGGAGCCCTGTGCATCTTTCTCATTCAAGTTTAAAATCATGCTATACTCATGTAATTGGTTTATGTGTATTGTTCACGCTAACTAGACTGGGGCTCCGTGAGAGCAGGGACATAGTTCTATATCCTAACTGCCGTATCCTCATCACTCAGCATGCTTGGTAAATATTTTTCATCTCGCATGAGATGTGTAGTTGTTGACACAGGGTAAAAACTGCAGGGGAGACCGCCCGGATTCTAGTTATTGCACCACATTGGAAACAACCAGGCAAACACTTACACTAAAGGGAAAACTCCAATACTTAGCACACTGGAGAGGGGGAGCGTTTTGAGGGTAATGAAGGCTCTAAGATAACCATCCACTGGTTCCCAAATTGGCTTTCCCTGTAGTGTGGATGCATTTTGTATTGAATTCTGCCCAATCCCTTTGTTATCTGTAAATGTGGATTTGTAAACTTAAACCCGCAGTGGCAGCTCGTCTTAGGAAGGTTCTAGCTGGCTCCCCTCATCTCTATCAGCCTCCCTGACCCAGAACCACACAGACTAAATATACAATCTACACGCCTATAATTTTCTAGGCAAGTACAACTTTTAAGATTCTTCCCCTAAGGCAGAGCGTCTGGGTCACTCAGTCGGTTGTGTGACTGATTTTGGCTCAGATCATGATCTCACAGTTTGTGGGTTCGAGCCCCACGTCGGGCTCTATGCTGACAGCTCAGAACCTGGAGCCTGCTTCGGATTCTGTGTCTCCCCCTTCCTCTGCCCTCCCCCACTCATGCTCTGTCTCTCAAAAATGAATTAACATTAAAAAAAATTGTTTTAAAGATTCTTCCCCCTAAGCTACCACTTCCGGGTAAACTACTACCTTTAATCCTTTCCCATATAGAAATTCTAGAGTCCACATTCATGCTCACTGATGCTTGTGTCTACCCAAACTAATTCAAAAACATATCAAAAATAGAAATGACAAAAATTCCTGATTATTCTGAAAATATGCCATTGAATCTCATCAAGTTCTTTTACAAAAGAAGGATATTTGTGTAGGCAGAGTACAGAGTCTTCCAAGTTGATGGTGACTGTCCTTGTCCCCGTTTCCCTCAGCCCCCATTTTTCATCTAACAAATCTTTTTATGGTGGTTGCTATCGGCGGTTCTACCAGAGCCTCTGGTGACACAACTCGGTTCTTTCCTGGTATATCTGGCAATACTTTAATCTTAAAAAAGATCACCATATAGCATTTCTTTGGCTCAGTACGGCGTGATCAAAAGGCAACAGACTGGACGCTGAAGACCAACTATGATTACCATACAACGGGAATTTTGAAAATGACTGTTTGTTTCTTTTGGCATGTTTCTCACAAATCCCAACGCCCCTCCATGTCTTACTGTCTCGATACCGGAACCTGGGGAGGAAAATGGCGGCTCGGTGTCTGTCGTCTTCAGTCACATCAAAACCCTCCTCCCCGGAAGAACCCGGTTTGCCTCGCAGGGCGTCAGATGGCATCTGGGGACTCGTTCACACTGCTTGAGTTTTCTCCAAAATCCAGTCCACGTACTCAACCACGTTGGTGTAAACCCCCGGCCGTTCCCTTTCACCGCAGCCTTCTCCCCAGCTGGTGATGCCTACCAAATGCCACACTTCGTTGTGTTTACAGGACAGGGGGCCCCCCGAGTCTCCCTGTGACAGGGGGAGGAAAGAAAAGGTGCACAGATTGGTCCAGATGCTTCTCATCTTAAATACACGTGTCTCAGAGCGATTTCACCTGAGATTCTGTTCTTGGCCCTTTTATAAACTTCAGCATAAGGAAAACAAATAGACTGTGGTTCCCTGCTCGGGGGCAGAAGACTGCTTCTTAAATGCATTAAACATTCGCATGCGAACATATTCAATTGGCTGAAGCAACTCTTACCTTACAAGCATCTTTCCCTCCTTCTTTATAGCCTGCACAGAGCATCTTGTTGGTTATTTTATACCCTCTGTAACTTGTCTGGCACTCTTCGGTTGTCACCAAGGGCACGTTAGCTTTCTGGAGAGTATTTTGTATTTTGTCTGAAAAAATTTGGGGTTTGCGACTGGAATAATCGTATATATAACATAAATATGTATACTTAAAATCAAAATCGTACCTATATAAAAATCTAAAAAGAAAAAAATGTATTAGGTTTCCCTCATAGACCTTTAATAATTACAGAGTTATAGAGAATATATTATTTGTTAACATTCAGCTTAAAACGAAGTATGGCTCAAACTGGAATTTCTTCCCAGAGAAAATAATTGGATAACAGGCTATGACATTTAATGAAAAGTGCTAGGTTTCACACTACACTTCATTAAAAATAATTAGTCATTAAAGAGGTTGTCATATTTAAAATTTCCAATCAAACATACATGGGATTCTCCTCACTTGGGTAATTTTGTCTCTTTATCTTCATTAGCGGGCTTTCTGTAGTTGAAGGCTGCGATTATTTTAATCACATTTTAGCTGTATGACTTGATAAAGCAGAAAAGGTTAAGACTAAACTATATTCTTTATCTTTAGGATGGAGCACACAGAGAAATATCATTTCTTACCTCCTAATTTTCTGTACCCCCATCCAGTCACCCAGCACTCAGTATATATTACATTTCGATCTCCTTTGGAAGGGAGACATATGGGTCTCTGAGCATCTAAATTTTAAAAATCACAGTTTAGTCTTCAGAAACAAAGCATCTCTTCTCTCCCAGGAGAGTTCACTTTCCATTATTTAGTGTGTTCTCTATTATATTCGGGTTTTGCCTCCTTGTCACTCATTTTCATTCCTTGTTTTCAGCATTGTACTTGACACATCCCGGGATAAGGGAATGAGGGAGACACAAGGCACAGCCCTTCCCTCCTAACTCCATCTCTTTAAGTAGGTCTGTTGACCTTGCAGAAATTGCCTACTCATTCTGACCTGCAATCCTTTTGTCCCTAAAAGGGAGATATAAATCATCTTTAATATTCCAATATATTACAGTTATTTCATTCTGTGAATCCGAAGAAACCTGGAGAAAACTTAGCACTTTGCCCATACCCCATAGTAAGATTTCAGGATCAGAGAACAGTGCCCGTCTTCACAGACTAAAAGACAAGCCTAGCAGTCCCCCTCTCATGATCCCACCACCTTAGATTGTGAGGGTCAGGCCACGAACCTGGCAGTGTCAAACATTACATCTAGTTCATCATCGTAGGTAACTTGCCATTTAAAATTCTACACACCTGTGTAATTCATGGCCGTTTCCAGTTTCAACAAGGCAATATCATACCCATTTTCTGCCATTTCATATTGATCATGAATTATTATTTCTTGAACCCCAAAGAAAGTTGTGTCCTTTTTAATTTCTGATTGATTTAAAAAGCCACCATAGACACGCAAGATTTTAGGTGACTCTATCCTAAGGAATAAACAACAGAGGAAATGCAGTTTCCATTACCAAATAATTCTCAAACATTTGAGCTATACTGTTATTTACCTAGCTACTACTAATATTTTCTGCTGGTGGTGGGCTTTTTTGTAGAAAAAAAGGAGTGATTTCGTACTAAAATTTTTCATTCACATACTCCTCCTGTAGAAGGTCCTGGGTGAGCATTTACTAAATATATAAAAATGAATGAATGCTCTTTTCACCCTACACTCACACACACACACACACACACTCTCTCTCTCTCCCTTCCTCCCCCATCTCCCTCCCTCTTAGGATGAATTCTGGGTGTTCGTTTCAACCCTACCATTGATTAGCTACAAACCTTAGAAATTCACTTGGATTTTCTTGTACTCCATTTTCCCATATAGAAAAGGTAAAAGAAGCTATTGACTTCAAACATATCTTTGAGTAATAACGTGAGTATAAACAAAAACAAACCCACAAAACCGTACCTGGAAACTCAGAGAATACCAAAGTGCAAAGAGGAAGTTTGGCCAACTAAAATTCCCTGGAATGCATATACTCTCCTGACGGAGCTTTTAGGTTTGGTCAATATCAAAATTGACCTTAGTAGGGAATCCAATCTGAGGATGCATAATGAACTCTTCCTTCTGTATTTGCAAACATGGCAGTGGGGTGGGATGGGGTGGGGTGAGGAGAGAAAGAAAGAGAGAGAGGAGACAGGAGACAGGAGGAGGGGAAGGAGAAGGAGGGGAGGGGGAGGAGAAGAGAGGATGGAAGAAGAGAGGAGGGGAAAGGAGAGAGGGAAGAGGTGAAGGAAAGAAAGAACAATGGATTTAGAGAGGGGGAAATTTTCTTTGTGTTTAGCTCTGGACCTGAGGCCCAAGACAAGCATGGATGATACGTTCTGATGGGAAATGACAAGAACACCCCTGAGCACGTGGATGTGTTTAAATGGGAAAGCAGAATGATACGCCATCATATTCTTGCACCTAATCTGATGCTGGTAGACCATAACTGTTCTTCCTTTTTGCCTTTTAACTATAGAAATTTAATTTAGCAAATAGGATAGATTACATTTTAAAGTATTTACTAAAGTGCTAATGACAGATTCAGTATATGTGTGAGCCCCGGGGAACTAATAAAATCCGTCATGGTACTGACCCGATAAAACAGTGAGCAGCTGTTAGTATCCACTGGTTTCCAATGATGGAGCCTCCACACAGGTGTCTCTGGGAGGGTGATGTGATGTGCAAAGTTACCTGCCACGGCCATTCACCACGAACAGATGCCTCTCCTCCAACAATTCTGGGCTTGATTTTGGTCGTACACGCTGCAACAGAAGGGGCGCAATGAGTAGCTCCCTAAATCTCCCATTTCCATCAGCAGTTATGTTCCTTCAGACGCAAAGAGAAGAAAACCTTCCCTCGATTCAATATATTATCATGACCTTGACTTGAAGAAACTTTACAGTCAAGTCCGCAAGCAAAGCACGCACAGGAAAACTGCATGACTAAGTCACCTTCTAATTACACGTCCCCAAAGAATGTCTCATCTGGTACTGCACGGCGGTCTTCTCCTCCCTCGTGTGATCACCCTGATGGTTCTCTTAAAGCTGTCGTTGTCAAGCGCGGCCCTTGGACCCATCGCATCACCTGGGAATTTCTTAGAAATGCAAACTGAGCTTCCCTCAGACGCGGTAGATCAGAAACCTGGACAGTGGAGCCTAGTCATCTGAATGTCAACCAGCCCTGCTGAAGTTTGAGAAATACCGTCATAAAGAAAAGCGAGCACCCTCCTTTCAGTTTACAGCTCTTGCCCAATTCCTCTCTCTCTTCTTCCGCTCAGGCTGACCTTTCATCCCAGAGTCTCCTGCTCCAGCTGGGTACCGTCCAAGTGTGGGTTGCTCTTCTGTTTGGGAACTGCTTCTCCTTTTGGCTTTGTTGAGAGTTTGGGGTTCTCTTGGTTCAACCCTTGATACTTCCCAACCACTTGGATGCACATTTACCCGTTTCTTCTGTCTTAGCTGCCCTGGGCAGAGTAGTCCTTTCTCCTCCTATTCCCTGGGATGCTAAACATGAGAACCCACCCTCCCAATGGAAGCCTTGGCCAAATCTGCCCCAGTAACCTAGATAGAACTGGAATGAGGTGTTCCGGGACAACGGTATTCTTGAGCAAAGTTGCTCATACTTTAATGTGCGTATGGATCACGTGGTTATCTTTTAAAATGCTGATTCTGATTCACTTTGGGGGAGTGGGACTTGCTGAAATTCTTTCTATCAGGCTCACTGGTGATGTCAACATGCTGTACTCAGACCACACTTAAGACTAGCATGGCTCAGAGGATCAGGAAGGCTTCATCACCTTAGCTAAAGGAGGAGGAGTGTGAAGTTAGCAAAAGGGTCACCAGTCAAAATCCAAGTCCTCGATGGTCCGGTCCCTGGTTTTGCGTAGGTGTAAAACAATCTCTCTAGGCCTTTCTTTTCTCAACAGGAAAATGGATGTCTAATCCTGAGGCGGACTTTAAACAGGAGGAGAGGGCAGGAAAAGAGAAGTCTTGAGGGAAAAATGGTTGGTAGCAAGTGGAGGCTGTGTGTGAAAGCTCAAACAGGCTGGCACACGCAGAAAAGTGCTCTCCCCTGAGGGTGGGTGGGGTGAGATTGGTTTCAGAGAAACATTTTGAAGATTTTGACCAAATTCTGGAATTACAGGGAAGCCCTTATGATTTACCAGAAAGGAAAATCTAAAATCTGTTCTAAACAATTCAACAATGAAAATGAATAGGGAAAACGAGAGGTCTTGATGTTCATTCTACGTTGTCTCCCAGTTCAAACAAAATGTTGAAATTATCTGTGCTTAAAATTAGATTTTGTGTTAGGAAACATGTCTTTTGATAGCAATTCCTCTGTGTCTTCAGAAAGCTATGTTGAAGAGCAATGACAGTATAAGACACGATAGTCCCCTCGGTTAGATATCGCCTCCCATTAGGGTATTATTTCATCTGCTATAGTGCAGGAAAACCTAATTATCTACTTTCAGAAGGTGCACTGGAAAGTCTTAAGATTTTCTTTTCCCTTATCTTGTATTTGCTGCCTCAGCTCTCAATCTCCACCTGATACATTCTGTAGCCTTCACACACCAGAATCCATACATCCATCACAGAAAAACATAATGAAAGGAGAGTGGGGAATGACTCTCCAACTTAAGGTATTAAGTGCTGGTTCCCAATTTAGGAACTATGTCAACATCACTGACAACAACACCTGCCAGGTGTCCCTTCTCGTGCTTAGCAGAACTAAGACAACAGAATTATCATAAACATTCCTTCTTAGATAAACATCTTGTAAGGAAAACAGGGAATATATGAGATACAACTTAATAGGCTGGCTTTTTAAAGGAGCTAGGGCCATGAGATCCCTCTACACTCCAGGAAGGCACGGTTTCCTAGTTAGGATGTTAGATTGGACACAATATCGTATATGCTACGAAACAAGTTCTCGGAAGTTAAGGATTTACTCGCCTTCTCAGTGGAGAAATAATTCTGACACAGAAGATTCTTCTACTTTGAAAACTGTTATCAAGTATAATCATCCCTTCTATCTTATTCATTAAATCTCAGTTGAATCTTAAATTCATAGTACATTATAATATTGGAAATTAAGAAAAGTCTACAACATGTAGTTTTATGTAAGTTAGGAAGCACTAAAGTCAACACAGGTTATTATAGTAATTTAGAGAGGAGTGTGGTATCTTCTTTCCTACTGGAGATTCTGTCGGGAGATCATTCTGTTTGCCTACAAACCATCCCTCACTATGAAGCTCAGAAATTAGCCACTAGAAGTGGTCACTGCTGATCTTATTTTCAGTGGAATTTTTATTACATTTGATACATATGATAGGTCTCGTTTAATCTGGACAATCTTTTATTTTCCTCCTACCCTGTCACACGCATTGTTAGAAATAAATAGAGTTCTACTGTAAATTGTTGCCAATATTCACAAGTGTGCAGAATATTTGCAGGGGATCTGAAAGAAAGAAGGCCCCTGAAGAGGAGTGACTTTATTTCTTGAATAAATATGTATTTTTTCCAAACATATGGTAGGTATTTATGTTTCAACTAAATACCAAGTGATGGCCAATGGGCAGAAAACCAATAATTTGATTAGCCAAATTCCTGACCTATATTCAATTTTAAAGGATAATAAGAAAGACAGTTGTCCTTCATAGTAGGACTTAAACATAAAAGTGTTGACTGAGCCTGAGTCTCACCATAAAATACGAGCTGTATACATGTGTCCAATTAAAACACACATTTAATATTAGGCAATGCAGAGTTTAGTTGAAACCCAATATTTACCATTTAAACATAGTCAGCCTGGATGACAGGAGTAAAAATAATAGAAAATTCCATCTAAGTTCATTATTGCGCTAATGTTCTCCCTTTTGTGGTTATTTTTGACTCTGACGGTCATGATATGTTTGGTGTAGAGTAACTTCTTTAGATGTATTTCCTCAGGTGACATTAAACTCACCATTATCCATTTTACATAACCTCAAAGTATATCCAGAGATGCCTCCTCTCCCATGAAGTATTTTCGTTGGAGATCCGTTTGAAGAGAGTTTTAAGTAACATTTACCCCTGCAGGTTGGAAACAGAATAGGATAAACATAACCAACACACCCCTCAGGGAGACGGGACAGGAGTATTATGTAACTCTTTGTACGTCTTACTTCCCTACGTTGCAAGATTTCGGAGATGGCGAATAAGTAAAAAATTGGCAACGGATGGAGTTGGTGCACATCTTCTGGCAGGCTTCGTGCCCTTTCACGTCAACGATGTCCAGTTCTTCTCCCAAGAAATCAGTGTCGTGGTAAAATGAGGAATGACAGAACACTAGGCAGGAAATCACATATCAGATAGGAGACACCAAACCTTACCACCAGTCAACCTCAGGCTTCCTGATCTTGATCAGGAGAGAGTGCTTTCACTGTCTACCTGGGACGCTGTGCCTGCAGCTTTGGAGACTGAAACCAGAAAGAGCGTTCTTCTTTTCAATGCGTGTACTTGGTAATCCACTTTCAGAGGTTTTTAGGAGACAAAGATTTCTAACAGACAAAAAGCGGGGGGGGGGGGGGGATATAAATGTATCATGTAAAACATATCAAAGAAAAGACCCATTTTTATAGCACAGACAAAAGTCAATTCATGTTGATGTTTAATAGTGAACTATTTCTCATTTTGCAAGTACTCTTCATCCAACACTGAGTCAGACCCATGATCCAGAGATTGTAGACAGCTCTTCAACACGAAACCACTTGCCTCCATGAAAATTTTCTGAGCTGGTTCTATTGCCAGTGTTCCTAGCATCTTCCTTCTTTATCTCCTATCTTTCAACACTCCTCGCCTACTTCAAAGATTCCATAATTTTCATGCTATGGAGAAATCTGCTATCCAGAGTTGCTTGAGGCTCAGACAGGGATAAATGACCTTCATTACAGGCTCCACACAAGCAGCATCTTCTTGGAACAAAATAACGTTTCCCGATTAACTCCAAATCACGGTCTAGAGCAGTGCTGTCTAAGAGAATTTTCTGCAGTGATGGACACATGGTCCATGTCTGTGCCATCCAATTCAATAGCCCCTCGTCACACATGGCTATTAAGCACTTGAAATGTGGCTGATACATTTATTCAAATGAATATTTAGTTCTATTTAGTTTTAAGTAATTTCAATTTAGAAAGCCAAGTCTTGGCTTATAGCCCTCATGCTCCTTTCTCATCCTATATTGATGATCCAATGTCACCCGTCTTACAGGGAATGTTATAAATGGAGTAAAAAAGAAAATGAGCGGTGATTAACACAACAATATAAAGGCATCTTTCTAATCTGTGACATTTATCATGCCATCTTTGAACCTCCTTTCTTCTCTACATTCAGTCCCTTCAATTAGGCGGCATGCTGGTGAAACCCAGACACAGATCTAGGACATAAACCTCTCTTCTTTGTTCCAGATTTCTCTTTCCAACCACCAAGGTCAACATTTCTCTCTGGATTTCCACTAGGCATCTCTTCCCTCTTGAAATCTGCTCCTTGTGAAATCTGCGTCCCAGTCATGGGTATATTAATCCTTTCGATTCCTTGGGCCAAAAGTCTTAGAGCTCTCCCTGACTCTTTCTTTCAGAGCAGACAACCACTCGACAAATGTTATTGCCTCTACATTGGACAATATATGCCAACCTGATTACTTCTCTCTCACTTCTACTCTGGTCCAAGTAGGGCAGGGTTTTTATCTATTTCGTTCGCTAATGGTGTCCCTAGTATTTGGAACAGTGCCTTGTATACAGTAGGCACCAAGTAAGTTATATCGTTGAGTAAATGAAAGGAACAGATATATTTTCATGTGATGAATCTAGTACTTCCAACAGTCACTCAATGGAAAACCAGGCTTGCTTGATGAACAAGGAACTCAAGCAGCTGGACGGCTCCGGGGGACACATTCCCCACGTGAGCCGGGTCAAGCAAATACCAAGGGCTCTGAGAATTCTCATTTAGATAATATAGAGAATCTAGATTTTGAAGCAGACTTAAGTGGGTTTTTGTTTTTTGTTTTTTGTTTGTTTTAGTGAAGCTTATTAATGAGGAACAGCCACCCCAGCAGATATCCCTTTAATGATCAAATTTCCCACGTTTTAGTATGGTTTCCTGTATTAATACCCATCAGTAGGGAAACAGCATCTCAATTCCCAAATCTCCCTCCACAATTACCCCCAATTCTATTAATATAGGCCTTCATTTCCACTTCTCTTCACTTCAGATTTGGCATTTCATTGATATTCCCAGCCCTTTCTACTCCAGGTTCAATGACCTCAAACTGGGCATTGGACTAAGTCATCTCTTAATGGCCATTCTTATTTTCTTTATTCCATTCATAACGAGGCAACCGTCCCTTTGCTATAGGTAGAGACCTCCCTCAGCTGAAGACAACAAGAGTCCTCGGTAACATCAGATCTGCGGTCATCAGGTGGGGAACACAGAGAGAGAGGGGCTAGGAATTCCTCTCGGCAACTTCTGTCCATCCTATATAGACATTTAAGATTAAATGTATAGCTGCTCGGAATTTTTAAAGGATAGACTTTGATCCAGCTGTTTTAAAGCCCTAATCTTCATCTTAACTCCTTACCTTTCAGATTCTTTCGGCCATTCTTGAGAAAAGAAGGTAAAGAACAAGCAACCGGGGTGGTGAGTGCAAATGCGGCGACAGACAAAGGCATCTGGGGCCATGACGCTGTCAATGTTACTGTCCGCGAACGCCGTACTAGGGAAAATGTCCCTGATACAAGCTGTACGAAGGAAGAAAGTAGGTTGAAGGAATCAATGCACCAATACAATCAGTAAAATTCCACCAATTTACATAGTATTTGTAAATTCCCTATAAGAAGTTTGCTGTGGGGGGAAGAGGGATGAACAGGCTGAACACAGAGGAGTGTTTTAGGGCAGTAGAAATTCTCCGTGTGACACTGGGATGGCAGATAGTTGTCATTACACATTTGTCCAAACCCACAGAATATACAACACCAAGGGCGAATCGGAACGTAAACTACGGGCTTTGGGGTGATTATGAAGTGTCCAGGTATGTTCGTCAACCGTAACAAATGTCCCACTCTGGTGGGGGGGTTGGTAATGAGGGAGCCTGTGCATGAGCCAAGCCAGGGGTATATGGGACATCCGTACTTTCCCCTCAATTTCGCAGGGAACCTAAAACTGCTCTAAAGAAATAAATTTTTTTTTATTTTTTTTAAATTTTTTAACGTTTTTATTTATTTTTGAGAGAGATAGAGACAGAGTGTGAGCGGGGAAGGGCAGAGAGAGAGGGAGACACAGAATCCAAAGCAGACTCTGGGCTCTGATCTGTCAGCACAGAGCCCGACGCGGGGCTCGAACTCACAGACCACAAGATCATGACCTGAGCTGAAGTCGGCCGCTTAACCAACTGAGCCACCCAGGTGCCCCAGAAATAAAGTCTTAATGATAATTCTTTTTATAGTTTTTTTTTAATCCCAAGATCTTCAAATTTTTTTAACTAGGAAAACTGAAGAGATTATGTTAAACCTTAAATTCAAATATAGCTCTAATTGTATGGGACATAATGACATTTTTCGCATGCAGAAGGTTAAAGATCATTGGGTCCATTTCGTCAAGGAGCACACATGGGTATCCTAAATTAGACCCCTCACACATACCATCAGCACCTACTATTTCATGGCTAAACCATCTCACTAAGAAAATAACAGTTACCCAGCTTAGAAAGCGCACAGGATTTCAGTGAAAATCCAGACACCACTTTAGTGACCTTCGTTATTCTGGTTGGTGTCCCCGTGCGGGTGTGCTTCAATAGACACCTGTTACTGAACAAAAACGAAAATGGAAAAACGTTTTACTCTTCTAAATACAAGCAGGAAAAAACAGGAGACGATAAGAAATTCCAGTTTAGAGACTTCCTGAGCTGACAGCTTAGGAACTGCCCTGAAAAGCACTGAGCTATTGCTGGACTGCAGGACTTGAGTCCTTCCTCCGCCAGAACCCAGAGGGCCTCTGAATGTTGTCAATTCTATTTTTCGTCGCTAAAATGACAGCTTTGGAGAGATATTGGCTTGAACAATCAGAGGTAGGAGTAATGAATTCCCGAGCCCTTCTCTACTCCCCATTTCCTGGCTTGCTGTCCCTGCCGTGTTAAGTCTCAGACATGAAATATGTTCAGAAGATATAGGTTGAGCTGAGCTAAATGCAAACCGTGAAAGCTTACTTCTTAATCTGAGCATGGGGTTTTATCGTTGTCGTCTTTGAAATAAGTCTCGGATGCTTTATTTGCTTCGCACTCACGTCCTTATGAATGTGGAGAGTGGAATGGAAAAACTCAACGGGGAATCCAAATAATCATCATTTAAAGTTCAGTTCCCCTTTTTTGCTGGGTTCTAGATCAGCATGGTCTATCACACAACCCTAGAACTTCTCAGATGTTTCGAAACATAAAAAGTTAGTGATACTTTTCCCTAATTTTTTTTTTTTTAAAGAGAACACAGATTCATCATTAGAGATCAGGTCATTTCTACATTCTCACACACTTATGTCTGGAATATTTCAAAATCCGGCATGGAGTGGATTTTAAAACATTTCACGTGGGCTTCAGTTATTCTGTCGTAGATAAGGAACTCTTATTTCGAGAGCTTTGAGTAGGTTTTCCCTTTGATTCTATAATCCTTAGGCTGAAAATGACACAGTCCAATCAACTGTAACTGTCTCAAAACTGCCAATTAAGAAATGTATCACTTTTTAGATTAGCTAGGAGATGGGGTAAGCAGATTTTTTATATATATACATAATACTGTCAGTAAAAAGACACAGTCCTTAACATGAAGGAGATGCATCCAAGTTGAGCTTTAGATGCACTTTCTGCGAAGAAAACTATTAGCACTGTACTTATTCCAGAAATGTCATTTAGGGGCTGAAAAAGAACTTCTGGCATCCAGTCGAGGAGAAATCTTGTTTTCTGTCAGATAACGTGATGATCTGCTTACTGTCCTGGGGCTCAGCCTGTGGCTCACTCACCGGTGCTCCGTGCTGGGAAACCGCCTTGTTGCATACGTGAAGAAGTGACAGTGAGCGTCATTTGTGCACCTCTCTTGGCATTCCCGAGCGTCCCTGGCAATCGAGCTATTATAGTTCATGCCCCTCATGTCCAGGTCCAAGTACATATTCCTGTGGCAGGCTGGGGACAGAAGCAAGAAAATATGGTGATCTTCCGGGCCAACCTGAAGAGTTAGCAACGGCCCTTCCTGACTTACTCTTTCAACTCTTCCAGCCACTTTTTCTCAGAAGTCTTTTGTTCTCATCTTCATCTGCTTAACTTCTACGCTTGCACAGAAGCAGAAAAAGAATGCAAGTGCCCTTCCTCTATTGCAATAATATTAGACTTGTAAATTCCTGTGTTAATTTTCTGCCCTGGCCTCCGTTGTCTCCTTACCTCCACTGACTGATTGATCCGCTAACCTATTTGAGGGTCTTTTCACTATTAAGACGAGCGTCACATCAACCTTTCTAGTTGCTCCTTTGATTTGAAGTAATATGTTTACTACAAACTTATAGGGGCGCCTGGGTGGCTCAGTTGGTTAAGCGTCCAACTTCGGCTCAGGTCACGATCTCATAGCTCGTGAGTTCAAGTCTCGTGTGGGGCTCTGTGCTGACAGCTCAGAGCCTGAAGCCTACTTTGGATTCTGTGTTTCCCTCTCTCTCCCTCTCTCCCTCTCCCCCCTCCCTTGCTCATACTCTCTCTCTCTCTCACTCTCTCTCTCAAAAATAAATAAACATTAAAAAGTATGGACTTATATATAAAACGTTAAGCTGGGAAGGAGAAAGACAATAATTGAATGATGAGAACTCATACACTAAGACATGTCCTTCTATTGGACAAATTTTAATGAATGGGGGGATAGAGCATGCGTGCTAGTTTTCACTCTACACTGAAAGAACTTCATTAGGAGACTCCAAGTCCACATAGCAGGGTTTTGTTTTATAGCCATAAAACCCTCTATGATATAACAAAATATATCATAGTAACTAGTGTTTATGAACTCTAAGAGGACATCTTACCACTTATTTGATGTGGGCATTGCTTGAAAGAGTATCCAGAAATCGCTCCGGTCATATTCACCCTTGGCAGTGTTTCTGTCACACTGTCTTTCAGGACACAAGTAAACCTGCGTGAGACTTATGTTTTAAAATCGTGGGCCTTAAAAGTCAGCACCCAGGAAGTCAGAGAGAAAGAAACAAGCAGCTCTATCTGATGCCAAAACAAATATTTTCTTAGCAAAGCTGGGTTGTTTTTTTTGTTTTGTTTTGTTTTTATTCTAACATCCCTACACTTAAGAGATCACATACAGGATTCCCTACTAACAGGACACAGGAGTGAACCATGGCCTGTTGGTCAAGGGGTCCTGTGCCTGTTTTTGTCCAGCCCATCAGCTGAGAATGGTGTCTGTATTTCTAAATGGTCACATTGTAAGTAGTTATCTAAGCACGTGTAAAATATCTTTGACTTTGCTTCTGGATCCATAACGCCTGAAATATTGAATCCCTGCTTTGTCAAAAAAAACTTTGCCAACCCTCGTTGCAGATGCTAGAGTAGTAATTTTTTCGGTTCAGGGTCCTACGTGAATATCTACGGAGGCAACAATAATACGCAAACATGTTGATAACTTACCTCTGTAGTAAAGCTTCATTGTTGAAGTTTCAAGTTCAACATGGAAGCAAAAGTGGTGGATGGAATGTCCTAAAAATTTTTTAATGTTTTTATCTATTTGTTTTGAGAAAGAGAGAGAGAGAGAAAGAGAGAGAGAGAAAGCAGAAGCAGAGGAGGGACAGAGAGAGAGAGAGAAAGAGAGAGAACTTCCAGTAGGCTCCATACTGTCAGCACACAGCCCAATGTGTGGGGCTCTATCTCAGGAAAGCACGAGATCATGACCTGAGCCAAAACCAAGAGTCGGACACTTAACTGACAGCTACCCAGATGCCCCCAAGTGTCCTGAAATTTTAAAAAATATGACTGTAGGCAAAAAACTGCTAAATGCAGTTGTGAATCTGGAGGAGATACTGAGTAATAGCTATAAATTATATTGGGGGGACAAGTGAGATGATATAAAGGGGTTCTTGTGACAATTTTTTCCTTTATGCAGGAAAATGTATGTTGAAATACTTAGGGGTGAAATGTTATAATGTTTCAAATTATTTCAAGTGGTTAAACAGATGATAGATAGATGTAGATATAGAGATAGAGATAGAAAAGGCACAAATGGCAAAAGTCTTGGTCGTGACGGGATCACTGCACTGTTCTTTCAAACTACATTTATAAATATTTATTTCCTAACGAAATAATTGAGGGAAAAGCACCAGTTTGAATGATATCAAGTATCAAAAATCAATCCAAAAGCAAGGAACGAAATGATTAAGAGATGGAATAATAATGGAGAGAAGTAAGTGTACCATTAAAATCTAGACCACAGAGAAGCCGGAAGGCCCACACTGCGAGGCATGTCTGCTCTTCCCTGATCTGCCAAAACACCATCTTTTCTTCTGGAATACTTAGTACATCAAGAGAAGGACAACACGTTTTCCCATCGTTAACCTTACATTTTATAAAATGGTAGATGAATACATATTGGTAAGTAAGCATCCCGTAAAAGCTACTTCCTTTGTGCAGAAACACAAACATTTACCATCTGGTAGGATCTTCAGAAGACGATTCAGCCATGAAGGTGAAGAGCAGACACCTCGGGTGGTGGGTGCAGACAAGCTGGCAGTGGTTGGCGCTGGGCGTGAAAACGGTCATGAGGTCGCCTCCTTGAAAGTAGGTATCTGTGAACAGCTTAGTCACACATTCTGTGATGTAATACACGGCATGAATTATTTGGGGGTGTTAGTTGCACGGAGCAAATTAGATGATAATCTCACAAAGGCAAGCAACATGGTCTACTCAACAGGAAATATGCCTGAACTTGGCAATCAGAGCAATCAACGCTCTTAGGTAGGTTTACTGGATGAGCACCCTGAGATAGAAACGGAGATCACAAACGGCATATTTGCCTCAGTGGAACTGTGCGTATGAGTGACCGTCTTGGAGACGTGGGTGCTTTGCATGTAACTGAATAATTTCTCAGAGCTTTACTGGCAAAAGATGTTCCCTTAGGGTTTCACCCAAGTCTCGAATGGGCCGCCTGCGCCCGCTTTCCCTACTACTTCTGTTTGTCAAAACTCCTTGTTTACATGAAACAAACGGTCCAGAGTGATCATTTTTCAATGGTGTTCGACGGCCCTGGCTGGGATACACTGTGTCACCTCACTATTTAAAATGGGCCAGTTTACCAACAGGAGCTGTAGATTCTCAGGAAAATAACTGAATCCCATTCTCGCTGAAACCATACATGTGTATTTTTTTCAAGCGAAATTGGATAAAACTCATTTTTTTCTGTTTCTAGAACGAGATATCTAATATTCTAGATTATGGCTCTTTGCGGCATTATTACTCAGACATTGAATAAAAGGTTACAGTTTTTAATCTTAGTATACTCCTATTAAGAAGGCTTCTTAGTGGGGCACCTGGGTCGGTGGGGCACCTCAGTCGGTTGGGTGGCCAACTTCGGCTCAGGTCATGATTTTACAGTCTGTGAGTTCAAGCCCCGCATCGGGCTCTGTGCTGATGACTCAGAGCCTGGAGCCTGCTTCAGATTCTGTGTCTGCCTCTCTCTCTGCCCTTCCCCTGCTCACTCTCTGTCTCTCAAAATTGAATAAACATTAAAAAAATAAAAAAAAGAAGGCTTCTTAGTATCTTTCATATATATATATATATATATATATATATATATATAACATGCATACTATATATAATGTATATATACATACAAAATGAAAATGAAATACTTTGGGAAGGATAAAATATAACTCAAATATTAATTGTAGTAACAAACGACATACCAATAAATACCTGGGAAGGTACGTAGGTACAGAGCAGTGGAAACTATCACTAGAGGCTTTAGGATTTAGGTAGTCCGTGGCCTTGGATGGGAAAATTCTAACTTTATTTTCACTAACCTCTACCTAAAATGTGACATAGCCCTCCATTATTTAGGTAACAAGCCACGGCGTTCTTAGTATCTGCTTTGTCATAATAAAATTACAGATTTACAAAAGAAAACATAACAGTTCCAGATTTCTTCAAACAACATTACCACTCATCACCAGCGTGGCGGTAATTATTACTGGGAAGTTTTAGACCCACCACTAAATCCCGTTACATCGTGTGTCAATAAGAAGTGCATCTATTTTTATATCGTTTTTTTTTTACATTTTAACTAACTATATTTCAATATAATTGATTTTCTTGGTAATCCCTTATTTTTACTTTATGCCTTTAAAGACATTATGCTGAGAACACAGTCCAAAGAGATCTCTGGGGAGAAAGAGAGTCAAGGATCCCTACCATACCCTGTGCTCAAAACCTCCCATATAAGCCTCTGAATTACCCGGCTATAACCTCTGCCTACAGAATAATTTTCTCCAAATTGGCAGCTACCCAAGAATGACCTGGAGGTTAAGAGAAACCTGTCTCCTCTCCCCAGGCTCTGTGTGGCTTCGTTGGCGCTGTGAGGCAGCTCCCCATGAATGAAAGCGTCTATTTGCACCTGGAAATGTTCCCATTGTCCCCAGAAATCTCACCACCTGATGCAAAGAAAGTAATAATTACCACCAAACTTGTAATGAGTGATGTAGACTTGGATATAAATATAGGAACAGATTTGCATACGACTATGCATATGGACACAAATTGCTTCCATTATGACCAATTCCTGTTCTTCGATTCCCTGTTTGGAAACCCCCTGGAGCCTCAAATGAAAAATAAAATCATTTAATGTCCTTCCGTGGAGCAGATGGCGTGGGACTGTTTTCCAGTCCTCAAAGCAGGAAACCAAGCTGTTTCCAATTCTTATCGAAGATTAAGCTCTACTTACCACTGGAAACTGAGGCAAATAAAATGAAATGTACCATTTGATATAACAAAATCATCCTACAAAAAGAAAAACGTGTATGTATTTAGAACATAAAATGTGAACTTATAATTAGTTTACTGACATTAGAGTTCACAAGAAATAGGGAAGGAGAGGAATGGTTAATTCAAGAGTGTTTACAGGCTCTTACCATAATGCTGAATTTCACCTTCCCCAAATCCTAGGACATTCCTCAGAATGGTAGTGTATAGAGCTCAACACTTTTCCTAGTTCTGCAGAACCCAGAGCGGACAGCGGGGAGTCCCCCCATGTCTGCTTTCCCGATGCCTCAAGCTCACCATTAACCAGATGGTTCTCATTGCTGTCATCTGAGCCCTCCCCAACTCCAATGTTTCCATTTTTGTTTTCTCTTCCAATTTGTTTCCTTTCTTTCCATCTTTGAAGTCTCTCTCTGTACCTCTTGAAGAGCTCTCCGTGATTTCCTACTTACGGAGTTACCATTTAAAAACTTTTGCTGCAAATATATTCACAGACCGTCTTCACCACGTACAAATGTACTTAACTTCACAAAGCACTGAACTTGCTGCTCTGTGAAAAACTCACTCCCAGTGATTCAAATCAAGACTAGTAATTTTTTTTTAAATACTGATCTTGAAAATCTTTCTAATTTGTAAAACACTCGTTACTGATTACAAACTATTCTTTCATTCTGCATCTCCTTCCAAATTGGTTAAGGATAAAAGCTCCTCAAATGTCAAGTCAGACACATTTTAGTAAGTCAATCACGCTCTATTGAAAAAAATTTTAAAGACCCCCCCCCCATGGTAGAAAAAGGTACTTCAAGGAATAATTGCTGGAGAGAAATCTTAAAGAAGAATTTTTGAAATCATACCTGAAATTATGTTGTTTGCTTGTTTGCCACATCCTTAACGAGAGTGTTTTTCTTCTTTCAAAACGGTCTTCATCCTCCTCTGAACGAGCTTGTCCAGGAAACGTTCACTTAACTTTAATATTTACTTTTACTGGTTCCTGATGTTATGTAACATCATCTTTTCCTTTTTTGGAGAAAGCCCTCCAAATCTCGGCATATCGGCAATGTACCTTGGTCAAGTCGCTTGCTCTTTCAATACATTAAATCTTTTTCTCTTATTTTACTGGGTATTTAAAAAAAAATGACCCCCAGAGAGACTGCTAGAGAACTTGGATTCGTCTGTGTGACTTAGCAGTTGGTCACTCACCTTAGTTTGCCTGCTGCCCTTAACCACACTTTGAAACATCAGCTGTTAATCATTAATTCCAGCCTAACTTGAGGCTCACAGTCTACAAAGAAAACAAGGAAGGTCTGATGGACTTAGCGATGTGCAATATACCAGCGGGGACCTCTCCTGTTGGGGGTGGGGAGAAAGGAAGGGGCGGCCTGTAGGTGCCCATCTCCCCTAGATTCAGTTTCCCTTTCTATCAAGTTGCCTCCTCCAAAGTTACGTTGATAAGTTCCAAGAAGCCAAGCTCTTTTTTATTCATCTTGCGAACACTGAAAGTCTAACTTGGTTTGTTTAAAACGGAGAAACACGGACTTTCCTGTCTTTCTTCAGAGGTCTGCGCTCAGAGACAAAAGGAGAGCTAGGAAGTCACGTGTTGAGCTTTTGCAAGCAATCAAAAAAGAACAGGTCGATTCTCTTTGATTGGAAGGCGCCCCCTAGTGATAGGACCTGTGGCGGTTCATAGGAAACTTGTGAAATACTTTTCTGAGTTTCACCTGGTTATACTTGTAAAGCGCCTTCCCATTGACTTTGAAAGAAGGGCTAAAAGTTCTATAAGCCATGGATGAGGCAGGTCCTCTGTTACGATTCATTAGCATACTAGTCATGGACCTTGAGCAAGAAACCAGCTTCCTCCACTGTAAAGCAGCTACCTGTGCGTCCTTGGCCAAGTCGCTTTATCTCTCTAAGCTTCAGGTTCCTCATTTACAATATTAGACAATAACTAGTCTTAGCATTTCTATGTGGTCACCTGAAACTCCAAAAGAAATTTTAAAAAATTGTTTTAAACCTTTTTTAAACATTTTTTTAACGTCTATTCATTTCCGAGAGACCAGAGACAGGGTACAAGTGGGGGTAGGGCAAAGAGAGAGAGGACACAGAATCTGAAGCAGGCTGCAGGCTCTGAGCTGTCAGCACAGAGCCTGATGTGGGGCTTGAACTTACAAACCATGAGATCATGACCTGAGCCGAAGTCTGCCGCTTAAGTGGCTGAGCCACCTGGGCGTTCCCAAAAAACCCTTTTTGATATGTCCGATTTACATAAATTTTAATTCCCTTGCAAAAATAAAAAACAAAAACAAAAACAAAAAATAAATACATAAATTTTAGGGAGAGATAATTTTATGGTTCAGAGAAGACTTCTAATTTTTCATAGAAAAGCAAAGTACGATTTTAGGTTTACAAATGCAGTTATAATTTTAAAAAATTTGCGGGGGGGTGGATGCCTGGGTGACTCACTCAGTTGGGTGCCCGACTTTGGCTCAGGTCATGTTCTCATGGCTCAGGAGTTCAAGCCCTGCATCAGGCTCTGTGCCAACGGCTCAGAGTCTGGAGCCTGCTTTGGATTCTGTGTCTCCCTCTCTCTCTGCTCTAACCCGCTCATGCTCTGTCTCTCTCTCCTTAAAAAATAAATAAACATTAAAAAAATTAAAAAGAAAACATTCTGAAGATGAAAGGAGAAATAAAATTACAGGTTTTCCCCCATTCGAGATCCTTCTGAAGTTACTGGTGTCAGAGGAAGTATTATACTTTGTTCAGGGACAATGTGATGACAGGAATGTGATCTTCTCAACTTAGAAAATGCCACCAACTTACTTTGAGCCTTTTAATATTTGGAGACAGATACAATCTCATTTTATGTCTGTTATACCTAGGTTGCCATTATCTGAACCGTTTCTGAAAGTGTGGAAGACCTAGTCCCAAGCACCTGTGAGGAGACGGGACCCAAGATTGGGAACGCTGCTGGACACCACTTTCAAAACTCTTACGGAAATGGAACTATAGAAAAAGAGAACTTACTGAAAGAGATAGTGTAATTAACAGGAATAATTAGTGAAGTAACGTAGATTTGAAGTTTAGCTCCATATAAATGAATTGGAGACTTTTTGAAAAGAAGAGAGAAGACAGCATTGAGTCCCATAGGGCAGAAAATTAAAGGGGATTTGGACTCAGAAGAGGTCTTTCTGCAAAGTGCTAAGGACTCTTGTGGCATTCTATCAAGGAGGAAGTTCTTCAGATATTTTTATTTCATCTATTGCCAAGATTGGGTGACCTGTCTTGGCAGAAAAAATCCTTAGTTGCTTTCTCGAGTTTCCCACTTAAAATTAAGTACATTCCAGTTACACAAAAAGTGCATATTTATGGTGCTCTGCTTTCTGTGAGGCTCAAACACAGAAGGGCAAATTTATGCCAAGGCGGGTTTTCATGGGAAACTGATATGTGAAGTTATATAAGGTCCTTACATCCCTGTATTGTTTGCTCCGTGAAACCCCATCTCTATCCTAAAGCTTCAATGAAAAGACCATAGTGATAACCTTCCAACCCTATTCAGAGAGAGAGAGAAAGACTAATGAGAGCAATACTTCGTTGGGAAACCAAATAATAACTTCTTAAGTTTGGTTTAGCTAATTGGTGAAATCTCTAAAGCTTTTGAAATAATATAAAAATTCCAAACTATCTCTGTCCATTCAAGTAAAAGGGGAATGAGAGTCTTACTTGCATAGAAATTCTTTGAGATTAAATAGACCTTCCTTTCCAACCAACAGTAAGTATTCTGAAGACTTCTTTCAACTAATGCCGTTGCAATTTAGAATTTTAGTGTCAACTACTTTTATCTTAATGGCAAAGTTCCCCCCAACCCAGTAAAATAAAATGCTTTCGAAGGCTAATGGAAACGGGGAATTACTAGACAAAATCTTAGGAAGAGCCCAGAACTTAGTCTGCAGAGACCCAAGTGCAAGTCAGAATTTAGAAGTATTGATGACCTAAAATCCCGTCTGGGACAAAGAAAACCACACAGGAACACTGGAGCGGAGACCCATCTTCTCGGTCAGGGCCACAGTCAGCTTTCTCCTGGAGCTTCTCTTTCTCTCATCAAGATTTGCCTTGAAAGAGGGCACAGCCTCCCGTGTCCAACAGCCCCATTCCTGCTGTCCCTGGAATATCCCCTTTTCATTATAAGGTGTCAATGCCGACCTTCAATGGGAATTTCTGGACTCTGCCATTATTGATATTTGGACCAGATAATTCTTTGTCGTTAGGGGCTATCCTGTGCCCTGGAGGATAGTTAGCAACATCTCTGGCTTCTATCCACTGGATGTCCGTGGCACCCCCTTGCCCGGGCGTGACGACCAAAAATGTCTCTAAATGCTGCCAAATGTCCCCTGAGCAGGGGTTGTCGCCAGCTGAGAGCCACTGCTTTAGGAGATAATGAAAATAACAAATGGCGGTTATAGTTGCTCCCGTCACCTTTTCTGAGGCAACTTGATAGCGGCTGGAGACACAATCTGGGATATATGAATCCATGCTCAGTCCAGCCCTGTCCTTGCCAGTGACCTTGAGCTAATCTGTTCACCTCCTCAAGCCTCCACTGTCTCCTCTTTAGAATAAAGATGCATTTATTCGTTAGACATTTACTGAATGCTCATTTATATGCAATATGAATGAAAGAGAGCCTCCTTCCAATTGGCTCACACTTTAGTGAGGAAATAAGGGGTCAAAAACAATTAAAAGTTGGAAACTTCAGTTGGAGGTTTTGCACCCCTTGGTGAGAACGAGACGGAGGCTGACCTTGGATGAGGTTGCACCTGCGTTGTGTGTTCCACGCGTGCAAATGCTGGCGTCCCCAGGAAGGGCACGCTGGCTTCCAGGCCTGGCGCTGCCACCGCCCTCTCTCCTGGACAGCAAGGCCGGTGACCTATGCGTCCTCCTCACTCTTCCTCGTGAGGGGAAGTCATCCCAGCCCCTCACCTCCTGAGCCTCTTGCACATTGCTCAGTCCCATGAGGCTCCTCCCATGCGGAGGGTTCCTCTGTTCACCCCTCTGTGAGAACATGCTGAGTAACAGACCCCATTCCGGTACCACTGGCTCCGATCGGCAACTTTAACACGATCACTCACACCCCCAGAGAAGTCCACATTTCAAACCTCTCCCCCCGGTTTTGCCGAAACGAGGTCATTCCCTGACCAGCGGTTGCCCAGCAAGCATTCCCAAGTCCTGTTCAAACACCCATTAGGACTAATCGTAAACACCGAAGACGAAAGATTCTTGTAGCAAAGCCACTTATTTTTCCTTTAAAAGAGAAAACGACGTCCACACAGAACAGGGACCACGATCTTCATTGCATGCCAAAGTAAAAGTTGATGTTGTATTTATTTTTAACTGTTTCATGGAACCCAGCCAGACTTTCAAACATCAAGAACACATACTTCTGGAGTCAACACTTCCCTACGTAGGGGCCGTGAGGAAGCCGGACCTTCTGGTTTCTTCCAGCCCCTTCCATCTTGAGTCCTGGCTACTGCTTGGTGTGTCTTTCAGGGTGGAAGGAAAAAATATTTTTAGAAACTTTGCTTTTCTGTTTTCCTACTTGTTTGACACAATGTTTTGTGACTGGTCAACTCTGTAAGCGTGAAGTCAGTTTCCCTGAATTGAATCCGACCACCTGGTACCTATTGTGGGAATCGCTGGCACGTTCGGAATTTGGGTTTTGTATGGATTTACGTCAAATTTTTCCCAGGGTGACTTCCTATTGCCGTGAATTTTCAAGACTGAATTTATGAGACTTCATCCCTAATGCTTCTTGAGTTATGACTGCAGAACCCCAAATCCACTGACCCCCCCCCCAACCCAGGCCCCAACAGTAGATTCCTTGTTCTCCTCGAAGGCTGTGTGGTGTTCCTAGTACAGGAGCTGCAGGCCTGCGAACCTCTCCCAGCCCGGGCTACGTGACAGTGCCAGGTAATGAGGCAGCAGGCCCGGATGAAAAGTTGCAGTGTTCATGATCTCACGGTTCGTGAGTTCGAGCCCCGCATCAGGCTCCACGCTGATGGTGCAGCGTCTGCTTGGAATTCTCTCTCTCTCTGCCCCTCCCCTCCTCACTCTCTGTATATCTCTCTCAAAATAAGTAAATAAACATTAAAAAAAAGGAAGAAGAAGAAGAGAGGCACTATTATTCTCCCAGGTTCAGAAAACCCATCTCTTTCTTGGAAAAGTGAATCTTATACAGGTTTCTTCCTCCCGCTTGGCAGAACAAAACGTGAGGTTACTGGCACTTTGCCCCAAGCCAGGCAGGCAGTGGTAGGTTTTAATGACCATGAGGGTGAGGAAGAGAGAAGAAGCCGCTGTCTCTAAGACATATTGTGACCCAGCGGAGGCAGCAAGGGGAGAGCAATCCCAGCACAAGCACTGAGCTAGAACCTGGAGTCACCTTCCCTTCTGTTTCACAGTCAGAAGAAAACACTTTAAAATCACATTCTTTTGCCATTTTATTGTACAATAAAAAATCATGGAAATGTTCATTCGTTATCTCCTGTTATTAGCATTATTACAGAACACCGAAAGCCTGCCCGTGCAAGACACTGTCCTCAGTGCATTGTGTCTTTTTACCCTCACGACAAGGATGTGAGGTAGACACCACTTGCCACGGTTTCGCTGATGATGACCCCACAGCTCGGATCTTGAACTGGACCTAGGTTGTAAAACGTATGCCACAAACCGGGCTCTTTCCCACGTCTAGAAAGCTTCTTCACGCTGGTGACTTCCTCAGAGACTGGCGCGTCCGTCGCTGACCTGTGTTTTCTCTAAAATCCAGTCCACATACTCAGCAACTTTGGTGTAGACACCGGGTTGTTCCCTGCGGCCACAGCCTTCGCCCCAGCTGGTGATGCCCACCAAACGCCAGATGCCATTGTGTTTACAAACTAAGGGACCGCCTGAATCTCCCTGTGTCACAGTGGGGGGAAAGATAAAATAATAGAAAGTGTGACAGATGCGCCTTTAAAATTCTGTAGTCATACCGCACACACCACACGCATACGTTTTCTTATACTTTTGTCTTATGTTCCTCACTGGCTGTTGGATGGGATGCAAATAATTTAATTCAGTGATGGATGGTTGCGTTTTCTGTTTATTCCAACAAGGAAATGTGGACGTCGTAATCTTAATGTCAACTAAATCTAATACTCTGTATCTTAGTACAATCGTTATAGGTACAATTGTGTTCCCTTAAACATAGGATGCCTCTGCATAGATTATAATATATACATAATAAAATTATATATATTCATTAAAGGTTATTTATGAAATTGCCAGATTATTTGGCTCTGAATTTTTAAAGAAAAATATAATGAAACATACTACGAAAATGTATTTTGAAGCTAATTTTCTCAAGTAGGTGACTGTGTGTTCTTTGCACAATCAAATGTATTACCTTACAGGCATCTTTGCCCCCTTCTTTATAGCCAGCACAGATCATCTGTTTGGTTACTTCATAATCTCTATATTTTTTCTGGCAATCTTCACTTGACACCAAAGGAATATTTGCCTTTTGTAGGGTAGTTTGGATTTGCCCTATAAGGTAACCAATATACAACCTCAGAAGGAAGAAATAAGATAAAGAGGAAAAATACTAAAGTCTTAAAGCAAATCAGAATAAAGACCGTTTCGTTCAGGCCATTTCTGTAGATTAAAAATAGTAGGGTGAGAAAGTAGTGTTAATGACATAAACAGAGAGAGAGAGTAAAAGAGAAGGAAAATTGAGAGACAGAGAGAGTACACGCCATGTTTTGGCCTCTGACATGCAAGGTTAGTTCAACCCTTCTACATTCTCTGTCATCTTACCTCAACAGACGTCTCTCAGAAATTGCCTCTTATCACCTTCAACCCAAAAGTTGGAGATTATTACCTCTTGGTTTTTATTTAATATATTCAACACAATCGTTTTAAAATACACAATTTTGATGGGGGGGGGACCACCAGACTTCTGGCAACAGAGGAGTAATTTGTTCTTTGAGTAAATGCAAGTATTTTCCACAAAGAACAATTTATCGGCAATTCATTAAATTTCCACCACTGTCCAGGTTTCCCTTGAACATATATTGGGAACCTTCCTTCCTTGTTTAGTTAAGGTTACTTTTAAAATTTCTTCCTGCCTGAAGGTACTCATTAAAAATTTTAAAAATTTGAATTCATCGAGTAAAGGAGTAAGTCAGGAAAGAAGGAAAGAGCACGACAGGTTTAAAAATGTAAAGAAGGATGCAAATATTAATTGCAGGAACATAGTTTTGGAAAGGGAGAAGAGTCTGTTTTCTGGAAAATTCAAGGCCAATTAAAATACACCAACTCCCTATGAGCGAACGTTCTCAAACTGGGGTCCACAGGAAGAATTCACTTGTTCTATAAACTTGGATAGGAAAATACGTCTTTACTTTCACCGATCTCCAACTGTAGCCTAATTCCTTTCAATTGTGAAGGCAAGTCCCAAACAAGGGAGGATTAGCAGTATCTACGACCTCACCATCAGTAGAAAACCCAGATATTTTTGTTTCACAGTCGTGATATTTGCACATTACGGTTGTGACCGATAATGCTAAATATCATTTGTGCTCATCATGATTTCAAAATGATGGCAGTTACCCGAACAACTTTCATCTATTTCATACAGTAATTCATATAGTAATGATGTATTAATCACATATTAATAAAGAAACTCATGTGTGACTATAGCGCCTCCTTTTAAAAGTATTTTGATAACTCGTATGCGATTCCATTGCGGTCCTTCACGTTTCTGTGTGTTTTCTTTAAGCATTTAAAAGTACCATTCTAGAAGAGGTTCATAGGCTACATCAGATTGCAAGAAGGATGTGTTAAAATAAATAAATAAATAAAATTAAAGATTAAGAGCCTGCCAGAAAGAGAGATCGTTTGCCTGCCTATGCTCCTGGTCCTTAATATCAAGGCAGGACAATGGCACAGAGAGACAGGGACACTATTGATACTGAGGACAGGATGGGCTTCAGGGGTCTTGTTAGCCCTGTATGGGACCAGCCCAGTGTGTGAGGTCACCCAAACGATCTTTATCATAAAGCAAGATGCTTCAAAGGTTACCTTATACATTTTTCCAGACCCACACAAAAATACATCTTCTCAAAAATCACTGAGTACATATTCGAGGCGAGATAAGACATCTTTTAAGAACAACATTTAAAATGTCATGTCGTGGGGCGCCTGGGTGGCTCAGTCGGTTGGGTGGCCGACTTCAGCTCAGGTCATGATCTCACGGTCTGTGGGTTCGAGCCCCTGCTCGGGCTCTGTGCTGATGGCTCAGAGCCTGGAGCCTGTTTCTGACTCTGTGTCTCCCTCTCTCTCTGCCCTTCCACTGTTCATGTTGTGCCTCTATGTCTCTCAAAAATAAACATTAAAAAATTTAAAAATAAATAAAATAAAATAAAATGTCGTACCTTTTTCTTTCGTGAAGCCCCATCCAGTTACCCAACAATTAGTGTAAATCGTGTTTGTATCATCTTTGGGAGGTAGGCATATCGGTTTTTGGAATTCTGAAAGGTAATTTTTGACTTAGAGTTTGGTTACATCAAGGTATGGATATTGACTTTAAAAAGACACACTTTCCTTTCCCTGGGTTCTCTTCTATAGAGCCACACCAAGGACAACGATCCTTTTGCTTTCTGCCCAATCGCTAAGGTCAATGATTCAAGAAAATTTCTCATCTCCAGAGTCCTTCTCACATGACATATTTGGGGTCAGATTTTCTGGATTCAATCTTAAACTTCAGAACACGAGTTTCTGTCAAAAGCATTAGAAGTTCTCGTGTCATATCCTGTGTGTGATGCTTTGAAGAGTAATAACAGAGCATCATCTCCAGGCACTATTTTAAGTGCTGTTTAAGTGCTTTAACTTATTAACTGATTAACTTATTAACTAATTTTTATAACAAACCAACGGGTCACTATCGTGCTCATTTTACAGATGGGGAAATTCGAGGTGCAAAGAGGTCAGAACAAGTTGCCCGAGGTGAGGTCTCGGGACGGTTACTGGGCACAGCGGGCGTTCACCACCTGTGGAGCGCTGCTCCCCCAAAGGCCACCCCTCCCACCGCTGAACTCTGCCACACTCCTGGCTTCCCAGCACTTCCTTCTGCCTCAGTCTCTCTACTCACTCACGTTAGACCTGGGAATTAGGATCTGGCCCCGTTTGCCTTGATGCGTGTGCCCAAGGCAATGGTGATTCCGCTACTTTTGTCACAGCGAGCCAGGCTTCCCAAATGGCCATTGCCTCTGTGCACGATTTCAGTAACGTATAGGTGCTTGTGTTCCTACCTAAAGAAACCAGTTAAGATTTCTTGACCCTTAAGTAGAAGGTACTTATTCAGATCACAGATGTGACCTTCCTTGGCAATTCTCACGTTTCCTCCAACTCCACCAACCAGGAAGTAAGGACAATCTGCCCACATTCGGCCCTCTCATTCAAACTGATGGGAACATTTAAACCACCTAACTCAGCTGTCTAGCTTCGCCTAGAATACGCCACGTACCTGTATAATTCAAAGGAGCCTCAAGTTTTATTAAGGCAATATCATCACCACTTTCCGAGAGTCTGTAATTTTCGTGAATAATAATCTCCTTTATTCGGGAGAAAGGTGTTTCTGTTGTTATCTCTGACAGATTGAAAATGCCGCTATAAATGCGCCAAACATCCGGCAGGGGAAGCCTAGGAGAAAAAAATAAACATCTATTTGAAACCAGAAAGACTCCTTTGATATTGGTCCTTTTCCTTTCTCTTTGCCTTTCAAAAAAAGAACTGGGAAGAAAATACTACACATGGGATATTTTTACTTACCTAATTTCACTTCCTGGCAATTTGTCACCACCAGCAGCAGCAGTCCTGAATCTCTGAAGATTTTAGTTAAACACATCGAGAATGTACATTTATGTAGTTATTCCATATTTACTGGAAGTAAAGATAGAAGAATGTTGCTGTCCCAGTTCGGAGAGAAACTGGTTGGGAGAGACTCACCGTTGATCGTGGGAAAATCCTGCTTAGTTCACCAAACCTGAAAGCAATTGCTTCCATGAAATCCAGAATGGTTGAGAAGTCAGACCGATGTTACACAAGCCCCACTTGTTGGGCAAATTAGGGAGGCCTCGGTGTTATTTAAAATGTATCTGTCTAGGGGCGCCTGGGTGACTCCGTCAGTTAAGTGAACGGCTCTGGATTTCGGCTCAGGTCATGATCTCACGGTTCGTGGGATGGAGCCCCACATCGGGCTCTGTGCTGCCAGTGCAGAGCCTGCTTGGGATTCTCTCTCCCTCTCTCTCTCTGCCTGTTCCCTGCTCATGCCCGTTCTCTTTCTCTCTCTCTCTCTGAAAATAAATAAACTTGAAAAATAATTATCTATCTAGGTCTCTGGCTGGAGTAAGGCAAGTGGGAGCCCCAGGCACGGGGCTCAGCATGGAACTCCAAGGTGGTTTAAGAAATTGGCAGAGAGGCCGCCGGGCTTCCCTAAGGCCAGGCTGGAGAAAAGAGGGGCGCAGGAGACCTGCTCACCAAGACCACGGAGCAGGAGAGGCGGAGTGAAATCTCCTCAGAACCTAGAGGATTCCCCAACCCCTGTCCTCTTGGAACCACCTCAATCCTGATTGGAGGAGAGCCACCTGCGAGGTGGACACGAGCGACAAGCTGTGTTGTGAACCCACACCTGGAGCAGATGCAACCGGCCTGTGGGGCTCTCGGGGGACCCCCGCGCCCCCTGCCAATCCTCCAGTTTGCCCTGGGCTGTGACAGAAAATTATTTGTAAGATGAATGAAAATAAAGCACACCTTGGGGCATGGTAAAACAAAGACAAAAAAACAAAATAAAAAATATAATATAGATAAATATAAAATATAAAATAAAATATATCTTGAGAAGTAAGAATATTTAAATTAACTCTTTAACATATGAGTATATACAAGGGCACCTGGGTGGCTCAATCGGTTGAACACCGACTCGGGCTCAAGTGATGATCTTCTGGTCCCGCGTTGGGCTCCGTGCTGACAGCTCAGAGCCTGGAGCCTGCTTCGGACCTTGTGTCTCCCTCTTGCATTCTGTCTCTCTCTCAAAAATAAAATAAACATTAAAAATATAAAATAAATAAAATATGAGTATATACAAAGTAAATCAAAAATTGTGATCAAGAGCAAAGTCTTATCTTGTGTGAAGATTGTGAAATTTTTTCTTTTTTTCTTAAATGCTTATTTTTATTTTTGAGACAGAGAGATACAGAGCGTGAGCAGGAGAAGGGCAGAGAGAGAGGGAGATACAGAATCTGAACCAGGCTCCGGGCTCTGAGCTGTCAGCACAGAGCCCGACACGGGGCTCGAACTCACAAACCATGAGATCATGACCTGAGCCAAAGTCAGATGCTTAACTGACTGAGCCACCCAGGCGCCACATGATTGGGAAATTTTTATCATCATTAAGTGAGAGGTACAAGATATATTCACATAAAACTCCAGAGGAAACCACGCAGATAGGTGCAAAGTAGTTTTCTTTCAATTAAATCAGTATTTCCGTATATATTATCTCTTACAGACTCAACAACACCGAGCCTTCAAGAATGAAGAGTTTTTAAAAATTGTTTTTAATGTTTACTTATTTTTGAGAAAGAGACAGTGTGAGTGGGGGAGGGGAGAGAGAAAGAGGGAGGCACAGAATCTGAACCAGGCTCCAGGTTCCAAGCTGTCAGCACAGAGCTGGATGCGGGGCTCAAACTCACAAACTAGGAGATCATAACCTGAGATGAAGCTGGATGCTTAACGAACTGAGCCACTCAGGTGCCCCCAAGAATAAAAGTTCTTAACATAAATTGGGACAGCCACTATGGAAGACAGTGTGGGGGTTCTATTAAAAAGTAGAACAACCTTAAGATCTCACAATTCCATTCTGGTTATATATTCGAAGAAAATGAAAATTCTACCTTGAGAGATATCTGCATCTCCTTCAGAGCAGCATTATTTATAGTACCCAAGACATGGAAACAACCTAAGTGCTCCTCAACAGATGAATGACTAAAGAAAATGTGGTATAATACATATATTGTATCTCTATATATACACACAGTACATATACATAAATGTATTAAGTACACATATAAGTGCATATACGTATTTATGCAGGTGTTTGTGTGTGTATACATCTATATATACACTTATATAGGGATATATGATGGAATATTATTCAGTCATAAAAAGAAGGAAATCCTGCAATTTGCAACAACGTGGATGAGACTTGAGGGTATTATGTTAAATGAAATAAATCAGACAAAGACAAATGTTATATGTTCTGACTTATATGGGGAATCTAAAAAACTGAACTCATAGATGCAGAGAACAGATGGGTGGTTTTCAGGAGAGCGTCATGGCAGGAAGGAGTGGAAGCGGCCAAAAGGTACAATCTCCAACACGCTGTATATGAATATGTGTAACATGAATATGGTTCGGGGCCCTAATACGCAGCATGGTGACCTCAGTTGACAGGACCCGAAATACTTGAAAGTTGCTGAGAGTGTGATTGTAAAAGTTCTCACCACACACACACACACACACACACACACACGCACACTGTGCGGTAATGGATGGACGTATGTGTTAACTAACCTTAATATGCTAATCGCTTTGCAATGCATGCATATATGAAATCGTTACCTTGTAGGCCTTAAATTTACACACTGTTACATATCAATTATATCTCAATAAAGCTGGAAGAAAAGGATGAAAATTCTTGGCCCCAAATTGGGGCAGATTTAGTAAAAAGGGGACCTATATTGCCCTTCACAGGGTCTTCCTTCCGGGTCAATAGCCTTCCCCTTAGCAACGTCCCTGCTCCACTAACGGGGGGCCCATGCTGCGAAGCGGCGACCATGAAGGAGCCTTGCTCTGCCCACCTGTGCCCCTGACGCTGGTGTTTTTCAGTAGTTGTATCCTCAATCCTGACACACGCAACCCGGGCCCTACCCTTTACATAGGCCAAGAAGGAGAGTTTTATGAAAACAAAATACATTTTGAGAGAGACCAACCAAGTAAGTCACTTAATCTAATAACCTTGTGAATGAGATACTATTATTATTCATATGTCACAGATAGGAAAAGAAACCTCAGAAAGATTTACAAATCGCCCAAGGTCATCCGTATCTCTGATAAGTGTCAGAGGTGTGACTCATGCCCTGTTCTGACCACAAAATCTAAGTGTTTTAAAACTTTAAAACCCTGCCGCATGTACAATTTGCCCAATAAAATAGAAATATTAGATCAGATTTTGTTCTCTGAAATATATTGGAAATAAACTATCACATTTTTGTTTTCACTGTTAATATTATTTAGTATATGTGTGACTCAGAGAGCTGAAAGTAATATCTCTATAGGCCTGAAGACAAAGTCTTTGAAAAATGCCTTAGGGAGCGGTGGATGGAGACGGCAGCAGGCGGGGACATTTTCGTTCTTCTTTAAAGTAGGAGTGACACCCCCCAGGAACGTCAATCAGTCCTGCAAACAGGCCACACTGTGTGCTGAGGGCTCAGATCTCTCCGTGCTCAGACGGGCCCCGCCTAGTTGTCCGCCATTTTGAATACGAGTCCTGCTTTAAATTGTCTTTTATTCAAGAAGAATAAACTTTGATTAATAAACCGACGTGATGATAGAGGACCTGAACTTAGATTTTTCAAAACAAAAAGGCAAGATAAGACCCTAGATAAGACATACCCAAAACTTACCCATCGAAGCAATGGGCGGCAGTCAAAACCCACTGGGGTCCAATGATTGACCCTCCACACAGGTGGTTCCGAGCTGTCAGCTTCACTTGCAGGCTGACTTGCCAAGGCCACTCTCCCCAAGAAGAGTTGGTTCCTCCAACAATGCGTGTGTCTGTTTTTGTCGTGCAGACTGAAAAGAGCGTGTTAAAGTTAATGGTCAGAATCAGAGGTGAATCAGAGTTCTCTTCAGCCAAGGGAAACAAAACACATAATTCTATTGTTTACGCAAGCTCTCAAAACAACCCAGACGACCCTTGACAGTTCCGTGAAAAAGCGAGGCTTACTCACCAGAACCATCCCCACTTTGACACAAGCGCAAAGAATAACCGGAGCTCACTCGTGTCCCATACGTAATCCTAGTCGGGGACCCATCCGAAGATAACCGTAAGGAACACTTACACCTACATAAAAGCATGGGTATAAAGATTAAACCTTCACAGAGGAGGAGAATTCAGGAAATTGTCTGGCCCACTGTCTTCGAAAAATAAACGCTCACTAACTTCTTTCGTCTACAGTCTTCCGGGAGGAAAGAGTAAGTAAAAAACTGACAGCGAATCATCTTAGTGCAAGTCTCCTGGCAGACACTCGCTCCTTCCACAAACGTCACGTTCAACTCTTCCCCTTCAAAATCAACTCCTGGGTAAATTTTGGAATGACAGGGCTCTGTGCGAATCAGAGACATGAAAAGGCAGACAATGAAACAGCAATAAACCACATTTACGCAAGTCGTCGGCATGCTGAGGACTGTTCCGTTGCTATTACTTGTTAAAAGAGCACCACATTTCGCCCATCGTATGTACCATTTTGACTGAATCACGTTACCAGGCAAAGTTTGCTTGCAGGTTAAGAGGCTGTATCCAGAGATGGTGTTTTCCTGAGGAGTAGGGGAACTTGGCGTCCCACTTTTGGAAGTCTTAAGGAAGCAAACGTTTCTATAAAAAAAAAAAAAAAAAAAAAGCAAAAGACAGAGAAACAAAACCGCGTTAAAGGCAAACCCTAAAGCGCTTCGCGTTTTGAAAAGCACCTCTGCAAATTTTATTCTTCTGAGAAACTCTTTTCCAAGTAAAGCAGACCACAGGCCTCTACTAAATTACAGAGATTGAATGGAAAAACCAAACCACCTCTCGCTCTGAAGAAAACCGAGAGGCGCGGATAACCTGAAAAGACAAGAAGGGTAATGTTCCACCTTCTAATTAAAAAGAAAAAGGAAACAGAGCTCAGAACCGATTCTGGGGTTTTCTGCCGCTCTCGGTCTTGTCTCACTATGCACCTGTCCCGTAGCTCCCCCTTGTACAGAAAGAAAAGGGCGGGTTATCCAATGGTCAAGAGGTCAAGCAGGATAAACAGGGTTCTAGTTCCTGAAACGCGGGCATCAGAGACAACACTAAAGGAAGTGCTGGCAAACGGTTTTTACTTCAAGCTAATAAGATGAAACACTAATTGTTAAGAAAGGTATCCAATCCTTTCTTTTAATTATCGTTGTTGTTCCATGGATGTAATGGTATGTTTTAATAAGGGAAGGTAGGTGGAGGGGTGCCTGGGTGGCTCAGTTGGTTAAGTGTCTAACATCTGTTTTTTGTGTGCTTTTTAAAAATATTTACTTATTTTTGAGAGAGAGAGAGAGAGAAAAAGACAAAGATGGAAACAGAGTGCAAGCCAGGGAAGGGCAGAGAGAGAGGGAGACCCAGAATTCGAAGCAGACTCCAGGCTCTGAGCTGTCAGCACAGAGGCTCGAACCCATGAACCTTGAGATCATGACCTGAGCCGAAGTTGGACGCTTAATTGACTGAGCCACCCAGGCGCCCCTGTGTCTGACTTTTGGTTTTGAGTTGGTTTTCGGCTCATGTCATGCTCTCACTGTTTGTGAATTCAAGCCCCACATTGGGTTCCACGCTGCCAGGGGGGACCCTGCTTGGGATTCTCGGTCTCCAGTTCTCTCTGCCCCTCTCCCACTTACCCACGCTGGCACGCACGTTCTCCCCCCCACCCCCGCCAAAATAAACATTAAAAAAAAAAAGAAGAAGGTAGGTGGAAAAGTCAATTAAGTTCTTAACTAACCTGCACCTGGCGGAAAAGGACCTACTATGGCTTCGAGCGCTCTGAGCGGAATGAACCAAAGTTTTCAAAAGCTCAAACTCCAAGATTACGGTGATGACAGGACAGCAGCAAATGTCACATATTCTTACCTTTGCGGTTCCAGACGCCAGGCCTTCGTGTGGAAAGTGAAGAAGAGGCAGCCGGGGTGGTAGGTGCAAATGGTCTGGCACACAAATGCATCCGGGGTGACGACTGTGGCAACATTCACATCCGAGAACGCGAGGTGCTGGAAGACATCCCGGTGGCAGCCTGTGAACTCACAGAGGAGGACTGTCCTTGAGTGACACGGCGCTAGGGCCACTGGTGGTCTGGCATCATAACTAAAGGAAATTCTGACTATTTGTTATTCATAACACCGAACATCCTCAAGGCGGGAAAAATGTCCATTACAATACCCTCAGATTTGTTTGCCATTTGGAAGAAGGAAAAATTGGTCTAAATCCGACAACAGATAGATCTCTTTGTCGGAGGAACGAAATAGCTCCAACTCTGCCGGGCTCCAGGCTGACCAGGGCAAAATATTTAGGTGACTCGGCATATCATATTTTCTTGCCATTACCTCGAGCCTGAATTCCAGGCCTGAGGAACATAAGGTGTTGTGTTGAATTTTCCTGAGTATTATGAAAAAGATTTTAATAAAAAGAGTTTAAGAAAAATATCAGGTGACTGACAAAAAAAAAGCCACGTGTCCATTGAAATTAGGAAAAATCCACTTCCATTATTCTTATATAATCCGATTCTGTTTCCCTCTCTCTTTGTTCCTCCTCTGCTCCTTTTCTCTTTGTTCTCTCTCTCTATCTCTCTCAAAAATACATAAAAGATTTAAAAAATTTGAAGAAGGAGCGTGAGTTTTGTGGGGTTTTAATTTGCCCTGTTCCTAGTTCCCCAGCTAGCTCCACGGAAGCCATGAAAACAGCCTCACAAAGATGCTGAGAGGGGACGGGCAGCCCGGCAGCCGTGCAGGGGACAGAGCGGGGCTGGGGCTGCTCCAGCGCCCGTCGGCCACCCCAGTTAAATGCCATTATTTGACTTGTCTGGAAATTCTTGGGAAAATCCCACTCACAAGGACCGAGTTTATTCTACACGGCTCAGAGCTTCTTCAGTGTTAACTCCAGCCTTTTCCTTGCAAGTGTTTGTCGAGAACAAACAAACAAACAGGGGCCATTATGTAACATCGCAGCTTTCTAGGGCAGCAGTCAGAGCCGAGCAAACACTGGGCTGAGAAAAATCTTAAAAGGAAAGCCAGGAGAAAGAGGGTGGTGGTGAAAGGCTCGAGGATATTCCTGGGAATCTAGAAGGCCACGGGCAAGTACAGGGCTGCGTGGCATGACCAGGGCTGTGCCGGTGCCCCCGAAAGATTTGAGAAAGTCCCCGGCTCTCAGGCTGGCTGACGTTTCGCCCCTCGACAGCAGAAAGGGAAGGCCCAGGCCAAGTTGTGAGGCGCCTGTCTGAACACTGAAGGCCTGCTCGGACACGCGCAAAAAGCCCCTTGTCGGAGGCTGGGAAATTTATCGATCGCAGGCATGTAAGGAAGTCCTCGTCCCATCATTGCTGACTGTTAAGAAAACCAAGCGGAAACGTCCGTGGTCATAGACTCCAAAGAATAAATACTCAACAGAGTTAGTTCAGAAAAGTCACCAAACCAATAGCAGTAACAATAAAAAGCAGTAACAAGAGCAGACTCTGGGGAAGGAGGGAGTCTGACTTCCAGGGTGACCATATCCTAGTATTTAAAAGGCCTTGGGGCACCTAGGGGGCTCAGTCAGTTAAGCTTCCAACTTGGGATCAGTTGATCCCACGGCTCGTGAGTTTGAGCCCCACGTTGGGCTCTGTGCTGACAGCTCGGAGCCTGGAGCCTGCTAAGGAATCTGTGTCTCCCTCTCTCTGCCCCTCCCCGGCTCACGCTCTGTCTCTCAAAAATAAATAAACACTAAAACTTTTTTTTTTTTCAAAGAATTAGTAGCCATACAATTACCAATTTCTGAGAGTGCACAGGGCTTCAGTGAGAATCCGGATGCCACGTTAGCCAGGACCTTTATACTGGTGGGGGTTCCTCCTGTGCTGTGCTTTAAAAGGCAGGTGTTCCTGAGTGTGAAGAAAAGAGGTTACTTCTCTCCCTAAACTGCCAGATGCACGCAGAAGTCCATTTTGCGTGGTAGGTGGGAAATGAAGCAATCAGAACAATGACTTTGAAAATGGGAGGGCCCGGGGTTTGTATCATTAATCAAAGAGTCCTCTTTCTGCTCTGCGCAGGGAAGCTTAGGGTGAGAATGGGGTGGGAGACATTATTCAACCAAACCTTCATTCCCCAAGCGATGGAAATGATTCTCCGTAGAAAAACTGACAACAAAACCGAGTAAATAAATAAGTAGAGCGATTAGGTCCAAAAGGCCTATTTGCTTTTCCATTGGGGGAAAAAAACAGTTTTGAAGCTGCCATTAAATCTCAAAAGCGCCATCGGAGAGGACGAACGCTGTGAAGTTTACTCACCGGTGCTCTGCGTTGTAAAACGTGCGAGCGGCATACGTGAAAAACTGGCAGTGAATGCTATCGGTGCACCTCTTCTGGCATTCTTCGGCGCTTTCCGCCTTCGAGACGTTGAAATTGACACCTCTCATGTCAATTCCTTTGTGAATGTCTCGGTGGCAAGCTGGGCAAATAAGACGCGGAGAGCAAATTCAGTCAGTTTCCTTCTAGAAGTAGATCATCTATTAGGCAGGGGAGTTTTGAAGGATAATACTCTCTTTTTCACAACTGCCCTACTAGGGGATTTAGAATTTTTGTTACTAGATTGGCAAGCTCTACGTGAAATAAACACATTCTAGTATGTGTTTGGAGTACTACCATGGAGAAGGGCTAGCTTTGCGTCCCAAAGTGTAAGGTACGTGCAACAATACGGGTAATGTTTCACCCTGAAATTATCAGTGAGCGTGGAAGACAAACAAGGCAACAATAACGAGGGCCGAGGCAATGGTTCTAGGGATTTATATTATTATACGAGCTGATGTGCCTTTGACTTCTTGCACTGAATGGCGAAGCTTCTCTCTGCTTCTTTCTTGGCTTTCAACTACTCCTGCCTGATGGCGTATTTCATCTGTAAACCCTGCCGTTGACATCCATGTGTCAAATCGTTATCATAAAAGGTGAACAGTTCTTGTATATTCATGACGAAACCATTTTTATTCTTGCTTTAAAATTTTGTTAAATTTAGGGGCGCCTGGGTGGCTCAGTTGCTTGAGCATCTGACTTCTGTTCAGGTCATGATCTCGCAGTTCATAGGTTTGAGCCCCGCATCAGGCTCTGTGCTGACAGCTCAGAGCCTGGAGTCTGTTTCAGATTCTGTGTCTCCCTCTCTCTGCCTCTCCCCTGCTCGCACTCTGTCTCTCTCTGTCTCAAAAATAAACATTAAAAAAATTTTATTTTAAATTTTTGTTAAATTCCACGTAAGCATCCTTTCAGTTGAAATATATCTTATATACCAAAAAATACAGATAATTCTTTTGATAGACAGTGAACCAAATTTATGATTTAGGCTTTAAAAATTTCTTTTTATAAAACCTTTTTTTAAATGATTACTTATTTGAGAGAGAGAGAGAAAGACAGAGCGCAAGCAGGGGAGGGGCAGAGAGATAGGGAGACACAGAATCCAAAGCAGGTTCCAGGCTCCGAGCTGTCAGCACAGAGCCCAACATGGTGCTCGAACCCACGAACTCTGAGATCATGACCTGAGCTGAAGTTGGCCACTCAACTGACTGATCCACCCAGGTGCCCCTTGGCTTTTTTTTTTAAGCACTCAAAGTTGTTAGTTAGACCCTTGGATAAAGAAACCAGCAGTATAAACCATAATGTATTGGATGCAATGTTCCACTCCTAAGGGGTATGGTTAAAAAGTCATAAAACTAGATTTAATGGTGGGAATGACAGAAAACGTACAGACTAGTTGGAAAACAATTTATTGAGGTGGGTGGGGCAGTGGGGGATTCACAGTGATTCAGGCTCACAGGAGTTTGTAAATTCTAGAAATGAAGTCTCTTTCCAGTTCTGGTGCACACGAGAAAAATTCACTGAGTGCGGTGGGACAACTGCAAACTAAAACTTTTCTTTATGATCAGTTGAAAGCTACAAATCGACCTATAGCTGTTTTACATGAAAATTGGTCCCGAGCTTAGGGACTTTATGTCCTTGGGAGCAATTATTCACTTTAATTTGAGATACTCGGGGAGGGCTAGAAGGGAACATTAAATCAAGTTCTGTAAGACTAAGTTTGGGAAAGAATTAACAATGACTAAAAGGTATCGAGAAAACCAAAATATTGCTCTTTAAATTTTATTATGACAACATAATGAAAAATAATGCTTAACTGAATAATTTACACTAGTTGTATGAGGACATAAACTTGATCTTATAAAATACGACATATGCTCGTCCTCAGGTAAGTAGGCTACATTTTGGCTAATCAGATCCCGGTGTTTATAGTGAAGGACTGGGTAACATACAAACCGCAGGCACAAAGCACTGAGTACTGAGGGAGTGGTTGGTGGTTAACCAGGGAAGGAAGGATAAAAAAAAAAATACTTTAGGAACGCCTGGGTGGCTCTGTCATTTAAGCATCCAACTTCAGCTCAGGTCATGATCTCAGAGTTCGTGGGTTCGAGCACCGTGTCGGGCTCTGTGCTGACTGCTCGGAGCCTGGAGCCTGCTTCAGATTCTGCGTCTCCCTCTCTCTCTGCCCCTCCCCCGCTTGTGTGCGCACGCTCTCTCTCTCTCTCTTGCTCTCTCAAAAATAAATAAACATTAAAAAAATTTTTTAAAAATCTTGAAAACACCTGAAATTTGGGACTACAAAATTAACTGTAAACAGTAAAGGTAAAACCGCGCCGATGTATAGTCCCAACGTGGTTATTTCAAGGTTCTGCCAGCCTGTCAGTTGAGAGAATCTTATCTGTACTTTTCACTTTCAGATTAGCCACGTCAGGGAAATGGTTCATTTGCCTTAAATCAGGATAGGGCTGGAAATTCTTTCACAAGACATTAGTAGCAATAAGCATCAGAATTTAAATTTCCTGGCCTCTTAGTCCTCACATATTTTTTCGAAGAAGTATTATTTTTTTAAGTTTCTTTATTTATTTTAAGAGACAGAATGCATGTACATGAACAAGTGGGAGGAGCAGAGAGAGAGAGAGAGAGAGAGAGAGAGAGAGAGAGAGAGAGAGAATCCCAAGCAGGCTCCAAGCCATCAGCATGGAGCCCAATGTGGGACTTGAGCCCACAAACCACAAGATCGTGACCTGAGCAGAAATCAACAGTCAGTCACTTAACCGACTGAGCCACCCAGGCGACCCAGAAGTATTATTCTTATTAGTGAGACTTACAGAGCCCAGGCCTTCAGTTTGGGGGCTTAATGGGGTTTCTTAACCTCTGCATTGTCGACGTTTGGGACTAGAAAATCTTGTCATAGGGGCTTCCCTGTGTCTGGTGGAATCTTTAGCAGCATCTGTGACCTCTATGCACTAGATGCCAGTAGCATCCCCCCCCAACGTTGTGACAAATGTCCCATGGATGAAGGACAAAGTCACCGCTGGTTAAGAACTACTGAGAACTACCGGTGTACAAATTATCTCAAGTAAAACAGGGAGAGAGACACTCTCCGAGTTCTTTTTAAGAGTCTTATCTGCAACTGGGGGTGGGGGAAGGGGGCAGTTGTTTGAATGGGCACTCACTTTCTGCACATCTTACACTATAGGGCTCACCTCATAGATAACAGAGCCTCCTGAAGCATGTAACTGATACAGGCAAGAGGGAGGACACATCCAGAATATGCCCCATCTTTGTTATCTCTCTGAGCGCTCCCTTCCAACAGCCCAAGGCGGCACAGAGACTGAGCAGAAGCTGTTTTAAGGCAAACCCATGACGCGTGCAGATTTGGCTAAGAAATCGACAGCTTACCACTTATTCGATGGCCACATTGCTTTAAGGAGTGTCCAGAGATTGCACTTGGCCGTGACATTTTTGGCAGGGTGCCTGTAATACTGTCTTTCAAGAAGCAGCCAAATCTGTTTTCAAAAGTACCGTCGGTTAGAAATTAGAGCAATAAACACACATCAAGGAGATGCCTAACATTTTCTATACACAAATAAAAGCCAGGAGTAAGGAAAACAATAGAGCTTCTCCGACGCTTGCTCGAAAGAACATTCTAGAGACAACTGCATAAAATCTAGCAGTCTTTGTAACTTTTCAGCATTATTTCTCTTTAAAAAAAACATTTTTAAGTACCGAAAGTCAATCATATTAGAGAGGTAATGATTTTTCCCATGTTTCTAAACTTTGGGGGATTATGTTCTCACCTGGTGATTGATGGTTTTTACGTAAGAACTTAAATCCCTCATAAGAGTTGGATCTCTGTAGGATGTTCACCTTGCTTATTAACCCCTTCTAGTTCACACTACTGGAGTACGTCTTTCCGTCTTTGAGGTCAGTCAAATCTTTCACAAGGATTCTAGAACCTAACTCAACTCAACTTTTTATTTAAAAAAAATTGATGCTTCTCACGTACGGTCTGGGTTTTCTGTACACATGTAACATGCAGCATCAGGGGACGATGATCTAGTTTCTAGTTGTTTTAATTCAAATGGAGTTAAGATAAAAGACTGGTGGAAATGGAACAACTCGGAAATGTTCATTCCGTATTTTGATCAAAAGAAAAGAAAATGATGATGAAACCAGGACTGTACTCAGTCAACTTGAGGGCCTAGTAAGATTTTTAGTGACTGTTTTTCCAGTGCCCTTACCTTTCCAAAAATGCCAGTTAGTAATATATATTTGCATGCCCGTGCATGGCACCTCCCTCCCCTACACACTCTGTATGCACCCCAGGCGCCCAAACTGGTTCGCTACACGCCCCTTCAGACCAGACCTTTCCTGAGGTCACAAGGTCTGGGTCTAACTTAACTTTTTTCTCAACAAAATGTTTCCCTTCAGTTATATTTTCTTAGGACTGTGTTAGCCACGAATATGAACCCAAGTCAGGCAATAAGTATGTTTCCTTCTTCAGGTGAAATATTCACCTGTTTTTAGACCCTTCTTTGAGACGATCGCTTAACCCAATGGTTTTCGAGCATTTTCCTTGAAACCTTGGATAGACAATTTCTAGCTTCTACTACTTTAGGTGAATGCAGCAGTTGTTCTAATGTGTGTATTTCCAAGCCCAAGACATCCTGGTTCAGTGGGCCAAACGGTTTGGGTCTAAGGCTGTGGCCTAAGAGTCTGCTAATGTAAGAACCACTCCAGGTGACTCCAATGAAGCTGGCCCTCGGACCCCATTTGGGAAATATAACCCTGAAATAGCTAACCCTTTTTGCACACCACTGGTTCTAGTCTGAAAAACGGATGGCTTCTCCAACAACGCAATATCGGCTTTCACCTTTTGTGTGTGTCATTGGTGGAACTTTCAGGAAGGAAACTGAAGAGCAAGCACCTCGGGTGGAAGGTGCACATCGTCTGACAGTGCTCGGCATTGGGGGTGTACGTGGCGGTCAGGTCCCCACCTTTGAAGAAGGTATTTTTATATAGTTGAGTCAGGCATCCTGCGATATAATCATTAGAAAGAGACGTTAATTTGGAATGAATGCAAATAATTATTTTGAGAGAAATACATCTGTGCCGTAAACCTACTTACTTCCTCCCCAAATATCCAAAGAGCTTTACAACAGGACTTTAATGAGAGAGGTGGAATGAGACACATTCAGGTGACTACTTGAACAAGGTGCCATGTTATTTAGAGTCATTCGATGTGTACTTCTATATAAAAAGCTTGGTTGATTTTTATTAAATCAAACAACAATTTGCACATAAATTATCCCCAAGAAAATACGGTTCTAGCTTGGTTTCTCCCTGTTGCCTAACAGGCTATGAAAATACCATGCCTTAAAAATAACAGCCTTCCAGTTATGGAATGAAGAATTCATGGGAAGAAAATGCACGGCACAGGTAATACAGTCAATGGTATTGTAATAGTGTGGAACATATGGTGAGTAATGGTAGCTATGCTTGTGGTGAGCCCAGCATAGCTCTAGAGAAGTTGAATCACTATGTCGTGCACCTGAAACTAATGTAACATTATGCGTCAACTATAGTCAAATACAAATATTAAAAAAAAAACCCATACAACAATGTATGATCTCTTTTCCAAACCCTTTCGTAACAAACATTCCTGCTAGATTCTCACAACAGCTCTGTAAGGGAAGTTAGGGACAGACTTTATTATATGCCCCTGACTGTCTTTTCTTTTTTTTTTTAAGTAACTGAGTCTCAGAGCAGTGTAGACTTGCCCAAGATCCACGTGGCTAATGAATGTCCTGGGAGAGAAACCTCGCTATTCTCACTACCAGCCCTGTTCCTTTTCCAGACTGCAATATTAAATGTCGTTCCCCATCTCAGTTCAATTTAAGCCAACGATGAGTTATTTGGGAGTTATTGGGATCATACAGAGGACATATTTATTTGCTTGGTTTCTACGAGCAACGCAAATGCGTACCGATGCTAAATTGAAAATCCATTCTGACCTGTTTGCTGTTTGGATTTGCTCGTGGTTCTAAAGGACCCTGCATCTCCCATATTATCAAAGTATTAAGTGTTACCTGTGCTGCTCTACTATTTCATATATTAAAAGTAAACCTTTCATTCATGAATTTGGGTTTACCTTGGGAGACCCACTTTATTTTTTTTCATGTTTATTTATTTTTGAGAGAGAGAGAGAGAACAGAGACAGATCAAGAGCGGGAGAGGGGCAGAGAGAGGGAGACACAGACTCGGAAGGAGGCTCCAGGCTCTGCACTGTCAGCACAGAGTCCCACGTGGGGCTCAAACCCACGGATGGGGAGATCCTGACCTGAGCTGAAGTTGGAAGCTTAACTGACTCAGCCACCCAGGTGGTCCCCGCATCCCTTTTTTTAACATTTATTTATTTTTGATGAAAGACTCACTCTAAAGTCAGCTTAATAAGCTTTTCCAGCTCAGGTAGCACACTTCCTTGCCAGTCAACAGTCCACTAACCACAAGATATCCCGCTGAGAACTTTGTCCATCCTCTGCGACGTCTATTTTTGTATTGCCCTTCAGGGAATGGGCAGCTTAGACACTTGTTTCATTAAGCACTGAAGATTAAAATTTCCTCTACACTATCTCACCCCCCTGGGGATTCTGGCCCCGAGCTCTATTTGGATGACCTAACCCAGCAAGATCGCTTCTCGATTCTCTTCCTCTCAGAGGTGTGGCTAAGATGACTAACCCTTGGGTAAGTTTTACATTTAGCAAAAGCAGACATCTCTTCAGGTGGAAGCCATGGGAATACAAGTTGCCAAGTGTACAGGCCTAGATTTCATACACGCACAAGGCGCTGACTAGTTGGTCCAGTGACGATGCTCCCTGCAACATGACCCATGCTTTAGACACCCGCTGCCTTTGGCTGATTCGTAGTTACTGAGCAGCCTTCCTCCCCCATCCCAGGGCGCAAACGTGAGTACGAACAATGGCCCGTGCTAGCCTGGGCGTTTCCATTCCACCACGGGACTCGGCTGATGGAAAGGTACGCTGGAAACACGACACTGGAGCAGACTGGGAGGAAATTTCTAATAGGTCTTCTTGCTTATTTATCCTCAAAAACTGGAAATGATGACGATGGTGGTGATGATGATAATGGCGATACCCTTGTTTGTGTTGGGTTTTAGAGTTTCAAAGCAGTTACGTAGGTTATCCCATAACATATGTCACACTGTCCTCTGTGTCCATGGATTAGGGGCAGATTATTTGATCTTGTTAAAAAAAAAATTATCATCAACAAGGAGGAGAAACATACCCTATTTTCTAAAAGTTGGGCAAAGGAAACGAGAAGGTAATTTACAAAAGAAACACAAGCAAAGAGTCTATGAAAAATGGTAAGAATCAGAAATGTAGGCAAGTTAAAACAACTGATGCCAAATTACTCATCAGATTAGCCAAAAAAATGTAATTGTCTAAGTTCCCAGTGTTGACGTACTGATTTTGGCTGCCAATGATAAAAACCTAGTTCAATGGGACTTAAATGTGTAAATTAAATGTATTGGTTCAGAAGCTGAGTCCGTGGTGGATTTGGCTTCAGAAATAACCGGACAGCGTACTTGGCTGATCCCATCGAAATACAATTCATTTCATACATTCGCTCTGTTCCATGGAGTTGCTGTCACTCTCAAGTTCCACAGAGTGACAAGGTGGTGCCAGAAGCTCAGGGCTTTGTATTCCCCAATAGTTCAAGTCCAATTGGAAATAAGAAGAAGAAGAAGACTCTTACTTCTAGAAGTATAAGCGAAGGTCTGGTTCCAGGGCTTTGGCTCTAATCAGGTCACTGTAGCCAGCAGGATGTGTACACCTACTTACTGGTCCAGGCCCGCCTGGGTCATAAGTACATAGACCCAAACTTGGAGGCAGCAGTTTCTCAGGAAGAAATTAGGATGATGTTTCCAGAAAGGTGAATAGACATCCAGCCACAAAACAATGGATCCTTACTGGAGTTGACCTAATACTCTTATCCGCTGGTGGAGAGGGTTAACTGGAGAGTCACCCTTGCGAAAGATAATTCCATTATGTATATCGCAAAATCTTCCAAAATATTCACGCCCTCGTATCTAACATATTTTATTTCAAAAAGTCTATTCTACAGGAAAAATTGAATGTGTATAAGAATGTGAATACAAAATACCATAAGCAGGGAAAATTACTAAGCTCCAAAACATGTCATATATATAAAAAGATAGCTCTTGGGGCACCTGGGTGGCTCAGTCGGTTAAGCGGCCGACTTCAGCTCAGGTCATGATCTCACGGTCTGTGAGTTCGAGCCCCGCGTTGGGCTCTGCGCTGATGGGTCAGAGCCTGGAGCTTGCTTCAGATTCTGTGTCTCCCTCTCTCTCTGCCCTTCCCTTGCTCACTCTCTGTCTCTATGTATCTCAAAAAATAAAATAAAAACGCTAAAAAAAATTTAAAAAAAATAAATAAAAAGATAGCTCTAAATGGGAAAGGTGAGTTATGAAAAAGTACCCATAATTAATAACATCTTTGTTAAATGTGGAAATAGACATATGTAGAAAAATATCTGAGAGACTAAAAAAGATTTACAACAGTGGCCATTTCTGTATTGTAGGTCTTCAGATAATGTTTCTCATTTGCTGCTTACCTATACCTCTAATTTTCCTAGAATGATAATTTTTTTTTGGCCCAAAAGATAAATCGAAGTGGCCGTGGTCCATAGCATCTCTGGCTTCTACTCCTCAGCGTTCAGTGGATTTGTGTATGGTAATGATCATGGTTAAGATGTGGGGGCGGATTGCCATTGGGGGGGCAGGAATCAGCTTCTTCCTCAAGAAATCATATCTCTTTACAAATGTAACCCTTACCCAAGAGGTATTTATCTTAGCCACACATCTCGGCAGCGGGTGGGGGAGTAAGTACATATTCAGTGCGGTGTGGTCTTTTGAAGTCAACATAGACTCAGAATCTCCCCACAATGGTGGCTCAGAGAAAACGCCATTCTATCGCCATTAATGACAAACCGTGTCCAGAATCATCTTTTTTATTCCCTGAAAATTGAATGGAATGGATAGAGAGAGAAATAAGTTCAAAACCTGGTACTGAAACCAGAACTACTCAAATGGCTGATTTACTAGTTTAAACTTAAACCGAATACTTTCATTTCTGAACTAGTTCCCCAGTGCCTAAGAGAGTAAAAATAAAGGGCGGCTGGGAGGCTCAGTGGGTTGAGCATCCGACTTCGGCTCAGGTCATGATCTCATAGTTCGTGGGTGCACAGCTCAGAGCCTGGAGCCTGCTTCGGATTCTGTCTCTCCCTCTCTCTGCCCCTCCCCGCTTGTGTTCTGTCTCTCTCTCAAAAATAAACAAACACTAAAAAAAAGAGTAAAAATATGCACCAGGTACTTCTAACACTTGGGTTAGACCCAGACACTGTAAAATGCTTATACTGAATATTTAGATAAAGCTGATTTTTAAAATACGTTGATAATAAAAATAGAGGGCTGAGTGTTTAAGATCGGCTTCATAGAGAGTCATTTACAAACAGAAGTTTCTGTTAACACATGCTCAAAGACATTCTCACTTCTGGACTCCCCAGCTCCAGTGTTTCTAGAGCAATACATCTGAGAAGTGGCGGTTGTCTCTGAATATTAAAAGGATTTGTGTCCTGACTTTTGGGGTCTGCCTCCTTCCCCAAACTCTATGTCCAGTGGCTTTCTCCGGGGCTGGCATGTCTTGTTAACTACTCCTCTCCCACACACAACTTTAGGTCTTAGAGATAGTCCACTCACCACAGGACACTGTAGCAAACAAGCACGTGAAATAAACAGCTTGCCTGAATGAAATCATCCTAAAAGAGAAAGCAACACATGCAGAATCCTGCTGGTTACAGATCATAGTTAACACGAAGCCCAATTTACGGGGATGGAGAGTTTCTTATAAATGTCTGCCTTGCAAATCTAAGCACATAATCACCAGTACAGGGGACAAGAGCTTTCTGTATATTTAATGCCGGGGATTTGGCACAAAATTCCTACTGAGACCTCTAGACTCCTACCATGTTTGGCCCTCACTGGCCACCTATGTGGTTGATAATTATGGAAAGGGAGTTGGTAGAGGGGAATTAAACAGTTGGGAAAGCTCTTGATTTGAGCAAAAGGAAAATGATTGTAAGTAACGGCAATCATGTCGGTCCAGAATCTCTGTGCAAAGAAAAGCTCTCACCATATTCAAGGTCGTTTAAAAATTCTAAAGCTGTCAATATTCTCTTTGCTGTTAAAATGTCTTGACACTAAGAGATTTCATATGTAAGAACATCAGTTCCTTCTATACTCTCTAAATACACCAGAAATTAGAACATATACTGAAAGCTTCTTCTCCAAGTAAAGTATGCTTATACGCTTAATTAAACACACACACACACACACACACATACACACACTTTGGAAGCAATCAGAATAATAGAAATTCTCTACCTGAATTGCTTCCGTGGCTCTGGAGGTGAGGGTGTCTCCCGCCACTTAAAAATGGACGCTCCTCACGGCTTCCTAATGGGGCACTGCGGGCAGTATTTGCTTGGCTCCAATATTGACTTTGGTTTTTGGCCAACAGTTCCAACTTTTTGTCCTGTCAACATATTCTATGAACATCCATTTCCTGGGTTCAGCTCTTTAATACATTAACTATTTCATGTTAGGGTCACCCTATGTGTGCACGGATTTCCATTTTCAGAAATGTTCATATTGGGGCGCCTGGGTGGCTCAGTTGGTTGAGCGGCCGACTTCAGCTCAGGTCATGATCTCGCGGTCTGTGAGTTCGAGCCCCACATTGGGCTCTGTGGTGATGGCTCATCAGAGCCTGGAGCCTGCTTCAGAATCTGTGTCTCCCTCTCTCTCTGCCCTTCCCCGGCTCACGCTCTATCTCTATGTCTCTCAAAAATAAATAAATGTTAAAAAAAATTTAAAAAAAAAAAAAAAAAAAAAAAAGAAATGTTCATATTGCCTCTGGTTATGTGGAGTCATGCAGCCTAAATCTCACCTAACTGAACTTTTCCCATCGCGATACCTGAACGACAGCTAAGGGATGGGTATGGATAGCTCCTTCTGGAAGGATCTTTTGACAAATGCTATCTATGCTTTTCCATACTCTAGTCAAAGAAGCATGTAAGTAACAATGAAGTTTGGAGCATGGAAGGGAATTCGTAGATGGTTAGGTCCTTCTACCAAATTCAGGAAACAAGATAAAGCAGGAGCTGACAAACCACGGTTCACAGAACAAATCTGCCCCAGTGCCTGGGTTTTTTGCTTTGGTTTTTTTAATGTTTATTTTTGAGAGAGAGCGACAAAGCACGAGTCAGGGAGGGGCAGAGAGGGAGACACAGAATCCGAAGCAGGCTCCAGGCTCTGAGCTGTTAGCACAGAGCCCGATGCGGGGCTCGAACTCATGAACCACAAAATCATGACCTGAGCCCCCAAGACTGCCACCAGTGCCTGTTTTTATAAATAAAGTTTTATTGGAACACAGCCACACCCATTCATTCATGTATTGTCTATTCTTGCTTTTACCCTACAACCGCAGAGTTAAGGAGTTGTGACAGTGTGGCCTGTCCTCTTCAGGCCAAAGTAAGCTGAAACCTGCTATCTAGCACTCCTGGCAGAGCTTAGACTTCCCCGTCAGGGTGCCTCCTCTGGAAAAAAAACGTACTGTATTTCCCAGATGCCTACTCCTGCTCGGCGAGCTCTATTTTATTTTTATTTTTAATAACAAGTCCCCTTATATCCTAAGATATACCTCTTTGCAACTTCTATCCTTCAGTCTTAGATTTACCTACTAGATCCACATAAAATAATTTATTCTCTTGTGGGCTTTTTAAACTGCCTAAAGACCATAATCACTTGCCCACTAAATCTCTTTTGTTTTCTCACCGTCCAAGTTACAGTACATCATTCTGGCTTAGTAAATTAGATTTTTAGGGAGTTGGTCCCTGTATAAATATTTTATGCCTATTACTGCAATGCAGAGCCGCGTTTATTAAAAATGTAGCATAATGTTGCCGGTAAAATATTTTCTGGCTGTAATGAAGTAGGATATTTCAAATATGCATGCAGCGCTGTCTTGTGCATTCACGGCAACAACTCGTACACCAGCAATCCACGGAACGGAATCCTCTGCCCTGGGCAGCATAAAAGAATTTAAATCAGGGATTTCATCTGTCACCAGCCTCGGCAGAAAAATGAAGAGTGGAGCAAATCCACCTTTGCCTGGAAAGCACAGCAGAAACCCTTGGAGGTGGTTTCCCTAAAAGGTGAGATTACAGATTTTAACCTACTCGCATACACTCTGCGTTCCATTTCAGTATCTCTTACAGCAAAAATAAACCCAGCAATGCAATAAAACCAAACATTTCTTTTTAGAAGAACCAAATGAGAACTAAGTTGAGTAGAGGCAAGGGGTAGGCAGAACTCTAAAATGTCCGCCGAGATTTCCCAGTCTAATCCCAGGGGCCGAATGCACGGGGAGAGGCCCTGTCCGTGATGCTGCGGCCATGACCTGACGGAAGCCATTTTGCAGGTGTCATTGGGATTACTGAACAGTCGATCTGGAGCTAATCAAAATGGAGATTATGTGGGGGCCTAATCCCACCACGGGGGCTCTTTAAAAGCAGAGTTTGCTTCTGCCCTTAGCCTAAGGAGAAAGCAGACACCAAGCGTGAGAGGGACTTTGTTGGCTTTGACACGGATGGGGCCCGAGCCAAGGACCCCAGAGTGGCCTCTAATGCTTCTAACAAATGAGTAATGAGCTTGATAAAGGATGCTTCCCACGATGCACACACCTTGAGAGGGGGCTTGTGAGACACAAAAAATGGAACCAAGCTCAACCCACCTACTGACCCACAGAACACCAAAGGATAAATTAGGGTTGTTTCAAACTAAGATTGCAGTCAGTTGTTACATGACAAAAGGACACTAATATGAAGGTTTATTTACCTGAAGTCAAAGTGGCTTGGAGAGAGGGGGTTTGGAGCTGGACATTTCAGGGGAAGGGAATGGCGGAGAGTCCCTAGTGAGCACAGGGTGTTGGGTGGCAGGCTGGGCTGGACACTGAGCGGTGATCTGCCCTGGGAGCTTTCAGAGGACCTGTATTTTGTTTGTTTGTTTAATTTTTGTTTTATATTTATTTTTAAGAGAGAGAGAGAGACAGAGCATGAGCTGGGGAGGGGCAGAGAGAGAAGGAGACCCAGAATCTGAAGCAGGCTCCAGACTGAGCTGTCAGCACAGAGCCCGACGTGGGGCTCGAACCCACCAACCACAAGTTCATAACCTGAGGCCAAGTCAGATGCTGAACTGACTGAGTCACGCCTTGTGTGTGTGTGTGCGTGCCTGTGTGTGTTTTAAAAGAAAGCCTTGCATTTCTAATGAAGCTGCTGTGTGACCAGGAAAGAGGCAGAGGAACAAAAGTTACGTTGTGCATCTCATTAAGAATTTCAGTTCACTGAGAAAGGTCTCCGGAAGTGCACCTTTGACCCCCCAGAGATTTCTGCTGTCTGCAATGCCGTGGCATTGAATGTCCCTGAGAAGGGTCAGACTTTAGGCTCTGCTCTTCCTGGGGTGCCTCAGTGAGAACTATAGTATTTTACATATGTAACACCTTTATTATAAATACGTAAGTAAAATATATATGAACAGAACAAATTACAAAATAATTTAACGGAACCACTGTGACTGCCCTTGTGGCGAGGCTTCAGCAGCAAGGGGAGAGGAGAATAATCTGCTCTCTGTAAGGAATCGAGAAGAGAAGCGGGCGCAGGAGGAAACAGGAGAGGCCATCCTTAAGCATCTCATTTAAAAAGGGATCTTCTATCCCTCCTGTGTCTTTACTATGCTCTTTCATCACAGCACCTGCCACTAGCTGACATGGTGCTACCTATTTGCTCATTTTTATGTTGTGTTCTTGCTGCATACTAGCCCTCACCTTGCTGTTGGGCTTGGGTCTCTAGCCCCAGAGCCCTGAAGAGTACTTGGCAGACAATTATTGAAGGAGAGAGTGAAACGATGAATAAATAAGATATTAAATATTCTTAAAAGGAGGGAAAGAAGGGAAGGAAGGAAGGAAGGAAGGAAGGAAGGAAGGAAGGAAGGAAGGAAGGAAAGAAGGGAGGGAGGGAGGGAGGGAGAAAAGAGGGAGGGAGGAAGGAAGAAATAGAGGAAGGAAGGAAGGAAAACAAAGAAAGAGGGGGAGGGAGGAAGGGAGGAAGGGAGGAAGGAAAGGAGAAAGGAGGAAAAAAGGAAGAGAGGAAGAAAGGAAAAAAGAGAGAGAGAGAGGATGAAAGTAGGGAAGGGAAGGAGAAAGAAAGAAAGAAAGAAAGAAAGAAAGGAAGGAAGGAAGGAAGGAAGGAAGGAAGGAAGGAAGGAAGGAAGGAAGGAAGGAAGGAAGGAAGGAAGGAAGGAAGGAAGGAAGAAAGAAAGAAAGAAAGAAAGAAAGAAAGAAAGAAAGGAAGGAAGGAAGGAAGGAAGGAAGGAAGGAAGGAAGAAAGAAAGAAAGAAAGAAAGAAAGAAAGAAAGAAAGAAAAGAAAGAAAAAGAAAGAAAGAAAGGAAAGAAAAGAAAAGGAAAGAAAAAAGGAAAGAAAGAAACAAAGAAACAAAGAAAAGAAAAAAAGAGAAAGAAAGAAAAGAGAGAGAGAAAACACTGATCGAGCAAAGGATGGTCTTTTATCCACAGTGTGGACCATCTAAGTCACGTACGAGAGTCACTGTCACTCTTGTAAGAGAAGATAGGCTGCCGGTCATGGGTGACACCGACGATTATTACATGAATAGACAGACTGGCTCTAATTCTGTGAATGTCCTCTGTGGGGAGTCGGTGTCCTCTTGAGGTTCCATCTGATTGCTCAGTCGGGGACACTGCCACCCTTGGCTTTCATAAACAGCTTGTTTCTGGTGGCAACGGATCACCATTGGATACAACATCGAGCATTACCGATGGAGTCACGGTTAACTATGAAGGCACGGAGGCTGAAAACCCTGAAGCAGAGTCACGAGTTTACGAAGCTGTGGCCATAGGAAAAAAATTACCTGTGCCTGAGTGGATTAAAAGTTTTAATTCCCTCTATTTCCCTAAGAATAAAACTTCAAACTTGAGCAAAAAGAGAGATCAAGAGTACGATAAGGTAAGGGCATCTGGGTGGCTCAGTCTGGTTAAGCATCTGACTTAGGCTCAGGTCAAGATCTCATGGTTTGTGAGTTCGAGCCCTGTGTTGGGCTCTGTGCTGACAGCACAGAGCCTGGAGCCTGCTTGGGATTCTGTGTCTCCCTCTCTCTCTCTGCCCCTCTCCCGCTCACACTTGGTCTCTCAAAAATGGATAAACATTAAAAATATTTTTTAAGAGTACAAGATGGTAAAAGAGTTAGGCCTGCATCCTGGGAGTGCTCAGTGAGCATTCCTGTGCAAGCATACCCTTTACCATTCAACTAAAATATATATTTTTAAACTATAGTATTTAAAAATAAAACATTCTAGAAATAAGATATTAATGTCTAAATACAGTAAGGATTTTTCTTTTGAGGAAAAGGCTATCACAAGTTTTTTATATAGAAATAAGAGTTTGAGTATAGCCTGTATTTCCAAGACACCTACATTGACTAATACCAGGAAAGGTAGGAAGGAGTTCGCATAAATCGCGACCCCAAGAAAATGCTGGGTAAGAGGAGACAGGAAGTGACGGGGAGGAAAAAGAAAGCGCCAAGAAGTCCTAGGATCACGAGAGCAGGAGTACAAACAGCTCCCGGCTGGGGGTTAATTTAGAAACTAAATTCAGTGCAAAAGGCCCAAAGAAATAACCCATTTGGCGAATTTCTGGATAAGAAATTTCATAGAAATCACGGATGAGAGATTTGCCCCTGGAATTTGGAATACAGCTAGCCAGAAGGAAAACTGGGGTGAATCTGGTTTCATTAAAGCAAGAAAAAAATGACAAATTAGTCTGGGGAATACGTCAGGATGGAGCTAAGAAACTAGACTCTTGTGTTAGGCCAATCCCAACTTATTCTAAGACAAAACATGGGACTTTTAATTTTCCTACTACCTAGAAATGATGGGAACTCTACACTTCCTCAGATGCTACTGAATTTTTCATTTCGCACACAAACATCGAATCATTGTGTTATACACCTGCAACTAATATAACGTCAATTAAATCTTAACTTTAAAAAATTCTATTGCATTTAAATGACTAGCAGATACACGTTGTCGGCTGATGTTATCCCGCCTAGAGGAGAAGTAGTGAACAGCACAAAGCAAAGAGGATGATGACAGAAGGTCACGTCTAAAGAATAGAGCACCTTTCTTCATCCTGCAGCTGAGCTCACAAACACTAAACGGCTTTGGGTTAGAAATGAAAGACAATCAACCTAAGCAAAATGGCAGCAGCCTGGGCTCCGGCGTAGAGGTGTCCAACGGAACAGCGCGCTGGGCAGGCATGTAGCTGAACTTCCACGTCACCGGGAACGTGGGACTCAGACCCTCCAGGATTCTCTCCCTTCCTTTTCTGTGCATCTTCTTTCCCCTGCATCTTCTTCTCAGAGGATCAACTGCCAATTGGTCCCCAGTCTCGAAATCTGAAACTTCCACCGATTCCTGAGGGGAGAATCCCAGCGGACCCAGCTAGGACCAATCGACCTAAGGCGGCGAGCTTGCCTAAGAACGTGGCATCACCAACTAGAACTGCAGATTTACAGTGTGTATATGTTGGGGAAGCAAAAAGGTGAGAAACAAGAAAAATGGGGGAGGTATTGATCATGGGATAGTTCCAAAATTAAAGGGGGATGCTGTTTCTAAAAAAAAAGAGGGGGTTTCTAGGCAGACTCAAAAATTTGTTATGTTTCTACCAGCATTTCTTTAGATGCTGGAAATAAACGTGTTTTGATCTTCTAGATACATTCCAGGGTCAACACTGATTAGTGTGTTTGTGTGTCCGTGCATCTGTACAGATGCAGCACCTCTGTCACTGTAAGACAGGTCATTTGGTCCAGAAACTGACATTCCTTTGTCTGCGACAATGAACACAGCATCAATCAGTTCCCTAGTCCATCACCTGGAGAGGTTTCTAGCCTGTAAATGCTGGGATCCAACGATGCTGATGATTTTGCTGATTTCCAGGCCTCTCTCTAGGAGATTTCACTTGCTGCTATCAGCCGAGCCAACTGTGCTGGGATTTCTACTTCTGTTAGTTCTTCAGAGTCAGGAAAACTCGGAATCAGTCTATGATAAGGCACAAGGAACATTTTATTGGAAAGTTTGAGTAGCGGTGATGACATCAGTTCAAAAGTGCGATTTCCTTCATTTCTCATTATGAATCAGCCACCCACTAATCTGTCTTTTAAAGCTGTCTATATTTCAAGATGACATCAATTCTCAGAATATAGCACTCGTGATTACAATGTCATTTATTTTTCTTGAGATACCTCTTTCAAGCAGTAGTTAGACAAGTAATAGGGTCACAGATACTTGATCATCCTCTTATTAAAAAAAAAAGTCAGTGTCTGCATTTGGATCCCACCAACCATCCTACCTCTAACACAATTAAGAGAATTTCCAATTAAAACACAAATAACAAATTATTGTGGGCTACATGAAGGTCTTAGGGCAAAAGGTAACATTAAGCAATGTTTTAGTTTAAAGTTGATTTCACATCTAGTGATTTCACTGAAAGAGAGAGAGAAAGAGAAAGAGAAAGAGAAACAGAGAGAGAGAGAGAGAAAGGAAGAGAGAGAGAGGGAGAGAGGAAGAGAAAAAAGAAAAATTTAAATCTAAATACATAAAACTGAGAAATAATACTAATTTTCATGAATAAAACTTTGATTATCCATAGTCATCTGGAAATAAGATTTTCTACATATATCCACTTTCTAGATGACAAAGTTAGGCATATGCTATGAATCTTTTTCAACTATATCAAATACTTCCTTGACTTTTTCTCATCAACCTGGCAGTTGGGTTGTCTGCACTGGGGTTCCCTGGGTAGTGAAGTGGGTCGCGCTGCTGACCCTACCCTAAGTGACTCAGCCCGAAGTGCTTGCAGATGGCTTTGGTTTGTAATCTCTCCCTTTGATAGCCATTGAAGAATAGAAATTCCATCCTCTTAATTTGTTGCTTCTATCTGATTTTGCCTTGGGAAAACTGAAGAAACAATCATATTATGTTTATTTAAAGTCATTTTTTAAAGTCACTGAATGAGGGGATAGAGATATTTCCTATGGAATTAAAACTCAGAGAATGTGTGTCAGTTATCAGCCTGATAGGTATGTTCTGGAGGATTGAATTTACTGCAAGTCTAACCCTAAACTAAGTGAGATATTCCCAAGTTACTAAATATAGATGAGTGGCTTCTCTTTTCCTTTAACAATGGAAGAGTTCTAGAAGAAATATCCCCGAATCAGAGGCAGAAAATCTGTTCTAAGGACACATCTGGTTACAGCCCTGAGTTCCATAAAGGAAGAGCATAACACAGTGAGGTCCATCGTGTTGGAAATGGAGAGATGTGTAGACCTCTATTTCCAGCCCTGTCACTCACTAATGGTGTGACTCTGGGCAGAAACTTACCTTCTCATTGATCTCAAATCCTTCTAAAAAAAGGGAAAAACTAGTTAAGTTCTAAGGTCCTTCCAGTTCCAACAGCCATTATTCAAACCTATGAGGCACTGTGGAGGATTGGAGATTACCAAGAGGAATCTTTCCCAACTGTATATGATATATAAGGCTAGTTGTGATGTCCTGAATAATGAAATCATGGCTATCCGCACCTGATCGAAAGGGAAACAGGAACAGAACTTATGAGCCAACTTACAAATTAGCAACTCCAGGTAATATAATCTGAAAATTGCCATAATAATTCTTCTTCTCATATTTGATGTCACTCATATAATTTTAAAACTTAAACTTCTTATGTCTAAGTACTTAATTTCTCACCCTTTTCAAATTAAATGCTTATGTATACATGCATATACATGTTCCGCAGTCAATAAGAATACCTTTTAAAACATTCTGGAATCTCAATTAAATTATATCCTTTGGGTGTGCCAACTGAATTGAATTGAATTGAATTGGCCTGTGGATCCCTCTGCTGAGAAACTTGTCATATGTTTATTTGGGTGCCATCACCAGTTAACTCTACTTTGGGGATCAACACCAGGGCTAAGATCTATGGTGGTGATGAAATTATAAAAACTCTTTGGTGAACTTGATCCCGATGGAAGCTTCCATCGGGAACAAGAGAAAAAAATCGGTCTAGAGACTAAGAGTGTTGAACCCATATCTAGAAGTTGGAAATGCAGTTCCCTTGAAGAAAGACCTTTCCCGTGACAAGGCCACAGCCCAGTACTATGGCTAGGATGCATCTGCCCTTCTCCTCGCCAGCTTGATCCAGATGCCGTTCGTTGGGCGAAGAATCAGCTCTCCTGCCAGACCAAGTTCTTCTCTTTTCTGGTTGGATTCCACCCAAAAATGCCTCAGGATGCAGGAAAGAATGATCTTTTCTTCCATTATGGCAAATTTTTGACCTTCGAGTTAATGAAAATAGCATTACTTTCAATACACATCGATCTCAAAGGTGAGAAATTACCGGTCCTGTTAGAGGAAGCAAGCAATTTTCTATTTTCACAATAAGGAGGATCAGAATTACTTGAGATGTTCATTAAAATGAAGATTCTTAAGCCCCCTGCCCCGCCCCTACCCAGGGCAGCCAAAGAGCTGGGGTGGGGCAGGTGTGTGTATGTTAGCGGTGCCCCAGATGAATTCTAGGGTCACTGAAGCATGAGAATCACTACTCTAGATGGCATCCTTATTGGGCCTTTAATTTACTACAGAGTAACCAAATATGCTTTGGATTTATCCACTTAAATCTGACCTCCTTTTCCTAACGCCTGCATTTACATGGATGATAAAACGCTAGAGATCCGAAGGCCAAAGTATTTATAACGCATGGGGATGTGTGTTCGTTTTGTTTAAGTACTTCAGCTGGCCATATGGTAAACATGCTTGGTTTCTGTTTTGTAAAATGTGACTCTTAAAAGCAACGAACAGAGATATCAGGTTAAATATAACCAACTGTTACAAATAGGTTTTCTACCATATGAAATACATTCAATATTGGTCTGAAATCTACAAAATTTCAAAACTCTACCATGAAACTGATAGTACTTTTATGTTATGAACTGAATTGTGAGCCGCCAAATTTATATGTTGAAGCCCTAACCCCACCTGGTACCTCAGAATGTGATTATATTTTCAGATAGGGTATCTTACAGAGGTTAAGTAACTTAAAATGAGGTCCTATGGATGGCCCCTAATTCAATGTGACTAATGTTTTTATACAAAGAGATCAGGATACGACACACACAGGCAAGACTATGCGGAGATACAGGATGAATATGACCATCAAAAGCCAAGCTTTAGAATGACCTCTGAAGAAACCAACCTTCTTGACACCTCGATTTCAGACCTGCAGCCTCCAGAATATGAGAAAATGATATCTGTTGTTTAAGCCACCCAGTAGGGAGTACTTTGTTATGGTGGCCCTAGCAAACTCTTCTACTTTATGACAACCTTTTTTGAAACAATAACATATAGTGAAGTGGAGGAAAAAAGAAACCAGTTTTTTAAAAGACTGCAGCCTAGGAGACACGACACCTCAAAGAAATTGCCACTGCCGCGTGGGCTGGAAAGATCAAACCAATTCTGATGGATACCAACCTATACAGTTTCTGGGTCCAGCAGAGAAGGGCACATATGCGTATGGGTGGCGTCCTTGCGAATTCTCAGGAAAGAACCGTTCTGGCTGGAATTCCTCAGGATCTGGGAAGTATCTTGGATCTCTGTGCAGCGCATAGGGAACGATGATTGCTTGAGCGCCTTTCACAACTTTGTAACCCGCTGTCAAGAAGTAGGCGATATGCCTTAAGAATGGAGCAAGACAGACATGAAAAACTCCTTTATCCCTATTATCCTAATCATAGAGTTCTTACCCACTTCACAGTCTTCAGTAAGATTACGGGCAAATAAAGGAACGGAAGGAAAAAGGCGAAGGCTCTCCTTAATGACACATTCCAGGTATCTAAGTTTCTTCAGGTCTTCTACAGTAGCAGGACGATCCGACTTCCCTGATCGAAGGAAATACATGAGATGACAATGAAAGAACTAAATGGGCTGGGGGAATGGGACATCAGTGAGGAGCTAACCAAAGCACTGAATGTTAAATACCTACAGCCAAAGTACGATTTGTAATATCGCACATAATCAAAATAAAATGAGACAATGTGCCAAGGGAAAGAAACAAGACATAGAAGGTCATGTACTGTATGATTCCATTTATAGAAAGAGCTCAGAACAAGTATATCCACAGAGACACAGAGAGTAAATGAGTGGTTGCCAGGGGCTGGAGGAAAGGGAATGGGGTGCGGCTGATCAATGGTACAGGGTTTCCTTTTGGGGCGCTGAACACGTTTTGGAATTAGAGTAACGGTTGTGCAACACTGTGAATGTATTAAATCATATACCTTAAAATGGCTAATTTTGAGTTCTCAGAGCTTCCAGATGTGTGTCGAGATGGAGTCAGATTCTCGGACTTTCCCCAGAACATGGCACCTAATTGCCTTTTGTTCCCATGTCAAACAAAGAAACTAAGATGGCCTTGTCTCCTGGCCAGAAGGGACATCAACCTCCCTGGACTTACCAAAGGAAGAATGAGAAGAGCAAGGATCAACTGTACAAAATGAATACAGATGCACTTAACGAACAAGCCAGTGGACAGATTTTGAAAGGAGAACAGAAATATAACAAACACCACTGACCATGTTTTCAAAGGAAGTTGGAATGGATTGCCAAAATCCCCAGTTCTGGGGTAACAACATTTGTCAACCATCCACAGATCTGTATCACTTGGAGAGGAAGACAAAGAGGTATTCCATGATCTGACCAGAGTTGAAGTGATGACGGATTTTGAAGATATTAAATAAGTTTATAGAATAGATGTTCATTTTGATAAAAACCCTTCCTTCAAAAGTTTTCCCCAAAGAATTTCATCTAGATGAGAGTGTGATGCATCTTTAAAATCTACTGAAATCGAATAGGAGTCAGAAAGGATTTGATGAAATGTTCAAGTCAAATGCAAAATAAAGCCATAGGAAGAGGAAGCATGAGGAACCAGCGAGTTTCTTTCTTTGGTTTACTGGCCATTTTGATGCAGGTACAGATGAGTTAAAAAGGGACATCCAAGATGATATTTGGCCAAATCCATTACATTACTACTTGGTTCCTGCCATGGATGATGGAGAAGGGGATGGAAGAGGAGGAGGAGAAGGAGGAAAACATACAATGAAGAATAGAAAGAAGATGGAGGAGATGATGAGGAGGGAGAGGAAGGAGAGGAGGGTTAAGAGGACCCATGGAAAACAGATGGATTCCAATCTCCTTTCTTAATTTCTCCGCCCCTCGTGCTCAGCCATGCTGGTCTTGGAAACCTCTCTTCTACTTTACACCATGATTCTCAACTGATTTGGGGTGAGAGGGGGGAATTCCTTGAACATAATACAGTGGGAAGAGAAACTCTACCATTTTCTGTTCCAAATTCATTCTTTTCCTTTTCCGTCTGAACCAAAACTTCATATAAATGGCACTGAGGGAAAAAAGAAAAACCTTCTGATCTCTTAGCTCTGCTGGAAGCTGATGGGTGCGTGGTCCCCACGTGGTAGTGCCTGAATTCTAGCCCTTTCCCCCCTTTTCTCAGTACTGGTCTCAAAGATTACTCTGTATCTCTACGTGACTATGGATACAGTTAGCATTTACCTACATGTACCTGGTTACTTTCTCTTGGTTTTATTTATTTTTTTAATGCATTTCTAGATCAGGGAAGGGTGGGTTTGAGATGTTTGGGTCGGTGAAGTGGGCATCTTGACAACATGGCTTCTCCTTCAGCATGTTTAATTGCGATGTTTAATGGACATCCCTATAGTTTAACGTGACACTTTAGAAATAAAGTCCTCTCCTACCGCCTTGAGCCCTCCCCCTCCATGGGAGACGCGGCGAGCCTGGAAGACCATTTGAGATTGACATTCTCTACTGTAATTTCGTTCCCGTTTATTTTTAAATTTTCTTTTTGTTTCGCTGCAGGGAAAAGATGATGTTCAATTTTAAACATGAACAGAGCACAAGTGGCTTTGTTACCATAAAACTAAACACACAGAGATAAATGGTTAATTTTATGTGTAACAAGAGGAATTTGTACTTGCAACTCAATACCCAAAGATTAGTTGCTCATAAAATTCAGAACTAATACTGAGGATAGAAGAAAAAGTGAGGGACAATCAGTAGAAAAACAAGAGCAGCAGCAGAATAAGCATCTCGTAATAAGGATACTTTAATTACGTGAGCAGCAACGAGCTAGACATTGTAGAGGATACAAACGTGAACCCATTCCAAAACACTGGTGAGCTTTTCAAAGACCAAATTTACTCACCCCAGGAAGTATGAGAGAATTAAAATCAATATAGAAAATAATAAAATGACTGTAGAAACAGAGCCAAAAATTTGATTGTCTCCATTCCACAAAATAAAGTCTTCCTTCTTGAGATGTCCAGTCCTCATACAATCTGAACTCAGAATTACTTGTCCAACTCCATCTCTCAATATAGTGTTTTAAATTCTAGCTGCCCCTTACTCTTCACAACTGGCCTCCAAACTTTTCCATTTCTGTGCCATTGTCCATCTGGTGCTCCTCTTTCTAGAACACCTGCCCTCTCCTGCTTTTTCGTTCCCCACTTCTCTTCTCTTTGAGACTGTATCAGATACCATTTTGTTGGCTGGCTGACCCAATCTTGCATTTTCTCCTCCCAGCTATGAGAGCCAGGTGACGTGTGATTCAACAAAGGATAAAGTTGGTGACACAATGCACAGCCCCTGTGTGTTCGGGTGGCAATGGCTCCTATAGATGTCAGGTGCTAATCTCTGGAACCTGTAACTATTACCTTATTACCTATAACTATTCCTTTCTTTGGGGAAAAGCTACCTTTATAGAATTGACTCATTTAATGATATAAAAGTGGGGAGATTATTCTGGATTATTCATCTGGGCTCTGAATGCCATCATAAATGTCTTTGTAAGAGAAGATGAGAGAGTTCACACACACACACACACACACACACACACACACACACATGGAAGAGAAGGTGGTGCGAAAATAGAGGCAGAGATTTGAGTGATGTGGCCATAAACCAAGGGACATGCTGGTGTCCCTCCCTGAGGGCTTCCAGGAGGAGTACAGCCCCACCGACACATTGACTTGGGCTCAGCAATACTGATCTTGGATTTCCGGTGTTCAGAACAGTGAAACAAATAAATGTCTGTTGTTTTACAACCCGGCTTGGAAAGTTCATTACAGCAGGCACAGGAAACTAATACATCCTTCACCCCTTCCTCCCCTTCCTTTTTGTCTTGAAGATACACAGGAGACCTGGATCAATAATCAAGGAAACGAAAGCCACGATGGTGAAGAACAGAGAGAAAAAGAGCAAGACTGGGACTCTGATGACATCCCTGTTGACTTCCGCCTAGGACTCCTCACCTGCAGCCTGCCGGTGGTGTGGCAGAAATCACGCCCGCTCGGCTTAACCCAGCTTTCCTCTCACGGGTGACCAGATGCAATCCTGTGGGAAACGGCTCTCCTGGATTCCCTCTCACTACCATCGCCTGCTCCTGGCTGCTCACTCACGCGCACGGCTACGACTCCATACTTTAGGCACCGTGGCTGGCTCATCTAGTAACCCGCGAGGTCCTCGGAGACAATGGCATTTATCTGTGCACCCCCAGCGTCTAGCCCAGTGCAGTCACACGCCAGGCGGTTGGCCAATGCCTGTAAGCGAACCGGGGAGGCCTTGCAAAGGAGACAGTACTGGAAGGGACCCCATAAGGGAGGCTTCCTGCTTATTACACTGTCTCTACAACAGGTCCCACAGCGTGAATGGTGTCTGTCTTGGCGGATGTGGGACCCACAGGGGAGCTAATGTTGGGGGCCAAACGTACCAAACACTTCCTCCAGTTCGCTGTCCACTTGTTTCTGGACTTCTGGGTAGGATCCCAATAGATATAAGGACCAGTTGATCGCTGCTGCAGTCGTATCGTGGCCCTGCAAAGGAGAGAAGAAACATGGCTTCAAGAGCAGAGTTGAACTGAGAAGATTAGGCACGGTGACTCCACATTGAATTGAATCGGAGAGCTGCAACGCGACTCCAGAACGTTACAAATTAATCCCATACAGCAGCTCACCTTGGTGACAAACACGCATATAAAACAATCCCTTCAAGGGGGAGGTTGACGCTTAGACAGACATTTCACTGTGACACGGAGTTGTCTACTTGGTGAGAAGTGGCTGGGCTGTGCCCATAGGGAGCGTTCCAAGGAGCGGGGTACGCCAGACAACTTTAAAGTGGGGGGGGGGGGGAAGTCTGGCTTTTCTGAGCCAACTTGCCAGGTCTGCACTTCTCCACTCTCCCCCTATGTGAAAGGTAGGCTTTACCCATTGATGCTGGACGCCAGGGAGCACACACGCAGTTCGGAGGAATATTCTCCAGAGCAAGCAGCTGGTAAACAGCTTCATGTAATTTTGCCAAGTTCTAGGCAAAACACTAAGCGCTTTGCAGAAACGAACGTAATTGTGCTTCCCAAGAACTTCGTGAAAAACTTGAGACTGTAATTCACATTTTAGAGACCAAATACCGAGACAGAACTTCCTATTTCGTTTTGTCTGCTACGCAGAGAATTTACAGGAGCGCACCGCGGGGATGGGGCAGGGGTAAACACCTTCGCATCTAACGGCTGGCTCCCAGGCAGTGAGAGGCGCGCCCCCAACAGCCCGCGTCCACGTTACGGGGGAGGCGGTCACATTAGGTCACAACGTGATCGTTTGTGGTTTGCCTCCTATCTGATGCAAAGAAGAAAAAAAATGTAGAATTTCAAAAAATTGTTAAAACTGGGGAAAAAAGAGGTCATTGGTCTGGTTGTTTTCATGAAGGTGAGAGGTCGTTGGTGGGAGAGGGATGTTTGTGTGCCCCTTACGTGTATGTATGTGTACGTGTCGGTGCAGGACGACCGTGCGTGCGTGTGCACTCGTGTGTGTGTGTGTGCGCGTGCACGTGTGTGTACACACAGGGTGGAGATGTGGACAAGGTCTCTCCACTTCAACATCAGCTAATAAGAGCCAAGATCTGCCGTCTGCTTCCTGGGCACAATGGTTGGCACATTTGAAAGAAATCACGTATCTACTCTGCAAAGCCCCTGCTCTAACGATGACGGCACTGAAGCCCAGAAAGGCTCGATGAGGTGCCCGAGGTTACACCTCTAGGACAGATGAGGGTGGGGATCTGGCCGCAGAGCCTACATGCCCCACGCCTCCACTTTTTAGCTCAGTGGCTGTCCATTTTCCGCATAAAATTCTTTTCCAATAAAGTGCTCTGCTTGTAAAAGGAAGTTTAAAGTCACTGCCCTCGCCCAGCTCTCTGCTGTACACATAGGAAAGCGACAACAGAGATCGGGGAAGACTGGAAGCATCCCCGAGGGCCAGGGAGCACAGAGCCAAGGGGAGAGCTCGAGTCTACAGACGCATGACACAGTCTGCTTTCAGCTACAGGGTGCAGACCGACCTCCTTCGAGAAGGGACGGGTGTGGTCTAGCATGGCATCTAGATGGCCGGAGGCAGCACAGCTAACACACCCGGAGCATGCGCTGAGCCACTGAAAACTGCGGATGCCTTTTGCCCTCCTCCGCCTCCCATATATTACCACATGGTGCTTAAAAAAAAACCATTTCGTCATCTCTGTTTGGCAATCCACATGTTGAGAGGCTCAGCCTCGTGATATTTAATACAGTTAGTTAGAATTCTCTTTCTGCATCTTTTATTATTACTATTATTACTGGAAGACCAGAACTCTTTTTTAGAATCACGAGCTGGTGAAATTGTCCATCGGACGGCTCTTCTCTTCCGGAGGGAGGGCGGCTCAGGGCAGTAGCTAAGGACTCACCAGTAGAGGCAGGAAGCCAAGAGGCTTCTTTCAAAGGAAGTAGTGAAGAAACACACCAGTGGGTTTCAGAGATTAAAAGGAAGCGTGAAGGAATATAGAGAACACAGCAATTTCTGCCTGATCTTCTTGGAAAAGTCTGAAGACCTTAGGTTTTCTTGAGGGGAAAAAAAGAAAAAAACAACAAACACGTGTCTATGCTGTACTCACCATGAATCAAAGGTTTTTCTGAACAAGGAAGTTGAGCTGACACTTAATTAGGTTCTTAAAGCGTGTAGATTTTAATGCTAACCTGATGACTCTTCCTTAGCTGTATTAAGGTACTTTAAAATTCCATTACCCTCTTAAAAATAATGTGATGGATTCTAAAAAGTAACTGGAATTTATTTAACGATACCTGAAAATAACCTGATGATATAAAATACCTCAAACATGAAAGTGTCGACTTCTTCTCGAACATCTTCATGACTTAGCTTGTTCCCTTCCTCGTCGGTCACATTTAAAAGCAAGTCAAGAAAAGCCCTGCGTTTCTTTTTGGAGGGCGAGGAGGCCTTGTCACCACTTCCACGTCCTTCGTCTCTCTTCAGTTCCTTGGCCCGTTCCGAGATGACCTAGGGTTTCGACCATCGCATGCTTTGGTTTGGAATTTGTTACAACCTAAAAATATACTTTCCTACGAAAATATCCCACCTTCTTTAACTTGTTTTTTCTAAACCTTTCCTATCCTTGTTGTCTCAGTCATAACTTAGGCTCTTGGAAAAATATAGTGAAGCTTTCTGTTAACATTTTAGGGCGTTCTTTGAGAAGACTTAGGAAAACGAATTTAATGTCAGACAACCTCAGAATTTTTAAGTGCTGTTTTTACAGTCTTTCCAAAGGGGTGTGACGGTCTACTAGATGCACCCTAGAGGTCTGAATGACCTATTAAGAAAAAAGTCTAGGTGCTGGAGAAAACGCAATCGTTATGTAGACTAATTGCACATTGCTCTAATTATGTGCTGCACTGGAGTAAAGAAGAGGCAGGTCGATGGGTAAGTTCACCCGTTTGCTTGCTGTTCCTTCCGACTAGACTGCTCCTTCCTCAGCATGGCTGGCTCCCTCCTCTCCTTCTCTGCTCATGGTCGCACCAGCAGAAAGACCTCCCCCGACCACTGCTCTGCTAGTCCCTAGCACCAACTTCCTAACCCTACTTTATGTCTTCTCATTTCCCTTGTCATCTGGAATTGTGTTATACTTGCTACTTAGAGCCTTTCTCTTCTAATTCCAATGTACGACCCATGTGGCAGCACATTTGTCTTTGCTCATTGATATCTTTCCAACCTCTAGAACACTGCCTGGCATTTTGATAACACTCATTACTTGTTGAATGAATGAAAGCATTAAAGTCCACAAATTTCATTTGGCTATACATTTCAACTTTTTTCTCCTATCAGGCAATTGACCAAACTTAACTACTAAGTGGTTTGAATGAACAGACCGAGTTCTTGGAAGGCAAGCCTTCTTGATGGAACTCCTAGTGCCTAGCTTTCAAAATGTGGTTTTCCGGGGCACCTGGGTGGCTCAGTTGGTTAAGCGGCCGACTTCAGCTCAGGTCATGATCTCACAGTCTGTGAGTTCAGACCCCGCATCGGGCTCTGTGCTGAAGGCTCATCAGATCCTGGAGCCTGCTTCAGATTCTGTATCTCCCTCTCTCTCTGCCCTTCCCCTGCTCATGCTCTGTCTCTATGTCTCTCAAAAATAAATAAATGTTAAAAAAAATTCAAAATGTGGTTTTCCATATTTATCAAATGAATAATATTGTTCATCCAATTGGTAATTAACTATTGATATTGATATTAATGCATGACATCTGAGGAAAAATTCAATTACACCCATAAAATACAAACTCTTGGCCATTCTCCTAGAGCCTGATGATTGCCCTATATTCCTCTTTAACACAGACTGACATGCTATATCCAAAACAACATCAGGATGGCTTTGTAATTTTTGAGTTGGAAATAGGAATGTCCAGTTAATTTTAATGTTTTCTAAGGTGAAATATTACTCTAAAGGCCCTTTGCCTCTGAAAACTACTGTCTAATACAAACATCTTCCAGAAGACCCTTATTATACTCGTCTCTATGTTCTTTTAACATAGCACCATTTGTTAATAAATATTCATAGTTCATATCTATTTTGTCATTTTAATAGACAACCTCCCTCACTAAACTAACCTATTTTAGAGTAGGGAACATATATGCCTTACTCATTACTATATCTCTAACACCTGGTAAAGTGTTTGGCACTTAGCTACTGCTTAATTAATATTTACTAAATACATAATTGAAATGTAATCACATTGCCTACTTTTCTCCATTATTCAATTCAAATATCATGAGACACAGGCTCCGTGGTCCTACACCGGGTATATTAACAAAATACAAATATCTTGGACTTAGAAAAGTCCTATGGGGTGCCTGGGTGGCTCAGTCAGTTAAGCGTCTGACTTTGGCTCGGGTCATGATCTTGTAGTTTGTGAGTTCGAGTGCTGCGTCGGGCTCTGTGCTGACAGCTCAGAGCCTGGAGCCTGCTTCAGATTCTTTGTTTCCCTCTCTCTCTGCCCCTCCCCCTCTTGTGCTCTCTCTCTCTCTCTCTCTCTCTCTCAAAAATAAACAAACATTAAAAAATTTTTTTTCAGTCCTAGAAATGGATGGCAATGATAGTTGCACAGCATTGTGAATGTCCTTGAAGCTCCCAAATTGGACACTTAAAATGGCTATAAGGGCAAATTTTTATATTATGTATATTTTACCACACTAAGAAAATGAAAGGAGGACTTACGTTATTGGTAAAATTATGCAGGATCTTTAGGTTCCTTTTGTGTTCCCATCCTTCTTTGCACATAAGAAACAGAAAGTCAAGCCAGAGCCAAGGCATCTTCATTCTTCGATGGATCAAATCACTCAACCTGTCAACAGGATAAAAATACATTAGCTGATACACTGGAAATGTCCGTGTCCTTAGCACCTATTTGATGCCCGCTCTTAATGAGGGAGACACAGGGGAAAGAGGATGACTTGTCTGAAAGGCTACTAAGAACTCCATGCTCCACGCTCAGCAATGAACGCGTGGACTTTTACACATCCAGTGAAGTGTAACGTTTTAATGGTTTCATTAGGAGGAGGAAGAATCTGTTATAAAACATCCAGACTAGATGGCCATCCGATGTCTGCTTCTGTTTCTCCAGAAAGAGTTCCTGACCTCCCCAGGCCGCTATGCCTCTTGCATCACACACCGGGATGAAATCTACCTCTTTTTAATATCCACTCATTTGCTTAATCACTCGTCTGGAGTGACAGAAAACAATTGACTGCCCCTTTCCACAGAGGAGTGCTCGTTGAACACCCGGGTGTCACACGGCTGTCCCGAGTACCTCCCGTGTCATTTTCAGCAAGACAGCCGCCAGACCTCTGCATGATCTCTGCCTTTGAGACCGGCGTAGACACCCATTCTTCAGAGAGGCATTTCGTGACCACTCATCCCTGTTTGCCTCTCTAAGGTCAACTTGATCTTTTCCAAGCCATTATACGAATTTCTGTTTACGTTTATTTGTTTCAGGGTGCGTCTCCCTGCTATTCTTCCTGTTTGTGTGCTGCAATAAAACTCATCAGTGCCTACGAGAGCGAATGGCAGGTTCTAGATGCTTCATAAGCACTTATTAAAATAAAGTGACAAGAGCAGTGAACTTTAAGATTGGAAATGTCATATCAAATCCTGGCCTTGACTCTTAATCGCTGAATAACTGCAAGCCATTTTTAAGGTAAAATTGATTAACTCAATTAAAAAATGCATATTCAGAGCAGAAAATATGAGAAATGAGAATGAACAACAAAAACAAAAGACAGTAAGAAAAAGAGATGCACATATAGAAAACAGTAAGAACCACACTAATATTTTGGTATAGTGCCTTCCAGGTTGTTTTTTTTTTTTCCTATAAATCATTTTTTTCAAATGTGTACTCATTTATTTGGAGAGAGAAAGAGAGCGAGAGGGGGAGGGGCAGAGGGAGAAAATCCCAAGCAGGCTCTGCTCTGTCGGTGCAGAGTCTGATGCAGGGCTCAAACTCACAAACCATGAGATCACAACCTGAGCTGAAGTCAAGAGTTGGACGTTTAACTGACTGGGCCGACCAGGTGCCCCTCTTTCCATAAGTAATTCCTTATACCTAGTGGTTATCACACTAAAAAATTGTTTTTGCCCCTATCACTTAGTATCATAATAAAACCTCTCAACATATTATCAAATAATCATTTCAAATTACAGCATCATCTGCATGCAGCATCAATTACAAAACCATTCCTCTACAGGTAAAAAACATGCTTAAATGAGTGGGTTAATTTTAGTATCGAGTTTCGTTTTGAAACCATGAAAAAGATACTCACGAATTATTAGCAACAATTTTTAAAGCCCTAATCAAGAACCATTTTATTAGTTTTTTTAATATTTATTTTTGAGAGAGAGAGAGAGAGAACAAGCAGGAGGAGGGGCAGGGAAAAAGAGAGAGACACGGAATCTGAAGCAAGCTCCAGGCTCCGAGCTGTCAGCACAGAGCTGGATGTGGGGCTCAAACCCACAGAGACCTGAGCTGAAATTGGAAACTTCACCAACTGAACCACCCAGGTTCCCCTTAAGAACCATTTTAAAGACAATCTAAAGGACTTCATTTACCTATAAACTGCACGGACGTACTCGGAATCATCATTACTTTGAGCACCAATGTTCTTCCCCATCGCCGTTTCTGGAAAATAGAGGCAAGAAGCAACCATTCGATTCAAGCACCTATCCTGTGTTCATTTGCCAGAGACCAACACTTTAAAAAAAGATGTAGGTCCTGTTCGGTTCTTACAGGTTTTGAAACTGTTCCCTCCCCCTTTTCTCTTGTGTCTTCTACTCCCTGTTCCTGCTTTTCTTCCTCCCCTCTGACCTTCTTGGCATGTCGGCTCTGTGACTCTCCTGCTCAAAGCCTTAGCAGGGGCTGCCGCTTCTCAGGCAGCCGAGCAATAGAACCACCCTGAAAAACCCAAAAGCCTTTGCGATCCCCTCCTTCACCTTCCCGCTGGAATGTTAGTTTCCGTGTGGGCCGTTCTATCTTTACACCATAACTTTAGAAACGAATCAATGAGACTTACCACAAATTATATCTAAGGCACAAAGAGTGATGTAAAAAAAGCAGTCAAAGGCTTCTTGGTTAACATGTTTTTCAAGCTTATTAACCAATACATTTGCTTGTTCATTCATGACATCTAAGAAATCTTCCAGAATTGTAAAATGGAAAGTGGGCGTTAACAGTTTTCTCCTAGATCGCCATTTGTTTCCAGTGCTAGAAATACAATACATGGTTACAAATAAAAGAGGAGCAACATGGGAGGCAGAGTGTTAATTTAGCCAAGTCAACAAAATTCTCCTGAAGGAGTTTTATCTGTAGGTTCTCAAATGCTTCGGTCCGAAGGACAAAGATCCATATATAGTTACCGAATGTGCATATTGTGGATCTTTGTCTAAATGTACTAGTATATGAAGGAGCACACACAGAACTTGAAAAATTGAAGACTATTTCTAAATCTCTGAGTTAGAATATTTTGTCTCCCCTCTATTAACACCTTAGTCCTCAGAGGATCCAAATCGTCTACTATTCTACTTTGACCTCTACATCTTCGAATTCTTCGTAGACCCCACAAGGGTCCTGCCTCTCTCTCGGTAGGCTCTCTCTCAGAGGGTGGAGTCCTATTACGGAGGCCAGCTCCTGGAGTGGGGTTTCGGGTTCCATATACTTAGCTGAGGCTACTGCCTTTTTCACTGGATTCTCAAGATTTGCCGGATCCAAACTCTCCTTTCCTTTGCTCCATTCATACCCCAGGACCTGATGCTTCTCAGAACACTCGTCGTCATCATCACTGAGTACCACGGCTACAGGCTACCATACACGCTGGACTCCTGTCCGTTGGAGCCCACCGTTCCCGAAACCTTTCCTTCCAGCTTCTCCCCTACTTCCTGGTAGCCCAGTCTTGGGAGGGGAAAACTCCTACGTGCCAATTCCTGACATAACAAGTTACCTACAGAAAGAACTGAGTCTATGAGACAGCTTTGCAAAGTGACACTGACACACCTGGTAAGGAGTCCTAGGCCGAGCCACGGTTTTAGGAACTTGTACACGTAGGATTTGTCGATTTGCCTTGAACTACTTAAAATTACCTTGGAAAGAGAAAAAACTTTGAGAGAGATATAGACATGAAAACAATTTCAGTTACAAGAGTACGTGACTAGAACACTACTCACTACTTTTTAAAAAAATTACAATCTTATTTTTTTTGATGTGTATTTATTTTTGAGAAAGAGAGAAAGTGTGCATGCACGCACATGCGCGCGCACGCGCACACAAGCGGGGGAGGGGCAGAGAGAGACAGAGGATCTGAGGTGGGCTCTGTGCTGACAGCAGAGAGCCCATGCGGGACTCGAACTCACAGAGCACGAGATCATGACCTGAGCCGAAGGTGGATGCTTCACCGAGCCATCCGGGTGCCCAGACACTACTTTTTAAAGTAACGTCTCATAACTATGATTTCTCTGTGATTCACTTTTACTCCTGTGCCTCTCAGAAAGTCAAGTAGAGTGTTGAACACACAATTGTCATTCAGTCTTGGAGACCGAATGGAGTCGAGAGAAAGGAAAATGTCCAAGTCGATGCCCTGGCTCCTGCCATGAACTGGGAACCAAGAGGAGTCATTGCCTGCAGGCAGGGGGACGGGGGAGAGGAGTTAGGTAAACCAAGGATGACTGTGTCTAGGAAGATAAAAGTCACACCTTCATTTGCGGGCATGCGGACTTGGAGACATTCAAGTTGCTATGGTCTGAGAGAAGGTATGGTGTTCAGGACGGAGACGTGAACTACAAGTGCATGTTCGAGTGTCCCCAGCATGCGAGTAACACCGACGGCTGTGAGTGTGATCGGATCACCCGGGATCCATTTAGGTCTGGGCACGAAGTGCTGCCCAGCCTCCTTGCTCCAGTCCTGCGTTCTGGATAGATCTCCACCCACACGTACCAAGCCTGCCCACGCCAAGTCAGCAGTGGCTGAAATCCTATGCCTGTTCCCTCCTTTCCTGCTCTGAACGAGGCTGCCACAGTGCGGTACAAGAGAAATCCAACATTTTTCAGGGCGATAACCACGAAAGACCTATCCCAGCACTATTGCCTAGGAAATTCTGTTTTTAATTTTGTTCCATGCAAAGAAGCTAAGTTTACCCCATTTTCGCTCCCTGACCCGAATCCTTTTCTCATCAAACCGCAAGATAATCCCTCCAGTGTCATAATGCTAAGTAAAAAGTCTACTTTTGGAGCAACAATTTCAATAGCCTGGATTAATTAGACCTGCCTTATCAGTATCAGATGAGCAATCTTTTCTAAGAAAATTAACTTGGAATAATAAATTTGTAATGGATAGGAGACTCAGAGCACCTTGAGAGCAACACTCATACTTTATTAGTCTAATATGTATAGACTTGGAAAACGGTGCCTGGCAGGTACCCTGTGCTCACCTTGTGGAATAATCTCTCTGGTTCTATAAAACTATATCCTATGCAGACTTTCCAAAAAAGGAGATCAAATCTATTGGGCCTGATGGCGGACGTGCACAGACATCTAGAGGCTACAACCCACCCCCCATACTTAGACTATATCTGGAAAGCGTTAAATGGCACCCACAGAGCCAAAAATATTTAGTGAAATGCTCAATATACTGAATTCAACGAAATGTTAGAGCATTTTTGCTATCTTTAGTCCGATGAGACTCTCACACCACCTAATATACAGCGGAAAAGGGGTCCCATTTCCCACACACTCACCTCCACGTTTTCCGCGTTATAAATGGCCAAGAGTGGCACCGGCCCGAGCCAGAGTTTCAGCAGTGGGAGATGCCGATATTCTTCTGAGTAAGTGATGAGCTGCTGAAAAAATTCTGGGAGAAAATATTTAATTTTCAATGAGTTCCTTATTGTGTCTTTTGGGTTGGTTTGTTTGTTTGCTTATTCACTTTGGGCAAGTCATTTAACATTAGCCAAGTCTCTCACATCTTCAAGGTCAACCACGCAGTCCCTGTTAAAAGGATATATTGATGGAATCGTGAGGGTAATTTAACTGTGACTAAGATAACGGACAAGAAACATGTATCTCCAAAGGGCCCAATCCCTACTCTCAGGGACTTACAACTAGGGGACATGGTCCCTTCTGTAATACCAGACAGAACAAAATGGCTGCTTAAATAGAAGTTTCGGTCTGAGGAGTTACTGGTCCTCATGGACGGAACTGAAAAAAACCATCGTGAAGGAGATGGCCTTCGAGCATTAAAACAAGAGTTGTATTTTTATACACAGAAAAGGGGCAGTAGGGGTTCAGAGAGACTGTAAACCAAGCTGCAGAAGCATTAGAGCAGAAGCATGGAACTCTGAAAATTCCCTGCAGCTGCAGCCACGGCCTAAGAAGGGGTGATATCATTGGGAGAGGAGATTGGAGCACTGGAGGCTTTTTCTTTTCTACACGCTAAGGAGTCGCTGGGAGTATCGGATGAGGACTAGCGAGACTGGAATAGTATTTTGGGACAATAACAGCAGTGTGTGTGAGGTCTGTGAATCACCGGGGTGTACCGGGGCCACAGGAAGCCGCTGGGGGAGCGGGGGAAGGCTGGGGTTCAGTGCAGCCAGGGTTAGGGGCACTGGTTCTGCTTTACGACTGGCCCTTGCACTGGGTGTGGGGAAATGGTGACCGTCAATCCCAACTACCGCGTCAAAGTAGTGTGGAAAACTTGGGGGTCAACACTTTTGGCGCTGAAATCCACGAGGCCCCCGTCTGGGGAAGGTGGCACGGCCCTAGGAGCCACGACAAAATTGTCAGCGAGAAAATGCCGTATGGAGGAGGGTAGAGTAGAAACAAGTGGCAGTAGCCAGGGACTGAAGATTGAAGACCCAGGCTCCAGACCTCAGCGACGAGACCTGGCAAAGGTGAGACATGCTCTCAGAACACGAGTCAAACAAGATGAGGTTAAGGGACAACTGGAGCCCCAGCTGGGGCAGTGACTACACTAGGAAATGGAGCGCAAGCCCCCTTACGCTGCTAGAAAAGTCTAAGTAGGGCAGAGTGAGGAGGGGCAGGCAGATGCGGGTTCAAGGCTTCTCCCAGGCAACAGCAAGGCTAATTCCAACCCCACTGTGAGGCTGCTGACACGGTACTTAAGATTCTGACAGAGTTGTTTTGACATGGGAATCTGGGCACCAGAGACACACTGATAGGGCATAAAAAGCAAACCATTCAACTTCTCAGCGCTAGTTCAACGCCAATAATGCGCGCATGCTCAGCTCATCCCTGCTCCTCATTCTTCCTGAGCTTCACCCATTCCCAGGCTTCAGGTCAGGTTGTGCCCCGTGCAGCACGACAGGAGCTCACGGATGTCCACCGCACATAATACTAAATAAATAGTAATTATTTTTTTAAGTGTTTGCGGATTTCAGCACATCGAAACCTAATCGTAATTATCCTAAAATAGCTAACATCCATCACGTCATACTCATTTATTTATACTCACGTATAAATGAGTATACTCATTTATACTCACGTCACGGCAAGTTATTATACGTCAGAGCTAGAGAGAGGGTTTTCGAGGCATTGTCTTTCACACCTTCCCATAGTTAAATGAAAGGCACTATTATTACTGTCACAATTGACAAAACGTGCCCAATCCCAGAGCTTTAGTAAATGACAGAACCTGGCTTTGTACTTAAGGCCATCAGACACTACAATGTGCCCTCTCACCCATTACAACATATTGCTTTAAAATGTCACCTGGTCTAAACGGCTGTCAAAACTGCTGTGAAAAGAGCTGGGTCAATCAACAGTGTCAAAATGCCACGTCTCATGAGAACTGCCTGCCTTGTCTGACCTGACAGCGGAGACACGGAAGCCTGTGCCTGTGGTTTCACACTATCGGGTCCAACATCAGAGAACAGGTAGGGCAGGCAGGTGTCGACCTAATGGACTAAAAACGCAAGAAATTGGTTTGAAAAGCCAACGAGAAGTCACCGGCAGAACTCCGGGTGAGATGACTGAGGCTGGCATTTGAACGGGGGCCACAGAACCAAAAGCACAGCCTCCTGGCTAAGAGACAAGGCCGCTGAGGACAGGGAATGTATCTCAGAATCTTCTGACACCGACCACTTTGTTTAGCTCCATGTTGGGCACAAGGGAGGGCCTCATGTGTGAGTGACAATTAAGGAACTTACCCTAACGAAGCCCTAGACAGTAATCTAGAAACAGCATGCACTGAATTTACTCCTTAAAGTAATTGTCAATTAATTTACAAGTTAAGGGTAAAAAAAACTCTAACAGAGAGTTTTAATATTTGCTTTACATATCTTGCTAGTCCTGTGTTAGGTACATATATAAATCCTAGCTCTTCTTATTGGACTGACCCCTTTATTATCATGGAATCCCCTGTTGGTCTTTTATTACGGTCTTTGTTTTAAACTCTATTTTGTCTGGTGTAAGAGTATCTTCCCAGCGTTCTTTTGTTTTCCATTTGCATGGAACGTTTTTTTCCATCCCTTCGCTTTCAGTCTGCATGTGTCCTTATGTCTGAAGTGAGTCTCTTGTAGGCAGCGTATAAATGGGTCTCGTTTTTCTATCCGTGCAGCCACACTACGTGTTTTGATGAGAGAATTCAGTCTATTTACATTTCAAGTAATTATCGATACCGCCACTTTGTTTAATATTTTCTGGCTGTTACTGTAGTGCTTTTCTTGCTCTTTTCCCTTTAGAGAGTCTTAAACAACACCTCACTCACATTTAAACACCTTGGCTGCAAAGCCGGAAAACAGAGCAAAGCTTTGCCCGATGCCAAAATCCAGTACTTGCTGATGTACTAAAAAGTCCCTTTGCAAAAGCCAGTATATTGTCGTTCTTTTCACTTAGAAAGTAACTCCAGGGAGAACGACTTTAAATATTCCAACCAACTCACAGTTTATTTTGAAACTGGTCTCGTTCACTGGAGATTTCAATTTTTAGAAAAAATTCCTGAAAGAATATGATGAGATCTAAGCATATTATCTCTTGTCGGAGATGAGAGGTCTCTCTCTCTACACAATTACTCTCTAATACTACGAAGTCTCAGGGTAGAAGGAGAGGTTAGCTCTGCTTTCAGTGTCAACCAAGAGGATTTTTACAAACATGGTTTTCATGTATCTAGTGGTGTTGGATAACTTCTAACATTAGTGAAAAGTTAACTT